>OX369308.1:15803288-17003288 GCA_947284805.1 Coleophora flavipennella
CAAAAATGCTTTTAAAACTTGAAGTATTCAATGCTATAATTTTAACTATCTCAAGGAATGCTGAAAAAAAAAATCTAAAGTTGACTCTAATTTGAGTTGTTGTAAACTGTTGGTGCTAAACTTGTTCTAAAAATGGTATACGTTATTATTCGATTAATGATTTGGTACCTGGCCAACCGAGCTTTGCTCGGAAAAGGAAAAAAGTAAAATAAATGTTCTAAAATAAAAATAATAATCACCGAACCGGAGATCGAACCGGTGATCTTCGTGTAGGAGTCCAACGCTTTGACCACCACTGGCCTTTCGCTTATACAGGATGGTAATGCCAATCCAAGAAACCTTTAAGGAGGTGAATAGGAAAGAAACTGAAAACTGAACAACAAAGAAACCAATAGACATTTCTTAAAAAAAATTAATATGCCATACAAATTGATCAGCTGTTAAGTATAGTGTAAGCCAAGTTTCTAAAGGAAGGCCCCAATTTTTTTTTCAGAATTGGCTTAAGGTTTTTTGGGTAAAGTTTTTTTTGGTTTCGGTTTCTTATTTACCTTCGTAATAGGCTTGCATTTACACCCTGTATATCTAGTGAGGTGAAATTATCGATCTCATTATTGCGCGGAAAAGACGACGTACGTGCTTTAAAACTCGGAAATATGCGTTTTTCTCAGAGATAAGACCAGGTAGGTCGATTTTCGCCCCCACAAAACACCCATATAGCAAATTTCATCGAAATTCAATGTTTCAAATTAATAAAAAACCTTAAATCGAAAATACCTACAATAAAGTAGACTGCAGCCATAAGAGAATAAAGTGGTTTCAACCTGTATCGATAGATGGATCTTTAAAAATAAAATAAAATAGTAGCAGAGAAATTTACTGTGACAGACAGAGGGGCGGACAGACGAACTTTATTCATGGCATGCGTTACTTTTTTTTAAATATAACCGTAAATTGAATAAAAAATACTATAATGAAGCTTTGAAACCTCCTTGACAGAGATGACCATTCTTTGGTACGACCTATGCGCAAAGAAGATATAAGTCGCTAATGCGCTTCATGCATTGGTATATTATTATTATTATGGTTCTCGGTTCATGCGTCATCAATCGTTCTCCTTCTGATACAGCACAGTATTGAATCTGCTTTTTGAACATAAATATCCTTTTTAAAGTCTGAAAGAAGATTCTGTTTGATAACTACGTATACTTATTATTTTAAAAATAGCAAATTAAGAAGCGCGTGTGGGGTAAAGTCTTTCTGCGTTCAGAAAACTGGCATAGAAAGTACCTCTTTTCGAAATACTTTGTTTAAATCCACAGTTAGTTATCTCACCTGATGGTAAAGATAATGCAGAAGATTTAAGCATACCAAGATTTCGCAACGCAATGGAGAACTGGCCATCTTATCTAAAAGCCAGATCACATCAATGCTGTTAACATTGATGTTTAGCGGCAAGACTTAGATAAGATGGTGGTAATACCCTTGCACTAACCAAACCGTGTCATACAAAGTTAGAGTCTTTCGGGAATCGAACACGTGACCTCCTGATTTGAAGTGAAGTTCACAAAGGCGGTCTCGAAAATAACGATTACAAACCCTTGTCTTTGGAGGCTTTGATCTGTTTGTTCTTGTTACACTTCTTGGTGACACGCCTGCTCGGCTCACAGGTGGGGTCGCTGTTCGCCTTCAGCACGTCAGTCCTCGACATCTCCCCGTTGGGGCTGCACTCGCTCCAGGAAGACTTCTCGTAACGGCACGCTGGTTCAAAAGAGTTTTATGTTACGAATCAACAATTACTTCAGTATTCGATTAATTTTTTTTTTTTTTTTTTTTCAATTTTAATTGCAATCAGTCTTCCAGACCATGAGCAATTGCTTTGCAAAATGAAGACGTTGGGGGCGCAGTGGCCAGCGTCACTGCTGCCCTTCGATATCTAGAAGATATTTGCTCTTTTGAGGCGTGATGCTACACCGGCACCAACCAACAGATTTGCAGCCAAGGGGTTCGGGTGGGTGGATAGACGATCAGCATATTGTTTCTGGTATTTCACGCTATCGCTGTGTGGCAGAATATCTTTACCGAGTTTAACTGGGGGACAGTTGCCTTTTCTCAGGGTGAAGGTGATATGGTTAGATTTCTGCGCACTAGCGCGGATACGCCACCTGCGGAGCCATTGATACGTGTCATTTAGAGCGACTTGAAGTTTTTTGCTGGCTGTCACCGGGTCTGCATCGCTAGCCATATAGGCAACGTCGTCAGCGTAGGTTGCAACAGTTACATCACTGGTAGTGGGTAAATCTGAGGTGAAGATGTTGTAGAGTACTGGGCCCAAAACCGAGCCCTGCGGGACACCAGCCTCTATTGGGTGTAGGGAAGATCTGGCATCCCCTAGCTTAATCTGAAAGACTCTGTCAGAGAGATACGACTTGATGATCAGGAACAAAGAGTGAGGAAGGTTGGCTTTAATCTTATACAAAAGACCCTTGTGCCAGACACGATCGAAGGCCTGGTGGACGTCCAAGAAGGCCGCAGAACAGTATTGCTTGTGTTCGAAGCACTGGCGAATGGTACTGTAGACGCGATGCATCTGTTCGATCGTCGAGTGGGATTTGCGAAAACCAAACTGGTGGGTCGGGATCAATTCACAGTCGGACGTGTGTGTCGTCAGTCTAGCCAGAAAAATTCTTTCCCAGAGTTTAGACAGCACCGGAGTGAGGCTAATTGGTCTGTAGGATGATGGTTCGTGAACAGGTTTCCCCGGCTTTTGAATCATGATGATTTGGGAAACCTTCCAGATACTAGGGAAGTGTGATGTCCTTAGGATAGCATTAAAAAGACAAGCTAGGAAAGTAATTGCTTTTCTGGGCAGTTCCTTTAAGACTTTGGGGGTTATAAGGTCAAAGCCGGGCGATTTATTCGTGTCCAGAGACCTTATTACTCTAGCAATTTCTTTAGAAGTAGGTTCTATCGGGAGGCACATTTGTAGATCCTGCTCCAGTGTGCCGTCCAACTCTTCTTCGCCAACGTCGCTGCCCTCATTAGGTGTAAATACGCTTGAGAGATGCGCAGCGAATGCATTAGCCTTTTCCATGTCACTTCTTGCCCACGTCATCTGTGTCCTAATCGGTGGGTGTTGTTGTTGAGATTTATCCAGACTTCTAGTAGCTTTCCACAGAGAATAGTCGCGTTTACCCGTGGGAGACATATTCATAAGATCTGAGTTGACAGCAGAGTTTGCGATATCTCTGAGTGTATTTTTTAAGTCTTTGGCGGCGCGGTTAAACCTAGATTGATCTACAGGGTGGCGAGACTGATGCCAGACTCTCCTGAGACGTCGCTTTTCGAGGATCTTTAGTTTAATGTTAAGGGGTTGATTAGGGCCCTTCGGTGTGGTATTGAGGATGGGAGTATTAGTCCATGAAGCTTTCTGGATTAAATTGGTCAAGTAAATGCAAGCTTCTTCCACATCCTCAGCGGTTTTTAGCTGTGTTTTTAGATTTAGATTATTCTCTAGGTAAGTTCTGAATCCATCCCAGTCAGTCTTATGGTTGTGAAGCGACTCTGGTTTTTCGCGGGTGATTACATGTGTGTTTACGTTAAGTATCACGGGAGTGTGGTCTGATGATCCGTCAAGGCTAGATTCAGGAAAGCATTTCTGTTGATTTATTCCCCTGGAGATGAAGAAGTCCAAGAGGTCTGGTTTCTTTTTAGGGTCTGATGGCCAGTAGGTTGGCTCTCCAGTTGACCAAAACTGTAGTTTGTTACTATCAACACAGCTTTTCAATTCACGTCCCCTAGTTACTGTGCAGCGAGATCCGAAGAAAGTGTGCTTCGCATTCCAGTCGCCTCCCGCGATAAAGCGGTGGCCAAGTGAGTCGAAGTAGAGAGAGAACATGCCGGTCGTAATTTTGTGCCGAGGAGGGCAGTAGACTGCTGAGAGGGTAATCGACCCAGTTTTATCGTCCAACCTTACTGTTGTTGCTTGGAGGAATTCAGACGAGTATGATTCTAAGACGGAGTGTTTGAGGTTTGACTTGATGACAATAGCTGAGCCGGCGTGTGCCCCTCCATCAGGGTGGGGGGTGGCGTAGATGTTATATCCGTGTATACGAAATGAGCTTCTTGCAGTTGCGTGAGACTCAGAAATAAGGACCACTTCCAGTTTGTTTTTTAAGAGTAGTGCTTCCAGATCATGGGTGTTGGGTGCAAGCCCGTTAATGTTCCAGGCTGCAAGGCGTAGGGCCGCCATTAGGGCAGCTTGGAAATGACTGTTGTTAATAGGTTTAGCAAAGTGCCTATTTGTTGAATGAGTGAGTCTATCTTTTCAGATTGTTTTAACAGTATACTTTCTATCTTAGAGTAGTTGGGGTTGAGTTGAAAATCTTTCTTAGTATTCGAGGTTTCATCGTCCTTTCTGAGATCCTGGTATTCACAGATTCTGCCATTTTTTGGGATTTCGGTGGATTTTCCTTTGGGATGGTTAAGATTGGCCATCGAGTATGATCTTCGGCTGCTTACGAGTTCTGGAAAAGCTTCACGAGTAAGAGACTTATCCGTATTAGCGGCTGTGGGGATGCTTTTTTTGGTAGTGTCTTCAGAGGAGCGGGCGAGTTTCAAGTCTGAGCTTGGCCTGTTTGTGTTTTTCCTGGCCAGGATTTCCTTGTAAACGAGACAGCCCTTGTAGTTCGCAGGGTGATCAAGTGAGCATAATGCACATGTGGCAGGCATGCTTCTATCTTTTTTAGGACAGTCGGAGGTTTTGTGGCCTTGAGTGCATTTCACGCATCTAAAAGGTCGCATGCAATTATTCTTGCTGTGTCCATATTGCTGACATCTATGACATTGGACAATTGTATTAGATTTGCGGGGGTCCTCAATTTTGACTCTCTGATGGAAGATGTATTGGATGTCTTTGACTGTCTTATTACAATCGCCTGGTTCGATATTTACAAAAAAGGTAGAAGTTGGGATCTTATTGGGGCCATAGCGGGAATTCATTATTTCTCCTCTGACTTTGTTTCCGGTCTTTTCGATTTCTTCTACTATAGCGTCGTGAGGGGTTGTGTGGTGTAGATTTTTGATTACGATCCTGTAACTTTTATATTCTTTCCTTGTAAAGGTGTGACCAATCAGGCCCTTCTGCCTTATTAGGTCTACTGCTGTTTTATAATCTTCAGTTGAGTCAACCATTACGCGCAGCAAATTTTTGTTTACTATCTTATATTTAAAGTTGGAAGGGTTGACAGCTGATTCTATCAGTTTACTAAGTTCATTGACATTTTCTATTCCATATAAAATGATGGGGGGTGGTCGGTTAGGAGGTTTCGGGTTTTTATTTGGCATCTCCTGCTGGTCGACAGCCAACAAATTGAATCTGTTCTGGGTAGTAGTTGCAGGTTGTTGTGGTGGTGAGTCAGAAAATTTACGTTTTTTATTATTGTTAGGGATTCGATTAATTTAACGGACTTATTGCTTTAATATTTGATTCATATAACGGACTTTTCAACATCACTATGCGATATATCAACAGAACGAAACAAATAAAATAACACCCTAGGTATTCAAGGGTATATTTAAAGGCGGACAAGATCATAATATCGAAGATGATGTGAAGAAATTGTGAAAACTTTTGTTCTACGACTTCTAATCAACGTCATTTTTTTTTTGGTTCTACGTTTTTTATGATCAGGAGGGTCGATGTTTTTGACGTATGACTACCTATTTAACAAGTTATAGAATAAAAGTTTACAATTTATCCGACTTTTAACATACACTACTAGCTTTTGACATCGTTTTATGACTGTCCTTGGGTGTGTGAGCCGCATTCGGGGTCTCGAGCGTGGAAATGACTTCTCCAGATCCTACGGAAATTGTGTCGGGCTATGCTAATTAGTAGTCTATGTCACTTCTCACTGTGTGCAAAATATCACAAAACGGGAAGATTATATTTCTTCCGATCTCTCGGAGACTATATAGAGCTCAGCTGATTAGCAGTTTAATGACTCTGTGAGCTGTAGACCTCGCGAGTTTTTCGAAATGGCCATAACATTATATTTTTTACGTTTTCAACCCCAGTAGCTCCGCCATTTTGAAAAATTTCCAGAAACTGTATCGCCAAATAAATCCATGTAATTATCAAACCAATTCAAAAATTACACGAGAATCGATTGAGAAATGCCACCAGTTAATTCTATTGAAACCTGAGCAAGCAAGCGAAGCAAGTGGTTCAATAATAGAATCCTGAACGTAGCGAGAGTTTCAAAGGTACTTAACGCGAAAAAAATTTTTTTTTGCCGAGCAAAACACACAATTTTTAGCTTACTACGGCAAGGAAAATATTTAGGTGCAAGAAAAACAGCCTGTAGGGGTACATACCTACCTACCACATATATCGCAGCGTAAGCGATCGTGGCTCGACTCGGCTTTGTTCGTCAGTCGTCCCGAACTCGCGTCCAGATATAGACATACGTACAAACACTTAAGTTTGTAAATCCTATTTTGCAACCAATATAAGCGAAACATTCGTGAACTGAAATCTATCCTTTTCATTGAACATTCCACGCAACCTTAAGCAACTGGTCCCCTAACCAAGGACCCCTAACAAGCCAAATACTTATTTGGTTCTAATTTTAAAACTCTTTCCATGCTAGGGAATTAAACGTAATTTAGCGCGCTAAAATGGAATGTCAAATAAATCCTTTCTGATCCTGTGAGGTGAAAAAGTTTTTTTTCAGTTCCCTCGGGATTTTCACGGGATAAAAAGTATCCTATGTCACTCCCACCTCCTTAACTATCTCTGTGCAAAAAATCACGTTGTTACGTCTCGCTCCGTAGCGACGTGAAAGAAGAAGAAACAAACCACTTAAGAAATCAGGTTAAAAGATAGCCTGTGTGTGTTCTTCTGCATGCCACAGGCTACGTGCATGCTCATTTTGTCAAAATCGGTTGAGGTGTTGAAGTGTGAACAGGTAACAATCAAACACATTTTCTCATTTATAATATTAATAAGGGTGTTCTTGTCCGCCAATAAATATCACCTTGTATAAGCATCGTATTTTGATCTTACTCTAAAATGTTCATGTTATCCTGAAGACGCTCAGACAGTGATACTTAAACCTGAAATGTCTGGAATTCAGGCATAATGCGTTTTCAGCCGTAATAATAGTAATAACAAACAAACAAGACAATGTTTTCAAAACAAGGGTGGGAAAGTGTTTTCGTGTTAGTGAAGGACAATTGAAACAATTGGCATTGTTCAGTTATTTAGAAGGCATGTAAATAAAAAAAGCCTACAAAATTTCCCTACGCGATCGAATCAGAAATGAGGAGATCCGCAGGAGAACGTAAGTAACCGACAAAGCTCACTGAATCGCTAAACTGAAGTGGCAGTGGGCAGGGCACATATTTAGTAGAACAGATGGCCGTTGGGGCAGTAAAGTTCTCGAGTGGCGACCGGACACCGGTAAACGTAGCGTAGGCAGGCCTCCCACGCGTTGGACCGACGACCTGGTGAAGATCGCGGGAAGCCGCTGGATACGAGCAGCGCAAGATCGGTCGTCGTGGAAATCCTTTAGGGAGGCCGTTTTTCAGCACTTTACGTTTTTCGACTGATATGATGAAATAAAAAAACCCGTTTGCATATATTTTGATTTTGTACTGTAAAACGTAGTTTTATAAACTAATTAACTAAATGTGTTGTACGTATGCAGGATTTCTAAAATCGTTTTCAAATTAACGAGTTTAAATTAACTAAGGTCAATTGAATTTTTTTTTATAGTTTTTGGCCTGTGATGTCATCACTTTTTTTCATTTGAAAAATAATACAAAAAAACACTAGTGAGTAATAAAAACAAATCAGCTTTTAAAAATAGTCTATACACTTTTATTTAGAGAAAAATACCATATTGCCAAGTAATGGACTACTAAATAAGCAAGAAAAATTTGGGAAAATTATTTTTCATTGGGAGCATTTGATCCCAAATAATTTCAATTAATCGATAGAGTCGAAGATGGAACACGTAGTTCTTAATAAATCGTTCTTTTTTAAATTTAAGAAACACATGAGAAACACGACACTAGCATAAATATAATTTCTGGGCAAGTTCGAAACGCTTCATGTGTAGAGGTGAAACGACTATGTCATAAATGCTTATACACTACAACATCCTTCTTATCAAGCGCGAGCGGCGGTAGTAGGTAAGTAAATGATTGTGTTCAGTACCTTTCTTACCTTTCTTGCACTTCTTCTGGATGGTTTTGGTGCGTTCGCAGCTAGTGGTGTCACCTTTCTTAAGGGTCAGAGTTCGTGTGCGCAAGTTGGTCTTGGGGTCGCAGTTGGACCACATGCCCCGTACGTAGCGGCATGTCTCCGCTGTACAAGTGAAAAAAAAAACATTTATTAAATGTATGTACAGAGGCCAGCAGATCAAGATAAACACTTTGGACTTTGTACCATTCCTATGCCGTATGCGTATACATCAGAATCGCACTACGAGTGTCTAGCTTGATGTGCTGGAATCTGTACGACACCCAATGAGCTCTTAACCCCTACGTTTACTCCTTAGTCATTGACAACAACTTATTAACAAACTGCACGGTCAATCAAATAAACGTAAATGGTAACTCTACTATCAAATATAAGTTGAACTTTAGTAAACCTTTTGTACCTTTTGCCATAAGCCTGCCTTTTTGAAATATGTTTCGAAAGTGGAAAGAAACGTGGGCCTCATACTAAAACATAAGAACATAACAATACGCCAATCATTTTACAAGAAGGAAGTTAAGGTTTTTTTAAAGTAGTTATGGCTTACCAATTGTGAATAAAAAAATATATTTGTTAACACTCCGTTGTACCCATTGCCTTTATTTGTTTTACTAGAAGTAAGTTCTTTTAGATGTTGCGTACTTACTATAAAAAACTCGATTGTAAATTGAAATCACATCAACCATTGGAAGGTAATTACGAACACGTATAAAGGATCCATTGATATTATTGCCTCATTCATTAGGCACGCTACGACATTCAAACATTTCGTAGAAGGTAAGAAATCAACGAGTCATACAAAACTAAGAAATGAACTTTATAAAAATATCGTAAATATACGTACGAAAGCATAACTTAGGGTCATTGGAAATTGGGATAATGGGAATTTAAGAACAAATAAAGAAAGAAAATACAAGCGCGAATAGGAGTTTACCTTGTTTACCCATCGATATAATTCTTTGAATTACCCAGATCCATAAAAGGACTAAATAAATTACAGACCACTATTGTGCCAACTTAATATACGTACATATAAAGGCTACAAAAGAACGCTTATTCAAACAGTTGATTGTTCCAAACAAGCAACTAATTCAGACGAACAGAAACGCATCTGCGACGGCTGCGACACGGAACATGTGCAAACCAACAGCAGATTAATTTATTTTAGTCCGAACTGAACCGAAATGCGGCTGGAAATATCTGAGTAAGCAAAGAAAAGAAAAGCAAACCCGACAGTTCCACGAAACGAACTGAATATGTTTCGGTGATTCAATACTGCACCGAGTGCACCCATTACAACCACAGCGCTGTGTCTTTTCTGTTTCGTTTCCGCAGTTTATTGAGATAGGAGAATTAGTATGCATTTTAACTTATATTATACTTACCTATTTGGTAAAAACTCCTTCAGCCGTCTGTGACTCTAACATGGTCATTTTGTAAGCAGTGCACCGGAAACATTTTGGACTTTCATTAAGCATTTCAAACAAAGGTATCTATATTTTTAAAATTTTTAAAATTGAAAATAAATTTTACATAAGTATATTGTATATGACCCGAAACCTCTTAGATGATTTTTTGGTTAAACAGCTATCTTTACTTCCCATAACTGTCACGCTGTTATTAGGCCAAGTATTTATGTTACATTAATAATGAATTAAGAATATTAATCTTTTTGAGCCTTGAAGGGTAACTTTTGCGTTTTCACTAGCTAACTTCACTTTCCTCTTTTCAGTGATATTTCAGCCGACTATAAAGAACAAACAAATGTCACACAAAGGTACGTACGTATATTCTCAGTCGTTAAAGATACATACCTACGTGGTACTTACCGACGGAGTCCATAAACGTCTATTTACAGAATCATTACCGCAAAGCAAGGAACCATTTCGTCACCCTTTTGAAACACGCACCTTTAATTTTCTCTCTTCTCCTAGGAAGACCTTCCTTACTTCAATATCCAGAATGCATAAAACAGTAACCTAGCCATTAATCCTTATTCACCGTCACCATCAGAATTATGAGAACCTTCTTCGTCAGGGTTAGCACGGCCGTCACCTCAAGTTGTTTTTTTTTAGTTTTATTTATGAGTTTTGTTGTAATATAATCTATGGTTTCAAATGCAGGTGTCTTGCTGTAGTGTAGCAAGTTCATTCGCCTTTTAATCACCGTGGTTGGATACCTACACCTACATACCAGACTCCAATCATGTGCTTGTAATATGGTACTGTCTCGGCACCTATAAGACGCGGTCGTAAAACGTCTCAATTGTTAGAACTTGATATTATTTTCCAGAGTGATAAGTGATAACATTCTATGGTTAAACGAACTGGTAACAGTAATTTAATTATGATACAAGGGTGGTAAAAAGGTAAATAACAAACGAGTGACATTTGTAAGCCGGAGTCGGACCCGCGCAAAGTAGGGTTCCGTTATTTAAAAAAAAATAAAAGTATATTTTAAATAACAAATTTGCAGTTGGCAGTAGAACATTTTATAAGGAAAATCTAACTAACTTAACTTTTTACAAATTCAACACTTCTTAAGTTGGTCCACTATAACTCCTAAACTAAGAAAGTCTACTTAGCCATGATAGTTTCCTTTCAAATTAATTATATGTCTTACTATTTACAATTTTATAGCGGTTAAGCTAGTAGGAGGTGAACACTTGACTCTAACAAAAATTAGCACTTTTAAACTTAATATTTTGCAAAACGATCCCTGAATCTAAAAATAGTTTTCCTCAGTAGTTTTGAAAGACCTATTCAACGATACACCATACGATAGTGTAAGCCAACGAAAACTTACTCACCCCACCACTATTGTACCACTTTGTCGGCGTGATTAATGTGTATATCCATGCCCAATTACAGCTTTCTAGTACTATAATAGTCTCCGAGCTAAGCCGCGGACAGACGGAAATGGCGAAACTATAAGGGTTTCTTGTTGACTTTGGAACACTAAAAAAGGACCGTAACAAAAAAACAAAATACATGGGTACATGCCTATCAAGGTTTCGGCAAAGAAAGTTCATTTTACGCGACTTGTGACTCATTTATTTCAAACGTCCGAAAGAGTAATCTCACTTTGTTTTTCCTAAACATACTCGTACATTAAGAATATTTTTATCACACATATTAATTACTCATTATTTTATTCGTCTTCACGACTAAAAGAAATCAATTCAGATTTACGAAAATTGCCCCTTATTTTAGCTAGGCACGCATGCGTAATTTTTTTAATATTACCACAGATTACAATAAAGCTTGCAATATATATGTGTCACCGTCAAATTTTAAAACCGTTAGATTATAATCTAACGGGTTCTATCTCGCGAGATTGTGAACCGTAACATACTGTTTACAATTTCACTAGTGTCATTGTAATCTCACTAGTAACATTACAATAACACTGAGCTAAGTGAATAACATTCAATGAACGAGCGAGCGAAGCGAGCGAGATGTTAGGTTTGGTCAGATTTGTTTGATCAAACAGTCAAAGTGGTTCGCGAAGAGAGGCTCCGCCCCCTATCCTGGGTAGCAGAATGTTTCGCAGAAGAAGAAATCATCGGTTTTCTTCGGAGATACAAGAATGGGCCGTGAAGTTGTAAGCCGATTGACAATTTACCGTCATATTAAAATCTAACTGAATTTAGTGCAGTGAGATTGTAATATCGCGGTTTTGACAATATCCCGGCGACATACGCAATAAAACCTCCTTGGGAAAAGATGACCTATTCCTTGGTGTAATCTATACGCTTCGTGCATCATCATTCTATCTCCTTCTGATACAGGCTACCGTGGCTCTTATTCTCCTTTCTTTACAAAGATATAACCCCAAAGAGAATCTAAACAATTAGCGTTACGTAACCTCTCGGAGGAATAACCTATCCTATCCCTTTTTAAATTTTTCTTTTAAAAGTTTTAAGGAGGATTATGTATCTTTGGTTATCATGTTTTTTAATTTGATAGAAATTAATGTCTTGTTTCTCTGAGCCAGAAATATAAAAAATGGCAAAGTGAAAAGCACGTGTGCGGTAAAATCAATTTTGCGCACAATAGACTAGCATATAAAGTACAAATTTTCGAGCAACTGTATTGAAAAACGATGTACCTAGTGCATACAGGTAGTGGACTTCACTTTCGACCAATGTAACATATTAGTCGAAGGAGTCCTTTATCAGTATGCAGTTAGTTCCCAAATTCTTTAGACACACGCTTAGGAGCGACTCAGACAGATTGGGAAAGCAAATCCTAACTGGTCGCGTGAGAGGAAACGTGGAGTATTCTTATTTGTGATTGGCCGAGGCGGTCACAAAAGTAATCAGATTGATACCACACACAGCTCACAATTGGCATTGATCAAAAAGTTCAAGTATTTTTAATGAAAAATAGAATATTTAAAGAAACTATTTTGAATATTTTTTTCTTTTTATTCACTAGTTTATTTTTTTATGTTTTTCCAAATGTTAAACAATCAAATGTTTGTGATGACGTCACAGGCCCAAATACTATGGAAAAAGGCCCCAGTACCACAGATGAGATACTCTTTACTTCAATTGACAATTATAAATACAATTAAGTAATTTAGTATGTGTTTACCGTATAATATCGTTATATCTGTAAATGGTTCTTTTATTTACGTGACTTGTAAAAATGTGAACAATGTTAATTGTGTAATGCCAGCAGTGACGTCACAGTAGGCCAATTTTGATACATTTTATTAATAAGCAAATTTTTATAAAACATACCAAATCACTTGAAATTTCTGAAATCTGATAAGTGACAATTATCGCAGAAACTATTCCTCGATATACTGAACAATGCCATTTCAGTGTGCTGAAGCTCGAACGGCTGAGACAGGTGCAGCAGCATGTAAAAGTAACTTTATCGAATTGTGACTACAAGAAAGAGTTGTTAAAAGATGAAACAGAAACAGACAAAGCCATACGTGAACAGACTAGACGTAAAGATGCGAAACAGTAGATAATGCAGAGATAAGACGCAGTAAAACACGCCGATTTTTGATCAGGCTTCAAACTTATATGATAAACTACCCATTGCATAGAAATCAATTGCAAGCTATGTGTAGAATGTTTAATAGCAGGTTGCGGGATTTTTTTTACATGTAAATGTTATTATTATTAACGGGGTATGATTATCTCCAGCTTAAACTAAAATTTCATTTAATTTCGTGCTCTGTGACAACTGTGTAACAAATAATGCTGTATTTTTAATGTTGTTATTTTTTTAGTATTGACTAAAATTAGTATATTTAGTGTTAGGTTATTGGAAACACAATTCAATTTTTTTTAATGAATAAATGAACTATGAGCAGCACTGGAAACGCTAAGAGTTGTTCATGTTCCTAATGTAATAGCAAGAATAGTTACATTCACTTCGACGTAACCAAAAGGTATCACTAATATTTCAAACACAACTTATATTAATGAATGAATATAAATTAACATTAATAGCATTATTGAAAACGCTAAGGGTTGTTTATGTACCTAACTTAAAAGAAAGAATTAGCTCATTTCACCCAACATTCTCTTCGACGTAACCAAGAATGTACCACCATTGTTTCAAACATAATTATATAGTTAGTGAATAAATGAACTATGAGCAATACTGAAAACGTTGAGCGTTGTTTATGTACCTAACGTAAAAGTAAGAATTAGCTCATATTCTCTTCCACGTAACCAGGAATGTACCACCATTGTTTCAAACACAATTAATATAGATTGTGAATAAATGAACTATGAGCAATACTGAAAACGCTGAGCGTTGTTTATGTACCTAACGTAAAAGTAAGATTTAGCTCATTCCACCCAACATTTTCTTCCACGTAACCAGGAATGTACCACCATTGTTTCAAACACAATTAATATAGATTGTGAATAAATGAACTATGAGCAATACTGAAAACGCTGAGGGTTGTTTATATATAATTCTTACTTTTAGAATTAGCTGGAATTACCCAAATTCTCTTCGACGTAACCAAAAATGTTCCACCATCTCTGCCAACTATCCTTGGCACTAGCTTGACTGAATAATACTTACCTAAACACAGAAACTATAAAAGAATTGTTTGTAATCAAAACGAAACTATATAAATAATAATCATTCTACTCATGGAACTGAAAAACCATTTTTTACAATTTACTGAAAGCAGATTTTTTTAACTTTTTAAAAAATCGCCCTGATCTGAGCTTTGTAAAAAAAATCGTACTCTTTTTTTGCGAATCTGCAAAGTTGTAGTTTACAAGTTGTTTATTTACGTCAGTAAAGTGACCACCAAAGAGGTTCGTGTTGTTGACAAAAAACCCCGTTAAAAGTACCAAAATACCTATGAAGTAACAGTACTTTGGAAAATTCGTGAGTTTGACATCATGAGTAACGTGAACTGCTAGTTTAAAAGACCTAAAGACCTAAAAATAATAAATGCATGAATAATTTTTATGACTTATTGTCATTTTTACGCGATTTATTTGTTTTCGACTTAATTCATTAAATTTGTAACATTTTACATATTAATCTAATATTAAAGGTACTGTGATTATGTCCAAGATATTTTGCTATTGTATAATATATCATGAATTACGTGATCTGATAATTGAAAAGAAATACCTACTATGACATTATGAATATTAAAATGATGATTTATTTTGATTCTTTCCCGATTTATTTGTGTTCGACAAAATACATTAAATTTGTAAAATTTTATAATATAAATCTAAAATTTAAAGGCACCGATACTGTGATTATGTCCAAGATATTTTGCAATTGTGTAATATATCATGAATTACGTGAACTGCTAATTGAAAAGAAAGACCCATGCTATGCATGAATTAATATTAAAATAATGATTTATTTTGATTCTTCCGCGATTTATTTGTGTTCGACATTATACATTAAAGTTGTAAAATTTTACGTATTTATCTAAAATTTAAAGGTACCGATACTGTGATTATGTGTACTTATTTCACGAATTACGTGAACTACTAATTGAAAAAAAAAGACCTACTATGACATGTATGAATATTAAATTATGACTTATTTTGATTATTACACGATTTATTTGTGATCGACATTATACATTGAATTTATAACATTCTACATATAAATTTAAAGGTACCGATATTGTGATTATGTCAGAGATTTTTAGCTAATAATGAAAAAAAAAACTCTGATTCTTATTCGGAAGATTTTGTAACTAACAAAGTATGGAGTCAATTGTATGAATTTTTAATGTTTTCAATCTTTTCTCTCCGTTGCCCCCTGAACCAGTCCCTTCTCACAATTTAGGAGAACTACGTAAAAACCAGCATGGGTATACTGACCTTTGTTCTTCGCGCCCCTCTCACTGCGGATCAACACCTCGTGCTCGCTCTCCTCCCAAACCTCCCCCTCTGCACTGGCGACTGCCACGCTGAGCAGCACAAACGCAGCCGCCAGGATCCAATGCCAATGCTTGCCCTGCAAGGGAAAATAAAAATATTTTAATCCAGGTAGGTTTTCTTTATAGTTTCGTCATGTCCGTCTCCTATAAACATATAAGAAAATCCCTATAGGATCACTTCGATGTCCGTCGGTCATTCAAGACCCTTTTTCTTAAGGACGCCTATCGTTGAAATTAATATCAAATACTTTGATCTACAGTCCCTTGAAGCTGTAATAAAATGAAGCTTCTAAGTCAAAGCAATTTTACGGCCATGTTACGATATTCGCAAGTAAATCTAAACCTTTAGGATATTTCCACTTGACCCGCAATCATGAAATTTGGCAAGAAGCAATGTCTCACAGCACCAGTAAAGGGGAGATCTAAAACTCTAATTTTGTAGTTATATCACAGAAAAAATATTTTTTGCGACTACAAACTTACACTTGCAGTTGGAGAAATGACCGTGACTTATACTGATGTATGGAGATTTAAGGAAATGCCCAGGTGGGTAATTTGTTAATTACATGTCCATCACTCACTTCCTACCAGTTAAAACGCTATTTCAGTAAATCCGAAAGGTACGAAAATAGAAGGGAATGTAATAACTTAAAAAGAAAAATATATTTTACATTAATGCAGCGTCCTTTCCGTGAATTGCAACACATCTTCAGCCACACTGCGATCGCCACCCGCCTGCCAAGCGTGGCGATTACGGCAAAACCCCCTAATGATTAACACACCCAAAAAACGGCCAAGGCTATTCCTGTTGTAGGTAGCATTCATGGTAACGGCGGGGCGGGGAGTGCGAAGACCGGTCGTCGTGAAAATTGTTGAGGGATCCATTGTGGACGTCTTTCGGCTGATATAGTGATGAATGATGATGATGATGATGATGATGACATTTGGCCATTTACGCCGCATATTTCCATACTCGCATAAGTAAATCAAAACCTTTAAAGGTAATTTCCTGTTGACCTAGAATCATGAAATTTGGAAGTAAAATAAATTGTACAGCCACGCTGTGCATACTTTCTCGCGAAGCCTTCACTGTCTGTCATGGTCGGGCATACACAAATCAACAATAAACATTACACTTACTTAGTAGCAAAGATTAAAGTCAGTTATATCAGGCTTGATGAAAATTTTACAAATATGTAATTTGGGTTTGTATGTGGGAGGTACCTTACTCAGATTTTTCCTGGAATTATGAATTACTCAGTATAGTTTTCGTAAGTAAGCCTTATTAAGTCACAAAGTTTTATTAATATCGTTAGAGACATTTTTGAGAAAAAGTAACAAACAACCTGGACTTGTATGGGAGGTACCTCATTCCGATTTTTCTTCGAACAACGGACTACCGCATACTGTAGAGCATATATATACTTATAGTAACATACCAAGTTTCATCAAAACCGTTAGAGCCATTTTTGAATAAAAAATAATAAGTGATTTGGTAACTTGATGGCAACCCTAAAAAATCAAGATAGGAGAAATGTAAAAAAAAACGTATGGAGATATAAAAATAATATTACCATTACCCTAATTTCACCCAAATCCGTCCAGTAATTTGGGAACTAGAGCACCGGACGGACGTACAGACAGACACACAGACATACACACACACACACTACCACACACATTTTTATTATTTTAGACTATCAGTGTAAGACCATCGATGTCTATCAAAATCTCAACCTCGATTTTTTTTGCCATCACAATATTATCTTCTTCACTCCTTTCGTCGCTCGAAAGTAAAAAGTCTGTTTGTTTGTTTTTAGGGGGGCCATCAAGTATTACCTAACGCAATTTGGGGGAAGGGAGGGTCTTGTAAAACGTTACGATGCGTTACAGGGGCGGCGGGGGGGTTTTTCGTTTATGTTTCGCGGGGAATCTGTTGACTGTATTGTAAGTCATTTTTATTTTATTTAATTTAACTTTTAGGTAAAAATGGTCACTTGGGTGTAACGAAACGTTTAGGGAGGGAAAGGGGGTATAGAAAAACGTTACGGCGCGTTACATGGGAGGAGTGAGGGACAAAATTTTTTATAAACTGCGTTACGTAATACTTGAACGCCCCCTATGCGCTGCCTTCATCATTCATCCGATTGCGTTGAAACTTCGTACAGTTGTTGCGCGCACGCCCGGGATTGTCCTAACATTTGTTTTGTGATTAAATAAAGGATTTAAATTTGCAACTATTTTTAATCTTTAGAAAATAAAAATTCGCATCAACAAATTTCGCAATGCCATAAACAAAATCATATTTCGCCGATGTTATACATAATTTTACATAATAAAGAAAGTCTATTTTTTTGTAAATTGTCAATGGGTTCCTTGTCTCATGCATCGCGGAAATCATCAGAACTCTTGGCCTTGAGGAAGAATAACAGGTGCAGTGATCACAATAGATTTTCTCAAGAACAGGAGGACCATCACCAAAATAATAATAATGTATTCCTTGGGGAAAGTTGTACAAGCCTGGTACCCGTTCGAGCCCTAGATCTCGTCTACTAGTGCCCATTTGAGCCTCATTGGATTTCATAGATTATTTCACTGCTTTATTATTAGTGTGATTAATCTCTATTTCCCTTGGTCATCGCATCACGCGTGAACGGCTGGACCGATTTCGCTAATAAGAATAGAATAGAATAGAATAGAAAAAGCTTTATTCACGAACCAACACAACTCGCAACAGATAAATAAAATATTTAAATTTCACCATACTAGGGAAAGTGTAGAAAAGATACAAAATTAAATAATTCTTTTTTTGTTGAGTTCGTTATTGTCCGGAGAAGGTTCTTATGTAGGGTAGGGTAGGGTAGGGTAGTGTAGTGTAGAGTAGGGTAAGGTAGGGTAGTGTAGTGTAGGATAGGATAGAGTAGAGTAGGGAAGGGTGGGGTAGAGTAGGGTAGGGTAGTGTAGTGTAGTGTAGGGTAGGGTAGGGAAGGGTGTGTAGTGTAGTGTAAGGTGGTACGAAGTTCGCCGGGACAGCTAGTTATTTATAAAATTTATTTTAATTATTTCGTATTCTTTTTAGCAAACCTTTCATTTGATATCTATATCATGGGAGTGCATAAAAAAAACAACTGGTCCGCCATCTTAAAGAGTCAACCATATTGTATTTAGAATGAAACCACTTAACTAACCATACATTGTCCTCAAAACTTAACGTTTTATGAAAAATTTCAGCTTTATCGGAAACGGGGAAATGTTTCTAATTTAGCTTCTAAGATTTGTCCCAAATTAACTAACACGGCAAGTTAATATAAGGCTTGTAAAATGACGAGACAGGGGACAAAACATATATTTTTCATGTAGGGCACTAGTTCTAGGGCTCGAGTGGGTCCTGTATCGTTGAACAGCTTCACGAGTAGAGGCACACCGTGAAGCGTCAGTAGATATTTTGAGAACACTTTAAAAAATTTAATAGGACAAAAATAATGCCAAAGAATCGAGCGATCCACCAAGAAAAACTCTCATTCGAATTCCTTTACAGAGGAGTAAACAACGCAAAAAGTATAAGTACATGATATAGGTCAAAATTATTTATTTATAAACTGTTGTTAATTTATCTTTAGGTCATTTCTCTAAAGCACTATTGTTTTTAATTGCGTTGCGTCTGATAAAGTGTACCAGATGAAAAAATTACCAGATTAGTAGGTCAAGTTCCTCTTTGTGTTTTATTCAAAGAACAATACTCACGATTTACATATAAAACACAGTTTAAACATACGGGGTGAGTATTTTAGAAATTTAAAGGGTAACTCAGAATCGACTCCAGAATATAACTCATAGGAAAAAAACCCATGTTGGAACAAGGAAAGATGTTAGAATTAGATGAACCTTTTCCTTCCAATTATGTACCTATGCACAAGTTTATTTTGAAAAATTGTACATAGTTTGAAATAATTGATTCTCATGATCACCTTTCGAACAGTATCATTATATACGGGGTGTTAAAAAATCACGAGTGATATTTTAAGAAGTTTATTTAGTTACTCTGTATCTAAAATTAAAAATCTATCTTTAAAAAATCTGTTTGCATACAATGCATCAACGTAATCCATTCAAAAGGTAAATGCCCGCCCGTTCATTTACCTGGTAGGCAGTAATCAGTACGTATAAAAAATACGTGGAATTTACAAGGACGGAAACGTTGAAAACATAATTTAATTATACAGGGTGGGAAGGAGTATACCGACAGATTTTAACCATGGATTCCTGGTGGTATTATGAGTAAATAATGTTATATTAACATGGGTCTAAAACTGTCTTATTAACTTACTTAATTTCTGGAACAAAAAAATTAATTAACGATAGTAATGCCTTCTGAACGAAACCTTAGTCTAAAGAGTGAAAAAGAAAACTTCACACTTCACGACTCCGACAACATACGATAAAATACGAGTGAAGTCAACGTCAGTATGATACTTTGAGGCAACAAACGTCAGATAAGATTAAGAAGAATAACGACGATTACGTCATATTATTAGGGCGTGTTACCCTTGAGATTTTTTGAACTTAATTATTTAAAAAATTAATATCTCGAAAATTAGGCTTTACTGGCCCATGTTTATATTACTTTCTTTTGTCTAAATAGGCATTAGAATCTTTGGTTAAAATCTGTCGGTATACTCCTTCCCTACCTGTATAGGTATCTACCTACTTATTTTCAGCTTGGTGATTTCGCGGTTTATATGGGAAAGTGATTTTTTAAGAAAGATTTCTTAAATATTTTTCTTGTATTCTTTACTCGATACTGAGTAACTCCTTAAAATTAATCTAATATAATCTAACCAATATAGTAACAAAATTTAAAACATAACTGCTTAAAATGTATCCTACGACACTCGGTGACTCGGGGGATTAAGACGAATCTAACAACATATCCTACTCCAAAATCGTTATGAATACAAGCATACATATCCCTACCAGAAAAAAATTACGCTCCTTGATGTTAAGTACAGCCCGCTCAATTTTATTTCCGAATCACGATTGATAGATTTTTTTAATGTTCCGCTTATTTTCTTTTTTTTGTATTTTTTCTTTATGGTCCTTATCACTGGGACACTCTATACTTATTAAAGAATAAAAATTAATTAAAAAAAGAGACCTCTCTCGGCTGATATTTTATCTTGAATGAGCATTGAAATTATTTTTTCTCTATTTTGTAGTTGGTTTTGGTTACTTTTAAACGGGACCCTATTACTAAGACTTCGCTGTCCGTCTGTCCGTTTGTCACCAGGCTGTGTTTTATGAACCGTGATAGCTAGACACTTGAAATTTTCACAGATGATGTATTTCTGTTGCCGCTATAACAACAAATACTAAAAATTAGAAAAAGTTAAAAAATAAGGGGGGAACCACACAAAAAACGTGTTTTTTTTAAACGTGAAGAAACTAGCGCCGTCTAGTACCATGGTGCGGAATCCTTTGTTCGCGAGTCTGAGTCGCACTTGGTCGGTTTTTATAGTATCCAGCAGAGATATGCTATATAACTTACCTACCCCGAACAGTACATCTAGGTGTGAGTATATGTACCATAAATTCTTACAAGTAGGCACCTACTATATTATGCTGCTGTTTGTCCTTGGCTATCGATAATCCAGTAAGGCGGTAGTATCCAGTGTAAATATTTTTCAAAACAGAGCACTGAATAGCCCCTCCGAGATTTCCTAACACCATATTGTGTAGTTAGATGCAATTATTTTAATTATTTTGATATTGTGTTCGTTTTAATAACTTGGACTTAAGACAGACATATAAAAGACATACAAATTTTATTTACGTAGTTAGCATTGTATAATACAGGTTAAATGTGACCCCACACTATAGTGCGTGCGTACAACTTACGAGTAGCTCCGTGATTTTGACAGATCGTTTTAGAGATGTGATACGTGTACTTTAACTAGTATGACTGTTATGTATTAACAGTAACAGTTACTCTTATTATAACAGGTTATGACTAGTAGGATAATTTGACTGACTACTTAGGAACTAATTACAAATTAAAGAGAAAGTACCTATGTATTTTATAAATTAATTTTTGATATTATATGTAATATTATCGAAAAAATAGGTAGTTTTAGGGAAAGTGGCTGGGTAACTTTAATTATATTTGATTACACTTTGTCGTGAGATCACTAAGTTGCACGCAGTAATAAACTTAGAAAAAAGGTAAGTAAATAATAATATTATTAATTCAAAAGGTACACACAGGTAAATAGAAGATGATGTAAGTACTTCCTTTTCTAACCTTTAGCTCCATCTCTTTTAGTCCTTAGACCGGGTGGCGTGTGTGGCACTGGCAGCTAAGTTAAATTTGAATAGAAGTCAATAAAAGATCACGCAATTTAATGCGACATGTGCCTATAGAATTTTACATATAAATTAAAACATCATGTACGTTCCTAAGAATTTGTATTTATTTCCTAAAAACATTGACGACATAATTTGAATTTAGGATATGTAAATTAAATAGATTTAGCCTATTCGAGACTGAATATACAGTAATTTATAAGATTCTACAATAAAATTCCAGTAAATGTAACTAGTTTTTCAGAGAATAAATTCAAGACTCATGTCAAAATGCTTGTGCTCTACCTCTAGAGGTATTATAAAACAATAGATTATATAAATGACAAAGAACATAGTTATGTGTTGATTCTATAACAAATACCATAACCTAAGACTGTATACTGTGTAATCTGAATCATGACATTATTTGTAATAGACAATAAGTTTGTTTTAACTATTTAAAATTGTGTGTTCATCATATATCAGCCACAAATCGTCCACTGCTGAACAAAGGCCTCCCCCAAAGATTTCCACGACGAAATAATATATAAATAATAAATAGAAATAATATTGATAAATTGTGTGTTATCACCTATATAAATAAATAATTTCGAAAAGAAACAGGGAACTATTATTTATTGGTGTCACCATCAATCACTGTGGCCTGTTTCTTTCTTTTGGCAAACTTTTCAAGTAAGTATGGCTAAAGAGTGCCAACAAAAGCTGGCCTCTGATTTTTTTTGTTTTTTGTTCCCAGCGAGGCACTTCGATAATATTATTTGATAATAATTATTTTTATGTTACTAAGAAAAAAACAATTTCCGTTTTAAGTAGCAAATAATAAAAAGTAAATATAACATGGTACCTATTGCGGAAATGGTATTTCTAAGTAACTAACATAATAGGTACAAGAGATGATCCTGTTATTTATGTAACATCCCTAGTAAAAGTGCCGTCACGTATGACCTTGCATGAACGGCATTCACCGCAGGGAGTTGTTTATTTTTTAAATTATTTTATTTTGTTTAAATGTTTAGGCAGTTTACATTTTATGTATGTGTGTAATTATAATGAGTGTTAATTTATCTTTTATATTTTAGGTGCATTTTCAATATTTGAATAACATCGAAATTATTAAGTCGCCGTTACAAAGTCACGTCATCCGACACGATCTCGTCTGTCAAAATCACGGAGAGAGCTACGTTTGGTCCCACTATAGGCTAGGCCTGCCTGACACATGGCGGTCAAAATAACATATAAACATAAAACAATATTTAACAGGTGGCGGCTAAGCAACATCGGAAACTAAGTACTTTGTGTACCAGAAGGCTTTTCCATGTTTTGTGTAAACAAGACAAACAAGCGAACAATGCGCAACCCGTGCCTTTACCGGTGATGCGCGTGTCGGACGACGCACTTATCAGGGTTCGGCACTTCGCAGTTCTTATACTACATAAAACGAAAACATTCATCACTAATCATCATCATATCAGCTCATATACATCCCCATCGAGGGGCTCGAGCCTACCCTGAATTAGGGCGATCGGGCCTTAGTCGACCACGCTGGACCAGTGCGGGTTGGTCGACTTCACACACAACCTTCGAGTTTCTTCGCAGGTGTGTGCAGGTTTCCTCACGATGTTTTCCTTCACCGTTAAAGCAATCGGCGAGTACACTAATAATTAGTATTAATTCTTATTGAAAATAGATTATTGTCCACTTAGGTCTTAACATAAAGAAATGCTAGCAAGGACCCATTGTTAACGACTCAGCGGTATCGTTATCATCATCATCAGCCCGTGTTAGTTCACTGATACCGATCTACGGCCCCCTTCATCCAGCTGATGCCAGCAACCTTGCGCAAATCATCGCTTCCCTAAAAAGAAGGCGTCCCACATTGCGTTTTTCCAAACGTGGTCTCCACTCCAGAACACACTTAGGCCAGAGATTATCGGTTCTGCGACAGATATGTCCGTCCGAATAACTTTGTTTCAGATTTTATTCCACAGAGTCACAGATTACTAAATAGTCACTTCGTAACAGATACATCACTCCCATACAAAAGCGTAAATACCTACGCTATAATAGCCTACAAAATCTTAATAATTATACCAGCTGTTTGCAGCGAGAAGAAATGTACCATAACTACGCATACAGACAGTTGAGATTGTTTTGTCCGCCTCGCGACCCACGTGCGAGCGCGTCATCGAGCGAATGTGCTAGGGTTGTACCTATGATGATTTTGGTAATGAAATGAATGTAGAAAATCAATTATTTTTAACTTGTCAATCAAATATGTTTGAATTTAATAAAATTATAGATGCATTTTTTCCCTTCCCTGAATTCCCGATTATTAAATTTTAATGTCGAAAATATCCGAAACCTCGTAAATAATTTTAACAAATAATCAAAAGGAAAACTCTTGTTTTTAAAACAGAGGAAAATCAATCAGAGTCTTTAAAATTTCCAAGACGGTGCTGCCAGGCCGATCCATTATGACGTTATCAAAATTGTTTAAAAACGCTTTTTCTAATTCTTGATGGAGTTATTTCGATGACGTAAATTTTGAAACCTTGGATTTCGGTTTTAAACGGTTTATTTACAACTATAGCAGTGCCCTCCAGCTACCAAGTGGCCGGCGCATTAGTACTTCTATTCTATGACACAACCTACCTTAATCACGACTAGAGATGTGATTTTTCCCGGAAAAAACCCGTATGTAGGAATTAACCCGGGAATATTCCGAGGGAAAATCCCGATTGGAAAAACACTTTTTAAAAAAAAACGCATAGAAATGTTGTGTTAGTAACGAGTAGGTACTAAAATATGTAAGTATATAAGAATATGTATAGCTATATACTATAATTTACATAATTTAACTGTAATACGTATTGTATAAATAAAATAGAAAAGAAGAAACTGAAGAAAGAAATGAAGACTGAACTGATCATTTGGCTGAAAGTGTAAGTGTAAAAAAATCACTTGTATTTTTCAACCTAAACACTGGCAGAATTGTCAATAATGACGTAAGCCATCGATTTATAATGATTGGTTGAAGACTTGCGGGAGCGAGAGAGAAGCATACGCGGTACGCGCAGATCTTACTTGTCAGTAGTGTGGGTAATCTTGAGTTAATCACATGTTATTCTCGCTGTGTACCGCACGCACCGATGTTTGCTATCTAATATTATATCGACGACCAGTAACAAAAGAAATAGATTGACAACAAATAGGGCCGTAGAGATTGCATTTATTGCATATAACTGTAATCTTCTACACAAACACGAAGATGATGACCCCTTATCTTCTCCTTTGGTAATGAGTAGTCAGATCCTTGATGAGCAACCATCTACATCACAAAGAAACCAAGCAGAAATAGATTTTTTTGATATTGCACATTTATCAGATTCTAATGACAGCGACAGCAGTTAAAAATATAATCTAATTTACATATTTTTTTCTTACTGGTTTATTCTCTTTCGTATTAAATAATTTTGATTGTCACAATTTTGTTTAATTCTTATTTCCATACTTATGGCTGTTGTATCTAATAATAATGTGTCGAAATGAAGTGCACAGTATTTTTCACAGTGTTGCACCCCATTTCCTACAGATGTAAACAAATAATTGTTATAATAATAACAACCATGAAAGAACCCACCGTGTGGGTATTTACCTCAGAGTAATCATGTTAATGTATACTCAAAGGTTTTTACCCAAATAAATTCCGGGTATTTTCCCATTTGGGAAAAAACCTTGGAACTTTCCTATCGGGATTTTTCCCACCGCCCATCTCTAATCACGACGACGACGACGCTAGGTACCTACTTATGTTCTGACATTAAGTAGGTATACAGGGTTACAGGAAAAGTCGTTCTTGATCCGTTAAGGGCGTGGAGTACCCTACATTTCTGACTTATTTCACTATGAAACACCCTACCCTAAACTTAACCCTTTTCCAGATATTCGACTTTTAATTTTTTAAATTAAAATTGCCGATTTTTAGGCTACTTAATTTAATTTTGTTTATTTTATGTGTCTTATTATTATTATTATTGCATTATTACATGTGTAATAAGATCGACGTCAATCATTAAAATCGTACATAAACCAATTGAATAGGCAGTAGTAGACAAGTCAACCAAAAAAATATCCCGTGTTGTATTCCCAGCCCTAACCGGTCTCTACACATTTTTTCTTTCATTCACACCTACATAAATCGTCACTTGTCTCGCTCGTACGGTGTGTCTTAACTTGAAGGACAATAGGCGAGGGACCGTTAGAACTGCTACCTGGAGCGTTCAACTACTTTTTTCCACGAAATGTAATATTAATCCTAGATTGTTATACCTCGTTAGATAGCTGATGAAACGTAGATATTTTAAAACATATCTGCCGAGCAACTGCGATAATATTTTTTTTAGATAACCCTTAGAGAAAAATAAACTTTCTAATATTTTTTAAAAATTTCTTAACTTTGACTTGTCTACTACTGCGTATTCAATTGATTTATGTACGATTTTAATGATTGACGTCGATCTTATTACACATGTAAAAATGCAATAATAATAAGACACACAAAATAAACAAAATTAAATTTAGTAGCCTAAAAATCGGCAATTTTAAATAAAAAAATTAAAAGTCGAATATCTCGAAAAGGGTTAAGTTTAGGGTAGGGTGTTTCACAGTGAAATAAGTCAGAAATGATGGGTACTCTACGCCCTTAACGGATCTAGAACGACTTTTCCTGTAATCCTGTATATATTAATTGTATAAAAAAACACTTATATAGAATACCTGAAATCCTTAATTTACGACGATTAACATAGTAGGTACCTACCCACCATAGTTCTAAGTTTAAGGAATAAATGATGATGATTTGTAAGGGAACGAGAAAAGGGAATTCGAAAAAAACAAAAGATTTAAAATACTATATTAATCTCTCGGCAATGAAAAAAATTACAAATTTTAATTTGTCTTTTGACTGTGACACCCATCCACTGCACAATAATTGCATGGTTTCGGCATTTCAAAAGTCAGAACGGTAAATGTGACGTGCGAGCACTCAGGCAGGCGTACGGCAACCCACTGTCGGTTGTATCGTCTCCGATACGCGTAGCGGTAGGCATATAACGTGTGGCCTTGAGCAAGTGACGGACGCCTGACAGAGTAACGTTGGCGGTACACTCGTAGCTCATACTTAACACACAAATGTCACAGATTACACGCTGTATAAAAATTTACGATTAATTCAAAAATAAAATCACCCCTCTCAAGTGATCAATCGAAATACAGTGTACACTGTGTATAACGTCACTCGATATAACGATTCACTCTTTGAAACGTCAAATTTTTCTGGCTCCAGTTGATTTACTTTAACGCTAATTTCTCTCTGTATAACGAAAACTCTCAATAATGTCACTAAATGCCCGGGCCCTTGAGTGTCGCTATATAGAGTTCACACTGTATAAGCAAAATTCATGCATTTTATAAAGTACATTGTAATTTATAAAACTATATTTATGACACGACAGACTTAGACAGATGGACAGACGGACGGGCAATCGTAAGTAAGTGTGTATATACGGGTTTCTTGTTGGTCTACGGAATAGGTTATTTATTCGTATAAAAAATATGTTAAAAAAACATTAGTCAATAAATAGCAGTTCTTCTAGAATAGCAAAAACAATTACTCATTTGTAATATTAAACAATTTTTAATTTTATAATTATTAAAAACAGCAAATTAGTTCGTTACAGACTGTGGCACTTATGACGTCACTATGTCAGTAACGCGAACAATTGCATAACAAACTTTCGTAAAAAGTTACTCAAATGACTAGTACCTAGTAAAATACCGTATTCTGAAACTAGCTATGTAGAGATCTCCTTTCCAGTTGCAAGGATGCAGGAAATCATGGCAAAAACATCTTAGTTGTTACCTACCTATATGTATTACATTCTACGTATGACGTAGTTCTCGTACATAATCGGTACAGACTACAACAAGGGTAGCGCACACTAACGCACCCAGATGTGTACACTGCACCCCGCCCGCCCACTTACCCCAGCAGCATCCGATCCGTGAAGCTGGCTTAAGTCTGTACAACGACTACTGCCTCTGCGCGCTCATTTGTATACAATATTGACCGACTGTAATTTCAGGGTAGGTATACAATATAAATAAGTACTACACATATATTTGGTGACAATTAACGATATGATAAAGTAGTTATTTATATTGGAAAAATCCTTTAAGACCAATTTGCGATGTGATAAGTACCTATTTGCTTATAATTAAAGTTCGTTTTTGTACAGTAGCTGTAGACGTATTTTGGCTAATGTTATGATGAAGGCTGGTGGATTGGTAGTTAGTAATATACACTTATAGATTTGAGTTTATTTATCCAACCGAATAACATATTTGTGAATGGAATACGTCCAATAAAGTAGTCGTACCCTTCATAGGTGCTATACCAATACGTGTTAAATTCATAATTAATAATTACTGATAAACGTTTTGTCTTTTGCTTCATTGAACACTATTGCAGGCAGCACTTGAAAGAGATATCTGTACCAGAAAAACGTAGCAAACTACAACAAAAGTGTTTAATTTAATTTAATCCATGCGTTAATTGCGTAATTTTAATCAAAACGACAAAACGTTTATTAAGGCAAGTAGTTATGTATATTTATCAGGTAAGTTCATAGGTAGTGTAGAATAGTAGATTCGACAAAATATACCTACATTACTAACACAGAAATATCGACATCCTCCTTCACAAAAAAAACTCTGAATTAAGACTCCGTTGATTATTAAAATTATGCATTTACCTAAGTATATTGACCACAAAGGCAATTCCACTGAGAAGACAAACACAGCATCTATTGGTAATTGATTTCCTTCATCTAGCAGCCATTCATAACATCAATTAAACGGAGACCTACGCAACACATTCAAAAACGAACTTCATTAAAGTGTAATTGAAATCATTGACTTTTATACCTACCTAATACTTTCAAAGGCTGTACAAATCACAAAGGGGCATGAAGAAAAATGTAGAAAAACCAGTCTGAGATGCACTCACCTCCATGTCTGATGAGTGTGATGCGGGTGTTGTTGTGAGTGGGAGCGTGCTCGTGGAGAGACGGGCGCAGAGCGATTGTGCGGCACGGTGGCGCCGCGCCGGCGGGCCGGAGGCGGGGTCCCGGGCGGCGCGGCGGGCGCTTCCTTGCCTATTGATCGCCCCCGGCTACTCTCTCTGCACTCCTGCCTGCCTGCCTGTCGTCCTGCCCTGTGCGACCCGCCCGCGTCCCGCGCTTCCCTATCTCCGGCTAGGCAAGCGGGATACTGATTCCGGGATGACCGGATTTCCATCCAGCCCAGCAGTTTGCGTTGCGTTTAGCAAGTTCAAATTGTCATGAATGCTCGTCCACAAACTATAGGAAGGAGCTACTACCGCGCTTTGACAAGCACTAGTAATTATACTTGCTGCCGCCTGCGGAACCGAGGGTCGTGGGTTTCTATCTCCACCCAGGGCAAACATTCGTGTGAAGAACAAGTTTGTTTGCTCTGTGTCTGGGTATTAAATATATATGTGTGTGTGTGTGTGTTTTTTTTTTAATTCACAATTGGTAAACCCTTGACAACATCTCACCTGGTGGTAAGTGACGATATTGCCGAAGATGGAAGCGGGCTTACCAAGATTCCCCAACGCAAAGGGGAACTGGCTATCTTATCTTCATGCCGGAACACACCAATGATATCAACATTGATATTTGGCGACAAGACTTAGATAAGATGGTGGTAGCTGGCCAGACGGGCTTAGAAAATGCCCTACCACCAACCAAACCGAGTCTTACAATTGACCCCGCCGGGAATCGAACCCGCGACCTCCTGTGTAAAGCCAGTGAAGTTTGCCTCTGAGCTACGGAGGCGGTTATATGTGTGTATTTAAACGCAGGTATATCTATAATCGTATATATAAAAGGAAACAGTGACTGACTGACTGATTTGTCAATACACAATTCAAACCACTGGACGGATCGGGCCGAAATTTGGCATACAGATAGAAATTATGACGTAAACATCCGCTAAGAAAGAATTTTTGAAAATACAAAGCTTTAAGGGGTGTAACGGGGGTTAAAAATTTGAACAGATAAATCATATAAAGATGTCTGTTTGTTCGTGACCTCTTCATGCTTCAACAACTCTATCAATCTAGACGAAATTTAGCATACACGTAGACTGTGTCATGGAAAAGGACACATGCAACTTTTTATCACGTGAAAATAGCTTGGTCCGATAGCTCCTGAGGGAACTTAGAAGACTTGTTCGGTTGATTTATTTAACATCGCATTGGAGCAACGGATTGTTGTGTTTTTTTTTGCACACATATGATTGAGGGGGTGGTATGTGACATAGACTACTAGTAAGCATAGCCCAAGATAGTGCCCCGAGGAATCTGGGGAAAACTAATTACTAGACTTGCGCAGGTCGGCGTGTTTGCATAAAAATAGGTGAGGGGTGGGACATGACATAGACTGCTTATCAGAATAGCGCAATATAGTTACCGAGGGATCTGGAGTAAACTCATGTCTAAGTTAGCTAGCCGCAATGCTGCTCGCGCACAATTCGCCCTCAAAGACGTTCATAAAAACGATGCCAACGCGAGCGAAGCCGCGGGCAAAAGATAGTAAGTATATAATATCCAAGGATATTATGGTTTCCATAGTTTAGAGAAACCTCTTTTAGGGCCAGATGACCGTTTTCCTTGAATATTATTATTATTTAAATATATATAAAATCTAAGCTACTCTGCTCACCTGGCACGAGGCGAAGTGGCAGGAACACCTCCAGCGGAAGCACAATCGGCTGGAGTTCAGTGCGACAAGGAGAAAAAGCGTCGGACTACCCGAGCATTGTCGTAGAGGACTGCTCTCTTCATTGCTGCAATTATTGGTCTGCCTCGAAGATCCAGCCTCCTAAGGTGACGTTCAAGTTCGGCTGAAATTAGCCCGTTCACGGATAGGACTACGGGGATGATTTCGGTGGATTCCACTTGCCACATATCAGTAACCTCGTGCGCCAGGTCCAGGTACTTGGTTCTTTTTGCGGCATCAGCCTGCACGAGGTTTTCATCGTACGGGATAGTGACATCCACCAAAAACACCCTTGACTGCGCCCAATCTATCAACACGATATCAGGCTTATTCGAAAGAATCGTCCTGTCCGTGATGATGGGTCGGTCCCACCCAGTAGAGCTTGGCACGGTTCGTTTTCGTTCTCAATGCATACTGTTACATACAAGTTATTAAAAAATGTTGTTTAGTTTTGTCAGTAGAATGATCACCTTAGAAAAATAAATCCTGGAGTTCTGTGTCAGATTAACCGGCTGACTCATTCGAGTTATTATTGGTCGAAGTAAAGGCTGACTGAATGACAGACAACGCACGTGCAATACGTAAAAAGGATTTTTAGAAATAGGTAAATGTGGAAAATTCTTTTTTCCTAATTTAGTCGACTAACATGATATTTAGTTATGTATGTATATGTACCTATAGTGTAGCATTTGCTACAATAAAGAGTTATTTTACGCGAGGATCTTCGCATTTCTTGGATCTTAATCTCTTTGTTAAGATTCCATTGCATAATTTGACGAGAGGTGAGAAGTTTTCATCGCTCGACATGAGAAAATGTGTACGATCTAAATGCTATTGCAGAAATAAATATACTTTATTTTTTATTTGTGACTGTTTTTCGTCTTTTCCCACACGCTGATCTGCGTGCCTGGGGAATCAGCCACCGTCTAGCCTTCCGTTGCGTCCAACAACTAGCGGCCAGTGGTGGTTAATCTGAGCCGTCTTCGAGCGCTTCACCGAGCTATTTCTCACCAGGACTCCGCATACGTAGCCGTGGTCACGACCTTCACGACCGCCGCGCCCGGATCGCTGTGCCCTAGTATTAAATTCATATTTTTATAAAAATTTGGTTCAATTTATTATTTATTACTTAGTTTTAGAGCAACACTTGCGGCCACGTACGTACATAGTGGTTTAATTATTAAATTCTCAATTGCAAAACAAAGTTTAGAAATTCTCAGTTGTGTTACCTCTCCCACATTGTATTGTCCCACTTGTACCCATATTTTTTTTATTTTTATTTTTTTACATGAGCGATGACAATCTTTAAGTCTTATTTTATTATACATATTTACCTTTTGATCTTCTTTATTTATTTTTTTTATTCTTCAACTTTTAAGCCATTTTTCTAAGTTTTCCTTTGTATACGTCCAATAACCTACCTCGATGCGAAATTTCACTATGTCACCTGGAAGTGGTCTATATATTTTGATGAGTAGTGGTGATACTGAACCCTTGATGCGCGAGTACGACTCACATTTGGCATTTTTTTGAATTTTCCTTTTGTATACGTTCAATAACCTACCTCGATGCCACATTTGAAGTTTCTAAGTCACCTGGAAGAGGTCTATAAATTTGATGAGTCAGTCAGTCAGTCATCATAATAATTGTGATTTTCGGACGTCGGTATCTCAGAAATGGTAAATTATGCATTTTTGAAAATTGGGATTCTAGGTGATCAAGGAGCTCTTACTAGACATAGCAAATCGCAAGTGTGTAAGTCAAATAGATTTTGAGTTATTATGAGTTACTATCAAAAGTCGCAATAGCTTACTCGTACTCGAAGATAGCGGCTCGAGTATCGAAATGTGCCGTGCACACATGTGGCGAACATGTTTCTTCATCTCATTCACCGTAACGAGTAGTATATAAATTGTAGCGTAGGGTGGCGTGGCAGCTCATTTTTGCTTTGCCAGAATACTGTTTGGTTTTCTTAGAATAACGACAAAGATATGCATGGATTTCGTTGTTAATTTACATGTGTTGATTTTTTGTAAGGACGAACTTAGGGAAGGGGAGATTGTGTCTGATGGCGTGAGCTCACTGAAGAGAAAGAGTTTCAAGAGTCAAGGAACTCTGCGTGACCTTCACGGTGACTTACCTAAGCTGACTTTTCTAAAGCCTTTCTTGTTTTTTTGGGAGCAAACAGCCACAAGCGAAAAAATCGAATTGAAGGACAAACTAAACATAACACTGGAAATAGTTATTAATGATACAAGAGTCGTAAGAAGGTAAGTAACAAACGAGTGACATTTGTAAGCCCGAGCCGTGGCAAGGGTTTACCATCATCACGAGTTTGCCATTTACCTTTTACACCCATGTATCATACAATGTTTTTCAATACAGTTGAGGGAAAACAGATAAACTAATTAGGACCGTAACAGAAAAACAAAATACATGTGTACACAACTATCAAGGTTTCGGCAACTAAAGTTCATTTTACGCGACTTGTGGCTCATTTTAAATGTCCGGGGGATTGATCTCAGTTTGTTTTTCCTTTATAAACACCTAAGCATATTTTATAAGATACATATCTCTATAAACTATTAATTATTTGATTCGTATTCTCGACTAAAACAAATTAATTCAGTTTTACGAAAATTGTCTCTTATTTTAGCTAGGCACACATACGCATGTGAAACTTTTTTTAAATATTTATCACCATTAATAAATTACAATAAGTCTTGGGACAATAAGCATTAATAGTTTTTATTTTTTATTTGTTACAAATTTAGAAAAGTGGCAAAGTAAAAAGCACATGTGCGGTAAAATCAATTTAGCGCACAGTAAACTGGCATATAACAAACCACTTTTCGAGCAACTGTATTGAAAAAAAAGATACCCCACATTTACTACGACGTATGTCAGACCTAAAGGACTGACCTGGTGGCCCAGTGGTCAGACCTCCTGCCTGCTGGGCCGAGGGTCGTCGTGGGCTTGATCTTCACTCACGGCAAACATTCGTGTGACGAACAGATTGCAATGATGTATATCTATAGGCTGTAACAAAATTAGTGTAGAACTCGTTATCTGGGGTCTTCTTCTCGTCCAACTGAACAACTCTCCCTAAGAACCCCATAGTCAATGATCAAAAATACAAAAATGCACATAATTGGTCAATCAGCTGATTTATATGAGTCTCTTGGGAAAAGTTGTTTCGTATGATGAGAAGGAGTCTTAGTTACGGCTCCTACACCAATTTTGTTACACTGTGTATATGTCGCAGGATAATTTGATAATCCGTCGTTTCGCGAAAATCCTAGGAAAATTGGATACTATGGAGTAGAAAACTCCTAGTAAAACCAAGTCGGACGGAGCCCCGCTATGCGGGGCTCCTTTTTACGGTAGAAAAAGACATGCTAACATAACCTAACCTATTTAACGAAGCGGGGCTCCGTCCGACTTGGTTTTATTAGGAGTTTTCTACTCCATAGTATCCAATTTTCCTAGGATTTTCGCGAAACGACGGATTATCAAATTATCCTGCGACATATATAAATTATGAATCCATTACTGAAAAAAAGATTCTCACAGGCGGACATACGGACGCACAACAAAGTGTTCCGTCCTATAAGGGTTCCGTTTTTTCCTTTTTAGGGTACGAACCCCTAAACACACTTACCCTGTAACATGGGTAAATACATTAAAATTTAAAAAAACCCACTAAAAACCGCTAAAAAGAAGAAAATAATATGTTTTGGCCCTTTACGTTAAATTTAAGTAGTTTTATTTTGATCTAACAATCGCCGCGTAGGGGACCGCTAAGTTAATAAAGAAAAAGAATAAGTACAAACTGTTTAACTTTACTACAAGTAAAGGGCAAAAACACATTATTTTCTACTTTTTAGCGGTTTTATGTCGGGGGTTTTTTAAATTTTTAATTTAAGTTTTATTTCATGCTTTTTAAACTATACGTATCCCAAACACGATACCTTTGCTGTAAGCTGGTAAGGAGGTGGGTATCCTACAGATACCAGGAGAAGCTGCATCATAAGGTCAAGGTTACCATATTCTATCTAAAACCTATTCATTGAGAATATTCCAATGAGCCGAAACACGATTCATCTGCTGTAAGTTAGTGAGTAATTGGGTATCCTACAAATTCCAGATGATGTTGCAGCATCAAGTCAAAGTTACCATGTTCTATGTAAAACCTATTCAATGATACTATTCTAATGAGCTCAAACACAATACCTCTGCTGTAAGTTTGCGAGGAGTTGGGTATCGTGCAGATTCCAGAAGATGCTGCAGCATCAGGTCAAGATTCATCATCATCATATCAGCCACAAATCGTCCACTGCTGGACAAAGGCCTCCTCCAAGGATTTCCACGACGACCGGTCCTGCGCTGCCCGCATCCATCGGCTTCCCGCGACCTTCACCAGGTCATCGGTCCACCGCGTGGGAGGCCTGCCTACGCTACGTTTTACGGAAAAGATTACGGTCAAGATTACCATGTTATATTTAAAACCTATTTATTGAGCCCAAATACGATATCTCTGCTGTACGTTGGCGAGGAGTGGGTATCCTGCAGATCCCAGGAGATGCTGCAGCATCAAGTCAAGGTTACCGTTTTATGTAAAACCTATTCATTGAGACTATTCAAATGAGCCGAAACACGATTCAACTGCTGTAAATTGGTGAGGAGTTGGGTATCCTGAAAATCCCAGAAGATGCTGCAGCATCTGGTCAAAGTAACCATGTTCTATCTAACAACTGTTCATTCAGACTATTCCAATCAGCCCAAACACGATACATCTGCTGTAAGTTGGTGAGGAGTTGGGTATCTTGCAGATTCCAGGAGATGTTGCAGCATCAGGTCATTGTTACCATGGTTTTACAATATTGTTACACTAACAGGACACCAGATAAAGAATTGATCAGACCCGTAGAAGTTGCCGACATCCCTTCATCACCTAGAAAAGAGCTGATGATCTTCAAACGGCTGAACAGATCCTTATAAATTATAGCTAAGAACCACCTCTATTACATCAGCTTTCAAACAAAAAAACCGCATCAAAATCGATCCATTCGTTTAGGAACTACGATGCCACAGACAGACACACAAATACACACGTCAAACTTATAACACCCCCCTTTTTGCGTCGGGGGTTAAAAAGGAAGAAACAAACATAAATACATACATGCTGATAAACATATTACTCTACCATGCGTCGCGCAGTCGAACATGTTACAGACTACACGCTTTCAGCAGTTAAAGCTGCGATAAGTGTGTTTTTTAAAACACTAGTGGGTCTGTGAGCTGCAGACCTCGCGAGTTTTTCGAAATGGTTGAAATATGTCATTTTTACGTTTTCAACCCCCACGGCTCCGCCGTTTTCAAAAAATTCCAAAAAACTGAGTCTACAAAAAAAACAACCTGCTCTAAAAATTTTACGAGAATCGGTCGATAAATGCGACCTGTAGAGGAGAACAGCCTGACAGTCATTCATTCATATCAGCTCGTATACGTCCCCACCGAGGGACTCGAGCCTACCCTGAATTAGGGCGATCAGGCCTTAGTCGACCACGCGGGCCCAGCGCGGGTTGGTCGACTTCACACACAACCTTCTAGTTTCTTCGCAGGCGTGTGCAGGTTTCCTCACGATGATTTCCTTCACCGTTAAAGCATTCGGTGAGTATTACGTAAGTTTTTTTAAACTCATTGGTACATTGGCCGTCCAGATTTGAACCCGGAACCTCTGGTTAGAAGGACCGACTCTTTACCGGTTGAGCCACCGACGCTTTTTAGCCACCGACAGGTATACGAAAACATTTTTATTTTTTGCCCAAGCTGAAACGGAGACGCTTCGCTCGTGCTTCGCACTCGCTCGGTCAAAAAAAAACAAAGTAGGAAGATGGTTTACGATGTGTAAACGACGACTTCTTTTGACATTAGATATTTGATACTATGTCAAAGGAAGCAAAGGATTATAGATAACTAGGTATGTATATTATGGATAACTATTTCGACACTTACTACTTTATCTTTTAAATGTATTATGTGCTGTGTCAGTCAAGTCTCATCTTTAGTGTTATGCATTATACTTAATTGTAATGTTCATTATTATTTTGAAATCAGCCGTTTTATAACAACGTGGTACTTCAGTACATTTAACCGGATATTGTGTTGTGTCGCAGTTTCACAATATAACATTTGTCTAGGTGATTATGTACTGCACGTGTGTTTTCGTACAAAAGTTTACGAACCATCCATTTCGCTGATTAAATTTTAAATGTTTTCTCTTATTTTTCCGTCTTTTAAACTTTGAAGACAATGAACAAATGGTGTTTCCCATCATTAGGTGGGTAGATAATTTTTTGTGAACTTTTGTATGGCTAAATTGACCATGAAAACTGCACAACTTACTGCCAGAAACCTATACAATCGGAACAGAAATTGTTTTTACATCTCATACTTTAATTGGACAGCCCAAAAAGTTCTTTGTTGCTGTTGTATGGGAACAGTTGTTCAGTTTTGTGAGATGCTTAGTCACAAATTTAGCCAATGATATCAAATGTAAACTGAAGATAATGTTGAAATCATGTTTTTAGTATTCTTCACGACTTGTTTTGTTATTTGTGATGGCCGAGAACCATTCAAGCCTCTCGATGGAACCATTCCATTTATGGTAAGTGTCTACCTTCCTTAGTAATTTATACCATATATTTGTTTATTTGTTTGTAAACTCATTGTTGAGATGTTTGAATACAGAACATAAAACAGATATGTATGGTATACAGGCGGACTTATCCCTTACGGGATCTCTTCCAGTCAAACTAATAATGACATTTGGATTAAAAACAAAGAAAACGGTAAGAGCAAAAGCTACAAACACAGCTTAACGTTAAGAAAGAGAAAAAAACTCACGGGACATAATGTCACTCACTTATTAATACCTATAAATATAATAATTATAGTACTAATATAAACAGTAATATATACAGTAAATATTATATAAATAATAAATAAATACATAAGTATACGAGCTCAAGGTTCAGTTTTGGGACTCCATATCTTCTTAATAGATACCTTGAAGGTGGCTAAGGTGACTTATTCGCAACATCTATGATGCCTTTGAGGATTCGCAGAATGCAATCGGAGTGTTTTATGATTTATCTAAGGCATTTGATTGTGTTGAACATTATCAAACATTACTTGTGAAATTAAAGCATTATGGTGTAGAGGATGGGGCTCTCAGTCTTTTAATTTTCTACTTAGACAACAGAAAGCAAAAAGTTCAAGTGAATAGCATGAAGTCATCTGTGAAAATTGGTGTGCCTCAGGGTTCCATATTAGGACCTTTTCTTTTTCTTATTTATATAAATGATTTGCTATTTGTGGTGCAACATCTGTCAAATATTGTTGATTGCGGTTGACACTGTTGGAATATACAAAAAATACGTTCTTTTTCTATACCCTATTTTTTTTAGCGAGCTAGTACTGACAAAATCGTCTTGTTTGTGATTGGCTGGTTAGACTCTTGCGTATCGCGTTTCAGACTTCCGGTGTTAATTTTATCCGTGAGTCGGATTTTCACGCATCCGCCTTTACCGCTTTTGTCCACATTTTCGCTGGGGTAACCGACAATGTTTTTGCAAGTTTTTTCAGTTTTTATCAACCCTATTGGTCTGTAATGTTTTAGTAGTTGTTTGGTTTCTCCTGTTTTCTTAAGTGACTAGTTTTAGGCTCAATACACAGCGATCCTTTGACACTAGTGTGTTCTTGGGGATATTAAGTTTGTTCACTTTGAGATGGAGTTTTTGCCGTTTGTATGTGTAGCTTCGTGTATAAATGTCAATTTCTACCAGCTTCAAGTAAACGTTTGTAGTTAACTAGTTACTTAGGGAGTTTTAATTTTTTTTTCTTCTTTAGGGCTGTCCAACGTCTATAGGGTTGTCCAAATTTCAAAAATTTTTTGGATTTCGCGCCTTTTTTTTGTGAGTTTGTGGGTATTTTGAAACGCAAACTATCGTATCGAGCCGATCTTCTTTCTTGCGTTTCATAATTAAATTCTCTTTTGATCTTGTTCGTCTATAAAAATAGAATTTGGAAATGATTGCGTGCTTTTGACAAGAGTGAAAACAATTGAGGAGTGTTGACCGTCGAAATAGGTGTTTTCAATATAAATATTTTAAAAGTTTTGTGATTTTTCTTGTTATTTTCAAGACCTCCTATTTTTAACTGGGGTAAGTGATTTATGCTTAGAGAAAGCTATCCATTTTTATTTAGTGCCGTTGCGAACTAAATTTTTATTCATGGTTGTAGGGTCTTCCACACGGTCCGAATAAATCAGTAATTTTGAAACGCAAACTATCGTTTCGAGCCGATCTTCTTTTTTGCGTTTCGTAATTAAATTCTCTTTTGATCTTGTTCGAGTATAAAAATAGAATTTGGAAATGATTCGAGCTTTTGACAAGAGTGAAAACAATTGAGGAGTGTTGACCGTCGAAATAGGTGTTTTCAATATAAATATTTTAAAAGTTTTGTGATTTTTCTTGTTATTTTCAAGACCTCCTATTTTTAACTGGGGTAAGTGATTTATGCTTAGAGAAAGATATCCATTTTTATTTAGTGTCGTTGCGAACTAAATTTTTATTCATGGTTGTAGGGTCTTCCACACGGTCCGAACAAATCAGCATACTACTACTATACCCCGGGATATTGCTAACTACGCCGTTCTGCAACTGCCTGTCGCTTACCCAAAGGGAAGTGGAACTTTTGTTTATACCTAATTTAAGGCCTATTGGAGTTGATTGTTACTGGTGACCAAATACTATTACTGGTGATCAAGCATTACGACCTGCCCGCGCCTTTTGTTGTCTCTAGTGACCAAGCATTACTACTGCCCGACAAGGTTCTGCTGTCGTCCTCTAAGCGTAGCTGTTGGCCTGCGTGTTCTCCTGTCTTCCGTTTACTATAACAATTTTGCGTTTGATTTAAAATTTATTAAGAGTATGTTAAACCCAAAGTTTTTTTACCTATAACGTTGAGGGGTAATTTCGACTCCTGATAATTGAACTAAATTTACTTTTTTAGGAATTTGTTAGATTGTCATTTTATACACCCGGGGGGGGGAAGATCGATCGTTACCTAACCTTTTTTATATTTTAAAATTATGTAATGTGTTGTTTTTATATTTAGGTTATTTCCACGGTCATTCACTCTTTACACCCTTAACTTATCTACTGGTTTATATCTTTACCCAAATATTTCTAATCTTATAAAATAAAAGTATTCCATATTACCCCAAAATTTATTTTCTTTCCGAAATTCATATTTAGACAGGGAGTTGAAATTCTACGTATCATGTAGCATCTCTATTATATTATTTAACCCCTTTTAAATTAAATTATGCTGCACTATCTAATTGATAAAATCAAACCACACAAAAATAATTTTAATATTTTTTGTCAAGATTACAATATAAAGTAAATAAAATATACTGTTTCGACTTACCAGTCAAAAAGCAAAAGTAATCTACGTCTATCATTAAAAATTACGCCAAATAGGTATAAGCAATCAATCTCGGAGTCCAGTACAATAAAAGGTCATAATCACAAAGTAGAAGAATCAAATTCCAAATAACACGCCTATCCACTAGGTTCACAACAATCGATCGCAGAGAGGTGGTTACGTCTAAAAAGTACTAGTCGCATGAATAGACTGAAAAAATACGCACCGGGAACGCGGGTTTAGCGTCATCACTCCGGCCAATCACAAACAAGACGATTTTATCTGTACGAACTAGCTAAAATAAATAGAGTATAGAAAAAGAACGTATTTTTTGTATATTCCAACAGTGTCAACCGCAAACAACAATATTTGACAGATGTTGCACCACAAATAGCAAATCATTTATATAATCAAGAAAAAGTCCTAATATGGAATCCTGAGGCACACCAATTTTCACAGATGACTTCATGCTATTCACTTGAACTTTTTGTGTTCTGTTGTCTAAGTACAAATTTAAAAGACTCAGAGCCCCAGCATCTGCACCATAATGCTGTAAATTCACAAGTAATGTTTGATGTTCAACACAATCAAATGCCTTAGATAAATCATAAAACACTTCGATTGCATTCTGCGAATCCCCAAAGGCATCATAGAATTTGCGAATAAGTGCTACTCCTGCATCAGTTGTTGATCAAACTTTCTAATTTAAAGTTTAGATGCAAGGTTTATTTTTCTCCTCGTAAATAGAACACCGCAACTGAGAGGAGCTTGCAGAAAAGCGACTGTAACGGCAAAAGTTGATGTTCTTGTAACGAGGCAAATGCCGCAAATTTTCCCTGCATGGCTTGCGGGCGAGTCTGCCCTTCACGCATCGGTTTGCTATGCCACCAAAAACGTTACCTCTAGATCAGGACATTGTAGTGAATCGTCTCTAACAGACGTAGAGAATAATGATGATCCCCGTATCGAAAAGCCAAATAAAAGATGTTCCCCGTCAAAAATATTTTACGGAACAAGATTATTTGCACGTCAAACATCCATTTTAGCTATAATTTAGCTGTATCAATTTAGTTTTTTTTAATCAAAATACTTCTATAATAATAATGTAGGTACCTATTTGGAACTTCTTTTCTGAGAATAAGCCTTTTATATGGCTTCTATAGATGCATTTATTTAAGGTTTTTGCATATTTGTTTAGCCAAAAAAATAAACATCAGTAAAAATGCTTTGTAACGAAAAAGCTTTGTATTAAAATTGTTCTTTAAATCAAGAAGTATTTTTTGACCAGAGTGACCTAATTGTGAAATTAGAAAGAATTTATTTACCCACGACGGACGTAACGAAACGGAAGCGTATATGCGATGGGGGATAGGGGTTGTTTAGCGCTGCGGCAGGCCTCCGTCACTCGGCCGAGAGCGCGAGATAAGTACCTAACAACGGCGCGGCCTACAGGCCGCGCTCGTCAGTCGGCAATTATATTCTCTTTGAGTCGGCTGTCAACTCGTGCAGAAAGAAGGGCGATTATCGAGCAAGCTGGTGCGCAAGTTGAAACATGTCTCGCAACCCTGCCGGATGATCAGTTGCGACAATACTAGACCGGCCAGCGCAAAAGAATCTCTCACGCGCATTGATTCGGTTCATTCTTGAGTAAAAGCGCGATTGTTATCGGTGTATGTATAGGTATGTTGAAGTAAAACTGAAGGCACTAAGCGCGGTTGCGAACTAGACTGTTCTTTATTACCGCGCAGCGAGAGTTGCTATTTATTTAAAGCGTCATTGCGAGTACTTCATCTGTACTTGTACTATTATTATCATCTGTGGCTGCGGCAACTATCTAGCCGATTTAGATGCGGTATTTACGTTGTATATAAGGTGTTACAAAATTTGCTGAAACTATTTTAACTGGTGCTTCTACCCATGAAACTGAACAACTTTCCCCATGAAACCCAGAGTCAAAAAGCAAAAAAAAAATTGGCTCTCCCATACTAACTCGATCAGCTGATCAGCCAACTGAGTATGGGAAGTTCAAATTTTTTTTTGAGATTTTACTATGGGTTTCTTGGGGAAAGTTGTTCAGTTTCATGGGTAGAAGCACAGGTTAAAATTGTTTCAGCTAATTTTGTTACACCTTATATAAGACCTATAACTTTCCCCATGGAACCCATAGTTAAATCGCAAAAGAAATTTTGGCTCTCCCATCCATACTAACTCGATCAGCTGATCAGCCAACTTAGTATGGGAAGTTCAAAAATTTGTTTGAGATTTGACTATGGGTTTCATGAGGAAAGTTGTTCAGTTTCATGGGTAGAAGCACCAGTTGAAATAGTTTCAGCTTTTTTTTTTTTTTTTTTTTTTTCGAAAGGACAAGCTTGTTGTTGGCCATTGGGGCCTTTACAACTTCACCGGGCAGGGGAGGCGAGTACGGAAGGCACTCAACCTAGTGCAAAGCAAAAAGATGCAACTGCCTAAGGGCGCCCAGGTGGGCACGGACCTCGGCTTAGGTCGTTGCTTGGACGTGGGAGGATTGGAGAGAAGCGGCCTGGTATATGCCGGTAGCGCTGGTAAGCGCCAGAAGCGGGGGGACGCCGCCCTCGCCGTCGAGGGCAGAATGTCGGTGCAGTGTTTCTCTGTGGGTTAGGGGGCGGGGTCAGGGCAGCTACGGCTGGCGTGGTCGGGTCGTCGGGGTCAGTGAGTGAGTACATGTCTGGGGCGTCGGATTACGCGAATGGGGTTCGCGGGTAGCTCGTAAACGGCGGCGTTTACGAGTAGCGGGTTGGGGAATAGTTTCAGCTAATTTTGTTAGACCTTATATAGGTGTCAGTCATATCAGAACAGGTTTCTAGAAATATTTTACAGGTGTAGACATAAGGGGGCGCTGTATCATCCAGGGTTGTTGGAGCTTGAGGCTTTCTCAGAAATTATCCAACCAATTTTGATACGGTTTTTTCATAAATAGTCATTATTCAGAACTGGTCTAAACATTTTTTACAGCCGTAGACCATCATGGGCTGCTGCAGCTCAATAAATATGCATAAAGCACAGTGTAATTATATTAGTTAAGAATTTAAAGAATCTACGACATACGGACAGAAAAACTTTTGAGAGTAAGTAGTTCAAGGCTTGGAATGGGTTACTCTGTAAAAAGTTTAAAATAAAAAACAACATTAAACATGTTTTTAAAAACCCACGCCAGACGTAAACAACTTTTTTTAAAGTCCCCCACTAAAGGGAAATAAGAAACAAAAGATAAATTTAAAAAAATCCAAGAAAATCCGTCGGGCGCTTCCGTCGCCCTCTGTGTTTCAAATTTCAGTTAAAATATATCAATTCATATAAATCAAAAACTACGATAATTAATTAACATACTGAATTAGTCAAACTCACAAAATTTCTTATATCAGAGCAAAGAATGTCGGCCCCAAAGCGGTTTTCTTGGATTTTGATTAATTTATCTTTCGATTCCTATTTCCCTTTAATCGGCTTTAAAAGTCATTTATTGTTTTTTGGCGTGTTCTTTTTTATATTTTTTTATTTTGTATTTTGGTTTTTCCATCAAAGTATTCTTGTTTTACTCTGAACGAAATAGAGAACTCAGGTTCGCCTAAAATTTCAGATAGGCGGTATGTATTCGAACATCGCCATCGATAAGAGTCCACTGTTATTTGAGGATAATGCGTGGCTCTCCCACTCCCAGATTGATATGTCTACTACGACGCGTCTCTACCACAATATTAGCAGGATCAGTAGTTCAGTATGTTCCTCTCTGCCGAGGAACTATCTCCTGTAGTATGACAATGCTGGCAGTTCTACTTCCCGTTCGCTACCGATGGATATACGTGAATCCCCTTGTGTCCCACATACGCAAACTTTCCTCCTATACCTAATGTTGCAGGTCTACTACGCGTCCCGCTACCGAGGGATATGTATGGGTACTCTCGTGTCCCGTATGGTGGTGCTCACCGCGGCCGCGTGTGTCATTAGCCCAAACCCGGAAGAACATGATACGCAGCCCATCACCGTTGTCGCAGGCACCGCGTATCGCCATCCCAGGAGAGGCATAAGGGTGCAAGTCACTAAACTGATAGTGCCCAAGAGTAAGTGGTGTTAAATGCTTACATTTAGAAAATGCTAGACCAGTAGAAGCGTGGTAGTAGTGGAGAGGGGGGTGAGGACATAGCCTTGGTCGCCGTAGATATTGAGGGAACGGCACACCATGACGGAGGCCGAATGGGTTTAGCAGTAAGAACGTTTTGGTTGGTTAAAAGTTATGTAAAATATTAAGAAGTTAGAACTAAAATAGTTGTATAACATTATTTAACAATTATGTACATACTTAAATGTTTTATTTACGACTGTCGTAAAATATTTGAGTAATCACAAAACTTTGATATAACTCTATTCTGTCTATAAAGGATAAAAAATTAAATACATGTCATTGACTTTAATAAACAGTACAAACTAACTAATAGTGTTTGTTTATTGTCATAGTAAAACTAGTATTATACTGACTAGTTGTGAAGTAGTTAGTTACCTTACTTTATATGTGTCATATCCCTCTCCACTTTATTAATCAATGTTTTTTTTATTATTCATAATTGGTAAGCCCTTGGCATCATCTCACCTGATGGTAAGTGACTATGATGCCGAAGACGGAAGCGGGCTTACCAAGATTCCCCAACGCAATGAAGAAATGACTATCTTATCTTCAAGCCGGAACACATCAATGTTACTAACACTGATGTTTGGCGGCAAGACTTAGATAAGATGGTGGTAGCTAGCTAGGCGGACTTAGAAAATGCCGTACCGCCAACCAAACAGAGTCTTACAAGTTGACCCCACCAGGAATTGAACCCGCGACCTCCTGGTGTTATATTAGTTAAATAGTTACATATTATTCGATGATACAAGGCAGTAAGTACGCGTCCAAAAACGAGAAAGCCACAGCACCACGTCGGCATCATATGGAATGGCAATAGACTAGCCCGTACAGGGGTTGGAACATTTTTGTATGGAGCGTGGCATGGTAACAAACAATATATGCAGGTCTACATTTTTTTTTTCAAAATCTTTCGCACACAATTTGACCTATATATTTCGATAGGGATGCAAATGAACTACGAAAGTATATGAAAGCATTTTGATCGAAAGGGTCACATTACTAATGTACATAATAATTGTTACTATGCCACAGAGGTTCGCATACCCATTTTGTTCTTTGTTGTGCATTTGTTATACGCCGTCAGAGCAAATGAAGGATTTACCAAAATGTTAGATTTTAATTATATTTCTGCTTTTGCTTAGTAAAAGAAAATTATGACATCCACGAGTATCTATATAAATAAAATGATAGTCTGCCGTTGTACTCGTAAAACTACTGGATATGTTCTTCTAAACTTTTTCTTTTAAACTTCGATATCTAAAACTTAAAATTATAACCGCGAGCCTCGACAGTAACTAGTATATATCCACGGAGTATAATCAGTCAGTGTAAATACTGATTAACAACCTTTGTTGTAACACATTTTAAGCAATTAAAATATTATAATAAGTATTATATTCCATTTCAAACTATTTGGGAAAGCCTCACCAATCAGCCGAAAGATGGAGGTCTTTTGGACAAAGCCCTCCTCAAGGACGACCAGTTCTGCGCTGCCGGCATCTAGCAGCTTCCTGCGACCATCACCAGGTCGTCGGTCCACCGAGTGGGAAGCCTGCTTACGCTAAATCTTCCGAGTCTACACTCAAAAACTTTACTGACCTAACGGGCTCTATTCATATTGTCTTTGCATGAAATACAATTTTGGAAAATTTTGATTAGTTACAGATTTTTGTTTAATAGTGAAAAGAAAGGCGGCAAATTTAGGGTTGCTACAGGTGGCAGAAATCCACGCTATGCCACGGCTTTCAGCCTATATAATCAGAGATTTTAAAAATTAGCCCTGCAAGCCGTTATAATATGTCTCTCTTTCAGTTCCAGGAGATGCACCAAACAGAGCTTATTTATTGCACAAGTCAGTGGCTATTATGCTGCTGAAGCGAAAAGTACCTGATATCTTGACTGAAGTTTCAATGCGAGGCATTGAGATTGAATGGCGAAAACCTGAAAATGCAGAGGAAGATCTACCTAGACTGCAGGAACAGTGCCTGATGCCGGGTTGGCATTTCCATTACAAAGGGGTAAAATCTATGTCGATGACATAACTCTTAGATAGCTCTTGTATAATGTTGATACTCGTATATCGCGAGCAAAAATAGATGAGCTTCATATTAGGAAGTCGTATTCCCGGCGGAGTCTAATTTTGTAAGACTCGGTTTAGTCGGTGGAAGGGCATTTTCTAAGCCCGCCTGCCTATCTACCACCATCTTATCTATGTCTTGCCGCCAAACATCAATGTTTTTAACATTGATGTGTTTCGACTTGCAGATAAGATAGCCAGTTTCGCATTGCGTTGGGCAATCTTGGTAAGCCCGTTTCCATCTTTAGAATCATCGTCACTAATTACCATCAGGTGAGAAAGGACATACCATTCTGTATTTTAAAAAGACTAGCTTGTTCGCGACTTTGTTCACGCAGCAAGCGTACTTAATGTTAGTCAGTTTTGTTTCTTAATTTTGAGTTTATTTCACTGCTGCATCTCACCCAACTAAATTATACGGAACCTCAAATATTCTTTCTTATACATAACTTGAAGATCTTGCAAATTGTCCTTACTAATATTATAAATGTGAAAATGTATTTGTTTGTTTGTTTCCTTTTCACGCTTCAACACCTTCACCAATCTTGATGAAATTTAGCATGCAGTAGACCGTGTCTCTGGGAAGGACATAGGCTACTTTATATCCCGTATATATCCCATATAGTATAGTCCGATGCAGTTCCTGAGGAAACTGTAAAATACTCTTTTTTGATTATTTTCTTTTACATCGCAACGGAAGAATGGATTGTTTTGATTTTTTGCACAGAGATGTTTGAGGAGGTGGGAAATGGCATAATTTACTAATAAGCATATCCTGACATAGTTCCCGCCCGAGGTCTGGGGAAAACTCATTTCCACGCTCGCGCACATCGGGGACGCAACAAAGCAACGGATTGAAGTGATATCTTGTATATAATTGATTGAGCGGGTGGATAGTGACATAGACTGCTAATCAGAAATGCCCGATATAGTTCCAGAGGGATCTGGAGAAAACTTCCCTAGTAGCATTTTCCGTTGGGGTATCGTGGCCAACGGTAGGGAAAAGGTAGGGAGGTGGTAGTGTTACTGCCGACAAAGTTCCATCGGAGGGCCAACGGCGTAATTTTTACGTTATATTACCCACAAACTTCTAACAGTGGGCCTACTACCTTTATCGTTGGCCAATCAACAAGAAAATTGCTTCGCAGGTATAACGTTGGCCTAACCACACGACAATCTACAATTTTTAAAAACTTAATTGTTAGCTAACAAATAAATGTCAATCAGTTGTTTAGAAAAACTGCTACAAAATATAAAGTTGTTTCATAAAGTTTTACAAAAAGAGTCACAGCAGTCAAAGTTAGGCCTGCAATGGTCCATTTGCATTGTAGACTTGTAGTTAGCTGACGTTGGTCCTACAACTCCTCGCGGTTAGTCAAATTACGAATTATTTGTTACGAAGGTACAACGTTGGCCTATGTTTAACAAAATGAACTTGGTTATATTTTAATATTACCATTTTATCTGAGCTTCTGTACGTTAATTTAGTTACTTTTTCAATAAAATAGTAAACAAAGTAAACAGACAACGGTTTTTGATGTAAAGGAAGTGGGAACTTAAGAGTTTCCTCTGCAGCCGTGTTGTGTTGCCAGTACTAAAGGTAATTTTTACAATTTAGGCTTTTATGATATGAGAAAAAAAATATCCTTTGGGTAAAAAGGATATATAATTACTACGGCGAAGCAAAACGAGGGTTATGATTTTGACCGGTATGAATTTATAATCCCTCATAACTTTTAAACTACTTTTAACTACTACTAATTTTATCATAATTTGACAAAAGAGATATCGTTAGAAGCATTTTGATCGTCCGTGTAAATTCAAACTCATACCAAAAAAGTATATACCCATGCTACCGTTGAGGCAACACAACGTGCGACCTCGTTACTATTTTATATAATAAATAACTAATCATTATTTTTAAGTTTGCTACTAACTCTTACCAAAACTAGAAGTGCATTGTAAAATCATTACAAAATAAACTAACTACTACAAAGAAAAACTTTTAACTTCAAGTACAAGTTATCGTAGACATTGTACTTATGTTCATGGAAATTAATAAAATCTTAACTAAAAAAAAATAAGTGGCTCTGCAAATACTGTATCACGAAATTATGACCTCAACATAATTTAAATCTATACTTATTATAAAACAGTAGAATCCGCGTGTCTATACTTTGAATATATTTATCAATAATTGAGAAAGGGCGATAAAAGAAGAATAACATGACAACACAAATGAACAATTTTTGAAAATTTTGTCTGTCCGTCTGTTCAAGTTAATCTCCGATGCATCTAAACGGATTTTCATGGCGTTTTCACAGGTAGCTTGGATAAACATAATATAAGCTTTGCTCTATCGATAAAGGATGTCGAGAAAACAAGTTATCGTAGACAGTTCTAAATACGCCTGCTAAAATTACATGGTAAACTGTCATTATAGAATTGCGTAATAAAACTGAATTCCACGCAGACGAAGTTGCTGGCAACAGCTAGTAAAAAATAAGTTCAAAAACTAAAACATTATCTAAAAAGTATGAAACACGTAAATATTATCATATGAAATTGTTATGTACAAAGTATTTAATATGTATCGTCTACTTTTCGAAGAAATCTTAAAAATATCTACCACTATTTACTTCAAACTTTTTTGATATTACTCAGAAACTACCTATAATACTTTCAAACCTGTTGTTCTCATTTCCACAAGTGTAAAACGAAATTCAAGAAGGAGACGACTTTTGTTTAACTGGCCTCTGCACTATAAGGTCATTCCCTGGGTCTTAAACTATCTCCATACCAAATTTTATCCAAATCAGTTCAGTGTTTGAGTCTTGGAAGCGTAAAAGACAGACAGACAGTAACTTTCGCATTTTTAATATTAGTAGGCATTTAATAAATAACTTACACGTAATATATTTTAATGTGCCTATATTTAATAAATACTTAACCATAGTGATGTTCAAAGGATAGCCGTGGTCGTATGCGACTGTTCTTTAAATCTTATGATCGCTTACTAATTTAGAATGTATTGTTTTTAAGGTACAGTAGAAAAATTTAAATCTTCCGCTCCGACGCGTCCGGCATGCGGTAGTCGGTGCTTTTTTGGTTTTATGCACTAGCAACACAAAAAATGGCGTTCGCCTGGCTTCCTTTCGGCTTCGTTTCGTTCAAGTTTCGTTGCGTTTTGGGTTGCGTATGCGGCGTACCTACGTGAACATGTGAGGTTTAATTAAAATCAAGTGGTGATATATTCTCTATCGTGAAAACCGGCGAATAAGGTACAAACTGTGCATGCAGTACTGAGATTTGCCTTTTACGCGGTCGAGGTAAGTTTATTTTATGTTCGTGTGTTTTGTGTTCTTATGTTGTGTTTTTCATCTCACTGAAGCAATGTAATGAAGCCAAGCAATGTGTATTTTATCTTAATAAGTAGCTAACATTTTGGCTGTGTGCGATTTGACACGCAAGGGAAAGCCGTTGTACCTACCTTCTTCGCTCGTGGTCTTGAATAATATAATAACCTCTTTTTATATGGCAGCGCAGCCTCCTAGCGTCATCCTAAACGCGCACGCTGTTTAGTCATGTGCAAGTGCAACTACTTCTATTTTTTTTTACGGTGACTAATCAAAGGCAACCAAACATAACCTTATTGCATGACTATTTCTCCTATAAGCCACTCTTTGTTGTAGAATTTGCTGATACTGGTGATGGAGCTGGAGGAGGAATTTGTGTTGTTAGACTGGAATGGCTTACACCACGGAAACACCATTGCTTGTCGCCTCCACACAGAATAATGAGCAAATTTAATAAATGCTTAATTGAAGGTGCCCTGCCAGATGACACACGGGGAATATATACAGCATAAAGCATATATTTTATGAAACTGGTAAGTCCATGATTTAATTCTGTACCTAATCCTCTTTCTAATAAATAACCCCTGAGTTGCCCATTATGTGCTCCTCAACTGTTCGCAGTTGGAACCCAAAATTACCTATTGGAATGGTTTGTTAGTGTGCACCCTTTTCTATATTCCAGCCAAAAACGTAAAGTATGGTATATTACCTATCACAATTGTTTCTAAACATATTTTACATTGCAATATATTATTTATCCACTTACTAATGTGACAGCAGTTTTTTGAGACAGCCATGAGTACCCACACTCACATTTTGTTTTTTGGAAGAATTAGTATTGGGTGCGCTCTGACCTGTTACTTTCTAATTTAAATATTTATTTCTTCGTATTCCTTAGTCAAAACAGTTATTTCGGTTTCAGATAACTTGACTAAAGCCAGAGAAAAGGCATAGCATGCAGAAATTAGTCTGAAGTTGGCACTGATTATTGCCAAATATCAGTACGAAGACGCAAAAAGACAAGAAAAATATATGATAGTGATACTGATACCAGTAAAGACAAATCAGATGACGCTGCCATTATATATGCAACACCACCTGCTATCATATAGGATCCACATTAGCCATCAGTACCCCACATGAAGAACATGGAATTGATCAGATCAGAAAAAAACCTTCAACTGACTCACTATATACTACTCTAGGCACTTGCATAGATAAGGAATGTGACCTTAAAAAAATGAAAGACACCATTGAATGGTAAAAAGGAGGGGGTATTAAAAGGAAAATCCTGTTTAATAATAACTAAATATCTCAGTGTGATTCTTGCTTTTTCACACACAGTGGTGATGTTCTCGTGGTCAAATCAATAAAAGAAATATCATAGTGAATCTTACAAATTAAAGTGTATTTTTTTTTATTAAAACTGATTTCTAGAAAGAACCAATAGAGAGTAGTAAGTTTAGGTATATATAAGGTCAGTGGTACAAATAGAAGAACTATTAGTTTGTCTGATTTACACAGAAAATGCTTGCTTTTGCCTAACTTAAGTGACAATGATGATTCTTTTATTTGTATACCTTTTGTTAGCTTAAAATTATATTAGGGTAAGTTAATTAACAATTTTAAGTATGCACATTGATCATTTCAAAAATGTTCAATATTTTTATGTAGTTCTAATTGACAACATTGAAATTTTATAACGCTTAAAATTATAAATCCCTTCCATTTTGTGGAAAACATGTACGTATAGTTTTGGAGACAGTTAAAAAAACTTAAAATGGGCATGAAGAATTGAAATGTTATTAATTTCTAAACTCATTTCATTAGCCTGTGTGGCACTGACACAATTGTTAATTGATGTTCGAGATAAACTGAAGTATCTCTTTTGATGCCTTCTTTTTAATAATTACATATTATTGTTAATGCTGTAATTTGATTAGGAACTTTAAATGAAAGTTTTTAAATTATTATAAATCAAGGTTTATAAGTAATCTATGTTCATAATAGCAGAAAATCCAGCACTACAAATTGTATATAATCGTGGAAGTTGGTGCCTAGTCATTTAAGGATCCGTCCATATAAACTTCCATACAAACTGTTTCTTATTACGTTACTGAATTTCAATTTTTATAGAATTCTTTCTATGAATGGTGTGCCTCCGCCCTCCTTTTTTGTGTGTGTGTGTAACACTGTGTAATGATATCGACAATTTGTTTCTTTAAAAAAGTGAAGGTCATAGTTTCAAAACCTGTTACAATACTTACAATTCAATATAAGCCTACTTTACAATAAAAATAATAATGTAACAACCACATTGTTTTAGTTTATAAGTGGAAGTAGATTCCTGTGCATCGCAGGCGCCGCCGATGCGACAATACTCTCACTCTGAAAATGTATGGCGCCCGCCGCCGCTTCCGACTTCCAAGGTCTGCGACATATGCGCGGTCTACGTCAGTCGTCGGCCGCACGCGATCTGTCGTAAAGCTCGGAAGCGACGCCATACATTTTCATGGGCGAGTATTGTCGCATAAGCCGCGCACATCAGCCGCGATGCACTGAAGTCTGTCTACCTTTACCCAACATAAAGCCAACGTAGGTTTATAGTAATAACTGTACGGTAGGCCCTCGACGAGGAAACCCATGGTTGGCCCTATGTAAAAAGCTACGTCTGGGCCTACGTTGTTCAAACTACTGTTGGGTTGCTCGTAGTTGGGCCTACATTGGTCCATATCGTTGGCACAACTGCAAACAGGTATGACAGACATTACCGTTGACCAACGAATGCGTGCACGGAGGCCCAACAAACAGCCAACTCAAAATGCTACTAGGGTTATGTCCACGGAAAAGACTCGTGCACCACTCAGCCTCAAAGACAGTCATAAAATGTCCACGCGAGCGTAGCCGCGGGCAAAAGTTTGCAGCTTTTTAAGTAACAATCGGATAGGTAACACTGACGCTACGCCACGCCTTTTCACCTGTTGACACTTATCAATTTTGGCACTTTAGTATAACTATCGGAGGTGAGGTAGCTATAACGAACCTATTGCTACAACAACAGAAATTAGCTTTGGTAAATAAATATGAGGAGCGACGGAACAAAAACCGATATATCCAAGTTACCGTAATTTACACAAATTAGAAAAACGTTTGTAACTTTTTTAATGTTCTTACCTCCTTAGATATGTATGTGTCGGGTTTTGATTGGACCACTGTTTTTTGATATTTTTTTAAAGCTGGAAATGTCTGTTTTTGAATAGATTTCTTTCCTGAAGGGTATGTAATACAACATTTTGCAACGGAAAAAAAAATAAAAAAAATAATGGCATAAATGCGACATATCGGTTTTTGTTCCGTCGCTCCTCATATGTACTTCATGCTTTGGAATTCGTGAAACTACATATTATGCAAGCTTTAAATAATTTTTGTTTTAGCGAGGAACAAATACACATTTCTTGGGTTGTACGAGTACATAGTTGTCTTCCTTGTATATCTCTTTGATGTTATCATTTAAGGTAGCATCAACATCATCATCATATCAGCCGAAAGACGTCTACTGCTGGACAAAGGTCTCCTCTAAGGATTTCTATAACTAACGATCATGCGCTACCCGCATCCAGCGGCTTTTCGCGACTGTCACTGGTCCACCAATTGGGAACTCTGCCTACGCTTCGTCTTACGGTGCGCGGTCGCTTCTCGAAAACTTTACTGCCCCAATGGCCATCTGTCATGTGAGCTATGTGCCCCACCCTCTGTCATTTAGTCATTTAGTTTAGTGATTTTAAGGGTTAAGTCGGTTACTTGGTTTCTTCTACGGGTCTCATTTCTGATTCGATCACATAGGAAAACTCCAAGCAAAGCACGCCCCATTGCCCTTTTGGTGACCTTGACCCTTTTTATGATGCCCATAGTAAGCGACCACGTCTCAGTTCCGTGTGTCATCATCACTCGCAACACACACTAATCAAAGACCTTAGTCTTGAAACACTGCGGTATATGGAAAGTGAAGATATTTCGAAGCTTCCAGAACGGTGCCCAGCCGAGTCGAATTCGACGAATAATCTCTTTCTTGAAGTTGGGCCTACGTAACCGGACTCCTTGTCCCGGGTATACAGATTTGTCAACAACTTCGAGTGTATAGACTATAGAGTATTCAATCTTCAAAGGAGTGGGTGCATTTGACATAATTTTCGTCTTGTCCATGGTTATGTTAAGATCTACTTGTTGAAATGCTCTACTGAGGCCATCGAACATTGTATTTAGGTCTTCCAGGGTCTCAGGCATGATCACGATATTGTCAGTAAATCGAAGGTGGGTGATGTACTCGTCGTTGATATTGATTCCGAATCCACCTCTGTCCTTCTTCCCCAGCTTTTGCTTCAAAACATTTTGGAGATATAACGTCACCCTGACTCACTCCTCATTGCAGCCGGATAGATTTAGATTTCTGATACAGGTTTTTGTATAAAAAATATATTTTTTTAACGTAGTCTCCTTTGAGCTTTATAAACTTTGTCCAACATTTCTCCAATTTTTTTATCCGTATATAAAATAAGATTTGTCGAGGTCATCAAAATAGGTTTTTGTTTGTGAGATGACTTAATCGTTGGAGTCAAATCTCTTTCCGTCGAGCCATTTCTTCAGGTTAGGGAACAAGAAATAGTCACTCGGGGCTCAATCCAGAGAATAGGGTGGATAAAGGAGCAACTCGTAGCCTAATTCATGGATTTTTGTCATGGAACCGGCACATGTGTGCACCCTTTCATTGTCCTGGTGGAAAATAACTTTTTTCTTGACCAAATGCAGTCGTTTTTTTTTTCAAATCCTCATTAAATCTATCCACTAAGTTGGCATAATATTCACCATTGATTGTTTTACCCTTTTGAAGGTAGTCATTGTGGATTATACCACGTGAATCCCAAAACACAGTCGCCATAACTTTATTGGCCAATAAACCCACCTTGGCCATCTTTTGCGCCGATTCACCCCAAGAAACCCACTGCTTTGACTGCTGTTTGGTCTCTGGTGTGTTGTGGTGGATCCACGTTTCATCAACGGTTACGAAACGGCGCAAAAACTCGTTCATATTGCCATTGAACAACGTCAAACACTTCTGCGAAGTTGTCACACGATTGCGACTGTGGTCGATTGTAAGCAAATGCGGTACCCATCTTGCGGAAAGCTTTCTCATACCCAAGTGATCATTAAAAATTAAAATTACTGAGCCATGTGAAATGCGTATAGCTTCCACAATCTCTCGCACTTTCAATCTCCGATCGGCCAACACCTCGTGAATTTTTTCAATTGTTTTGGACAGGTCAAGAAAAATGCACAAGGACTTAAGGTTTTTATTCATACTTTTTGCAATTGAATCAGTTATTTCCAATACTGCATTTTCTGTTGATTTGCCAGATCTAAAACCAATTTGATTAGGAGCTAGAATATTATTACAGTTTAGACTTTCGTTCGACGACTTCCAGCCACCCGAACAAGCCAGTTTCCAAAGAGTCTTCAGCACCGTAGACCACATGACCTACATACACTGTGGCAGATTAATCAGAAGACTGAAAAGTACAATCGACTACTATGCCAGGCCACAGATGATATACCTACTAGCTACTTGCCTGGAGTTTGTGGCTTTGAGCCCACAAGAGTCATCAAGATTATCTTCATACATGATATTTACGAGATATGCAAAGAAAACCGTGACCTTGAATAAAAGCAGTTTTCTTATCAACTAAAATCTGCATTCTAAAACAATTTGATTTCAATGTTTATGCTCATATTTTTTTAACCTCCAACGCAAAAAGAGAGATTTTCACGTGTATGTGTATTTGTGTATATATCTGTCTGTCTGTGGCATTGTAGATCCTAAACGACTGGACCGATTTTGATTCGGTTTTTTTCTTTAAAAGCTGACGTGATCGAGGTGTTTCTTAGCTATAATTCATTATCTTTTCTAGGTGATGAAGAGATGTCGGCAACTTCTACCGGTCAGATCAATTCTATATTTGGTGTATGTTAGTGTGACAATATTGCAAAACCATAGTAACCTTGACCTAATGCTGCAGCATTTCCTGGAATCTGCATGATACCCAACTCCTCACCAACTTACAGTAAAGGCACCGTGTTTGGGCTTATTGGAGTAGTCTCAATGAACAGGTGTTAGATAGAACATGGTAATCTTGTTCTGATGCTGCAGCATCTTCTGAAATCTGCAGGATACGTCCTCGTAAACTTACAGCAAAGGTATCGAGTTAGGGCTCATTGGAATAGTCTCAATGAATAGGTATTAGATAGAACATGGTAACCTTGACCTGATGCTGCAGCATCGCCTGGAATCTGCGGGATACCTAACACCTCGCCAACTTACAGCAAAGGTATCGTGTTTGGGCTGATTGGAACAGTCTCAATAAATGAGTTTTAGATAGAACATGTTAACTTTGACCTGATGTTGCAGCAACTTCTGGAATTTGAAGGATACCCAACTCCTCACCAACTCACAGCAGATGAATCGTGTTTAGGCTCGTTGGAATAGTCTCAATAAATAAATTTTAGATAGAAAATGGTAATGCTGCAGCATCTCCTGGTATCTGCAGAATACCCAATTCCTTACCAACTTTCAGTAAAAGTATCGTGTTTGGGATACCGCTAATTTAATAAAATAAAAACAAAATACAGCTATTTTACTTTACTACAACGAATTACTACTAATCAATTCAATTCAATTCAATATATTTATTCAAAATAGATGCAAATTACACTCTTTCTGATAGTCATAAAATAATAATAACAATGTATTTTGTGAAGAATCAAGAAATAAACAATAATTATAATTAGTTACTAACGTTAAAATTAAATCCTTGATTATATGTAGATCGATTATGTCATTAGAACATGAAAACAATATGACACGAAAAGTTATACATAAAAAAACCATTTAATGCATTTAACAAGAGTAGGCCAGTTCACACGGACAGCACCCGGTCACGAGTATAACGCGAGAGTCAGCCATCGCTCCCATCAACCATATTAGAGAGAAAGGAACGACCCGGCTCCCGATGCGCCACCATCCGCACGAACCTTTAAGCGAACATGCACCACTCATGTCAATGCTAAGATAAAAATATCTCATCACTTCCACATCAATTCTTAGGTTGGTCATCATTTTATTACTATTAAACATAATTAGTAGTGTTGATAGAAGAAACACTGTCTACCCATACATTTTTGTCATTTAAATATTCGGATGTCTTATAATAACCTTTTCTACAAAGAGTTCTTTTAATACAATTTTTAAACTGTTTTTCTGACAAATTTAACACATCATCGGGTAATTTGTTATACATGAGTGAGCATTGTCCCACAAAGGATTTATTGATTTTGCTAAGTCTGGTATAAGTTAGTTGAAGTTTATTCCTATTCCGAAGATTTCGACTGTGCCTGTCACTATTCAGTGAAAAGAGATGCAGATTTTTACATACATACATTATATTTTCATAAATGTACTGACACGGGAAAGTCATTATATTAATATCTTTGAACTTATCTCGGAGCGACTCACGAGAACGCATTCCATAAATCGCGCGAACCGCTCTTTTCTGCAGAACAAATATGGTATTTATATCAGCTGCATGTCCCCACAAAAGTATCCCATAAGATATAATACTATGGAAGTAGCTGAAATATACCAGTCTTGCGGTGTCTATATCCTTAAGGAGCCTGATTTTTTTGACTGCGTATGCGGCTGAACTAAGCCTGCCAGCTAGTGTTTCTATATGCGGGCCCCATTGAAGCCTTGAATCTACAGTTAATCCTAGAAACACGCATTGATTTACAAATTCTAATAAATTACCAGCTAAGTTATTGTTTACTTTAATAACATTAGGTAATGTGAATTTAATACATTTGGTTTTTTTGCATTTAAGACTAAGTTGTTTATAGTAAACCAATTTTACACTTTTAAAAGAGTGTCGTTTACTTCGTCAGACATATCAGTTTTTCTATCAACCTTAAAAACTAGTGATGTATCATCCGCAAACAACACAATTTTTGACAGTGATTCAACCATGAATGGTAGATCATTAATATAAACTTAAAAAAGGAAAGGTCCCAAGATAGAGCCTTGAGGCACACCCATCTTTACCCATGAACCCCTTGATTTCGTACCATTTATTTGTACTTTTTGTATCCTATTTACTAAATACGATTCTTAAAGATCTAGACCCTTATTTTTAACACCATAATGGTCCAGTTTTACAAGCAGAGTTTTATGTTCCACACAATCGAATGCCTTTGACAAGTCGCAGAAGATCCCTATTGCATTCTGGGATTTCTCAAAAGCATCATATATGTTTTAAACGAGTTCAACTCCCGCGTCTGTTGTGGAACGCCCTTTTGTAAAGCCAAACTGCAGGTTATGGAGCAATTTATTGATGTTAAAGTGAGTCAAGATTTGGTTTAGTATAATTTTTTCAAAGACCTTACTTAAAACTGGTAGAACAGAAACAGGCCTATAATTACTAGGGTCTTTCTTTTCTCCCGACAAAGAGTGGAACAACTTTAGTAAATTTCATGAGATGAAACACTCCAGTGTCAACACAAATGTTGAATAGATCAGCCAAGTAAGGGGCTATAAAGTTTCAATTACGGACTTTTTTAAATTAACAGACATGCCCGAAAGATCCTCAGGGTTTTTTAGTTTCAACAACTTAAAAGCTTCTGTAATTCTGTGTGGATTAATTTTTCGAAATGTAAAATCTTCTTCGCACTTTGGTACATTTTCAGAAAGTAATTGATTTGCGAGAATAGGCGACGAGTCAAGGCTCTCGGTTGTTTAAAGTGGAACATTTGTAAAGAAAGATTCAAATTCTTCTGTTACCTCCGAGGTTTCAGAAATGAGACCACGATTAGTTTGCAAGACATATTGTTCTATCGTGGCTTCGTTTTCCCCGTCTCCTTATTAATAATGTTCCAAACAGCTTTAATTTTATTTTCAGAATATTTAATTTTCTTAGAGATGAAGTTGGCTTTAGCTGCCAAACAAACTCTTTTAAATAATTTTGAATAATTTTTAACATACTCAACAAACTTGAGATCAAAGTTGTATGTCTTTTGTTCGTAAAGCGAAAACAATTTTTCTCTACTCTTGTATATACCTACCTACAGTTGCCCAGTCACTAAACTTGAATTTTTGATTTACATTAATTGTTTTTAATTTGAATATATTTTCAAACTCTGTACTGAGCACTTCAAAAAATAAGTTGAAAAAACTATTTGGGTCTTGTTGATCTAACATTGAGTTTGGTAGCTTTTGGACAAGTACATCTTTGTACATCTCTAATCTTTGAGTAGTGACAGGTCTCGTTTGAACTGTAATTATTTTTCTACTTCTTTCACATGGAAATAGTACAAGCTGACCACTGTGGTCAGATTTTAAACAGTTTATGATACTTTTTTGTCTGTGTTCGCAATTACAGAAAACATTATCTAAACATGTAGCTGATGTTGCTGTCACTCTAGTAGGCTCGTGAAACAAAAAATCTAGATCAAACGACTTAAATAAGCTTATTAATATTGTTTTTAAATTTGTTTTTACAAGGATATCTACATTGAAATCGCCGCAAACAATGATAGATTTGTTACCTATGCTTAATATACTTAAGGCATCTTCTAATACATTTTCGAAAACTAAGAAATCGTCATCCTTTGGGGGTCTGTACACACATATTATGACATGTTTCTCCAATTCAACACAGGATAATTCAATATTTCTCTCAACCGAAAGCTTGACCATGTCTTTACGTACGTAATAATTTCACAACTTAGCGATCCCCCTACGCGAAGACTCGACTCCTATATCAAAATATAACTACTTATATTAAATTTAAAGGGCCAAGACGTATTATTTTCTACCTTTCAGCGGTTTTTTGTCAGGGGGTGTTTATTTTTTTTTATTTATTTACGAAATAAACATTCCTAAAAAAAACACCCCCAAAAAAAGCCACCGCCGACCGTTTTGGGCCAGCGCGCCGCCGCTGGCAAATTCAGGCTCGGCGCACATGTCTAGGCCGAAGGCCGGAAGGTAAAAAAAAATAGTTTCATGAGTAACTCCTGTCGCGCGTCGAAGCTGACACGCACACTTTTTTCTATTATCTTCAATGTACAGACTTTTGTGTCTACACGATTTTATTGTAAGTATAGATTAAATGCAAATTAATTAAAATGAAGACGGCGGTACATGCAGAACATGCAGGCCACACTGAAATCCACTTTTAAAGTATTTTTGTTAAGTAGGGTAATATTCATCATATCTGCTCATAATCGTCCCCACCGAGGGGCTCGAGCCTACCCTGAATTAGGGCGATCAGGCCTTAATCGACCACGAGGGACCAGTGAGGGTTGGTCGACTTGACACACAACCTGCGAGTTTCTCCTTTGCAGGTTTCCTCACGATGTTTTCCTTCACCGTAAGAGCATCGGACAATACTTAAAGCCGTATTAAGTTTTAGTAATGGAACTTCAGTTAATATAATGTTACGTGAAGTGCACCGCAAATGCTGCAAACAAAATGCAACCATTGCCTACGCATAAACCTACTGCGGTTGGGATTGGCCTAACTATCAAGAGTTTAGGAAGAGAAGAGACTCGAGTCCCGGCAGTGGGTAGGTAACTTTTGCTCGTAGCAAAATGGTCTCTCAAAGATGAATTCATGATTAAAATTGATCGCAACTTTGATCTTTGGTACAACCTTACGGCTCGCTTGTGGAATGTACCTCCATTGGAAATAAGAATGCGACCCTCCATCTCCACGATCAAGGCCCGTCTTAAGAATACTTGACATCACTTTACCTAATGTATATAAGTGGTGTTTATACAGGCTTATTTTAATTAATTCTTGATAACAAAAGATAATATGCATGTCATCATCATCATCGTATCAGCCGAAGGACGTCCACTGCTGGACCCCAAGAATCTCCACGACGACCGGTTCTGCGCTGCCCGCATCCAGCGGCTTCCCGCGACCTTCACCGGGTCATCGGTCCACCGAGTGGGAGGCCTGCCTACACTACGTTTTCCGGTGCGTGGTCGCAGTGCATCGCAAACTTAAGTGGCAGTGGGCGGGGCACATTGCTCGTAGAACATATGGCTGTTGGGGCAGTAAAGTTCTCGAATATGCATGTAATCGTGATTAAAAACAACTTTTCCAAAGAAACTATATGTCAAATCAGAAAAAAAAATTGGCCCTCGATACAAAATAAGTTATCAAATCGGCAAAAATGTTTAAGGGGCCAATTTTTTTTTTGATTTGACATTTAGTTTCTATGGGAAAGTTATTTGTAATCACGAGTACATTCATATCCTTTGCTATCAAGAACTAATTAAAAGTTACCCCATATAGTAAGTATGTAATGTACTATAGTATGTTGATATTTATTTATTTATATGTTTATTATATTACACTCAATAAGTATGTAAAAGTACCGTACCTAAGTATATTTAGTACATATATGAATCTAGTTGTAAAAATATATCCGTTTATTACTTTTAATTATCGTTTTCACTTTTTGTTGTTTCTTTGCTCATTATTTAAATCCTTTCAGTAATTAAGGGTTGACTGGAAGAGATCCCTGTTTAGGATAAGTTCGCCTTTATACATGACTGTATTTTGTTGTACAATAAAGAGATCACAAACAAACAAACAAAATTCTATACTCCGTCTTGCTGTTGCCACTTATCGAATTGAAAACGTCAACGAGTACCTTCGTACGTACTAAGTAGGTTTCGTTCGACCCAGTCCACTTAAATGTAATATCTCTTTTCAGGACAAAATCTTCAACAACCATAAGTTCTTATTGCAGCGAAATATTAGGGTGCAGTTTTTGGACGTAGTGAAAATGCATTTGTGGTGCGACGCGTTGTCGCTTAAGTTACAAAAGTCTCTCGATAACATGGGCTACGAGGGGATCGTCGATATGGAGTCACAACTTTGCCTGAGAGACGTGAGTATTGAAACCAAATTTTTGACATTAAAGTCCAAGAAAACTGAACGTAATGTAAAATTAAATGTAGTTCCCAAGGTTTTTGGGATTGTAAATAGAAGCTTTAATTTCGTTCTGCAATTTCGTTGACGTATTTCTGGAGATCTACTCATACACATTCCTGAAACTTTTGAAACTATAGAAAGTTTATTCCGCTGATTTCCTTATTTTGCTTGGTATGTACGAAGGCTGATTGATAACTCAATAAATTTCTGAAGTAACAAAAAACACTTTTTTTTTAATAAATGTGCTTATCAACGTAGTTCCCTCTACCTCGTTACATTCAGTCCAGTGTATATATCTCCAATGCTGTTATACCAGTTAGATAAAATGTTTTCTCCAACCCCTCGAAATGCTCGATTAAACCGACTGTGACGAACTTATTATGATGATGATGATGATTTGAAAAGAGATGTTTCAACATTTTGTTTTTTCAGCCCGACCAATCAGCACAACCGTGCCATGTAAGTGTTGAATTTACTTTTGTAGTTTCATACCTAGGTTATTAAGTAAAAGTTTCAATTCAACGGTTACCGACTATAGTCTGCTCCTAGTAACGAGTATTAAGGTTATCCCCCTACTTAACTAGCGCCACAGATGAGATACTAGTTGCTAGCGCCGCCATCAGTTTAAAAATTACTACCCGCTGAGTACATACTTCATCGAAAATATTCGATGATGAATTAAATTGTAACTACAGCGAATATGTATTGAATTTTTAACAAACTATCTTTAGTATATTTCAAAATAGTCTCTATTGAAGCTAATGCACTAATCTTCCGTTCCGTTGCTCATAACACCTTCTGCGATGCTCCTCAGCGCCTCGATCTTTTCTTTTGCCTATTTATTTGCAATTGATATACCTACATCGCGTGGTGGTCGACTAAGGCAAAGTATATATAAGTATATTACTTGACTAAGGCCCTACCACCCTAATTCAGGGTAAGCTCGAGTCCCTCGGTAGGGACGAATGATATATGATGACACCTAGATATGTCGCAGCCGTATTACAAAACAGCCCGCCAGATTGAAAAACGTAGTTTTTTTTGTCACGGTAGATCACGACATGCTAACCTTACCTAACCATATGTCCGTCCGTCCGTCCAACTCTGCTACAAAGCGGCGGCGCGCCGTTTCATAATAGTCACCCTACATTGCTTCTTGCTGATTATTATGCTAAACGTTGCGTTGAACGCCGCTTTGTAGGATGTATGGCCACCACCATCTAGCTCAACGTGAGGTAGCCGCCGCATCACAGATTACTAAGTAGTTATGGCCGCATTACAAAACAGCCTCGTTTTTCAATCTGGCGCGCATTCTTGTAATACGGCGTGTTAACAAAGGACTTCTGCACAAATCACGTGAGGTTTTTTCGGCTATTTTTTGACCCCTGGTGATATTTGGTGAGGTTTTTGGCTATCCCCCGTATATTTTTTATTTTAAATGAAACCGACAAAGACTATCTACTCATGTGTTACATTTTTTTCTTTGTTCGTTAACTGTAGAAAAATACACGTGAGGTCTCCTTATGTCCCTCCCCTAACGTGATCTGTCGTGATTTTTTCGTGAACCCCCTCCCCTCTATCGAACCTCACGTGATTTGTGCACTAGCCCAAAGCTGCGACCACATAGTTAAAAAAATTTTGCTCACAGAGTTAAAAAAAATCGCTTTTCGAGGGTAATCCAATGTCCTTGGCTGCGACATATACATTTCGTAGTTTGTTAGCGAGACGACGCGACGGATATAATTCAAATTGATTTCTGCTTAGGGCATGTATGGAGCTCCCCTGGTGTGCAGAGGACAAGTGATGGCCCTAATGCTGGCCCCAGACGGGCAGTGGACCAACTGCACCGGAATGAGTAATATTGTACACAAGCTTAATGCCGACTACATGCAAGATTTTTTCAACTGCGTTCATGGGTGAAGTTCCTCACTTTTATTTTTTTCCTCGTACCTAAATGTTAACTATTAATGTGTTAGATATTATTTTTTTAATACTCGTACCTATTTATGTATAGATCATAGTATTTTTTTAGTAAAAAAGGATCCCAGATTTCTCTTTCATTTGTAAGCTGTGTTCTTATACAGAGTCAAAGTATATATATTAGTACAAACGTACAGTAGATACCGCACTGGGCCCGCGTGGTCGACTAAGGCCTAATCGCCCTGATTCAGGGTAGGCTCGAGCCCCTCGGTGGGGACGTATATGAGCTGTAATGACAGTAGATACACCCCCCGCCGCTCTCTAGATTCGACCTCACCGCCCCGTCACGCAGAACAGTTTGGTTATCGAACGAAAAGGATGAGCTACGTTACCGCGCCCCGACCGCTGTGATTTCGTTTGGGAATTATTAAATCCAAATTATATAAACTGTTCATTTTACTGATGTTTTAGTTCAAATAGTGATAAAGGCAATAAAACAATCCTTTGGATAAAAAGCAACACATAAAGCCAGTTCATTATTTCGTATTTTGTCACACTTAGTAGTTAACTGGAGAAAACGCATTAATCTTGCTTTTTTGTGAAGCGTCTTAAATATTTCTTAAGAATTAAATTACAAATCATATGATGATTTGCTAGTGTAGAAATAAAACCGGCCAAGTGCGAGTCTGACTTGCATACGTAGAATTCCGTACCATTCGTATAAGATTTAATTAAAGCATTCCAAAAAATATCGACTGTTATTGTAGGTAACCTACCTTTACGTATTTTTTTAAGTTCATCACCTTATCTTTTTTTTTATCCACAGTTTATAAGTCCTTGGCATCATCTCACCTGATGGTAAGTGACGATGATGCCGAAGATGGTAGCGGGCTTACCATGATTCCCCAATGGGGATCAGGCTATCTCTTATCTTCAAGCCGGAACACATCAATGCTGTTAACACTGATGTTCGGCGGCAAGACTAAGATATGATGGTGGTAGCTATGAAAATTCCCCACCACTAACCATGGTTAGTCCATTCGCTTCACTCCAGGTGACGGGTACGATTCACGGCGGGGTCAACTTTGTAAGACTCGGCTCATTCTACGGTCGGTAACTCAAGGTCAATGTTCTCCGGGTTCACGTCAAAGGTTACGTGATTTGATCTTGTCTTCATTTTTAAAGTTTATCACATTATGCTTGATAATTATTATCAATGGTCGGTACCTCGAGGTCATTGTTCTCCAGGTCACGTCAAAGCTTACGTGTATTTTTTTTGTTTTTCGCGGAAATACGCGCGGGGATCATGGAACAAGCGGAGGATACGGGTTAGTTGCATGCGTACCTATTTAGCTATGTTTGAAGAACAATTTTATTCATGTAAGTTATCTACCAAGTAGCCACTGTTGATAGTTACAATGCAGTAAATATCTAACAACAGTTAGTGACCAATGCCGCCGCCGCGCCGCGCCGGTGTGATTCAGCCCTACCTGCATTCATGCTTAAAGATACGTCAGTTGTTTATAATATGTAGGTATAACATATTTCGCTCGTTTGTATGAAGTGTCCGGGGTGTGACAGAGTAGTGTGGTGATACTTGTACTCATCAGAACAAGTTCAAGTCGCGATTTTTTTTATACAAATCGGTCATCTGAATGGCCGGTTCTGTATAGGAAATGAAAGAAATTGCGAATTGATCATAGGTTTCTTGAAAAAGCTGTTCAATTTGACGAGTGGAAGCCCACCTTTAAGTATCACCACACTTTTTTTTACATTCTCTCTGTATGTAGGTACACACCATTTATTTGATCGACGTGGCAAGCGTGCATTTACGGCAATGCCTATAACCGATGATCATCATCAAATCAACTAAAGCAAACATAAGCCAAATATTAAAATTAGTTGCATTAGGAGGTAGGAGCACAGATAAGAAAGGAATTACTTTTTACATAGTCCAGATGACCTTGCCTTACAAATTAGGAAATTACAATTAATTTTCTTATTTTAGCCTCTTCGAAGCGGAGTACCACATGGACTGGGAGCAAATGAAGAAGTCTCTATATGAAGAAGTGGGTCCAAAACAAGACTACGTTCACGATATGTACGACAAAATATTGCCAGGCTCCAGCGCGAGTTCCGAACTGTGACGACACTTGGCGGTTTCTCCTCCCTTTCTTATAGTTATAGTACATACATGTACAGAGAGACAACCAGCATTTAAAACCAGACTCGAATGTTAAAAATGAAACCAAACTTACAGGCTATACTTACTATGTGTTGTATTGTTTCTATCTGAAACAACTTACTGTTGGAACAAGTTTTATTTCCAAGTAATATCCATTTACGGAAACTCCCGAGCCGGGCCGAAGCAGTGCGAACGGCGGCGCGGCGGCGTTTATTTATTCAGTTACAATTTCAGATTTTTACTTTATATTTGGTTCTCTTGAAGCTTTTAACGTGAATTGCATGAAACTTCCTTAGGCTCAGAAGGGAGGAGGGGAGATTTTACAAAAAATTGCGTCACGAAAATTATGTATACTTCTTAAGTTGAGGCATATCACCCTAAACCGAGGTCTTCCGACATGCCAAACAATATACCCAAGTGGTGTAGTTTGAGGCCTTTGTAAAACCTTAGAAAAACTGTCGAAATTCTGATAAAAATGCTTACACATCCTGAACGTCGTCGGATCAATTTTTTTTGATTAATTTTTTTTAACATATATTTAATAATAATAAATAAATTATGCATTAAATTCACGAATAGTAAAAGTTTATGGGCTGTCTCGGACCGACCGACTGTTCTGAACACAATTTTACGAGTTCAAAATTAAAGATTCATCACTGCAATCTAAAACGTCATGATTCCAATTCTATTCGTATTCGACGTGGCAGAATACATAAAACAACATACTCGTACGTTTTTGTAATGAAACAACATACGTTTTTGTAATGATTTATTTAGTTTCAGTTTGAAAATTAAATTATAATTAAATTGCACCGTAATAGAGAAGATGTAATAAATAATATGTAGACAATAAATTGTTAAAGCTATTGACATGGAAGTAGGAAATTTTAACCGATTATCTATATAGGCAATAGTGTCCTAACCAATATTTTTAACTGGGCCGATGTATTTTTTAAACTATTAGTAAAGAACATTATTTTAATTTATGAACTTATGAGTTTATGAATGAATGAATTAATTTATTAATTATTTTATTTTAATATTAAATAAAAAAAAATGAGTGCGTTTAACTACATTTCACCTGATAGTAAATGAAGATGTAGTCGAGGATGGTACACGCAAACTCAAATAATGCCTATTCACTCTCGCCTTGTAAATCCTCAAATTGTAAGTCGGGAAACGCAGACGCAGGCAAGGAGTTCCACTCCATCGTTGTCCGCATAATAAATCTTTTTATCCCCGGTTCTATTCAGGACTTGTTTTATTTATCATTATTTCACAGATATTTTCATGTTAAATATCCAGATTTGACATTCGTCCAGTTAAAAAGATCGGGACGTATCACGGTTTTACAAATAACTGTTATTTTTGTTGCACAGAAAAATCTTATACAATATACAGGGTAGGTATTTTTAACAGTGTGCAAGCAATTAACGAGTAGTACCTACACTACTCGTGAAACTAAACAATTTTTCTCTAAAACCCATCCTAAATTTGCAAAAAAAAGACTTCATACAACAATCACCTCGATCGACCGGCCAGCTTTGAATCGAGTCCAAAAAAATATATAGGTCAGTATGGATTCCTTTCATTGGAAAAAAGTTTTTAAATCTTACGAGTAGAGAGCACCCTTATGAGGATTATGAACCTGCGACTTTTCATACGAACGGTGATAGCGTTTTTCACCTCATTAAAGTTGACAAATTTGGACCAATTTTTAATAGGTTGTCAGTCAGAATAAAACCTAGGTTTATAGGGTTTTATTTCAGTATAATTTAATAATTAAGTTTTATTTGTCGTTCAGTGTTTTCATACAAAACTAATTTCGGCTATCATGTGTTTATTTTTAATCAATAATTTGAAAAAACGAAACCTATAAACCTATCTTTTGTTCTGACTCACAAACTGCCAAAATCGATTTAAGAGGTGAAAATCGCTGTCGCCGTTTGTATGAAGTCTTATTTTTGTTACGCGTCTCATGGGTTTTTGTCCATTCTATACATACAAAATGTTAGAGTGCCTTGTTACATTGCATAAAATATTTTTCAATACAGTTGCTCGAAGAATACTTTATATGCCAGTTTACTGTGCCCAAAATTGATTTCCCCACACACGTGCTTTTTACTTTGCCAGTTTTTTTAATTTTTAGCTCGGAGGAGCAAGACATTTCTAGCAAATAAAAAAGATACATAATCTTCTTTAAGACTTTTGAAATGAGAATTTTAAAAGAGATAGGTTGTTCTTCCGAGAGGTTAGTTCATAACGCTACTGCTTAGATTATCTTTGGGTTATATCTTTGTAAAGAAAGGAGAATAAATTTGAATGAAGCGAATAGGTTACACCAAGGAAAAGTTCATCTTTAAGGAGGTTTTAATTCTTATAATAATATCCCAAGCCTTAATGTAATCTATTTATGGTAGTATTTAAAAAAAAACTTACGCATTCGATCGTGTGCCTATGCTAAAATAAGGTGCAATTTTTGTAAAACTAAATTGAAGTGAATAGAAAAAACAAAGTGAGATTACTCCCCGGACATTTAAAATGACCCACAAGTAGCGTAAAATTAACTTTGGTTGTCGAAACCTTGATAGGTATGTATGTACCCATGTATTTTATTTTTCTGTCACGGCCGTTTTTTATTTTAACTGGTTTCTCACAACTGTATTGAAAAACATAGTATGATACATGGATGTAAAAGGAAATAACAGACTCGTGACGATGGTAAAATGTCACACGTTTGTTTTTTACCACCCTTGTATCATAAAAACTATTTCCATACGCTTTTATTTTTATGGTTTGCTATGATAGAAAATGTTACACTTAAAAAAATGTTTACAAGCAATTTTACAGCCCATAATTAGCTATGTTTTCTTTACTCATGCGACATCGAAGTAAGCCAGTGCTAAATGTAAGTATGTATTACGAACATCGACTAAAGTTCGTTCGCTGAATTAGCTGCACTATTGATAAATGCCGCAAGCCGCTGCCGGCTCGCGTCAAATGGGCTACCTGAGTTTAATCGCGGCGCCGCCGACGTTGCATCCGCACGGGGTCATGCGTATCTCAGTCTTTATTTAAGATAATTCGTCCAGCAGTGAGTTATTAAAATAAGTGATAAGTTCGAAATTAAAACCTGTTTAATTATTTTTTTTGTAAAATTGCCTTATTCTTCAACAGTTTTCCAGAACTCCGTTCTAGTGTATACTTCAGCTAATTCCCCGAACTAACTTAATAAAATTATTGTAAATCATTATGTAAGGTACTGTTATATGAAAAAAATACTTTTATACATATCTACACTTTACATTATTTTAAATTACTTTGATCGTGTTGTGTGCGCTGATCATATAGTCTGAGATTTTAGAACACCAACCTTGCACTTCATGATTAAGGAATGCCACTTAGGCTTCGGCTCAGTAGACCCTAAACTTGTTTCATAGATGGGGGAACCTCCCGCTCACCCCCCCACCCCTCCCGCTGTCCCCCCCTTTTCCCTCTCCAAAGTGTTCCATGCCGTGTAAATTACCTGAACAGCAATATAAAATGCATATTGATACAACTAATAGTTTTTAATAGGGCTGTCAACATTGAATCATTTTTAAAACGCTTTTATTAGGTCGACTTGTATGTAACTAACTATGTTATGGAATCTAAGGTAACTAATTTAACCATCTTCCAAGGATCGTAGCGTCATGAAAATTGGCAGCTGTATGCAGTACTGATAACAATACAATAATATGGTGCTGTCGAACTGATGTGATGATGGAGCCGGAAGATATGAATTGGAACTTCATGATGGAACATCGTATCATAGCTGTGTCTGGACTTGTTAGAAAAGTCTTGTAATGAACTTTGACCACGATAAGGTTTCAAGGTCTGATGATGAAGCCGGAATATAGGCAATTAGGCACTGGCATTCCATGATAGAATATTGTATCGTAGCCGTGTTTGGACTTGTTAGAGAGGTCTTGTAATGAACTTTGACCACGATTAAGTACGGTAGACCACGCAGTGGTGTACTTAGGGTCCCGTACTTTTGCGGCTGGACAGGCGTATGACAGACGTATAAAATCACTTAGTGGTCTCCAGATTTAAGAGCTAGATTGTTCTAAGCTGACAGGTAAAACACCATGCAATACAGACGCACTGGCGGAGATGGAGAGGATGCGGGCTCATTCGCCTACTTGAAATAAATGTATAAATGTTTTCGTTATAAAGACTAAAAAGTATAAAATAAATTAATAGTTTAAAAAACACGCTTTTATAAATGCACGTAAAAACCAAAAATAAATTATGGATCGTTCAGGTTATCTCTATTTCTGCGCTGAAGTGTAAACTATGTGCTTTTAATTATAATATTTGATTGTAAAAGCGTGGGGGGCGCTGGAACAGGAAAGATTTTCTTGTAAACAATTACTAATTCTAACTTCCTGGCGAAGGCTGCATGAGGTCGCACAAGAGCATATCGTTTATGCCGCCAAAGGGTTACCAAAGTGAACCAAAGATATCTCGTCCACGAACAAGATTTCTACATTTTGCCACTTCTTTCCTGTTCCAGCAGCGCCCCACGCTTTTACAATTAAATATTATAATTAAAAGCACATAGTTTACACTTCAGCCCAGAAATAGAGACAACTTGAACGATCCATAATTTATTTTTAGTTTTTACGTGCATTTATAAAAGCGTGTTTTTCTAGTGTTTTTAAACTATTAATTTATTTTCCCTTCGATTCAATACGAAAACCACGAAGGTTTTAAATAGATAATGTAGGAACACATGAAACCTTATCTATTTACCTCAAAAATGAGACCTAGTTGAGGGTCGTAGAGTATTGATTAACAAACTACAGTTCTTTGATTGGGATGCTACGGCGGCGCGTACTATATGTGGCGATACATATACTCGTAGGTGTAACCAAAGTTGTACAAGTCATGTTATTTTAGGATTAGGTCATCAGTTCTGACTGCAGTTTTGCAACTATACAAGCGGGATGGAGAAAGAGAAATGTCCCGGTTATAGTAAATTTAATAAAAATCCTACCTTCATACACAAATACATTACCTATTTGATCAATTTTAGGACATTTTGTACGGGGAATCGAATTATTTGTTGCGAATTCACTGTGCGTTTCTTAAGAAGTCTTTCATTATGATCAGCTCATATACGTCCCACCGAGGGACTCGAGCCTACCCTAAATTAGGGCGATCGGGCCTTAGTCGACCACGCGGGCCTAGTGCGGGCCTAGTCGACCAGATTTCACACGCAACCTGCGAGTTTCTCCGCAGGCGTGTGCAGGTTTCCTCACGATGTTTTTCGTCACCGTAAGAGCCTCGGATAAACGTACATATGAAATATAAATTTTAAATCACATTGGTACGTGACAGGATTCGAACCACGACCTCCCGCCCGGACAGAAGGCGGCGGCCCTAGCCGTTACGCCACCGACGATTATGATGAGTAACAAATTTAAATTAACGAGATCCGTTAATATAGTTGTATTTAGGAAACAAACAATCGTACGGCAATTATGTCTGTTTTTTTTTAGTTAATCGATAAAGTTTAATGTGTTCTTACCCTGTCTTCTCAATATTTTCGTGGTTTTCGTATAAATTGAAACGAAAAGAAATCTTTTTTTATATATTTTTTACCTTGTTTGTCAGCTCCATTACAAAAACTATTTGTTGTATCAACATCAATTTCGAATTTATGTTCAGGCAAGTTCAGGTAAGATTTACCTCATAGTTTACACCTATTACCATTTCTCTGTAAAATGGAAAAAACACACAGCGTGAGCTATTCCGGGAGGGAAAAGGGGGACCACGAAATAGCAATTAACGGCCTCGTTTATCAATTCGCTTTATTTACAGCCTAGACAGAAATGTATCATCAATGTACGACACTATTACCATCTGACGTCTTCATTTTCATCTCCAGTAGTGTTATCATTTTGTATTATTTTACAAGAATGCGCACAAAAAAGGATGTATGTATGTATGTTTCTTAATTCCATTTAAGATATCTTCTAAACAGCTTAATGGATTTTAGAGTGCTAGGTATCATTAGATTCGTCTTGATCCCGTGAGTGACATAGGATACATTTTACCCGACTTTCTAAAAATAGAGGGTTGATGTTTTTATACAGTCGTGTTTTTATTATATTTCATAATTAAAAGTTATTTTCGAATAAATGACTAAGTAATCGAGTTCTGTCATAAATAAAAGGCAAATAAATATATACTTTAACTACAGCTACACATACATTCTTTATTAAATAGATATATAACCACAAATTTAATTAAAAATTTAAAGTATAATAAATAATATTAAAATAAGCATTAAAAGACCTATAAGTATACCTATGGCAAGCCATTGTCGTCGATCTGAAAAAAAAACAATAAGTTCTTTATGAAGTCTCTGTAAAAAGAGTTACGGATTTTGTTACAACTACAAAAATAATATTTAAGGAAGTGTATACAGTGCCGCTAGCGGTAACGTATTACGATCGGATAGAGTGCCGTAAGCTCGCGGCTTAGGTACTAGCCGCGCTCAGCTCGACTTCGTCATTTTCTTAAACTTGTCCTTTTTCTAAATTGTCACTTTCCTAACTCGTCACCTTTTTAACTCGCCTTTTTCTGCTACCCATAGGGGGGAGCTCTTTGACTTCGCGAGGCTCTTTGACTGTATAATCAACCAAACCTGACCGAACCTAATATCGCTCGCTTCGCTCGCTCATTTACAGTTTTATCTTAAAAATTTAAATGAGCGAGCGAAGCGAGCGATACTAGGCTCGGTCAGGCTTGATTGATCATACAGACAAGCGAGGCTCCCCTGATGGGCAGCAATATGCTTCACAGAAGAAGAAATCATCAATCAAGAATATGGTGACGAGTTATGAAAGTGCCAAGTGTGAAAACGAGACCAGTTAAAAAGGTGACGAGTTAGGAAAGTGACAATTTAGAATAAGGACAAGTTTAAGAAAACGACGAAGTCGAACTGAGCGACTAGCCGGCCCGACAATTTAAATAGCTGCACGGAACATCATGTTATACTGTAGTACTGTAGTTCTGGATTACAATTGATCAATTTATGCGGACATACCTTTTTCATTGTTTCAATGTTACGTGCATCACGCTTCCACAACTGACAGTGCTATGCAATATCAACTTTACGGCTCTTTAAACGGTTGCGTTATTTCGCCATGCATACTCCTTACGGCAGATTAGACGGTGTCACTATTATGCCGTAAAACTAACGGTTCCAGAACCGAGTGCGATACAATTCCGCTTGCGGCACTCTATCCGATCGTAATAAGTTACCGCTAGCGGCACTGTATACACTTCCTAATTTTAATGACAGCCTCAAAATTCGGAATCCTCATTAGGGAACGTACTCATACTAAGTTACCAATTTTTGGGAAATTTTGACACCCCCTCCCCTTGGGTTCCTATTACCATGTGTCGTATATATATCGGAACACCCTCCCCCCACAAAAAAAAACATGTTGTTGAATATGCTCGAATGTTTCCGTTCAGGAACGAACAGCATCCAGCGTCCTCGTTAAATATCAACTTTTTTGAACAGACTGTATACGGGTCAAACTTTCTATACCTATCTGATAGATATTTCGATCACTGACCGGTCTGGCCATCCGGGCCATCCATATACAGGTATCTAGTACAGAACTGTAAACCTCTTAGCAAGTGTCATGTAACTGAACAACTCAATACCCATATTTTGGAACGTAGTTCTTTATCGCACGTTACACCCCAGATACTTGGCAAATGAGAGCTAGGCTGAACAAAGTAATCTATTTCCGGTGGCACTACCATCACTACTAGTAGTGCCAACGGTAATTTATCTTTCCCGTGAACCGGCGGATCTGAGTTGAGCGAGCGAAGCGACTGATAATAACTTCGTTAGGTGTGATGATAATATTGTCGAAGACCCTCGAGGCTCCGGGGGTAGCGGATCTGACAGTTACGTAAAGTAAGAACGCGGAAAGTAAGACGCCAAGCGGTAATGCCACGGGAGATAAACGAAAAAAGTGTCCAACAGCGACTATATAGCTTTCGTCTTTTGTTGACAACATTGTGGTAAGGTGCCTTGGGATCTTTGACTAAATATAATGGACCGGCCATATCCATACATTAATCTCATAAAAAATGAGTCAAATACAACTGCATGCACACGCTCACACCACTACATTCTACCGAGATTCGTTCAAATATAAACAGTAAAGAGATAGAGATAAGTACTCATAATGTAGCACGGATGAGATAATAAACACTCATTTCGAAGTTCAACACATTTGGGGAATACTGATCGACTGAGACAAAATGAGCGAATGCACTCATTCTGTAGGCATCAGAAACGCTGTTCGCGTAGGCCGGTCCATAGCTGTTATATTGATCGAATCGAAGCTTGGGATTGTAATAGACTATTTCAGATACACTCACATAGCTGCAGTGATCTAGCGGTTGAATGCTCTGCCTATGTCGATAGAGGTTCAGGTCTTAGTGCTGGCAAAATGATTTTGCACTTTTTTTTACCTATTCTTACTTTCAAGCGACTGAGGAGTGAGCAGTAGCAAGTGACGAAGAAGTGAAGAAACTATTGTGATTATTTGTCAGCTACGTTCCAACCGGGTGTCCTACGACACCTCTCGCCTTTTTTTACTAACCATACTAATTGAACTACTAATGGAATGGAACTTAGTATGTTACCTTTAAGGGGGGGGGGGGGGGACCTATGTAGGTGTATTTCCCTATACATAATATATGGGCAGCGTCCGGGAAGCTGCGCAAAGTCTTCACTTCCCAGATACCGCAGTGTCTTAAGACCAAGGTCTTCGACCAGTGTGTGTTGCTAGTGATGACATACGGAACTGAGTAGCTCAAGGTTACCCAAAGGGCAATGGAGCGTGCTATGCTCGGAGTTTCTTTACATGATCGAATCAGAAACGAGGAGATCCGTAGGCGAACCAAAGTTACATAGCATAAGAACATAGAACATAGCTCTCAGAATTGGCAGTGGGCGAGGCACATAGCTCGTAGAACAGATGGCCATTGGGGCAGTTAAGTTCTCGAGTGGCGACCGCGCACCGGAAAACGTAACGAAGTAGGCAGGCCTCTCACTCGGTGAACCGATGACCTGAAGGTTGCGGGAAGCCGCTGGATGTGGGCAGCGCAGAACCGGTCGTCGAAGAAACCCTTGGGGGAGGCCTATATCCAGCAGCAGACGTCCTTCGGCTGATATGATGATACCTATTGTATGTATACACGTACAGCTCAGTCGTCTGGCCAGCTGTAATGGACCACGCACCATGTGAACACGCGTTCAATTAAATCGAAAATAAAAATTTATTAATTTTTAAAATTGCTTTAACTGAACGCGTGTTTACATGGTGCCACTGGTAACAACTGGCCAGACTACCTAGCTATGTGTGTACACTCAATATAGCCATATTGTAATTCTGTGATATAGGTATGTATATGTACAATTGTACACTTACAAACCCATAAACGACCCCACTCCTAGGGCACGGATCTTTTCCACACTGGGGAGGGTTAGGCCATACTCCACACACGGGGGCCAAGTCCGGGTTGGTGGAGGTTGTAGGGCTAGTGGCGAACCCTTATTGTCAGAAGTTTTTCAAGCATTAGGCATCTGACACGGCTTAACGACTGCCATCTAGTGATAGCAACCGGCACCAACGGCTTAACGTGCCTTGCGAAGCATGGAAACGGTTGAGATAAATGCCACTAACAGTCAAACCCATCCAGGTAATAATCGTGATTCGGGTCAGTTAACCTCCGTGATCGACCTAAGCACGCACTGAGCTACGACCGTTTCGCTTAATATAGCAAGTACATTTTCTTTCGAAACCAAGAACTTTGGTGTTATGTACCAGACACGCTGTATATTGCGGCTCAAATAAATTCGATAAGTCTCACTCCTTGAAAGAAAATCTACCACCGCTGCAAGGGGTGCTCCTTCGTGAAAACCTGAATTTATTTCCCTAAAAAGCCCTTAGCCAGTTTGCTATAAAAAAATTGGACTCTTCATACATCGATCAGCTAATTGACCTATTTTGTATGGATCGTAAATTTTTGGGGTTCCGTGCAGGAAGAACCCTTATTATAAGAACGTAGAAGTAACCCTTGCAACGTCGGCAGATATTTTGATAGCATCATAATAGCTACACGCGGAGAGCATACAGCGACTTGCGAGTCCAATACAATAACGGGTTCAGGGTGTTGATGGGCCTGGCGCGCTTCTGTAGTGCCTCTGGCATGTTTGCGGAGGCAAAGACTGACGGCTTCGAGGCTATTATGCGAAAGCGGTCCGCCTCCTTGATGAGTCGAACGCGCGCCAGTAGAAACAACATCCAGTGCACTCTAGTGTACCTATGGGACTCTCCGATACTGCGGCGCTGGATACGGCTGCACGCAATCAAGTAGAAACCGACGTTGCCCTTGTGGCGGACGGCTCCATCGAGACCACCTCAATTATTTGATTTATTCCCATTGTTTTACTAACACTAGATTATAAGTATCAATGTTACTAACCAATTATGGACTATGTCTGAAATAAATACTATTATTATTATAATATATTAAATAGTTACCATTATTCATATGTAGCACTTTGGCGACCTTCTTTATGGTCGTATCTAGCTTCGAATCAGCGTTTTCGAGTTCTGTGTTTAGGTCGTCTAACATTCTGTAATAAAGTAAAAGAAAAATGTAAGTAAATACAGGGTGTAAGTAAACACAGTGTAAGCGTTCATACGGTGGTTCAAAGCCTTTGATAATAAATAGGAAAGTAATTATTTTGGGTGTGGTCATTTAAGGAAAGTGATCATTTTGGAAAAGTAGTCGCTTTGCACAAGTGGTCGCTTTGGGAAAGTGGTCCATTTGGGAAAGTTGTCATTTTGGGAAAGACCACCTGCTAATGAACGGTACCGGGCACGTGCTCCTGAGCGAACTGCGCCTGAATGTATTGATCGTCCCGAGATTTGGCTATGGAATTTGGGGCTCGACCGGCCCTGTCTCGCCCCTCGGCCCCCGCACAATTGCCCTGTCTAGACTTCTTCGTTGGACGACTGTATGGAGTCTTTAGACTGGGTGAATACTAAGCGGAGCGTGGATATCATTTTAACACGTTTTTATTGAGTTACTTTCTTGTCATGACGTGACACTGAGCGTAGTATTGAGTTTCTTTAAGGTCCTTGGGGACTATGCATTTTTCCGGGATAAAAAGTATCCTATGTTGTTCTCCACCATGTACTATGGCTTTTTCTTTACCTGATGGTAAGTGACTATGACGCCGAAGATGGAAGCGGGTTTACCAAGATTCCCCAGAGCAATGGGGAACTGGCTATTTTATCTTTAAGCCGAAACTCATCAATGCTGTTAACATTTATGTTTGGCGGCAAACTTAGATAACGTGATGGTAGCTGGCTAGGCTGACTTAGCAAATGTCCTTCCACCAATCAAACCGAGTTAAATATGTGATAAGAAGCTAATCGACTAACCATTACGCCAAGGAGGCGATTGAAAAGCTCTCTGCCAAACAGCATAATTGGTTTAGTGGTAGCGTGAAAGAGTGACAAACAGACTTACAGTGCTTCTATTTTCTTAAATTCTCTTGGCAATCATCGCATTTCCGAATGCAATCGAATATTAACATCCATGTCCAACAATTATTAGATTTAATGTAATTGTGCAAACCATATTTGTTCCTTGTATTATGTTGAGAGTAATAATTTGAATTCAAAGTTCAGAACTACTTTATGATTAATGGAGTTTGCCGAGAGAAATTAAAAAAGAAGCACTACGTCAAGTTCTTATTATACAAGGGCCGACAGGGTGAGACCCCTCCTCCATTCCTCCCACCTATAAAAGTAAGTAGTGCTCACGAGGCCTAACCAAAACTCACTTCCCATACAAACTACAAGGGGTTGGAACGATTAGATTAAATCTCTATATTTCGATAGGGAATGCAAATACATACCGAAAATATACTTTGACTTTTTGACCTATAGCGTCACGTTACCGAGATATTATGAGTTAAAGATCATCCCACGTTGGGCGCCAATGAAATGGATTTGCCCGCTGATATAGAGCAGCTTCGTTGACTTTATTTATTTTATTTTGTCCATGTAAATCTACAAAAACGCGACTTAACTCTTAGATCAATAATCAATGGTAGATATTGAGTTTCATACAACAATCATTTTAAAAAGAGGTATAACGCTGAACATATACAATATTCGCTAATTTGAGTGGTGACCTTGACTGGTGTTTCGATACGTTACAGGTCCTATTCTTCACTGTAAATGAGACAGGTGCATGCGTCAGAAAGATAACAATATGTCAGATTATCCTTCTTAAATAACATATCGAATAAAAGAAGCACCATGAAAATCGGCTTACAATCTACGAAGATATCGTGTAAAAAACACACAAAACATACAGTCGAATTGAGAACCTTCTCCTTGTTAAAAATCGGTTTAAAATAACAAGACCACAGCATAAAGATACAACAGTAAGTAAAAACTGTAAATCGAACCAAAATGATATAAAATATTTGCGTTATGTAAGGACGAAATGGGTTCAATAAAATAAATCAAATTATTTTAAATTTGTTTAAATCACCAGTACATATTAGAAGCAATATGGCCGGTTTTTTTAACAACTTTCGCATAGCACGAGTATCTTACTTACTGTTACCTCTGTGTTCTGTGGAACTTATGCGTGGCGGTATGCGAAAGACGAGTTTAAATCTGGACGGCCAATGTACCAATGAGTTTTTCAAAACTTACGTACATACTTACCGATTGCTTTAACGGTGAAGGAAAACATCGTGAGGAAACCTGCACACGCTTGCGGAGAAACTCGCAGGTTGTGTGTGAAGTCGACCAACCTGCACTGGGCCCGCGTGGTCGACTAAGGCCCGATCGCCCTAATTCAGGGTAGGCTCGAGCCCCTCGGTGGGGACGTAGATGAGCCGATATGATGATGATACGAAAGACAGGAACAGATGCCTGAAATATTTTTCAGAGAAAACAAATATTGAGATTTCAAATTCTAACATTCTAATCATAAATAAATTATAAATAAATGTGATATAACAATAATAGGTAATGAATTAAACTTACATCAAATAAAAGATACCGTCTCTTTTTTAGTTGTTTTAACAATAGGTCACAGCACATTTTCGGCATGTTGACGGCAAGTCTGGCAACAAGTGACTGAGAGCAAAATTTTGCTCCGTCGTCGTAATTGGAGCATAATTTTGTACACCCCGTTTTCGGAGCTCTTTAACTAAATCTACCACTGATTATTGATCCGAGACTGAACTCAACTAAATTATGTGTAAAATGCAAACTTTCTATTGAATGCAATGGGCAGTTAGTTTTTAAGATTTTATATCAAACGCGCTTTCTTTTTGATGTGTAACATCTTTGCTCTCGCTTTCCTGCAATTTGTGGGAGTGATTTCGTGAAATGGGACGGAAATGTGTAACATGGGACGGAAATGTGTAACAGGAAGTCGCGAAAGCGTGGAATTCTACTTTACGAGAGTCCGACTCTTGTTCGACACTTGGTCGGTTTTTTTCTTTACTGTCAGATCCGCCACCCAGGTACAATATCGTCATCAAATCTAACTAACCTAAAGTATTTTGTCACATGTTACACATCATATGCGAGTACTGTAGGTCTCGCTCGAATTTTGTTTAATTTAATTCGAAATCCTCAAAATATCCCAGTTTATGTCCGGTTTGTGTATCCCCTTGTTACTATGCCACATAAGTAAGCGTAGCATATGTATATACGCACTACCCCGATACACAAAGCACTATATAGTATGCCGGCAGCTACGTCACCTTGATAATCATCTCCACACTCCATAATCGCAGTTTTAAATTTGGTTGAAACGTTAAATTCAACTGTTTTCTCATAACTGTGTTTAAAATATCATATGATACACTGGCGCGAACGGTAATTGCAAATTTGTGGCCTCGTCCTACAAATGTCACATGTTGTAAACACCTATTTACGACCATTGCATAACAATGTACGATTACCATTAGACTTTTTGCATCAGATGGACCGTCACCCTCCACCACCAAAATGTAGGTACTCACACAGCTTGCTCGTCGAGCTCGATGCCGATCTGCTTGGAGACGGTCTTGAGCGAGCCCACCGAGTCACTGATCACCTGCAGCTCGTCGTTCTGGCTCAGAAGCATCTTGTCCTGCATCGACATTATGTCATCGTCGTACTTGTCGAATCTGTACGCAAAGTTAAACTTAATTAATGAGGCCTTCCACAAACACGTTTCCGATACTATCTAAAATAATTCACATATCTTGAAAATGAAGAGGTACACTCTCATGAAAATATACAGGTAATACTTTAAGGTGGACTTGTACTCATCAATCTGAACAACTTTTGTTCTACAACTTTGCTGTAGTAAATCGGTCAGCTTTTTTTTGCGGATTGATCATTGGTTTCTTGAAAAAGTTGTTCAATTTGAGGAATGGAAGCCCACCTTAAAGTATCACTACACCTTTATGTTACACCTGTATACACATAAGCAAAGCACCAAATTTTAGTAAGTTTATTATTTTTTCGACAATTATACATATAATAGTAATAATCGCTAATATTTTTAGAGTTCCGAAGCTAAAATGGCAAAAAACAGAACCTTTGTAATTTCGTCATGACCGTCTGTCAGTCTGTCCGTCAAGACATACAGAAATGAAATTAAGTAAATATATAAACTTACGACCCTAAATCAATAATGAAGTCAATACCAGTTTTTTTTATCCACAATGCAAAAAAAAGGTTTTTTTCCCATGTATGTAATAGGGGGGTGAAAAAATATATTTCTGTGAACCCCTCGAGTTACGTATCGTTGAATAGGTTTCATAAAATTAATTGTAGAGTTCTTTGAACACTTTTTTAAGTAACAGTTACATAACTTTGGCCTCCAAAGTGACGCTTTTCGTGTCTGTCGTCTTACTATTGAACTTATTTTTAAATTCTGACAAAATACTGATACTAGACTTTACTATAATGAGCAAACTATTTTAGACTCCGCACCCTGGTCTTATAGATCTAATATTATGAAAGTCTTTGTTTACACAGTTACGAGTATAAGGCAGAATAAATAAATTGTATAGCCACGCTGTGCATACTCTATTGAAAAGCTTTCACAGTTTGGCATAGTCGGACATACACAAATCTACAATAAACATTAAGCTTACTTAGTGGTAAACAATAAAAATTTAGATTTTCCTGTAATATTGAACTGGCCTTATTAATTCCTAGTAATTCACAAAGTTTTATTAAAATCGTTAGCCATTTTTTAGCAAAAGTAAACAACAGATGGCAGTTGGCTCAGTAGAGTTCTCGAGCGCACCGGAAGGAAGACCTCCCACACGTTGAACCGACGACCTGGTGAAGGTTGCGGGAAGCCGATGGATGCGGGCAGGGCAGGACTGACTGGTCGTCGTGGAGATCCTTGGGGGAGGCCTTTTTCCAGCAGTGGTCGTCTTTTGGCTGATATAATAAAACAACTTGGGCTTGTATGCCTTATTCTGATTTTTCCTGGAATAACGAACTGTGGCGTATAGTAGGCCATATAAAGTTAAATAGTAACGTACAGAGTTTTAGCAAAATCGTTAGTCAGTTTGGAGAACAAAATAAAAAGTGATTTATTCCTCTGGTGACTACCCTAAAAAAATCAAGAATGCCTTATTCTGATTTTTCCTGGAATAACGAACTGTGGCGTATAGTAGGCCATATAAAGTTAAATAGTAACGTACAGAGTTTTAGCAAAATCGTTAGTCAGTTTGGAGAACAAAATAAAAAGTGATTTATTCCTCTGGTGACTACCCTAAAAAAAATCAAGAAATCCTTGCATATCCCAATGAGTTAAAAGACAAAATGACAGTATTCTGGTAACTTCCAACTCCATCACAGAGCTCTCTAGCAGTCTATATTGACACTAATAAAAATTACAGGTGTCTCATAGTATACATTTTTATTTTGGCATCATCTCCCCTGATGGTAAATGACGTTAATGCCGAAGATATAAGCGGGCTTACTAAGATTCCCCAACGCAATGTGGAACTGGCTATCTTAACTTCAAGTCGGAACCTATTAATGTATTTAAAATTGATTATCAGCGACAAGACTAAGATAATTATTAGGTAGCCAGCCAGGCGGGCTTAGAAAATGCCCTACCACCAACCAAACCGAGTCATACAACTCCGCCGGGAATCGAACCTGCGCCCTCCTGATGTGAAGCTAATGGACTTAACTATTATGCCAAGGAGGCGGTAAATTATAAGTTTGTCTGCATTACACGCAGCGTAAACGTAGCGTAGGCACGCCTCACACTCGGTGGACCGATAACCTGGTGAGGGTCGCGGGAAGCCGTCGTGGAAATCCTTTGGGGAGGCGTATGTCCAGAAGTGGACGTCCTTCGGCTTATATAATGGTGACACGCAGAAAAATAACAAAATCATAGATTTCGTTAGAACTGCAAATTCACGAATTTCTACAGTGACAGTATGTATGATGACCTGCTAGGGCTGTCAGTTTGGTTCGCCAGCTTGGAGTACTTGGTGTACTTAGGGGTAGACGTCCAAGAATTGCCGAAGTGCATGGGGCTCTCCTCGCCGAGTAGTGGCTCGCGAGCCGTGCCGTCGGTATCCCGACTCCTGTACAGGCTCATCTTGCTTTTCATAACCTGTCAAACAGAAATTAAGAACAATGTTTTAAAGTTTGTTCCGCGCAATTATCCGAGATATCCCATTTTAAGGGTCTTTTATATTCCCCTCTTTAGAACCATCATCATATCAGCTCATAAACGTCCCCACCGAGGGGCTCGAGCCACCTTGACTTAGGGCGATCGGACCTTACTCGACCACGCGGACCCAGTGCGGGTAGGTCGACTTGACACACAGCCTTCGAGTTTCTTCGCAGGCGTGTGCAGGTTTTCTCACAATATATTCCTTCACCGTAAGAGCGTCAGAGAAACGTACATATGAAATCCTGGCCTGGAGAGCTGTGGTGGCACATACTACCCGTGATGGTCACGTCCCTCAACCATGAGGATACAACAAATAAGAAGAATGATCAAATGTCAACATTTCAAAATTATTTCTTAAAGCACTTTTGTGTTTTAAAATTGAAATTATTTTGCTATTTATTTTATTTTATTAAATATGCAAACTAATTCATTTCGATAATAATTTTGTATTTTATTTAGCATGGAAAAAGTCAAAACAAAAGCCAACAGAGACTACTGTTCGTGCCTAGTTTACAAGGGGATAGACGACACAAGATAGTTTACATTACTTTTTATAAGCGCAAGTTGAGTTTTAGAAGTATCAGCAATAAAAATTTTGCCGATGCAGATATATCGGCCAACCCAAAATATCGCCGATATATCGGTATCGGATACATCCCTGCTTTAAATAATATTTTTTTTAGATGGGGGTTGACATAAAAGAGGGAGTTACAACAATAGAGTGGCTGGCTTACCGTAGTTATCAGATAACATACCTTGACCTCCTGTTTTGTAGCTTCAATAAAACTCCTTCTGTCGCAAATTTCTTTGTTGTCGATCTTGAATTTAGAAGAGTTTTTCTCCACAATGCGTAAGTAATCATGCTAAGAAAATTACAGATTTCATTGTGTTTAAAATTAGCACCGAAAAAAGTAGCATAGGCAGGACTCCCACCCGATGGACCGATGACCTGGAGAAGGTCGCGGGAAGACACTGGATGTGGGCAGCGCAGAACCGGTCATCGTGAAAATCTTTGGGAAGGCCATTGTCTAGCATTGATGTCCATTGATGATGAAAATTAAGACAAAATACATAAAAAAGTAATTAGTTCGAGCAAGAAGAACTGGCCAAGTGAGAGTCAAGACTCATGCACTGAGGGTTCCATACCACTACACCTTATCATATAAATCTTATTATTTTAAGTGGGCAATTCTTGATATACTAGCAAGCGTTAAAAAGAGGGTGCCAGGTTTTAATGCTCGGAATTGTATGTAAAATTGATTTCTCTGAAACGACTAACAATATGTATGAAATTTTGCATTTAAAATAGTCTTAACAAAAAGGATATTGATAGTGTCTTCCAAGTCTTCAAGATCCCACTCGATGCTGCGGAGTGCGTTGCGTAGCTCGGTGGACGTCCATTCTACCTCAGGGCTGTTGGGCACTATTGGTGCCTTTGAGATCTCCTGCCAGCGGAGGTACAGGCCACGGGTCTTGTTCAGTGCTTTGAACACCTCACTGGTAACCAAAAAAATTACACACCATGGAACTATGAACTAAAGATGTTTTAAGTATTTAAAAAATTAAAATAAAAAGCCCTAAAATAATAACATGTTGTTTGTGATTTTCATTAGGCACACACAAATCTTGTGAATAATCTAGTACATACTATCAATATTATTTACAGAAAGGAACAAAATTCATTGCTATATAAACACTGAATCAAATAACAAATGAATCAACAAATTTGCATATCTTTTCAAATAAACCGTAGGAACCCAAACACTTACTCTTTTACGACGTAAAACGGATCTTCTAAAGTCATGACAAACAACTAAACAGAAGGAGTAGCACAATCAGGCTCATGTGATTGAAAGTAACAGCACAAATGGTATCATGTGCGTAAAAGTAACACGTAAATAGTTAGGTGTATCCCGTATGTAGCCCGTCAGTACACCCCACGATCCCACAAAGTATCGACAAGGGTGTACGTACCCCTATATACATCGTCGCTCGATGGATGCATGCTCCGTCCCTTGCTGGCTCGCACGGAGCTGCGTAGTGAGATATTGCGCAGAGCACGCGCCGCGCAGCTGCTGGTTGTTTGCTAGGGGTAGCTAGCTTGGGGAGGTGTACAGTACAATACGTCAGCTATGCAGCAGCCACTGGACCTCTGGACTTCCAGTGAATTTTTCTATTTCTTTCACTCATTTGATATCAAATACCACATTTGTTTTTACTTGGGTTGAAAGTTATGTTGGTCCTATGTTTTAGACAATACAGTAACCTAAGATTTTTAAAACTAAAATATAACATTAACTCAATAACAAAACGCAAATAATATCAAAGCACAGTATCAAAGCGTATATAAGAAACTTTTTTTTTTGCCCATTTCAGGGCAGGCTAAGACTCATTGGCAATACTGCCTTATCTTCAGTACATATTTTTTTTATCACTTTGTTGATTTTCTGTCCGAGTTGGATCGAGTCATAAACTCATGAAGAAGCATCTTGCAACATCTATAGTATTCAAAGGTAAAGGTCGAAAACAATGTTCAGAACGATATTTTTGGACTCGATTTTGGCTTTGTACCTTCTACTAAAAAGTCATAGAACATTTCGCGTCAAAGAAGGAACGCAGAATAAAACTTATGTAAATATTCTTTTTCCAAAATTTAGGGTAGCTTCTTATTTTATCTATTTTTTAATAAACCCATGCAGTGCACTACCAGTTCTCTTAAGGCACCAGCCGCCCGCCACTGATTAGTACCTTTTTTTTTATTAAAAATTTGGGTGCGTTTGATTGCAACTCACCTGATGGTAAGTGATGATGCAGTCGAGGATGGTACACGCAAACTCAAATAATGCCTATTCACTCTTGCCTTGAAGATCCCCAAATTATAGGAATCGGGAAACACTGACGCAGGCAAGGAGTTCCACTCCTGCGCTGTACGCATAATAAATGAAGTCATATGGTGGAATGCCTGCGAGATGGACGGGCTCATTAGACTTTATTCACATATTCATTTCTCTGACCCCAGTGGCATGTAATCACGTGGCGTAAGGATTCGATTCCCAGCGGAGTCTAACTTTGTAAGACTCGGTGTGGTTGGTGGTAGGGCATTTCCTAAGCCCACCTGGCAAGCTACCAACATATTATCTAGGTCTTGCTGCCAAGCACCAATGCTAACAACTTTAATGTGTTGACTTGAAGATAAGATAGCCAGCTCCCCATTGCGTTGGGAAAACTTGGTAAGCCCGCTTCCATCTTCGACATCATCGTCACTTTACATCAGGTAAGATGATACCAAAGGCTTACCAATAGTGAATTAATAAAATGCTCCTGCAGTACTGATATGTATTCGCTATGTTTCTTTTGTTTGATTATATCGGTTTCGAACATCTTCCAGCCGAGCCTGCTGTAGATTGTGTTAGCTGGTTTCCAATTCTCTACATATCAGACAGGAGGGGTTTGTGGTTTGTGTCGGTTGAGCCTACATTCTCTTATAATAGGTACGGGTATGTAGGTTCCTGAGAGTTTTGTAAGCTGACATAAAAATATTTAATATTAAGTTTAATGAAAGCATAACACGGTTTTTCTGAATTTGTTTTTGTGAGTTATCACTGGCAAAGTCAATTTGACTTAATATCTAATAATATCATCATATCAGCCACAAATCGTCCACTGCTGGACAAAGGCCTCCCCCAAGGATTTCCACGACAACTGGTCTTGCGCTGCCCGCATCCATCGGCTTCCCGCGATCTTCACCAGGTCATCGGTCCACCGCGTGGGAGTCCTTCCTACGCTACGTTTTCCGGTGCGCGGTCGCCATTCGAGAACTTTACTGCCCCATCGGCCATCTGTTCTACGAGCTATGTGCCCTGCCCACTGCCACTTCAGTTTAGCGATTCTGTGAGCTATGTCGGTTACTTTGTCGGCAGCGTTCAGGAAGCTTCGCAATATCTTTACGTCCCAAATACCGCAGGGTCTCAAGACTAAGGTCTTTGACCAGTGTGTGTTGCCAGTGATGACTTACGGAACTGAGACATGGTCGCTTACTATGGGCCTCATAAGAAGGCTCAAGGTCACCCAAAGGGCAATGGAGCGTGCTATGCTCGGAGTTTCTCTGCGTGATCGAATCAGAAACGAGGAGATCCGCAGGAGAACTAAATATCATAAAACAATAATTATACAAAAAGGCATGTGATAAAAATGATACTCATTTCATTTCGGTATAACTGAAAGCGATAATACCTGCTATTGAAATACTTACTTATCAAACTAGACAGCCCTGATTATTTTTCCCTTTGACTCATTTTTGTAGATCACAAATGTTAACTTATTTTGTAGGATACAGCTAATGGAACCAAAATATTGGCCATCGCAGAGTGCAATGTGGTTGCACGTGGAGAAGACGCTGTTGCCCATCCTCCGGTTTAATAATTTCCTCCCTCGGTCGCCTCTTACGACAACCCTGGACGGGGAGTATTTATTTATTTACATATAGTACATCAAAATGCAATCTCTTATAGCTAATTCTCAGGGATAGTTTATATGATGAACAGTAGGCGGTCTTAGAATATGTTGTGGTAATCAAGTGTTTTTTAATCAGTGACTTACAAAAAATTTATATAAATTTGTTTATGGACGAATGTTTTGGTAAGCCATATTTTATGTAAATAAAAAATGAGACTACTCTTAGTTAAGAAATCATTAGGTTTGAGTTACTACCATTGACTTAAGTCAACGGTTCCTCTTATACCTCTACGTATTTGTTTATGCTACAATGATAGGTATTGTAAATAGAAGGTAACGTTACTGTTACTTACGAAATTTCAAATAAGTTTTATGTTTAAGTACTAATGTTTTATGTAAGCTGTAAAATATTAATAGAAAATAGCCAGTGTTATCCTGGATGTCAGTTTCAGGGCAGTTTTCGCCGTGAAGTAACGTTCCGATGAGTAACGTTGACGAAACATTTCTTGCATTGACATTCGCAATGATAAGTATTTTTGGAGTTTACTCCTTAAGAATTGATTTTCATAATATATAAGGTCTGTAATGTGTTTAATTTGTCTGTATTGTGTGAGTAATGTGTGTAATATGTGTATGTGTGTAAGGTGTGTGTTATGTTTATAATGTGTGTAATTTGTCTGCGATGTGTGTATAGTGTGGTTGTAATGTGTGTGTAATGTGTATGTAATATGTGTAATTTATTTGTGATGCGTGTGTAATGTGTGTAATTTGTCTGTAATGTGTGTGTGTGTGTAATTTGTCTGTAATGTGTGTGTAATGTGTGTATAATGTGTATGTAATGTGTGTGTGTGTGTGTGTGTATATAATGTGTGTGTCATATGTGTGTAATGTTTGTGTAATATGTGTGTGTGTGTGTACGTACGTACGTAGGTATGTGTGTTTGTCCTGTAGCTTGTAGGCTCATCCTGTAGCCTCTAGGCTAGATGGATTTTGGAGTGTGAGGTGTCGTTAGATTTGTCTTGTCAGAATTGAAAAAAGTGGTCGCAATTTTGAACTTTTTAGTTACTGGACCGCTTGCTTCCAAAATTTGAGGGTCCCAGAGGTCCTTTTTCACGAATCCGTTGTCAGAATTGAAGAAAAGTGGCCGTCATTTTGAACTTTTTAGTTACTGGACGGAATGCTTCCAAAATCGATATCTAAGGGGGCCCTAAAGTCCCTTATAACGAATCCGTTGTCAGAATTGACGAAAGTGGCCGCCATTTTGATTTTTTTTTGCTTACTGGACCGATTGCTTCAAAAATCGATATTTGAGGGTCCCTGAGGTCCCTAATCACGAATCCGTTTTCAGAATTGAATAGATTGGCCGCCATCCCCCAACTTATTTATAATCGTTAGTAAGGAGTAAACTCCAGTCGTGCGTCGGAGCTGACTCACACACTTTTTTTATTTATTTATTTCCTTAAAATCGCAACGGAACAATGGATTGTTGTGAATTTTTCACAGAGATGGTTGAGGAGGAGGACAATAACATAATTTGCTAATGAGCATATCACGACATAGTTCCCGAGGGATCTGTAGAAAACTCAATTCCACACTTCCGCACGTCGGCGTCGCAACTAAACAACGGATTGAAGTGTTTTCTTGTATATAATTGGTTGAGGGGGTGGGATGTGATATAGACTGCTAATCAGAATAGCCCGTTATAGTTCCTGAGGGATCTGGAGAAAGCTCATGTCTACGCTCGTAAGCCGCTTGCGGCTCGCGCACCACTCATCCTCAAAGACACTCATGAGACGATGCCTACGCGGGCGAAACTGCGGACAAAAGCTAGTATATAATTAACAAAAGTAAAACAGCCTCCTCGCAAATTACTCCCAAACACAATTGGCAGGCTCAATCTGCTAAAGTCGCTGTTAGCCCTACTCTACTCACGATTCAGCATCGCTCACATTTCATTCCGAGATTGGGCGCCACGGTGTGTGCACTTACTCGTCTTTCATAATGGGTCCGCCGAAATTATGATGCAAATAGATTATAATGGGTTATTAGAAAATAAAATCTCGCTTATGAACATTATGTTTTGTTTGGAATCAGAAGATATTTTTTTAATTATTTATTTTAATTACCAGTTACGTTACAGCACCGAACACTACTACTCAACTCACCATTCAAGACGCACACAATCTGTTGAGACAATTTGCAGATTGCTAGCGCGAACGATACAACACGCAGCATGTTGGGCCATGCCACCAACACACCCATTTACGATTCAATCTGTCGGCTCTCAGCAGATTGATTCTGCAAATTGTGGTTAAAATTGAATGGTGAGTAGAGTACTTAAATCTCAAAGTAATGAAATTAGCTGTAATAAATATTCCTTTTCACTCAGATCAGCCATTATTTTCTATTCATATACCTATACAAACTACCTACCGACTGTTCTATTGGCCCGTCTTAATTCAAAACACAACCTCGAGTCGCGGCGCCCGCAACGGTCACGCGAAAATGGTGAGTTTGTTTGACAAACTTATTTGACAAACACGCCGTCAATCAAACTTCTCAAATAGATCTGTGGCCATATACGTAAAATTTTACATATATTTGACAAACATGCATGATGCATGACCACAGACTAGGTATCCGGTCAACTGCCCTCGGGTACTGGAGGGTACCCAAAAATTTTCCTCCGTTGTCTGCCCTTGGGTACCTGGAGTACCCAAGCTATTATTTCTGTAAAAAGTGTATTTCTCTTTCTACTCTATGACTTTCAACGTATAAAAATATTTTTGTCTATTTCTTATGAACGTAGCAACGAGCTGAAGTGATAAAACAGTCACCATAGAAAATAATAGAGAAATAAAAGTTTAGTCAGTCCTTTTTACGACGCGTACCGTAGTGCTCGCTAATACAAGTGTTTTTTTTAGTGATTGTTGTGTTTCGTTCAGTGTGGTTTGTGGCAAGTTTCATCAAAAAAGTGAAATTACATAGAAAGTATTAATCTGGGGTGCCAATCATAAGTTATTTCAACGAATTACAACACACCTTCTAAACTTTTCTGAAAATGCCACTACGCCATGTTTAACATTCAACTGAAACGTAAATTCATAGGAAACTTGGAATGAATAGAAAGCTACATTCAACACTATTACAAAAAACAACACTGTATTCAGAAAATCCTACTCATAAATATCGATAAGATGAAGCGCGCCGCCTCACAACATCGGGTTACATTTTTAGTCCGACTTCAGGTCAATCTACGGTCGAATTAATCGTGCGCCAGGTCAACGGAGCGGGTATCAAATATTTGGTCAAAAACGTAAAATTTGACAAATAATTTGTTTGAGCGTTTACAGCCTCTCGATCTAACCATAGTCTATTTTCAACTTTTTATTTTCGTTCGAGCGACGTAGTGAATATGGTATTGTCAAAGATGACCAACAACGTACAGATGCGACATTCAAACAGCTTATTATAATATAAAACTATGTAATACCTACCAAAGCGTAAAAAAATATACTTTAAAAAGTAGTAATACAGAAGTAACTAGTATCTCATCTGTGGTTTTACTGTGGACCCATTCTCGGTAATGTATAAGTAGCCAAGGACATTAACTGGACATGAAAGTGAATAGAAAAATCATATGACCAAAAGAAGAAAATATACTAACCTCAAAGATACTAACCTTTGAGTATACATGTATACATACACCTGTACCTCGAATGTATAGGTACTCTAAACTACTAACATAATACAAGGTGGTATATGTTCATACATGAAAGGAGCTTAAGCCTGCCTTTACAAAGGCGAAAAAAAAATCTACATTCGCTATGCTCGGAAAATGTGTTTGTTATATTCTCTTTGATGCTCGGATGAGGGTTTTGGTGGTTTTGTGTGTGTTTGTGTGGTGTTTGTTTCCGTGTGTGCCAGCCAGCCAGCCATGCCATGCCATTCTATTTTTCTCTCTGTCATAGTTGCACGATCTATTAATGGAAGGTTTTGAATTTAAGTTTATTAGAGTTTTTTCAATAAATCAATTCCAATTCAGCCAAAATGCATTCCGCGTTGAATCCAGATGCTCCAGAATTTTATCCACACTTGACATCGGTAACCAAGGTAAATAAAATATAATTTTACACATTACAACGGCTTGACCACACAGTAGTCTACTCGTCACACGTTGTTTAAAGCTTTCGTATTTTGAAAGACCCATTTTTATGAACCCATCCCAAACCTGTGTATTTTTCTTCTCGCTCAAAATTAGTTTCTTTGTCGTCTGTAGGTACGTGCCACGCAATTCGGGAGTCTTGAGGTCACCAACCTCTTGCGAAAACAATTGGTAACAAGCGTTGTAATTTCACGTTGAAGCACGTATTTAAATAGAGTACCTATCCAATGAGTAAATGTTTCTATAGCAATATTTGTGCAGATCGGATCTGTCAGTTATCATAACATAACCTATTCGTTATATCCTATGCATACCCTCCACCTTTGTCTACCATATAATACTCACATGAACAATGTTCTTTTGTACCTCAAACAAATGTCTAGCAGACCTCCTTTTTTAGCTACTATTTATCAAATTGACATTAATTATACAATTAAACACCTAAAGCAAATAATTAACAACCAATAAACATCCCCACTGCTGGTGCAAGAATGGATAGGCCATACTCCTGGTGGGTGTTTTAGGGCTAGTGGCAACTAGTGGATTTTTTTCAAGCCACCTAAAAGGGACCTGATGAGGCTTAACAACTGGCTTTTAGGGATATCAACTGGCACCAATAGCTTGAGGCGATTATCCTACCTGAATAGCACTGCCATAGTTAAAAAATAATTACTGGCTGAGTAGGTACATATTTTATCAAACATTTTCAATTATGTATTTCAAGAATAGGTACTGTAGTTTATTTGGAACTCTATTGACTCTCTGAAATACAGTTTGCTTTAGTTACTAATAACAAGTGAAAAAAAGTTGTTGTTTTTGTCACTTATGCTATTAATGTTGCTTTCAAAACACGGGAACTATTGAAAAAAATACCACTGACAGTCAAACTCATCCACATAAACTGGCACCAATGGTTAATGTGATTTGCAAAACATGTAAACTATCAAGAAAAATACCACTGACAGTCAAACCCCTACCACATAAACTGACACCAATGGTTAATGTGGCTTTCAAAACATGGGAACTATTGAGAAAACCCCCACTGACAGTCAAACCCATCCACATAAACTGGCACCAATGGTTAATGTGGCTTGCAAAACATGTAAACTATCAAGAAAAATACCACTGTCAGTCAAACCCCTTCCTCATAAACTGATACCAACGGTTAATGTGGCTTTCAAAACATGGGAACTATTGAGAAAAATGCCACTGACAGTCAAACCCATCCACATAAACTGACACCAATGGTTAATGTGACATGGTAATACCACTGACAGTCAAACCCCTTCTGACAGTCAAACCCCTTCCACATAAACTGACACCAATGGTTAATGTGGCTTGCAAATCATGGGAACTATGGAGAATAATACCATTGACAGTCAATCCCATCCACATTAACTGGCACTATTGGTTAATTTAGGTTGCAAAGCACAGGAACTATCGAAAGCCAGTGTCAGTTAAACCCATCCACATAAACTGGCACCAGCAGTTAATGTGTTTTGGGAACTATTGAGAAAAATGGCACTGACAGTCAAACCTATCCACGTAATGACTCTATGCCAGTCGCTTTGAGCCACAACTGCTTATGGTGAATGAGGAAAGTTAATCACCAGCTCTTTTAATTCCTAGTAGACCACATTATATTAGATTTATGTCAAGTTTTTTTGAGTTAGTCCATTTGCTTCACACCAGGAGGTCGCGGGTTCAATTCCCGGTGGGGTAAATTTTGTAAGACTCAGTTTGGTTGGTGGTAGGGCATTTTCATAGCCCGCCTGGCTTGCAACCACCATCTTATCTAAGTCTTGCCGACAATCATCAGTGTTAACAGCATTGATGTGTTCCGGCTTGAAGATAAGATAGCGTTGGGGAATCTTGGTAAGCCTGCTTCCATCTTCGGCATCATCGTCAGGTGAGATGATGCAAAGGGCTTATCAGTTGTAGGTGAAAACAAATTGTAAAAATATAAATTAAGAGTTTATTCCACTTAGATGTTCTCTTGAAATAGCTCCATAAAAGTGTACACAATTTTCAGGAAGGTTATACAAGTGTGAATAAGACAATCAGATCTTCAAATCAGTTGCCAGCCGGTGCCTCATATCAACTCTTCAAGACCTTCACTGACTTTAACATTGTTACCTGTCAGCTAAGTGAAAATGTCATCGTGCAAAGTAACCAAATAATATTGACTGAGCTACCAGCTGTGAAGTTGAAACGGTAAGTTTTACAAATTTTATTACAATGGTGTAGATTCTGGCAGACAGACTAATTTTAGTTTTATGTTAATTTAGATTTAGAAACGTCAAAATGTGGTTTGCTATTCTGCAATCCATTCCAATTTGACGTCTAATTCTTAAAATCAATTCAGCTGATTTTGACGTCTTTAATTTTAGGATTATGAATTCAATTTAGATTTAGGCTATTTATTTTATTCTGGTGGTCAAAATTTTGACATTTCTCACTTATAATTAGGTTAGTTTACACGGCACGTAAAACTTGACGCTTTACCAAAAATTTAAAGTAAATACCTGTTTGATTCTCTGATTCGAAGTGTTAAAAACTCCATATCAGATTCTTTTTGAAAAATAAAAGTATTGTTATGAGGTGGCTGCTGTTACAGATGCTGCGGAAAGATAAAAGAGATCAATTAGCTTGTTATACGTATGTACTTATGTGTTCCTGTTTTTCATATTTGCTTCAATTGTTCTGATCTTTTACTTTTTCAGAAACCAACTCGAAATATTAAGACCGATTTGAAAGACTAAGAGATAGCTCAATTGCGTTCTTTGCTCCTGTTGTTTCTTGTAAATTCTTTTACGTTGGTTCTGGATTGCTTTGCCTTCCGTCCATCCTATGTCTGGGCCACCTTGTTTTCAAATCAAAGGGGATGAAAACAAAAAAGAGTAAAATAACATTTAATTGTCAAAGGCAGGACCATATTGTCTAAGATTGAGTTGCTGGAAGAAGTTGAGAAGTTCTATGGACAGTTGTACAAGACCACACGTTTGCCTGTCAGCGTTCTGGCTTAAGACCCAAGAGCCAGACTAACCCGACACTATACTGAAGATATCCCGGACGTCAGCCTGTACGAGATTAGAATAGCTCTCAAACAGCTCAAGAACAACAAGGCACCGGGTGATGATGGAATTACGGCTGAACTTCCGAAAGCAGGTGGATCACCGGTACTAACAGCTCTTTAGAAGTTATTTAATTCCGTTATACTCGAGGGACAAACGCCTAAGGCATGGCACAGAAGTGTGGTCGTGCTTTTCTTCAAAAAGGGTGACAACACCCTGCTGAAGAAGTACAGACCCATCTCACTTCTGAGCCATGTCTACAAGCTGATTTCGAGAGTCATTAAGAATTGTCTCGCACGTAGGTTTGACGACTTCCAGCCTCCCGAACAAGCCGGTTTCCGAAAAAGCTTTAGTACCATAGACCACATACATACTCTGCGGCAGATTATACAGAAGACCACCCAGAAGACCGAAGAGTACAATCAGCCACTATGCTTGGCGTTTGTGGATTATGAGAAGGCCTTTGATTCAATCAAAACCTGGGCTGTGCTACAGTCTCTCCAGCGGTGCCAAATTGACCATCGATACATTGAGGTGTTGAAGTGTCTATATGAAAACGCCACCATGTCGGTTCGCCTCCAGGACCAGAACTCGAAACCTATCCAGTTGCAGCGAGGGGTGAGATAGGGGGGAGACTTTATATCTTCGAAACTGTTCACCGCCTCCCTGGAAGATCTTTTTAAGCTTCTGGACTGGGGTGGACTCAGAATCAATATCAACGGCGACTACATATCCCACCTCCAATTCGCTGACGATATCGTGGTCATGACTGAGACTATGGAAGACTTTGGCACATTGCTCGATAGCCTCAGCTCAATAAGTAGATCTTAGAATGAACATGGACAAGACGAAAATTATGTCAAATGTCAGTGTCGCACCCACCCCTCTAAAGGTTGGAGACTCTACACTGGTAGTTGTTGACGAATATGTATACCTGGGACAAACAGTTCACTTATTATGGGCCTCATAAGAAGGCTCAAGGTCACCCTAAGGGCAATGGAGCGTGCTATGCTCGGAGTTTCTCTGCGTGATCGAATCCGAAACGAGGAGATCCGCCGCAGGAGAACTAAAGTAACCGACATAGCTCACAGAATCGCTAAACTGAAGTGGCAGTGGGCAGGGCACATAGCTCGTAGAACAGATGACCGATGGGGCAGTAAAGTTCTCGAGTGGCGACCGCGCACCGGAAAACGTAGCGTAGGGAGCCCTCCCACGCGGTGGACCGACGACCTGGTGAGCATCGCGGGAAGCCGATGGATGCGGGCAGCGCAGGACCCGTCGACGTGGAAATCCTTGGGGGAGGCCTTTGTCCAGCAGTGGACGATTTGTGGCTGATATGATGATGATGTCAAAATGGAGACAATTATTTTTTTATCCTGAAAATTTCATATTGTTTTCTATGATATACTCATTTGTTTTTGGTTGCTAAAAAATGGCAACACAAAATCAATTCAATTTAGATCATTTTAGATGTGTCAAATGATGGTGTAAATTTAGTAGAGAGGCGAAACCAGAATAGCAAAATTAACTTCCTAAACTCAATTTAAAGAAATTTTAAGATTAAATTTAGTTTAAGTATGTCTTTGCCAGAATCGACACCAATGTATTCAGTTTATGAGCATTCACAGAATATTTTGCATTCTGAAAACAGAAGGTCATGGAATTGGCTAATGATATTGAAGAATACAAATAACATTTTCATATTTAGAGTATTAATGCTTATGTTATTGAGTAATCTATCTATACATTAGTTGTGATCATTAAATTCTAAATTATATTTATCTAGAAATGATAACGAACACAATATGGAGAAGGTAGTCGACGCCAATGACAGCATGCTAGACCGTGTGAACACAAACATTGATACAGTAAGCGGAGTCAACAAGCCAGACAGCCAGTTCGCAGACTGCCTCAGCCGCGGTGTAAATATCTCCTCCTGGAATAATCGGAGTGCACCTGTCATTGCTAAGATACAGGTGATGAACCCACTATTTTTCGGTAAAACACTCTTACATAGGCACAGTATTACAATATGGCTTACAGTAGCGCAACGACTTTGATGTCGCACGATGCCGCGACGGCGTAGCTACCAGCAGTACTAGCCTGGCTCGCGGAGTTTGCCAGGCTGTGCCCCGCCGCCCGCTGCCCCGCAAGTACCCTTCTGTTGCTCTGCGTAAGTACATTCGTGCACTACTGTAAGCCGCTATATTGTAATACTGTGACATAGGTCTATTGAAAATCATTAGTTTAGCCTAAATATGGCTACTTTGAAGGGAATCACACGCATTGAAAAGACACTATAACATTTTATCTAAAGATAATATAATAGTATTGTAAGGTTATATTACTCATGGATACTTCAATATATATTAAGCTTTTTATTTTCTTGAAGGCCTGCCTAGGTGCCACACATACTTCTAGTCCAAATTGTATAGTGTGTATAGGAAAAGGTTACCGATATTTTAAGGGCAAGTAATATACCACATTTCATCTGCGATTTAGCTTTTCATTTTCTTGAAGGCCTGCTTAGGTGCCAGACATACTTCTTGTCCAAATCATATATACAGTTATATTATCTTTTTTGTGTGTGATGGTCCATTGAATTGTAGTGCAAGCAATATTTTATCTTAAGATGATATGGTATCTTCACAGTGTGTGATGTGCTTTAAACTTGGGTTTTACCATACTTAACCATTTGCATCCAGACATTCTACAATCCTCACTTGATTATTAGTATTATTATTATTTTTATATTTATTATTATTGTACTTGAGAACTATTTCTGCCCATTATTGGTCATCCATCAATCTGCAAAAGTATTAAGTTAGGGTATTTTTTGTTTAGTTATCTTAATCGGTTTTCTTCTTGTCTCATTTTAATCATCTATTCCAGGTTGGATCCACAACATTTATAGGAGCAAAGAATATTCCCCGACCACAACTGTTATTCAAAGACCCTATTGACAATTCTGAAAACTTGTGGGTTCCAAAAATATCGGACAAACCAAATAATATCAAGCCACTTGCTTTGAACATCCTCTACAATGACAATGGCGAGGCAGTTGGGTGAGTCAAGTCAGAAAAGCTAAAGCTACTTAACTATTAGTGTATGTTATTCCCATCACATTTATTTTGACCTTAAATGGTTAAGGCAGTACTTATTTAGGAATCCTAAATCCTGACAAAAGATACAAAGCCAAATTTTAGGCTATGATGTACTTGCATCACTTGTCTAACCAAACCTATAACTTTCTCTTTTCCTCAGTAAGTGAGATTTCCTGAATTCAAAGTAACATAATAAGCACTTTACCTTTGCAGATACGAACACCCCTACCAGGTGGAATTAGACTTGTACCAGCCGCCAGCAGAGTTCATTGAACCTGACCCGACTCCACCCTCATTTCCTCCTCCGCTTGAAGAGACTAGGCTCACGCATGTGGACACAGAGGCAGGGGTCGACGAACTCGTGACGCACCTCTGCAGCGTAAAGGAGATGGCCGTGGATGTTGAGCATCACTCTTATAGAACTTACCAAGGTACACACAACAATCCTGCACAGGTGACTTGGAGATACTTGTCATAAGCAACGCCAGACAATAAGGCTGCGGCTCCACAAGAGATGTGCGATGTAACTAAGCAGTAAGGAAGCCAAAGTTACAAAACTATGTATTTATTTCCACCAAAGCTATTTGGTGTAGCGGACCCCTTAAAATGTGTCATGAAGATGCGCTGTGTGAGAGGTAGCTTTGCGAGGAAGATACGACACCATGTATGCCACGTTCGCGACGCGACGCTTAAGCTAAGCATATGGAATCCAACATACCTAGTGGTGGATATCATAAACAATACACATCCCTAATTAGCATCCCTTACTTCGAGTATGTAAAAATCTTATCTTCGTTGAACCGTTTTCCACCAGAGATAAGCTATGAATCACAGATAAGAAAATATTTTTGCCGCTCCAATAGTTTGCTGAAGGAGGCGTGGCAGCGAGTTAGCTTTTTGCACAACGAGATATGTTTCTGTCATTCGTAAACGATTGTACTGCGCAGAAATTGCACAATTTCATGGCAGGCAGAGCTCCGTGCGTTTTGGTGACAAAATTGCCGAAATGGTCAATAATAAGTTGCAAAAATGCAACTGGCAAAGTAAATTTAATAAATGGAGGAGTTTCTTACCATGTGTAAGTGAAAAACCTAAATGAAAATCATTAATTATAAAAAAATATGAATTTTTGTTTTTGGTTTCTTGTTATTTAGTGCGAGGGTGTTGTTGATATTTTTTAACGATTTTTTTTATTTTCCCGAATTGAAGGAAAAGTAGATCAGAACTACAGAACGTAACAATTTGTTTGCTACAAAATCAAACACTGTTTACTCAAAGCATTTCAGCGATGATGACTTTGTTTTAAATTCGTAGTTATAAACAGCAAAAAATATTTACATAGCCCAAGTAAGAAGTCCGCGGACTATGGTAAGTTAAAATATTATGCAGCAAATTATTACTTTTTTTTGTAAGTACAAAGTATTTATGAATAGTGTATAATTACATTACATTGTATATAGTAACCAAGCCAACCAAGTAAATCGAGTAGTCTTGATAAGGAAAATAAAATATATGTTATAATAAAATGTAAGTTATGAGAATGAAATTTTAATAAACTCCTAATCGATATCTGAAGGTCCTTGAGGTCTCTTACCACGAATCCGTGGTCACTTTCGAAGCAATCGGCGTAGTAATTGAAAAACTTATCATACCTCGCATTCCTAATATAATCTATCGATATTAAAAAATGCCTAACTATAACCACAACACTATGAATATGATACCATCTTTGGAAAAAATATTGCACGGAAAGTTTCAATTGAATCTTACGATCTGAAATTCAATTCGAAATAAATGTTTTTTAATTAATTGCACAACATTACATATTATTTCTTTAGTTCTAAATGATCACATTATTTTTTAAACTTTTAGTGCTCATCAATTAAACTGGGCAGTTTTACTATCCTGGTATCACCACCATTGTCATTCTGTCAATTTTCATAAACTCAATCTTATGTTATACAGTTTTATGTCTACTTTTATTTAATGATTTTACAGGTTTGTTTTTTGTTTTTGGGGGAGGTTACTTTAAAAAAATACCCAATAGCATCAACCTGTTTGTAGTGTGCTGTATGTGTAAAGGCTCGCTCGGTGTTAGTACTAAAAAATCAACATCAGCGTTGTATAGAATTCTTCTATTCTGTGCTATGAACCAACCTTATGCAATCGTTAGGCGTTAGCCAAGCTCGTGAAAGAGACAGCTACACTACCACATTACTTTTCTTTATGTATTCCACACTTACATAATGTTTGTAGCAGAATGTAATCGTATTTGTTAACATCTGACTGGCTGCACCACTATCACGTAGTAGGCACAAAGAAAAATGCTAATTTTACTCATCGTTTAAAAGTTATCTGATCTCTGGTTTATTTCTTACTCAAATTTAAGAGCTAATGCTCTTGTCGGTTTATTAGTCGTATGTAAAAAATGTATTAGAATTAAATTGAATCTTTAAATAAAATATTTACTGGGAATGTCTTCTATTGCTGAGATTGGTTTAAATGTTGCTAAAAATTCAATGTTTTGACGCTGTGTGAAATGCATTAATAGTTAGATAAACATGTTTTAGCTAAAGTATTCACTATGTATATAAATGTAATATTTTTTTCAGGTATAACTTGCCTCATCCAAATTACGACAAACGAGGGTGGTGACTTCATCATCGATGCATTGGCCGTACGAGAACACTTACACAAACTAAACATGATTTTCACAGATCCCAGAAAAGTAAAAGTTAGTTTATAATTTTATTATAAATTTTTATTTTATTTATTACAATTTTCATTTCCTGTTAACATTTTTTTTACAACCACTGAGCAGTTACAGGCGTGCGATTTTGACTCTCAGGACCTTTCAAGTATTCAGATTGCGCGGTCAAAAAATCAATCACGGAAAGCCAACATTTTATAATTACGTTTGTAGTTCCTAAACTACTAAAATAATAATGAAAAAATTGAAATATATACTGTTTGAACAGCGCAAATCCATAAAAACTTGTATGATTTTTCGAAATGGAAAAAACACATTCGTACAATCATTTAATGATACATAAGTATCAAAAATGATTACACTTGCGGCATTTTTCCGAATCAAAAACACAACACTCGGACGCGCGAGCATGCATGAACTTTGCAGACATTTTTTTACGAATCCTAGAGAGGAGTTGCGCGTATTATAACATAACGATACTTGTTAATTTCTCAATATAATATTTGCGTATAGCGTTATAACGTCGTAGCACTAGTTACTGTCTGTCGCCGCACGCAACTCTCGCTATGGCGCCATTAGTTACCATGAACTGTTTAGTGTATATAAATTTTGTCGCCATAACGCGCCTGTTACTACTCCTAACTCCGGTAGCAGTCACGGTAACGCCCCTCCGCCCCCGATAAGAGTACCCCGCAGATGTCAGACTACCAATCCCAATGACCTTTGGCCCTGGCAACTTATAACACGCAGACTGCGAACTGACGAGAAGCTTACTGAGACGAAGAAGAATTGAGTAGGCTACGCTACGGTGAGATATCGTAGTTTTTATGAAGTCCCAAGAGAGGGAGATGACACCATGATTGTTAAATCTGGAAAACTGCTCTCTTTCCGGGAGGGCGAACAACTATCCCAGGGTGGTGTCGCATTTCTCGTCCATGAGTCCCTCATTAAAATTGTGGTCCAGATCGTGAGTGTTTCGTATAGAACGATTTCGTAGTCATGGTCGACCTAGGCACAATGTTCGATGGCCTCAGTAGAGTCTCTCAAGTCTCAACAAGTGAGTCTTAAAATGAACGTGGACAAGACGAAAATAATGTTAAATGTCTGTGTCGCACTCACTCTTCGTTGGTGACTCTTGTTGACGAATATGCGTACCTGAGACAAACAATCTAGCTATTATTATATTATCTAGTTATTATTATTATTATTAGGTATGTCCATCTTTGAGAAAGAGATCAATCGACGAATCCAACTCGGCTGGGCAGCGTTCAGGAAGCTTCGTCACCTCCCAAATACCGCAGTGTCTCAAGACTGAGGTCTTTAACCAGTGTGTCTTGCCAGTCGTGACAAACGGAACTGATAGATGGTCGCTTACTATGGGCCTCATGGTTACCCAAAGGGCTATGAAGCGAGCTATGCTCGGAGTTTCCCTACATCAGAAATGTGGAGATCCGTAGGAGAACCAAGGCAACCGACATAACTCATAGAATCGCTTAAATTAGGCCGTTGGGGAAATAAAGTTTTCGAGTAGCGAACGTGGACCGAAAGATGTAGCGTAGGCAGGCCTCCCACTCGGCTCGCTGGATGCGAGCAGCACAGGATCGTTCATCATGGAAATCCTTGGGGTAGGCCTTTGTCCAGCAGTGGGCGTCTTTTAACTGACATGCTAATGAAGTTTGTTAGAAGCAAATGTGGAAGCGGATTTATTTAGTTTTTTTGTGAAAATTTAGTATTTTGAAAGTAACATTAAAAAATCTTGGTGTGTTTTCGACAGGTTTTTCATGGAGCCGAGATGGATGTCTTGTGGTTGCAACGGGACTTTGGCGTTTATATCGTAGGTTTGTTCGACACACACTTGGCCGCTCGCCAGCTGAAAGCGAGCAGGCTGTCACTCAAGCATTTACTAATGACATACTGTCAAGTGAACGCTGACAAGAAGTAAGTTGATAGTTTAATATGTACATTTGTTTGTTGGTTTATTTTGATATTTTAATATTCTTTTGAACAATAAAAAAATAAACTGGTAATACTTTAAAAATAGTATCTGTCTTACAAAAAACAGTTTTAAAATATTTTTGCTCCTAAATGGCGCTAAGTTTTTTTTCGAAAAATTACTAGCGTCTTTAATGCGTCATAAAAGTATCTAGAAAAAAGGTATGTTGTCTATGGGGAGTTCAATATATTTGTGTTTCGTTGCAGATACCAGCTCGCAGACTGGCGGATACGGCCGCTGCCCGGCGAACTGGTGGAGTACGCGCGCTCCGACACCCACTACCTCCTCTACATCTGGAGACGGATGAAGATGGAGCTGCTGGACGCGGGAGCGGGACAGCCTAATCTTCTCTTCTCTGTCTTTGACCAGAGCAGGCTTGTTTGTAGCGCGGTGAGCTTATAATGCCAAGGTTGACTAGTCATTTGAGTTACTTTTTATCATCAATAAAAATGAGATTTTGGTATAAAAAGGGAAAATTTGTAAGCCTGCTTCCATTTTTGGCATCATCAGGTGGGATGGTGTCAAGGGCTTAACAATTGTAAATGAAAAAAAAACTGCACCGAAGTGATCACATTTTCATCGCTTATGGTCCTTGGTTCATCATCATTTCAGCTCATATATGTCCCCACCGAAGGGCTCGAGCCTACCCTGAATTGTCCCCACCTAAGGGCGATCGGGCCTTGGTCGACCACGCGGGCCCAGTTACTTTAGTAATATGTCCCTACTCTTTGGCCCAGTGAGGGTTGGTCGACGTAAGACACAACTTCGAGTGTTCGCAGGCGGGTATCCTCACGATGTTTTCCTTCACTGAAAGAGCGTCGGATAAATGTACATATGAAATTTAAATTCGAATGCACATTGGTACGTGGCAGGATTCGAACCACGACCTGCCGGGCAAGAGGTAGTGGTCCTAGCCGTTACACCACAGACGGTTCATATAATATTAATATATCTTGCAGACGTACAACAAAACAGTGGTGGACGCGAACAGCCACATGGGCCTGTACGTGCGGTCAAAGAAGTCGTTCAACTCGCGGCAGATGGCGGCGCTGCAGCTGCTTTACAAGTGGCGCGACTCCCAGGCGCGGGCGCTGGATGAGAGCACTATGTGGGTAGATCAACGAGCCATTAAGGCGCTTTGCACACGACGGGGCGGGGTGGGCCGGTCAATTTCGCCGCCAACAATGGCACAAAGGGAATCCTATACTACCAACGCACATTGCTACCTAGCAATAAGGCCGCCTATTGTATAGGCTCTCTTCTATATTGTCAATTTCTTTTTTATGTTGTGATGCAATAAAGAATATTGTATTGTATTGAGGCGGCGCGGTCGGCGCGGTCTTTTTGTACTCCATGTGCGTTGGTAGTATAGGATTCCCTTTGTGCTATCGTTGGCGGCGAAATTGACCGGCCCGCCCCGCCCCGTCGTGTGCAAAGCGCCTTAGTGTGCTTCATAGTAATTAGTAAAGTGCGTTCGGGTGTCATTATTTTTAATCATGAATACAGTTTCCACCCCTGCTGTTGTTTTTTCATAGTAAAACACATTAAGCTCTTTTTTACAAAAATGTTACTGGGACCACTTTAACAGCATTTAGCATTTTTCGTATTCATCGTCCTTGCTATTTTTTAGACAGGAATATAAATCGCAGCACATTTCAATAAATCTATACATATAATAAAACTAACGGGGCTGTGTCTGTACATGAAATATAATAACGATATGGAGGCCAAAACAACTGTCTGTCTGTCCGTCCTTCTGTATGTTCGCGCATCACGGAAAAACTACCAGGCCGATATTGATGAAATAAACATATATGCATGGTGGTTCTTTATAGCCCGGGTTAACACATATGGGCAATTCCATATGTGACTGACTCTACATTTGACACAATTTGCGTTTTATTTTGCCTTATATAACGATTAACACTATGTCTTTAGTTTCAATTTAAACATGGCTTTGTAGCCAGTTTCAACAATTATCCTATAGAGAAAAAATGGCAACCAATGATATTGTGAAATATCATTTATTTAGTAAAATGTAAACGTGACTGACACTACATGCAAAAGGAAGTCTTTTTCGAGAGTGTTTTTAAACTTCAATAATCTTCCTCTGTACTGCCGTTATAACTTTAACTTGTGTTTTTATCGAAAGTGCATGAAACAAACTATTATAAAATGGTGAAATAATATCTTTAAGTTATTTAAAAAAATATTTATTAGTAAAATAAATTGTGACTGACACTACAGCCCAAAACGTGACCGACACTACACTCACTTTGTATAGTGTAAAAGTCAGTATTTTTACATGAAACCTTAGAATTTAAATCACAGCACATTAAATAGGAACTCTTAAATTATTTTTAAGAAACAAAAGTGTAATTAATGAACTCGTTAAAATTCTATTTTTGAACAAAAACACCACCTAAACGAAATCACTAATAATATTTTAGAAATCAACATTGAAACTAAAATAATTCAAAACAAAACCTTTTTAGAAGCAAGAAATATATTTTTTTTATATACAAACAATTTATTTAACAAAGTATAAATTCTTTTAAGCCTTTTCAAAAACATCTAGACTATTTGGAAACTTTATAATCTATTGCCCTTAAGAATCAGATAATGATTAGGTAATATCTCCAATATGTCACCAAAAGAAACATAAGATATATCTTCCTCATCAGCTATAAATAAAGAGGCATCGTTTTTTATTACTTTTAGGCTCATAAGTTTGACTTCCTGTTCTCAGATTCCTTTTTTCTTAAATTCTTCAAATAATCCTTTAGCTTTTAGCTTCTCTCTCTGCTTGCGCTTCCTTTCTGCTGCTGTTTTCGCCATCTATGAGAAAAAAACGAACAAAAAGCTATATTTAATTATGATACAGGCTGTTACTGACTCTACCTACTACGTGACCGACTCTACAATGTGACTGACACTACAAAAATGTTTCTTAGAGTTTAGGCATTATAAAAAAAAGATAATAAATTTTTACCAATGGCATCATTTGAGTTATACCGTCAAGTAGGAAAAATACGTATTTTCATGGTAATTAAGTAATTTTACTGTAGTTAGAGACAATAATGATGTCTATTCTGTGACCGACACTACACCTTGATACTGTGATCTTATAAACCTAATAAATCTTAAAAAAATAAAATTTCCATGAATTACGGACTCTTTATCGATATTTCATCGTTTCAACAGTTAGTATGTAACAAAATATAACAATAATTAAAAATACTTACTGTGAAAATTTAATCAAAAGTTCACCACAAAAACCACTTTTAGCTGAGCTCACGACGCCATCAAGTGATGATAGTTTTGCCAGAAAAATAATATCAAAAAATTGTTGCCATTATAAAAACTTAAAAGTAATATAATTTTGCCACCATACTTAAGTATTTTTACTACCAAAATCAGACATTTATTTTTTTCATTTATGGTAGACTTATGCGTGGAATTGCCCATAGGATACTTTTTATCCCGGAAAATTTAAGTTCCTGTGGGAAAATTCAAAACCTCCACGCGGACGAAGTCGCGGGCACAGCTAGTCTTAAATAACATGAAATTGAAAACAGAATCATGTGTCTTTTCACATTTTTCATTGTAAATCTTTTCACACAAGTCTTCTAGGTAATAAACTTTCATTTTTTTATGTTGGGCCCAATTCAAATAACTAATTCCAACGTCAGTAGGTGAGTACTACAGCCACAGTATTAAAATACTTATAGTGGCTTACAGTAGCGCAACGAATGTACTTACGCAGAGCAACGGAAGGGTACTTGCGGGGCAGCGGGGCACAGCCTGGCAAACTCCGCGAGCTTGCCAGGCTGAGGGGCCAGTATGGGCTAGTACATACGCTGGTGGCGCATCGTGCGACATCAAAGTCGTTGCGCTACTGTAAGCCATATCGTAATACTGTGCTACAGCCCAAATGTTATGTTACCAATCTGTATTGATCAGGTACCTCCTGCCTAACCACATGCTGCTTTCCTTGGCGGAGACCCTGCCGCGGGAGATGCAGGGAGTCCACGCGTGCTGCAGCCCGATGCCGCCGTTCGTCAAACAGAACCTCATTACCATTCACCGGATGATACTTTCCGTGAGTTTTTTAGCTAGTTTCTTCTTCTCTGCCGTATGGTTCCCAGCTTGTATAATAGGGCCCCCACCCACCTCTCCCGTGTGGGTGTCGTACAAGGCGACACTAAGGGATGGGCAGCAGCATTAATTTGTGTGGAATACTTCCACTGCGTTCACCAATCCGCCTGCTAAGCGTGGTGACTATGGCATCCCCCCTCCCATACGATTGTGCTGAGTGAACGTATTCCTGCTGAGATTATGACTTCATTTCAGCCGGAAGGTTAGCATATACTTCCAACCATTAGCAGTTGCACCACCTCGCTTGGCGGAGATATCACCCTTTGATCCGAAGAGTGGACAGCATAATACATGCGAAACCTTTGCTTCTGTACAGTGCCGCGAGCTGCCACTGGAGCCGCAGCTGTACCAGATGCCGGCCAGCATCAGCACTATGGTGCACCAGCCGCTGCCAACCTACAATGTGCACGACCTAACGCATTTCCCAGACTTCAGGTTAGTTAGAGAGGGGGGGGGGGGAAGTGAAGGTAATGGCTAGAATTTCAAATTTTCAAGGTTTTTCTTGAATTATGTATGACTCCATGTTTGCAACCAATCCTTTTTCTCTACCAGTTTCAATGAATTTATAGAAATATAGATAAATTTAAATTGCTTATTATTAATAGTATGGGGAATAATCACAAAATATTTTTCAGGTTAGAAAATATGTTAAATCAGGAAGTTACGCTGGATGAATTGCATTGAAATTGGCAGAAAGTAATTTAAGACTGTCGACAAACAGGTTAAACTTGTTAAAAACTAAATATGAAGTCATAATTTAAGAAAAACTTTTATGCCATGACCTTTGGGCCGTTTGTACCTCTCTCTTTTGCCCATACCTAAGTCCATTAGAGACTAAAAGAATAAGCAATAGTGCGCCATATCGAATCTTCTGCGCTTTCTAACTGAATAAGCTTATGAAAAAATATTTGCATATGATATCGAAATTCTATAGCTAAAATTAATATTAAACTTGATTGATTTTCCAACCTAGTTTCATAAAGCTTTAAGTGTATATAGAGTAAAGTTTGTTTCCATACCCTTATATTACGGTCTTAGAGGTTACTTATCAAAGATAATATCATCAATATTCTTAAAAATTTCTTCCACGTCTGCATATTTCAGCGATTTTCATATATAAGGCCTATGACAATTTATGGGGAGTACAATCAGGTGTTATGCGTTAGTAAGGAGTAAACTCCAGTCGGTGTGTTTATATATGAAAAACGAAAACGAAAAATATAAATTCTACTATAAGATATTTCGCTTAGCTCAGAATACATCATACTATCGCCCTTCCAATGTGTTGAAAACCAACTACAACATAAAATAAATTAGTATAACCCAACCCTAGCTGTTATTTATTACCGTCAAGGTCTGCGCACACAAGGTACTGTCCTCTGGGTACCTTTTTTGTCCATCGATAACAGATCTCATATAAATTGTATCGAATAACGCACACAAAGGAATAAAAATACCCCGAAAATAGCCCTTTATAAGAGATCTAATATCGACGGACAAAAAGTACCCGGGGGACAGTACCTCGTCTGCGCAGGCCTTTAGATTGAGTGGATGGGGACGACATATCATAAAACTGGTTTAATAGAGTAGTTGAAAATAACTGTGAATTGTGATTGCTTACAGAGAAGACCAACACATCAACCTGGATCGCGCACTGTTAATCGTTGACAAAATTAACGATATTCTACCAGACATCGAAGCATTTCTACCAGCTTATGAAAAGAAAAAGTGTGAATTTGTAAGTACCTTCACGAATAAAATCTCTGGTTATTAATCAATTAGTGTTTTAGTGCCTTTTTAGGGTTCCGTAGTCAACAAGGAACCCTTATAGTTTCGCCGTGTCCGTCCGTCTGTCTGCCCGCGGCTTAGCTCAGAGACTCTTAGTACTAGAAAGCTGTAATTTTTTTAGGGTACCTCCCCTACACGTACAATTCGACGATTTTTAATATCCTATATTGTAGAGTATCGTTGGATAGGTCGCTCAAAATAATGCGGGTGTGTAAAAACCATTTTGCGTTTCAGGGATCCCTTCGCGAAATATTAAACTTCAGTGCTATTTTTTTTATCATAACCAAGTAGACTATCTTAGTTTAGTGGTAATAGTTGACCAACGTAAGATGTGAAGTTGGATTTGTTAAAAGTTTATAGATTTTCCATACAAAATATTCTGTACAAATGGCAAAAATATCATTTATTTATTAAAGACTACGGAATCCTACTTTGCGCACGGTCCGTCATTTGCAATTTTTACTTTACTGTGTAACCACGGTCTTATACCAATGGTCGTTTTGACTAAACTTCGTGAGGGATCCGTAAACAATAGCTGACTTTTATATTGAACAGCGTTACACAGGATCACGAAAGAAAGAACATATTTCCATACGATGAGATGTCCCTTTTAAATTGTTAATTAGAAGTCCTGATTATACTAGTTTTATAACACTACTTACGATTATATATATTTCTTCTGATATTGTACGTTTCTGGTATGAATTTTTACTATGGTTCAACATTGCAGGTATCAAACTTGAACGTTGATGCAAAATTATTCATCCCACCCTACGACAGATATAGAAAATATCGATCGTTAGCGCAGGTATTACTTTTGAACATTGTTATATATATACTTATTATATTCGCCATTTTTGTTGTATTGCCCTTTGTATGCGTTCTTTAATTGCTCAATATTTACAGATGGAAGAAATAAGAGAATTCAAAGAAAAAGAAGCGAAAATAGCAGCTATAGGAAAAGGAAACGAATTAATAAAATCAGAATTGCTTGGCAAAATTCGCCAAGCTAAGACGCAAGTTGAAAACGAAGAGTTTAAAGAATCTAAGTCAAACGAAGGTACTAAAGTCGATAATTCGACACATAAGAAAGCCGAAAAACGCAAAAGAACACTGTCTTCCGAGAAAATAGAGCCTATTGTCGAACCGGAGAAAGTAAAAACGCAAACTAAAAATGTAAAGCAAAACGCGAAACAATCGGAAGTTAGCAAAAACGTGAAACCTTTTGTGTACAATAACGTTAACTACGGGAAGTTCTATGACGACGCCGATAAGGCGCTTAAACGTCCCAAAACGAAGTTTAGAAAACGCAAATAACTAATGTTATTATGAAGAGCTAGTGCATTTTTATATCAAAAATATTGTTTGATATTTTTGATCTAAAATGCCTTTAGTTTTTTCACTTGCTCGTATTTTTAAGCGAAAGTTATATTCAAAAATATAATTATCTATGTTTTACATAGCATTCTATATAAAGTGGTTTTATTTGTCAGACGAAATGATAGTATTGACACAGGTTTTAATATTTATTTTATTACATTACATACGTTGTAGTTATTATTTTCGTTAAATCTACCATAACTGCTCCGATACAAAATAACGCTTGCTAGTTATCCTATCACTAAAGCCTTTAAACGAAAATTGTAATTTAGGGACTTTTAAAGGCTTAAAGTTATAGGAGACAAGATCATATGTATTTATTTTACTAATCTGAAAGATCGTCAGATGCATCATCTCTAACTTTTATCTTGTTCTTGACAGTCCTCTTGTAGGCTGACTCTTCAACGCGCTCCTTGGCTATACCCTTGCCTTCGACCATCTTCGCCCGTGCTCGTTTACTGAACTTCTTGGTCTTGGGTGGCGTTTCTTCCTCTCTCTTTTTACTCTTGCGCACGTGAATATGAGGGGGCTCCGTGGTCGCCTTGATTTCCTCCTCGATGACGTCACGTTTGAGCGCACTCTTGAAGGTTTGCCCCCTCGTAGGCTCGTGTAAAGAGAAGGTGATTCTATCGTGGTGTATCTGCGGTGCAAAGGCGTGATTATTTATTATTTTTTATTGGATTAAACAGGGTATTAGGTGAAATCCAAGAGTTTCTATATACATCTAGAGGGAGATTCTTGTCGCGTAAATGGTCCCACGTCAAGTTTGCCATACGGTAGATTTCTCATATGTTTCTGTAGTGAGTGAGAGTGAGAAAAATGTAATGTAACTAGCTTTTGCCCGCGTGGACATCGTTTTTATGACTGTCTTTGAGGGTGAGTGGTGAAAATCACATCAATCCGTTGCCGACGTAGATATTTTTTTTTATTCACAATTGGTAAGCCCTTGGCATCATCTCACCTGATGGTAAGTGACGATGATGCCGAAGATGGAAGCGGGCTTACCAAGATTGCCCAACGCAATTGAGAACTGGCTATGTTATCTTCGAGCCGGAACACATCAATGTTATTAAATACTGATATTTGGCGGCAAGACTTAGATAAGATGGTGGTAGCTAGCCAGGCGGGCTTGGAAAATGCCCTACCACCAACCAAACTGAGTCTTTCAAGTTGACCCCACTGGGAATCGAACCCGCGATCTGCTGGTGTGAAGCGAATGGACTAACCACTACGCTACGGAGGCGGTTAAAAAATTAAACAAAAAAATAACTTTTAGGCCCCTAAGGAACTGCATCGGGCTATGCTATTTTCAAGGGATAAAAAGTAGCATGTCATTCCCAGTGACACAGACTATCTGCATGCCAAATTTCATCAAGATTGGTCGAGGTGTTGAAGCGTGAAACGAACACATTTTCACTTTTTGTAATATTAGTAAATGTTTAAAATACAATTTACTTTTCTCCGTCTTTGAAACTGTTATCTCCACTTCTCCACCAAGCAGTGAAAAGAAATTGCTTCTCAGTTGTAAGACATCGGTACTCGTTGATAAACAGCATATTTTCGAGGAGGGTTTTTACACATAAACTCACCAATTTAGGTGAAAACGTAATCTTAAAACTTGCCGCCAAACATCAATATTAAAATTATTTTTGGGCTTGTTTAGAAATTACGCTTTATATATATTTTACCTAAGACCTTCTAAAGTATAATATTATTATATAACCTTGTATACTATATATTATTTATGTTACAGCAATTACAGCAGAAATTCCCTGCTTATTAGTTTCCTTAGTATACGTACTCTGTATTCAATGGTGAGGTAGCACTCCTCTTCGTCTTCGCAAATCAGAGAGTTGACATCGGCGGGTTTGGCAACGTTCGCGGGCCGCCGCCCCACTCTGAAGAACCTCCATAAAGAACGAATGCGTGGTCCACATGCTTTTACGATGTCGGTCACCTAGAAAATATTATGTATTAAAAGCTTGTTGAGCGTTGGTTGAGTATGGTATTGTGGTTACTAGAGCTTGAATGTAGGTATTAAGAATGGATAAGCGACCACGTATTTAAATTTACGAATTGGTCGGTTGCGATGAAACAAGAACATAGTTTTCTTAAAATATGTCGTATATGGCTTAGTAGTTTTTTAAAAGGTAATAAGGATGGTTATGTGACTATCCAAAATTTAAATTCACGAATTAGCCGTTAGCAATGAAACAAGGATATGGTTTTCTGAAAATCTTGTCCGATTTGGCTCTGTAATTTTTTTTGCAGTTATTAAGGACGGATAAGCGACCACTCAAAATTTAAATTCATGAACTAGTCGATTGGGATGACAAGAACAAGCTTTTTTGAAAATCCTGTCCGATTTGCCTCAGTATTTTTTTAGTATTAAGGATGGATAAGCGAACACCCAAAATTTAAATTTACTTATTAGTCAATTGAAACAAGAACATAAGAAATATTGTATAGTATGAACATGGTTTTTTGAAAATCCTGTCCGATTTGTCTAAGTAGGTTTTAAGTGATGCTTGCGCAAACATAAAAATCTGATTTAGATTTTTGTGGACACATTCTACCAAAGACTTCGTCCTCCCTAAATCCACAGGTGTTAGTAAAATAGAATACATTTATTGAAGGGGGGCTTCTACTCATAAAACTAAACAAAAAAATTTAGACTTCACTTTAATTTGTATGAGAGAAATCGGTTCTTTTTGCCATTTTTGAAAAGTTGTTCAGTCTCACGAGTGGAAGCCCCTCATAAAAAATGCTCTATTTTACCTGACACCCTATATAGTCTCGATAAACTAGTTCACTGCTTTTATTTTAGAACCGAAAACGTTACTTTGAAAATTTTACCTTCATCTGTTCGGCACCATCGCAGATGCCGCCCGAGTTATGGGGCTCCACACCGAAACTGTTGATGCAGGCGCGGTCTTCCGGCAGCAGCGAGTCGATTTGGAAAGCGCACTTAGGCAGTGTGTCCGTCCTTTCCTATTTACAAAAAAAAGAAGTTTGTTACCGTCATTTTAGTGGAGGTTTACAGCACCTACATATGTAGATGAAGATCTTACCCATCCAATGTCGTCGCAATGCTTTGGCTCATCGTAGCAAATGTAGTAGTTGATAGCCTTCGAGCCATCTGTTCTTTTCTCCGTAGACCACGTGTACCAGTTCTCACCAAACTTGAACATACTGTTTATGTGGTTCTGGCGGTAGATCAACGGGAATATCATCTCGTTGGGATGCAGCTGGCGCGCTGGCTTCTCCGTCGACGTGAGTTTGGGCGCTTCCTCCTCAAACTCCGCCTTCTCCTCTATAGCGTTGTGCTTATGCGCGTGCTTTATGAAAGGCAACATGGTAGGCTCCTTGTTCTTGCGGGCCCAGGGCTGCTCTGTTCGCACGGCCACCACCGCCGCCGCCGGCTCTTCGTCCTCAATCTTGGAGTCATCTTGCTCCGAGTGCATCACCACTTTGACTTTCACCGCGATCGCGGCGTGCAACACGAACACCCATAGCACGGCGTGCCTGAAGGCTCCCATTTTAGATATGACTTTGAAAACGATTTCTAGATTTTCCATGCATTTGTATGTTTTCCTTCACCAAGGAAGTTGTTAACAATTAACGCCTCGATAAGAGCAATGTTTGTAAATAAGAAACAATTGAGTTCATTTAGAAATCAAAAGAAAGGAATAACGGTTAAAGCTTTTGTGTTTAACTACCGTAAAAGAAACAGCGGTGCACAGTTTATGATTTTTATCGATCGACTACACGCGACTGCCATCCTATTGTATTTCTATAAAATGGAAGTGGAAAATAAAAACGCTCGTATTTATTTATTGCTTTTATTTGGGTACAAAGATGTAGAGTATAAAATAAAAATACTGCATTTGGTATCAACCTTTTCATAAAACTTTGATTACTTATGAAAAATTAAGCATTTCGACAAATACACATTTTACATCTATAAAATAAAATTAAAGCATACGTTGTATTTCTAATCTATAATTATTATTTTTTAACTATAAAGAAATTGTATAATCATATAGTACAAATAAAAAAGCGAGAGAAGTTTGGACCATTGTTAGGAATTTAAGTTTTCCGCAGTGCTCGTAATATTTTACATCAGCCATAAGAATTCGTATTTACAAGATACATTATAAATTTTATTCTAACGTGATATTCGTTCACAGCGTTAGGGGTAAGAATAGCATCACTAAGGCAGAGAGGGTGTTTTATTGTACATTATTATTATTTGTGCCTAAAGTACGTACACTAACGACTCTCGAGGGATATAGAATCGACCGTTAAAGAGCTATATAACTCCCTCCCAACTAGATACATACTATCAGCTAGATCGCCATTAATTAACAAAAAGTGTAAGGCATGTTTTACGAGAGTAAACACGCTTCCCCTACTAACTGCTAACTTAATCTAACTATTTATCTAACTATATATCTACGCTAACCTAGTAAACATTGGTTCCGTCGGGGTAGTACAGCGGCGGTGAAACTTTCTACATAGCAACTAACGCCCGCTTACATCTAAACTAAACGCTTATCTTATTAGGCTCCTCACACTAAGCTGCTTGTTTAGGTCCACAGATAACATAACTAGTTAAAGACTAAAGCATACTATGGATACATGTTGTTTCCTGTGTTTACATTATATCACGATAGTTGTTAAGTATTTGTACTAAATACAAACGCTGTGAAAATAAAGATGCACGTAACATAGGTACCATACAAATCATATTCAATTGAAACGAATTGGTTCTTCAATATATAGGTTGCTCTCAAAATATTTGCTGCCGCTACAAGGGATTGACTCGTGATTTTTTCAGATGAAATGTCAATTAAAAAAAAATAGACCATACAAGATTGGTCAATTAGCGGATCGATTTGTATGAACAGTCCAAATTTAAGGGTTTCGTAGTCAACAAGGAACCCTTATAATTTCGCCATGTCCGTCTGTTCGCGGTTAAACCCGGAGACTTTTAGTACTATAAATCTGTAATTTGGCATATATACTAATCACGCTTACAAAGCGATACAATAAAATCTTTAAAAAAAAGTTTAGGGTAACCTACCTTACACGTAAAAGTGGGGGTGATTTTATTTTTTGAATTACGCGTGGTCCGCCACGCACGTGGCTACTTTTTTTTATTGGAAATTTGCTATGGGTTCACTGAAGAAAGTAGTTCAGTAGTTTCACGAGTAGAAGCACCCCTTGCAGCGGCAACAGACATTTTGAAGCACCTTGTATTTTAATTGACAAAAAATAGTGATTCATTAGCCTCTATTGCAACAGCCTCTGAACTAAGTGAATTACGGCTATCATCACCGGTTCTGGTGCTTAAAGTTATACAGGTGTAAAACTATTGGTGTAGACTGTTTTTTGTTAGACTTTTTTTGACTGTTTTGAACTTAACACATTTTCCCTAGAAATACTTTAAATTTTTAAATATTTTGTGACAGTTTTACACAGTAGATGCGTGGAATAAACCAGAATCGATTAAATAGTCTATCCATATCACTTAGCTTAAAAACTACAAAATTAGTAACCTTTTAGAGCATGTACCCTATCCTCTCTGCAGCTAAAAACGCTTACCTACAGACAGACGAACAAAATAAATGCAAGTTCAAGGCTTTCAAAGTTGCAGAGCAGTCGTTACCTCCAAACTCAATAAATGTATTATCCACTACTTACTCAGATTCGCTCAATAAAATGATCCTACGCTGTTATGAAAATCATTAGCTTGTACATATCTATCTATAGTTTCGATGAAAAATCACAAGAGGAGAGTGACCTCTGCTATCGGGCGAGAATAATATTGTCTACACAACTATGGAAAATTGTCAGTTTTAACTAGCTTTTTTTAAACTGAATATTAACACACTCTCTAACAGAGTTATATAACTTCTTCACGTACGCGCGATGCGCCTGTTAGTTTTATTTATGTTGCTTGGTACTAATTCCATAATTTTGCCTTTTAATACATACAAATTTTAAACAGTTCCGTTTACGATTTCAATGAGTTCAATTTGATCAGTAAGGGCGCCCGTACCAAAACTGGTTTCTCATACAAGCTAAATATTAAAAGTGGATAATTGAAAACGCTGAAAAGTTTAAAAATCCGATTTCATTAGCAACAAACAAGCACAATTTTGGTAAATTCTTAGTTTTTGTTAATTTCCTAAAAAAGTACTTAACCGATTTTGATAAAATTTGTATAGACCAACCTGGCAGTATACCATATCGAATTAAAAATAATCACGAAAATCGATTCACAATCTGCGAAGATATCGCGTAACAAACATACAAAAAATACATACAGTCAAATAGAGAACCTCCTCCTTTTTTTAGTCGTTTGAAAATGGATGGGAAGATTCTACTGAAACCTTATACAAGTAAGCTTAGACACGAAATTCTACGAAGTGTAAAATAACTTAATACAAAATAACGTTAACGAAATACTTTATTTCAAAAAATGTTAGCGAATCTTAAGATTATTATGGAAACTTTAAAAATTTTCGAAAAAGTAGTAAACTCAATACATTCCATTAATCATTTTAAGTTTTTAGTTCATATGGGCAACGAGTTTCGGAAATAGCTCCACACAAAATTCAGAACAAGCAGTACCACCAAACAGATGCCAAAAAAGTTTGCAGTATAACTCTGTTACGTAGCCTGTTAAAGATGCTAAAAACATGGTTCAAACCATGGTACAATAATACACTCCGCCTGGTACTCTCTTCCGAGACTCGCGAACCACGTGACTGACACAAGCTTACGTCATCGCTATCCTGTGTTACCATTAGTGTAAACAGAATTACCCAAACGTCTGAAATGTCTTTCGTGAATCGGAAGATATTGCTAACGAATAATTAAAAATGACGTGTTGTTGTAAAATTTAAGATAAAATACATATAAATGAAAATTACGAAGAAATATTTTAACTATGTAACCATTGATATAATTTACCCATGTAACATGTTATGTTGAAATAAAGTGGCAATGTTATTGTGACGTAGGCTTGTGTCACTCTGGGAAGAGAAGACAAACTTTATTTCTTTGACGTTACGTTAATGTGGTAAATCCAGTAACTCGAAAAACACACGGAACTAGATGGCGCGAACATTAGAAAAACTTTAATATTTCCCCGGTAACTTAATAAGGATATTATTTACGCTTTCTTTCGTGTTACGTGGCTACTTCATAGGTGAAAAAAAGAGTCATATTTTTATAGGCCCAACAAACTGTAACGTTTATTGATGGTATTAAACTCTAAAAAAACATTTGTTTATTAAAGTTATTGGACGAAAGGTTAGGCAAAAGTGAATCCGGAATTATAAAATTAAAATGCTCTGTTTTGAGTTTTTTCCCTCCGGAGGACCTCGTCTACTTTTCTATTTCGATTACTTCCTACTTCGTCTGCTTGTCTACTCCGTCTACTTTCCTACCTCGTTCACTTTCCTATTTCGTCTACTTGTACTAAAGGTCAAATAGAATCCATTGCATCTCTGAAGTAATATCAATTATGAAAAGATTCATTGAAATTGCAAAAAAAACATGCAGTCAAATTGAAATGTTCCCGTCGGGAATCGAACCCGGACCTCCAGATCATGACCCGAGCGTCTTACTCGGTCGACCAAAGAGGCCGTGGTGGTTTCTAGTTTTGTCAATATTCTTTGAACTTATATAAGCACTACCTCTAATATTCTTTGAACTTATATAAGCACTACCTCTATCTTATCTTTTTACAGTATTACTGGCCACTTAAACACACACTTCTTGGTAAGTGTGAAAGTGTCGATTAACAATTATGTGACAGTAAGGCGTTTCGCCCACTGCACCGCAACTCCGCGTGGATCGCTTCGCCGCGCGTCAGAGCGGTACGAAAATTTGTATGGCACTGTATGTAAATTGCCGAGTTTGCATCCACTGCGCCGCGAAGTCGCGAGGCGCGGTCACGGGATTGGCGCGCCGCCGCGACTAGCGGCGACACGTCGCGCATTGGGTTAAACGCCTAACTCAGTGACATTGTCATTGCTTTTTATTGAAAACTTCGTTAGGTAATGAGAACGCACAAATTTGAAAGAACAATAAATCTACATTGACATTGGCGGAATTATTGTGGCTTAACACAATAGAAGGCCAAAAAAAAAAGGAACAATAAAAATGTCTGAAATTAGTTTTTCAAAAACAATCCGGGGTAAAGATTTATTAATCCTGCGAAATTAGTACACTTATACATTAAGTAAAACAAATAACGCTAGTACTCTGTGGAGATGCACGAACAGAAGTGATTGTTCTGCGACAATAACTTTGGATGATGTTAGGAGCAAAATCTTACATGAAAATCATCAACACGCGTGTGAACCTGATTTAGCAAAAATAGAGGTACGTAAGCTGATCAATTGTGCTAAGGAGAAGGCACGTTTTAGTTTAAGATCTATCCAAGAAATATATGAGGACAAAATTCAGAAGACAGTAAATAAAAGAAATATACACGAAATTTTGTCCTTTTCATCTGTGAAAAGCACGTTCTATAGAGCAAGAAAAATGCAACTCGGTACGGAGAAATTGTTGTATAATACTTTGAAAGATGTAAAAGTACCAGAGGGTATGACTGAAAATTTCCACATTATTGTAGACGGCGAATGTGATAAGATATTAATATTTTGTTCTTTTATTGCTGAAAATGTAATCAAAATGAAAAAGGTATGCTTTTATTACGGCGATGGAACATTTAGATCGGCACCAAAGCCGTTTTACCAGCTATTTATAATTCATCTAGATTATTACTCAAATCGCATATCAGTTAATATATTTCCTATAATCTTCGCCATGCTGCCAAACAAAAGCGAAAGGACATATAAGCGTTTTTTTTGAACTAATAAAAACTCAATTGGGTGTACAAATTGATTATTATAAATGTGACTATAAAAAAGCTCAACTGAATGCGATTAAAGCCATTTTTCCAGAAGCGGTGGTCAAAGGATGCTTTCAGCATTACAATAAGGCTGTTTGGAAGCGGGCAAAGGAAACCAAGTTGACCTGCACAAGAAACGGAAGAAATACTTCGAGATTAAGTGCCCTTCTACCATTGCTCCCCGCTAAATACATAAAAGATGCTTGGAATTCTATTGTAGATTTAGCTCCAAACAACTCATTCAGACATTTAAAAAATTTTGAAGGGCAATGGTTCAAAAATGACCACAATTTATTAAGTTGTGCATATAACATGCACCGGACAAACAACGCCGCCGAAGGTTATCATCGGAGATTAAATTCTAAATTTTCAGGAAAAGGCAATCCAAACTTCTACCTGATTTGCTCGATTTTAAAGAAGGAGGCCTTGCATTACGATAACTTAATTAATAGGAGCACAGTCGACAATTTTTCCAGAAATAGAAAAACCAAAGACATTTATTTTGATAAAAAGTACTCCCAGCTGCTCAAAAGTTTGGCTGAAAATGAAGTTTCCCCGATTAATTTTCTCAAAAAGATTGTATATATTAAACTTAAATGTTAATCTATTTGTACTTCAGAGCGTTATATTACAGTACAGTAAATATTGTCATCAATCAATACAATATTTATGGACAATACTGTCATCCACAAGTAAATACTGTTACCCGCCATAAATAATTATTGTACGTCAAGTACGAGCCTTGTAGTAGGGCCACTTTAATATCCTATTTTTAACACTTGCAAAGAAAAAAAAAGTTGGTTTAAGTAAACAATACAATTATTTTTTTTATTTTTATTTCCTTGTTTTAATGGTCCTCATTACTTATCCTGACCCTATATAATTTTGAGTAGAATAGGAACTTGCAATTTAGTCTTCTGAGATGGATTGAAGAGTGGACCAAGTATGAGAGTGGACGAGGTAGGAAAGTAAACGAAGTAGGAAGAGGACGACGTAGGAGAGTGGACGAGGTAGGAGTGTGGGCGAGGTAGGACAAACAAGTGGACAAAGCGCAATAGTGAACGAAGTCGGAAAGTATACGAGGTCTTCCGGAGGGAGTTTTTCCTCTACGATTCATTTTCTATTGCTATGGTACCCAAAGATATATTAAACTCTTTATTAGTCATTTCGAAGTGGTTTCATATCATGCAACTCTATCTTGCTCTATGATTAGTTTGACCAAAACTAACATGCAAACCAAAAATAATATGATAATTGTAGAGAATAATTTTATAAATTTATTTATATTCGATTTTAGGTCTAACCATAGTTCTCAGACAGAGACAACTGAAGATGTGTATTTTAATTAATAACTGAATATGCCCGTTAGACGAGGTACTGATATAACATACCACTGTAATCTAGAGATTATGAGGAACAAATCGACATGAGTTTCATTATTATACGCTTTACGTTTCTATACGTTTCTGGTGGGCCTAAGCCTCATTAAAAAAAATTATAAGTAAAAGCATTTTTTTTAAATTCACATGAGACGTAGCCAGCCACGGAACACAAAATAGAACTTAAAATTATTATAATATATTTAAGTTTTTCTATGATTTGACTCACTAGTTTCGTGATTTTTTTGATTTACTGGAGTCACTTCCTTCCTACCCCCTCCATAAAACTGGGTTTGGCGTTACGTAAAAAAAGATAGCAAACGTGTATGGTTGTAAATAAAATAGTCAAAGAGATGAAGTACAAAATAAATAAAAGATTGCGGCCAAATTTCTATTCCAAATTTCAAAATCATACAGTGCTCGAGAAATTAATAATAAAAAGGGTGTGTGTCAGCTCCGACGCACGACTGGAGTTTACTCGTTACAAACGATTATAAATGTGCTAGGGGATGCGCAAGATAAGTTGCGCACAAAATTAATAACTATACTATAAAACACATGTACACCTTTGCACACATGCACACACGTGCACACATATACACACAGGTACACACTTGTGCACTGCACACATACATACTAAAATTTAACTCCACTTTCCGGCGGAGACGGGTATTAATAACTATACTATACAACTATTGCATAACGTTTATCTTTTCGATTTTATTCTCCATGAAAATGGATTCTTAAGGAGAACTACAAAAATCACTGAATAGCAATTTCACGACAAAGAAATTTTGCCTTATTTGAAAACCGCATACACGATAGCCAACATACAGCCAGCATACACATGCCACAACATATCTGTTTTATGTTATACTTCGTCTCTGTCTAGCGGTAAGTATTTAGATTCATAAATGTTTGCTATCATTTGTTTCAAGTAACGCCGAAAACGTTCAGAGATGCCGACCCTTGGGGTTTAAAACAGCTGTGGCAGAAATTTCTGGAATTTTTCGAGTTTTTTCTTAATTTTTCGACCCGTGCTCTGCGATCAATATCAAATCAGCAATATCCGAAATTAGGTACGTAGGTAGGTAGGAATTCGTAGAGTATAATGTTAGGTTGCTGAGAATTGACTTTCAAATAGGTTTCATGCCGCAAATGACGAATAACCTCGAAAATTTTGAAATATCTGCCACGTACTTTTAATTTCAAGTACTGCTTAACACCTTATAGACAAAATTCATCCACGTCTGTGTTCTATAGATTAAGAAAAAATTTCGCCCAGTCGGTGACTGGTTTATAAAATAACCTTTTCGTCACATGTGCGGGAAGATCTAAGATTTAAATCTATTAAATGTAGCTCACCAGCAGAGCATATAAACTATTTGTCGTACATATCAATACCAATTCACAGACACTCATGTATTGTATATAATATCTTTAAGCAAATAAAGCACTGAAAACAAAATATATATAAGTCTAATTATAATTTATGTACATACTTTGCGTTGTGTGTCTTAGTAGCCTTCAGAAACGTTTCATTGAGGAGTATCGATGTTTTGGAATTAGACGATAGCTTACTGTTTTTTTTTAAATAGTGACCTGTGATGACTTCTATATAAATACCTAAATTAATCAATTTAAACTACAAAATGTGCGTACAATTTGATGAATGGGACCCACTTAAGTACAAAAATCAGAGGGCCTCCGCAAAGAGCACCGGGATGTTTGATTTATTGTTATACGTATTTCACTACAGAGCTCTATATTAATCTTAATCTGTTTGTTTGCTACATCGCTTACATGAATAATATTGATATTTTAAGATTACTATATAAATCTTCTTTCAATAAAAATAACTATAGATATTTACTATTAGTATTGTCTACGGAGTTGAGTAACAGTAAATAAAAATTACCCCTTTAAGTATCATAGTGCTAAAAGTTGGAGCTAATGTTGACACTCTAGATCGCTATTAACTGTACACAATTTTTACAACCTTGAATGACCACATACTGCGACAGTAGGGGTTTTACAATCAACAGAAAAGACAACATAATATATGAAATGCCAAAGCTTCACCTAATTCCTAAATACTACTTACCGACTATCATTTTAGCAGCTATCAGAAAATATTTATTATTCCCGTCAAATATGTCATTGTATTCCAATTGGAAAAACCTTTTAAAAATTAAAGAATTAGTATCACAGAGAAGAATAAGTTTAAATCAGTCAAAATATTGAAAAAAGGTAGAAAAGTATAAATAATAATAGTAAATCGCAATTGTAAAACGAAAATAAAGTATAAAATAAAATAAAAATAGTCACAGAAAAATATTATGAATAGTAAAATTTACTAAGTAAATGCCATCGAATGGAATAAATAGTAAAACCCGTACTTGGACATGTAAAACTCGTACTGTGTCAAAATCATTTTTGAAAAATGTAAGTCACTCAAACTGGTAACATATTAATCGCACAGTAACTAAACCATTTGGATTTCCTGTTATAGAGACAAATCACTCCATATTAATAATTTAAAACAAACATATTTTTGCAGCTGATTTGTATTGTAGGACCCGACAATAAATACAAAAACGTTCATAAATCGCTGATAATTTCGACAAAGAAAACATCAATTTCTATTTGCATATTATCAAGGAAATACTTGACGTATTCATTGGCGAGTCCAATAAAATTGGTCCTTACTATCCGTCACTCACGTTCTCATTTCCAAGCATCATGCGGAGTGAAGGCGAGGGAACGCCTTCCGCCGGGATCACGTGGTGGCGAAGTTGAGACTCTTGCGTTGCAGGAACAAGTGTATCTCTGCGAAGGCGGGCCGCTCCAGCTCGTCGCGCCGCCAACACTCGCGCATCAGCTCGTACAAGTCGCGAGGCAAGCCGGGCGCGCGCGCTATGCACTCGAATACGCCGTCGTCGGCTTGTATGTGCGACAGGTTTTCTAGCACCTGTTGAGTACATTGTTGGATGGAGATATTGTTTGTCAATCTTCTTACATTTGCCGTGGCAAGAAGATAATAATTATAATGGCAAAAATAATGATGGATTAAATTATTATAAAATACAAAGTTGGCTGATCAGTCAGCTGAACAACAGGGCAGAAGATGCTCTCCGGCCCGCCTCAAACGATCATGCGTACGAGTTACAAAAAGTTTGAACCTTATTATACACTAGCGTTTTTAAATCTGTCATTTTTTAAGAAACTAAGAAAACGTTTTTAATGTTTTTTAAAGTTTTTGTGTGTTAATTAAATGACTGTTATGTATAGTTGTAATATAAAGTTCATTTAAAAAATACGTGTTCAAGGTCGGGCGGAAAGGGATATAAAACAAAGCGAGTAAGGCTTTTATAAATTTCAGGAGAAGGACAATTTGGGAAATAATATCGTTATAAAATTACCCTTTATAAAATTGGGCTTAAGGTCATGGCTTGTTGAGGAGTGTTATCCAATTTAATGTGCAAATCGAGTGTCACCTCATTTTCAGTCATGTGGTCGTAGGGCCGCCGGCGGCAGTGCGTGAAGATCTCGTGCAGCGTCACTGCGAAGGCCCACACGTCCGACTTGGTGGTGTACTTGCCGAGTAGCACCGACTCCCAGGCCGCCCAGCGCAGCGGCAGTGGGATCCGCCCGTCCACCTGTGTCCGTACAGACAGATGCACAAATGAAAACTTTAAAATACTGTCTTCGAATTACTGATATTTGCGCAATAGTTCCGGAGTACTGAAATTGGATAAACAACAAAATGTGATTGCTCTGTATTCAGCATTTTGTAATTTATGGCTACATCTGATATTTATTCTCTTATTGACATAACAAGTCGAGAAAATAAATAATTTAATTAGAAATATGTTCTCTAACGTAATGCGGATACCACATGAATGACACATTTAGTATTCTGGGTTTTGATACATTCATGTAACCTCAAAAAGTTTTGGACATATTTATATTTACAGGAATATTTATTCTTTTCGCAAGATAAGCGAGTTAATAATCAAAGATTCGAATATTTATGAAGAATTGCGACTGTACCTTGTAGTAGTCGCACGCGTACGTCTCGTTGTCGGTGCCAAAATCGCTGATCTTGATTTGACAGTTCTTACCGACGAGGCAGTTCCTGGAAGCAGGGGTTTAGAGTAAAGTTGAGAATAGAGTAAGACGTGAAAAGAGTTGGAACATTTTTGTGTATACGTAACAAAATTGGTGTAGGTCCCGTTAACTGGAGCTTCTACTTATCATACTGAACAACTTTCCCCAAGGAACCCATAGTCAATTCTCAAAAAAAAATGGACGCTCCATATAAAAATGCACAAAATTGGTTGAGCCGCTGATTGATTTGTATGAAGAGTTAAAAAATGTTCGCGAGTTTAGCAGTCATGGAAAAAAAATATTCAGTATGATGAGGCGAAGCCCCAGTTAACGTGACCTACACCAAATTTGTTTCACCCTGTATGACATAAAGATGCAGTAATACTTTAAGGTGGGCTTGTACTCATCAAACTGAACCACTTTTGTTCTACAACTTTGTTGTTTTTTTTGGATTTTTCATACAAACCGCCTTATCAACTGACCGATTTGTATAAAAAAGAATTGTGATGAACACACACCTCTAATTTACACCCTGTATATTCTTTATTGTACACAAAAATTAAACGAAAAACACTCAGAGAGGACGTGTACACAGGTACATAACGATTGGAGTGCACATAGCCGGGGTGCCATGCTTCGCGAGGCTTTACGACAGTATAATCATCAAACCTAACGAACCAATATGTGGATTTAGTAGGGCAGCCCGGTTATGTGCACTCCAACCAAATTAAATACTCATCATCATCATCATACTAGCCGAAAGACGTCTACTGCTGGACAAAGGCCTCCCCCAAGGATTTTCACGACGATCGGTCCTGCGCTGCCCGCATCCAGCGGCTTCCCACGACTTTAACCAGGTTCGTCGGTCCATCTACCTACGCTACGTCTTCCGGTGCGCAGACGCCACTCTAGAGCATTACTGCCCCAACGTCTGTCAGTTCAAGCTACGTGCCCCGCCCACTGCCACTAAATCTTGCGATTCTGTGAGCTATATCCAGTAGCTACATGGGATCTATTTCACTATTGTATACTCACCTAGCAGCAAGGTCCCTATGTACGAAGTTGAGCGACTCCAGATACTGCATACCGGCCGCTATCTGCGTCGCAATGTGCAGCAATGTGGGCGTGGCTTGCGGCGCGGCCGTCCTTAGGAACGCGCACAAATCCCCCAACTCCAGGTACTCTAGCACCACGGCGAGGGGGGGCGACCGACAAGCGCCGAGCACGCGAGCTAGGTGCGGGGAGGATAGTGCGGCTAAGATGCGCACGTCTCGCTCGAAGTCTTCCCTGTTAAAGAAAAGGAGTGATGCCCGATATTAGACACTTTGGTATTTGGGACGTGAAGATAATGCAAAGCTCCCTAAACGCTGTCTAGTCCCGTTGGATTCGTCGATTGATTTTTTTCTCGAAGTTGGACCTACCTAACTGGAATGTTTGTCCCATGTATACATATTCGTCAACAACTTTCCTCAACCTATAGAGGAGTGGGTGCCATCACTGGCAATACACAATGGCCAAAGACTAGTCTTGAGACAATGCGGTATTTGGGACGTGAAGATATTGCGAAGCTTCCCGAATGCTGCCGAGCCGAGTTGGATTCGGCTATTGATCTCTTTCGCTTTGTTGGACCTACCAACTTGAATGTTTGTTCCAAGTACACATATCCGTCAACAACTTCGAATGTAAAGTCTCTAACCTTCAGAGGAGTGGGCGCCGAAAAACTGAAAAACGTCCACTGCTGGATAAAGGCCTCCTCTCAAGGATTTTCACGACGACCGGTCCTGCGCTGCCCGCATCCAGTGGCTTCCCGCCGATCTTCACCAGGTCGTCGGTCCACCGCGTGGCAGGCCTGCCTACGCTACATTTTCTGGTCGTTGGGTTTGGTAGCCTGGCATCTGCCGGGAAATCTTCTCACCCCCCGCCCCGCCGTTACCATGACTGCTACCGGAGCCAGGAATAGCAGGGCCGCCGGGGACTAGGAGCCGTTTTCTGGGTGAGGTATTCATAGGGGGGTTTTGCCATAATCGCCACGTTTGGCAGGCGAGTTGGCGATCGCAGTGTGGTTTCAGGTGTACTGCAATGCACGGAGAGTCGACTCTTACAACCCCCATTGGAAGAGGGATGGTCCTATTTTAAGTCGGGAGCCATACGGCATGGACATTTGTTGATAAACCCTATATGTTCTAAACAATAGGGATGACGACAGCATCAGAAATAAATTATAAACTTTTGATCACTAAATTGCCCTCCTACTTAAACTTCGGAAAACCTTACTCGTTTTGTATTCCATCAAGTCTTCGATTTTTGATTCACCAAACTCACAAAATGAGTACATAAATGACGCTGCAAAACTATGACGTCACGCCTAGGTATTTCAAACATTTTTAAAACAAAATGTCGTTTTTGACAGACGATAAAAAGTAACTCACAATCAGATGACTAGCATTCGTCATCCCTATTCCCTTGTCTTACTTGTTGTCTATAAAGTGTAAACTCCTTGTTACGCACCTCTCCTTGGCAGTGGCGTCGTGACACAGGAACTTGACGGCCACTAGCCGCTTCTCCGCGGTGACGGCGCCGTTGTACTCCGGCACGCCGTCCGCCTCCGCCACATACACCTAAACATACATATTTCGACCAATGAGGTTTAATATCTTAAATACAAACAATGTGTTTTCACAGCTACGTAGAAGTAACAATAACAGACACTAAGACGCACCTGAGAAAAACAAACTGTATGAAAAAATAATTACACAAGATTCATCTCACACTTTATACAGCAATTTATGAGAAAGAGTCTGAGTCAGAGGGCATATTTTAGCGTAGGGTTATGAATGTGAAAGAGAATATCCCTCTGTAGATATAAAAACTCATTGGTTTGGACGGACCCCATAATGACGAGCAAACAAAACAATTTGGCACAGAATACTGTCTTATGATTACAACGGCGTTTAATGTTAGATATGTCGTACTTTATAAACTGTAACCCTATAATTCAAATGCACAGCTGTGGAGTTGAAAACTACATAAAGGCAATAGAGTATTACGTAAATAATCTATAGTGTCCTCACTGCTAGGGCATAGGTCTCCTCCATTGATAGAGCATTTGTTTGTCTCTTCTCATATCTCGGAAAAGGGGGGCTATAATATACCGACGAAAGAGCACAGGCAGAGAAATAAAGATCACAATTATGAAAAACAGAGGAGTAGCACATAGGAAAAGTTTACAAATTAGTACTAACTTAATATAGGCGCAAGCGGGAGTCGCGAAGTTATATATTACTGAGTTATGTGAGAGGTTAGGCAACAACTTTAGGAATTAATAAAAACCTGACTGCATCAAAACTTAAACCCTATTTTTACAAGCTTTTATTTAACCTGCAATGTATGTATGTTTGTTCGGGTGAAATTTTGCATGTTAAATTTGACCCACTTCCCGGTTTCCGATTGAGCTGAAATTTTGCATGCATATGGATACCACGTGACAATACAATATTAAAAGCTTGTACCTAAAAGTTTGTAGGTTTTTGAAAATTATTATCGGGTAAAAATGTATCCTGTGTCATTCACAGGATTAAGACGAATCTAACGACACCTTGCTCTCCTAAATCCATCAAGCCGTTTAGACTACAGAGCGTGCCAAGGAAATAAATAACCCTTTTTTGGATAGTCTGGTAAAAATGTATCCTTTGTCACCCACGAGATCAAGGCAAATCTACGACACCTCGGACTCCAGAATCCATCAAGCCGTTTAGACTACAGGGCGTGCCAAAGAAACATACTCGTACATACATACACTCGAAAAATATAACCCCCCTTCTGGTACAGTCGGGTAAAAATTACTCGGAAACTGCTCACCCTAAAACGTCTTGATCCCGTGAGTGACATAGGATACATTTTTACTCGACTAACGAAAAAAGAGGGGTCAGGTTGACTATTTTTAGTTAATTCGTATGTTTGTAATTCATTTTTAAGTGTGTATTAAATTATTTGCCTGATGATAAATAACTCTTTTTATAATCTTTATTTTTGTTTGTTTTACGCTGTGCTGCTTTGCTTGTGAAATAAATGAATTATCTATCTACTCACAGTGCCGAACGCGCCCTCTGCCAGCTTGCAGATCATGCGCAGTCTGTGCCGCGGGAACTCCAGCACGTCGGTGCTCTCTATCCGCCTCTTCAGGTCTATGAAAACCTCTTGCTGACTAAGCGACTGTTAAAAGAAAAATACAACTTCATTAGTAGGTACACAGATTTTTTGAAAAATAAAGGCACTCAACTGAACAAGTTTTATAAAAATTTGTCCACGTTCAAATAGGTAAAGAACTAATATTATATTCAATTGTAAATTGCTGGAACCTTAACCGCCTCCTTGGCGTAATGGCTAGTCCATTCGCTTCACACCAGGAGGTCGCGGGTTCGATTCCCGGCGGGGTCAACTTTGTAAGACTCGGGTTGGTTGGTGGTGGTTTCATAGCCTGCCTGGCCAGCTACCACCATCTTATCTAAGTCTTGCCGCCAAACATTAGCGTTACCAGCATTAATGTGTTTCGGTTTGAAGATAAGATAGCCAAATCACCATTGCGTTGGGGAGTCTTGGTAAGCCCGTTTCCATCTTCGGCATCATCGTCACTTACTATCAGGTGAGATGATGACAAGGGCTTACCAATTGTGAATAAAATAAAAAAAGCAATATAAAAAGTTTCTCTAATTTATCTATGCAATTTATAAGTTGCTATATTATCGTATATTATTTTCTCAGAATGCAGAATAAACCAAAAAACGCGTAGCGCGATAAAAGTTGTGCTTGTATGAAAGTACTTTAAATTGATGGTTTTGACGTTTTGGCCCTTCTCAATCCTGCATGCAAGCGATTTACTTTGAGAGTAAACAACTTCGACGATAAATTAAAAAAAAACGTGAACAAGCTATGGTTCTTTCTAACTTAAGGCGAGGTATTGATTGAAACAGTTGTCTCTGTCATTTTCTTTACATGTAAAGAGTAAAGAAAATAACCAAACTTTTTCACTGGTTTTTCGTTTCAATCAAAAACTACAATGAAAGTTTAAAAAATAATAACATTACTCACTTTGCATGATCATAACAAATATTGTCGTATATTTTTTTGAATTTATACTACAAAATATTAGTCTTAACTAGAGTTGAAAGTAACGATGTAGACCTGTCATTGAGATTTTTTTCTATACAGCCAAAACTACTCAATCGTGTTTCAACCTTGGATTTTCTATCGTTCAGGAGTAATTGATGTCAAAAATTACGAAAATCTGTAATATTACCGCTTTAATTCAAAAAGTTCGAAAATCCGACCTACAATAGCAAAGGAAGGAGGGTGAGTTTTCGGCTTCAGCGCGTGTCATATTATTCTTACTGTACAAGTGTTCTGGTTTGTTCTGTATTCTGAGATTATTATACAGTACTATTGAGTCGATCATCAATTAAATAGATTCGATCACCAATCACAAAAATTGGAAATTTCATAATGTAGTTTGTTCTTGAAATGATAGAATCGCTCACCTAAATAAAGTAACCAAACATTAAAAAAACAATACTAAAAAAGATAAAAACAGCAAAATAAAATCACCAAACAATATTTAAATGGGTTATCGGTAAGAAATCGCTACCCGCGATAACCGTTCAAATTGTATGTCTTATAGTTTTTTACATTTATTTATCTTTCTTTTATTGATGTGCAGTAAAAAGTATTTTGAATTTGAATTCAATACCTACCAAATCACAAATGAAAAAACTAAATAAAATAATTTAAAAAATATATTTGCAATGTGAATAATAAATTAATAATAAATGAGCAAAGTTGCTTCTGGCTATACCTTTTGATGTTTTCTCATGTTAAACCTAACCTAACCAATTTAACCTTAACTTAACTAAAAATCCCCATCTTGACCTTCACCTTGACACGGATTGTATTTGGTGACAGATCTGTCAATTTGAAACGAAAGTGTTTAATAGAAATGAATCTTTAGTGATCAAAATATAATCCCCTTATCGTGTTGGGTATGCTCAAATGCTAAAGATAATATAACCCTAGTGCCGTGTTCCCAACGTGTGGACCGTGCTAGTCTATCTCGAGCGCTCATCAAGTGTTCAGCTCTGTGGCGCGTGCCACGAGACTGACATGAACATACCATACCTATTTAACTGACTACACTACATTCTACTTGAAATTACACAAGGAGCTTCTACTTACCCTCGTACTGTGAACGTGTGGCTCACCGCCTCGAGTCCATCTCAAGCGCGCCCATGTGGTCGCTCATCAGCTCTGTGGCGTGTGCCATGAGACTGATATGAACATACCATATCTATTTAACTGATTACACTAAAAGCTACTTGAAATTACACAAGAAGTGTCTACTTACCCTCGTACTGTGTTTCGAACGTGTGGACCGCCGCGACTCCATCTCAAGCGTGTCCATGTGATCCCTCATCAGCTCTGTGGCGTGTGCCATAAGACTGTTATAAACATACCATACCTATTTAACTGACGACACTACAAGCTACTTGAAATTACACAAGAAGTTTCTACTTACCTTCGTACTGTGTTTCGAACGTGTGAACCGCCGCGAGTCCATCTCAAGCGCGTCCATGTGAACGCTCCTCAGCTCTGTGGCCCGTGCCATGAGACTGATATGAACATACCATACCTATTTAACTGACTACACTACAAGCTACTTGAAATTACACATGGAGTTTCTACTTACCCCCTGCTGTGTTTCGAACGTGTGGACAGCCGCGAGTCTGTCTATCTCAAGCGCGTCCATGTGATCGCTCATCAGCTCTGTGGCGCGTGCCATGAGACTGATGTGAACATACCATACTTATTTAACTGACTACACAACAAGCTACTTGAAATTACACAAGGAGTTTCTACTTACCCTCGTACTGTGTTTCGAACGTGTGGACCGCCGCGAGTCCATCTCAAGCGCGTCCATGTGATCGCTCATCAGTTCTGTGGCGCGTTCCGAGAGACTGTCCAGGCGACGCTTCGTGAGCAGCGGTGCTGAACTCAGCTCTGGCACTGCGTAATCGTAGTTTGAGCTATCTGTCAGCCGAAGTAAATAAATGCTATAAAACTGATTTCAATTGCAACAACTTCAATAGGGGATCGGACTGAATCAAAAATAAAATCTGAAATATGATTTCCTAAATTGCTCTCCCCTTGAAGTTTCAAAAAACCTTACTTGTTTTGTTTTTCCAACACGTCTTCAATTTTTAATTGATCAAATTCACAAAATAAGTTTGTCAATGACGCTTAAAAACTATTACGTCACTTGTGGGTAGTGGGTACTTCAAACATTTTTAGTTCGTTTTTGACAGATCATAAAAACAAACTTAAATGACTAGCAGTCCGATCCCCTAATTTGCTTATGTGCTGAATCTAATTTCATACAATTTATATGCGACCACCCATGTCTATCGAATAGATATCGCCTACACACAAACAAAAAATAAGTCGTCGAATTGAGAACCTCCTCCTTTTTTTAGGTCGGTTAAAAATGACGAAGGGTGACGTCTAACCCAGCGGAAATAAGTGTTGGACAGGACTACATCAAAAAACAAACTTCTCGTTCTAACGCCGAACTCGTGAAAGAGACCGCTACACTAGTTTTACGCGGTGTGCGCGACAAACGTCACTCATGATATTTTTGGCTTCATGCAATTGGGTACTAGACAGAATCAAAAAAAAAATTCTGAAATGAAGTTTACGAAATAGGCCCTTCTTCTGAAATATCAAAAACTTACTTTCTTGGTTTTCCATAAAGATTTTCTATTTTTAATTTATTAAAAACACATAATTAGTACGTCAACGGCCATGAAGAGTTATGACGTCATAGTTAAATATTTCGAAATTTTTTGAACAAAATCTTTTTTTTTTGACAGATGACTAGTAGACAAGTACCGAATTGATATCATACCTACCCACAGTTTATTGAATGTCGTGAATTTGAAAATTAACAGGTGTTTTAGTAAGAGGTTAATTAGAGGTAAAACCTGTCTATTTATACGCAAAGTCCTTAACAAATCTATTCACAAGACTATCTCACTAATCCAACTAAGGCATGTAACAAAACGAACCGCGCTAGTTATCTGGTTCTACCAAAGGCACGAACTAACTACGGTAAAAAATGGCACAACAGTACAACCAACGTCACATATAAAAAAGCGGAGTCATTCGACACATTTTAAAGTAAACTTTACCAGTATTTATTGGAAGAAATTTATTATTATTAGCCCAGTAACGATGTGAGGAATAGGGATGACGAATGCAAGTCATCTGATATACTTTTTATCATTTGTCAAAAACGACATTTTGTTCCAAAAATGTTTGAAATACCCAGGCGTGACGTTAAAGGTTTGCAGCGTCATTTATGTACTCATTTTGTGATTTTGGTGAACTAAAAATCGAAGACTTGATAGAAAACAAAACGAGTAAGGTTTTCCGAAGTTTAAGTAGGAGGGCAATTTAGTGATCAAGAGTTCATAATTTATTTCTGATGCTGTCGTCATCCCTATTACTGTGCAAGCTAACTTATTTTATATTCTTAATACGAGCGAACACAAACATTGGATTGTACTTTTAAGTATAATTAGTTATATTTTCTCATGTAAGTGACTGTTAGTTGTCTTTGTAAGAATAAATATATTTCTCAATACAGTTTTTTGAAAAGTGGTACTTTATATGCTAGTTTAATGTGCGCAAAATTTATTATAGCGAACACGTGCTTTTTACTTTGCCATTTTTTTATTTATAGCTCTGAGAGACAAGACATTTCAAGCAAATAGAATAGAATAGAATAGAATAGAAAATGCTTTATTCACGAACCAACACAACTCGTAACAGATAAATAAAATATTTAAATTTCACCATACAAGGGAGTGTAGAAAAGATACAAAATTAAATAATTATAGCCAGGTGAGCTGTGCAGGCTCAGCGAAAAGGATCTGACTCAGCATATGTTGTGGATTACGATGTTCCACAACGCTGGTATTCTGCCAGATCCCATTAGGTGAGTGCTAATAATAAAAATAATAACCAAATATACAGAATAATACTTTTGAAAGAAGAATTAATTATTTAAAATGAGCCACAACTTGCGTAAAATGAACTTTGGTTGCCGAAACCTTGATAGGTATTTATTATTATTATTATTTATTTATTTATTTTAGGAAGACTAACAGCAAAATATTAAATAGTATATAAAACTTATAAATAAATACAGTGCTATATTTAAGTCTCCATATGTACCCATGTATTTTGTTTTACTGTAACGGTCGTTTTTTAATTTACCCTTTTTCTCAAAACTGTATTGAAAATTGTCGTATGGGTGTAACAGGAAATGACAAACTCGTGACGATGGTACGGATGGATGACGTTCAAATATCACTCGTTTGTTATTTACATTTTTACCACCCTTGTATCATAAATAACTATAAACCCAGCGATTTGTTACTCTTCGAGTAGATGGGTTATGCACTATCAAACAACATTTGAAAATCGAACCCGTTTACGCACACAATGTCACAGTAATTGTTTGTTTCCGATGCGCCGATGCTACTGAGAAAAGAGATAATCAATTGGCTTGTTTTTAGTTGCGTTAGTTTTAGGACGCATTTAATCCATCTACCTACCCTTATACTAGTATATAGCATATCTCTGTTTAAAGCTACTCGTATAAAGGGTAGGCGCTACTCATACACCTGAGCAACTTTCTCCAGCGAACCCATATTGAATTTTCATTTTTTTGATGTGTAACATCTTTGCTCTCGCTTTCCTGCAATTTGTGGGAGTGATTTCGTGAAATGGGACGGAAATGTGTAACATGGGACGGAAATGTGTAACAGGAAGTCGCGAAAGCGCGGAATTCTACTTTACGAGAGTCCGACTCGCACTTGGTCGGTTTTTTTCGTTACTGTCTGATCCGCCACCCAGGTACAATATCGTCATCAAATCTAACTAACCTAAAGTATTTTGTCACATGTTACACATCATATGCTAGTACTGTTGTAGGTCTCGCTCGAATTTTTTTATTTTTACATTTGTATCATTACCAAACGCACTCCATTTTTAATAGAAAATAAACGATTCCTTTAAAGTCTTGTACACTAATAATTAAAAACATAACAAGAGATGTACGAAAAATCAACGTACCTGAGAGTGCCGGATTGGAGTCCTTGGCGAAGTCTTTCATCTCAAGTAGTACGGTGCTATAACTAAAGTACGGCGCACACTTCAGAGCCTGATATGGCTCTTGGTATTCATCCGACTTGACATCCAAGCCGCAGTCTATGTTCAACTTGTTTTCTGGCATCATCGAAGTGCCGCATCTTCTATAACTGTCCACTGTTCTTTGCTGTGACACAGTGGACTTAGCTATAGGTGACGCGAAACACTTTCTGTGTCGATGCCTGTGGATTATTAGGGATACGGCAACTGCGAGTAGTATAATCAAGGCGGTGAGAACGCCAATGACTATGGCCATGTATAGTGGATCTTCATGGTGGGCAGTCGATATCGGAACCTCTTTGTTGGTTGTCAGCTTAGTTGACTCTTTCCCGCCGATGGGCTTTAAACTTTCTGGGGTATGATTCCCTTGAGCAACATCTGAAAAGAAGAGAAGTTCATTTGGCACTTTATATTCGTTTTCTTTTAATACGTACTGCTGTTTGTGTGACTAATTATGTAACTTTAAGTAAATATAGAAAATTAACCAAGATTTTTAGAAGAAACATTTTTATGAGTTGAAATAAACATTGTGAAGAAATGGCAACTTCCTTCGCCGAGGAAGCCAATCAAATCGTTAAGCAAGTTGGTTTTCTAACTAGTTAAGAAGTATGAAACTTTCAATTGGTATTTTCTTTTAGTTGGAAACATTATTATTTCTACCGTTCACGCTTATATTTAAAAATAAAATGCAGTGCAATGAAAAGTGTGGAATCCAACGTGACTTGTGACTATTTGATGTCAATAATAAATTAAGTAGGTTATTTTTCGGAACAGACTGTAATCGCTGACGAGGCGGGGATAGTAAAGGATTGCTGGATGAGTAGAGTTTGAATAATACGAATCCAGAAATTGCCGTTCTGGCCGTCGCCTTTATGGTGCGTTACTCAAACAAAGAAAGGAAATTAAAACAATAATAAACATAATTTTAAGTAAAATACACTCTATATTTATAACCGTGACCAAAGAGTAGGGAATACCGTGACGCAACCTTTTGGTTTTTATACCGATTAAATTTTTTAAATCACAGCGCCGCCGCCGTCGCCATGCTTAAAATTTGAAAACACAAATTTACCTTTTTTTTTAATTTTCAACTTGTGACATTTGGCTATGGTGAGATCCTTAATTCTAAGTTAGAAATATTTGCGTTATTTGTTTTTTACGTAAATGCACGCCCGTATTAGTCTTTTTGTATTAATTACGATATAACCTAAATCTCATAAGAACATATTATTATCATTATTATTTATTGTAAACAGTAAATGAGAAATACTAAAGTTAGAAACACAAACACACACATATCTATTAAATGAAGGTGTATTGTGTATGTTGCTGTAAGGCCTAATTGCCTTAGTCTTAAAAAAATACTTTATGCACATGAGGATTAAAAACCATTTTATGCAGCCTTCTCTCGACATAAATAACTTTACGAGCATGAGAAGTGATTTTTTTTGGATGCCTTACATCCGTCTACGTGTACCTATCCCAATCACTCCCATGTATGTTCCGCGATTTTTAGTAGTTTAGGAGATGAGTTTTTTTATAACTTTTTTCATAATTCTCACTTGACATTGTTTTTTTTTCTCTTTCTATTGGACGTGTGTGGATATTTTTATGTTGTGGAAATGAAATACCATAATGTCACCTACCACCCTAGAAATTATGGTTTACCTAGGCGTTATGGAATATTACTAAAATTGAGTCAAAAGTTAAAAAGCGTTCAAGCGTAATTTCAAAATTAATTATAAAAATGTTGTCCACTTGGCTTCTGAATATTTTCAAAAACTGATATGGACTTTCAACAACAACAACAACAAAAAAAGAAACAAACCTCCATCACAGTATATATATTAGTACTAACGCCTCCATGGACCTTTTTTTCTGTAACTGGCCTTCAAAGTTAGGAAGAGTAACTTTTACAAGAAAACTTGAATGAAAATTGTGTTCAATTTTAGTTTCTTCCTTTAAATTATGAATTTACAATTAAGCACAAGTTTTGTGGATTTCAATCACGATATATTAGAACAGAAGTACGAGCTGGCTAGAACCGGTTTGATCAGCCTGTGACTAATGTTAAAGCAAGATAACTACACCTCAAGATCACATGAGGATCTCTGTACCCTGAAGGGAAGGGAATGTGCTTCTATCTAGCAATCTATCTAAGCCTTGGCTCTTTAAGGTCCGTCATGCCCCTAAACACTCCCTTCTATTATTTGTCGCTTGAGGATTGGCCGTTGTTGCTACTTTGTTCATTTAGCTAAGATAAGGTAATGTGGCCTGGTCGAGGGATACACTTCGTTAAATGTCCAAATTTACAATTTTCCCTGTACTATATTCTACCCCCTCTATATTCCTCGCCCCTCAAACCTATCCTCTCTTCTATCGCTTGCGTTTTCCCCTTTAATCACTACTTAGCGTCTTTATCATTGGTAACACCACTAGGCTTTGACTTTTTTTCATATCCTTTCTTCTTTCTTAGCTTTGTTTAATGTTGTTTAATGTGTTTGCTTCCCGTCTTTACGTTTGAAACCTCTTCTTTTTCTTCTATTTTTAAACTGACATTTGTGAAATCGTTGGAGCCGCTATCTTTTTTTAACAACTGAACTGACCTCAGTCGTTCTCACGTTTGTTTACTGCTGCTTGTTTCACGCTCGTTTACTGCTACTCGTGATTCCTTTTGTCTGTTCTCGGCTAAGAGACTCTTGGTACTTGAAACCCTAACTACGGAGCCCTACTTTGCGCGTAGTCTAACACGCACTTGGTCACTATTTATCTTCACTAACTTGCTTTGCACACGGAAGCTCGCTACCTTACTCTCTCTCTCTCTCTTATCGTGTGGCACAATTAACCGTGCTATCCAAGGGATAAACTACTCGTATCTACTTATCTGACTACTATGCTTATTTTATTTGACGTTTTGCCTATCGATTTGGACTCTGGTTACTTGGAAGGGTTAGTGATGTGATGTACTAGAGGTTAATCCTTACTAGTCCTTACTAATATTATAAATGTGAAAATGTGTTTGTTTGATTGATAACTTTTCACGCTTCAACATCTCAATCAACGCAGGTAGCCTGTGTCTTTGGGAAGGACATAAGTTACTTTTTATCCTGTGAAAATAGCATAGCCCGATGCAATTCTGCAGGGAACTGAAAAAAAACTTTTTTTGTTAATTTCTTCAACAACGGAACAATGCATTGTTGTGATTTATTGCGCAGAGATGGTTGAGGAGGTGGTAAAGGACATAATTTACTAATTAGCATTTCCTGACATAGTTCCCGAGGGATCTGGGGAAAACTATATATATCCACGCTTACGAGCCGCCTGCGGTTCGCGCACCACTTACCCTCAGTCATAAAAACGATGTCCACGCAGGCGAATTCGCGGGCAAAAGCTAATCTAATATGCATTACTTTTATGAAGTTGCTCAGGGTAACGGCCAAGAAGCAACAACACTATCGGGAGCAACTTGAACGCCGAAGAGGACCGCAAGGCGATCGATATCCCAACCATCCTGTTTTTACTAACACGCACAACACATTAATGGAAGGCCGCATTCTTAGCCGAGATACCCCTCGGGAAGGAATTCCCAGAGTTGATCCGGATCGCCAAGAAATTGTGCTAGAAGAAATGTGTGCGAGTGCGAGATCTCGCAGACTGAACATCCCAAGATCGTCTTCACAAGTCATACTTGATGCAGAAGGATGCCACGCCTACCATTTTCAGCGTGTACAGTCTTTGCAGCCTCAGATTACCAATTAAGAGTTTTTTTTTTGCCAAATGACGCTGAGAAAAGAGCAAGAGGATCCTAGATAAAATTTTGTGTACGAACAAATCACGATTCGAGCGAACTGGCGTATTTAATAATCACAATTACCACTCCTGGTATCCACACTAAGCGGAGACATCATCATTCCAACATCATTTTAGGGTAAACATGTGATCTGGCATCCTAAATGTTGAACTTATTGGGCCAAGTGAATTGCCGTCACGACTTAATGGACACTAGTAAATTTTATTTAGAAAACGATTTGCCTGTGGTTTGAAGATGTAAGTATAAAACTAAGACGAAGCATGTAGATTAAAATGACGACGCCCCACGTTACTTTGCAACGCGAGTGCGTTATCTACTAAAGGAACAATATCCTAACCGGTGGATTGAACGAAGCGAACCAATTAACTGCTCTCCTGACCTTAAAACCCCATAGATTTGTTTGCTTGGGTTATAAAGAAATAACTTACGTACGAGAAGATTCCGGTCAAAATAAAATGAGAGGAAAAATTGGAGAAGACGGAAATCAAGTGAAAAACAACCGCGAATTTCTTAAACAAACGAAACTTTTTGCGTACAAGTAAGTGTCGGTCTGCATATTTGTCGGAAAGCGGCACTTTAGAAACCTGCTATGAATAAAGATCTTAACACAATAAAGTTAATTAATTAATTTTTGAAATAAATTAGTGTTAAGTAATTTCACCATAATTAATCGTAATTTAAAAAAAGAAATATACTAAATGATACACAATTAATATTATTAAAGGTTTTTTGAAAAGTTACTCTTCCTAACTTTGAAGGCTAGTTACAGAAAAAAGACCCATGGAGGTCATTCTTATGTTTCTATTTTATGTTTTTTGTTGTCCATACAGTTTTTTTAAAATGATTAATAGCCATTTTTTACACAATTTTTATTATTAATTTTGAATTTTTGCTTTATTTAAGAGTATGCACCTCGCGGCTCAAACCACACCCAATTGTTCATCCTGTGGAACAAACTTATGCTGACGATGCGGTCTTGTTGATATGACTGTATGATTTGATGCCCTTAGCAAGATTTTTACCAGAGTCGAAGATGACTTCGCTGACGAATATACACCTCGCGGCTCAATCCGCACCCAATCGTTCATCCTGTGGCACAACCTCATGCTGACGTTGCAGATCCGATTACATAACTGTATGATTTGAGTCCCTTAGTGAGTCAGTGGGAAAGCAAGATACTTACCCGAGTCGAAGACTACTTCGCTGATGAGTATCCACCTGGCGGCGAAGTGCAGCTCGATCCGCACCCACTTGCCGATCCTGTGGTGCAGCTTTATGCTCACGTTGCGCGAGCTTTCGAATATTTTATCCTCCTCGTGCGTGTAGCGGATCGGCTCGTCCTGGTAGTGGCGGCCGCCGATCGAGAACGAGACTACAGCTTCAGAGAACACCTGCAAACAAGCGTAGCAGTTATCATTTCAGTTTTAAAGTGTGACTTATACTAGCTGAACGGCGGCAAACAGTAAATTCTGCACATGAAACTGAACAACTTTTCCCAAGAAACGGAGCAAAAAATATTTACAGATAGAGACGATCTTTGTGCCGCGTCGTAGCACTCTCAAAAACTTCTTCATGCGTTCGAAACTATACAGAGAATCCCGAACAAGTTTACCAATTTGTTTAATAAGTATACTCGATTTGCATTGAACAAGGGTTTACATGAATCCCTATTTCTATTAGGGGTTCTACATACTGCACGTAAACGTTTTTTCTGTGCTATAAATGCTTTTGTAGCTTCAACTGAATCACCCCACAATAAAAGTCTGTTTTTTTTTAAATCCACAATTGATAAGCCCTTGGCATCATCTCACCTGATGGTAAGTGACGATGATGCAGAAGATGGAAACGGGCTAACCAAGATTCCCCAACGCAATGGGGATCTGGCTATCTTATCTTCAAGCCAGAATACATTAATGCTGTTAACACTGATGTTTGGCGGCAAGACTTAGATAAGATGGTGGTAGCTAGACAGGCGGGCTATGAGAATCACCAACCAAACCAAGTCTTAAAAAGTTGACCCCGCCGGGAATCGAACCCGGACTAACCATAACGAAGGCGGTTAAAAGTCTGTAACTCAGCACAGAAGACACGTAACCATAATATGCTGTAAGAGCAACTTTATTATTTAAACCCTACTTAATTATGGGAGGTAGCTTACTCGTATATTTTCTGGAACAATTAACTACCCAGTGCAGTATAGGCCTCATTAAGTCCTAGTTATTTACAAAGTTTTATCAAAATCGTTAGAGCCACTTTTGAGAAAAAGTAACAAACAACGTGGATTTGTATGGGAGGTACCTCATTCGGATTTTTTCGAATAATGAACTACCGTGTTCTAAGGCACGTAAGGACGTTGGCACCGGTTGCTATCACTAGATGGCAGTCGTTAAGCTGTGTCAGATGGCTTATAGGCGGCTTAAATGGTAGTTAACCGCGTCAGATGCCTTATAGGCGGCTTGACTGGTAGTTAACCGCGTCAGATGCCTTATAGGCGGCTTGACTGGTAGTTAACCACGTCAGATGCCTTTAAGGCGGCTTGACCGACAGTGTGGAAACACGGAAACGGTCGAGAGTAAATTTATAATAAATACTTATTTTCAATACAGTTTTTAAACATGGCGTACTTTCAAAATTAAATCTTTTGCATAGGCATCTTTCTTTTACGCGGCGGTCGAGACTTTCTTTTACGGGCTCGATCATTGCTTTTGCAGTTTAGTTTTAAATTTATAAATCAATTTAAAAGTTTAGTAGCAAGGATGTATGAAATACAAGAATAAAATACTATAGATTTTATACGAGGAAAAATGAATGACTTTTAGCATTGAATTCTCAAATTGCTTTAAATGGTTGTTTAATTAATAATTTTAATTTAATTATTTTCTCATCAACATTTGTCAAAAATCGATTATGCTGTATACGCGTACGAGCCCGTTGCCTAGTTTCGTTATAAAAAAAATACCAGTTGCAAAAACGCGCCATTTTCTGAAAATTTTAATTTTCTAATTACCTATTTAGGTATGTATCTTGAAATAAACATATTTAATTCTTAGATTTGTTATTTACTATTTTCCACAACTGTATTGAAAAACGTCGTGTAATACACACGGGTGTGTAGGTTATTGCAGCTCGCCTTCGGCTCGGGCTTGTTAATGAAAGCTCGTTTACAACAACCTGCTTTCCACCCATGTATCACAATGTAGGTACTATTTTCATCACAGCCAATCCGCTTACCTGGACATCCCTCATGAATCTGTTATTGCAGTAGAGGTGTACCGCGCTGAACTCGCGCACTTTGTCGAACTCGAAGACGAGGGCCGGCGGTGTGGGGCGCGAGTCGTTCCTCCAGCCGACCCAGGCGGACGACTTGGCCGCCTCTCGGATCTCGTCGCCCCCGAACTGCCCGTCCACGAGCTGCCCGAGTCCACCGCGCAGCTCATCGCCCCACTGCCCGTCGTAGATGGTGTCCGTCAGCTCCACGCCGTTGCTCCGTTTGTTGCCCTTCGGCATCGAGTACGCGGCTACTCCGACTATGAAAGGCGATTGTATTTATAAGTGGTAATTATGAATGTCAACAATATGGTTTACATTGCATTAAATTATCAATATATATTAAAACTCTCACGGACTGACTCAATCATCAACGCCAAGCCTTCTCTTTAAAATGCAGGCGGCAGATCGTTACAATCTGCGAAATCGCGATCTGCCCAGATGTTCTCATGCACAAGGCCCAGACATTTCATCGCGGGGCTCCAAAAAATACTAAGTCGAAGGACCCGGCTTTGCGAGGTTTTTTCTACGGTAGCACCAGACATGCTAAACGAACCTAACCTTAGTACTTTTTGGAGCCTCGCGATGAAATACCTGGGCCTTTCGATCTGCCTAGGAATATCTAAGCAGATCGCGATCTACCGAATTCTCACGATCTGCCGCCGGCCGACATAGACAAGGAATAAGACTGGATTTTCCAAAATTTGCACGAGATCCTATCTCTACCTACCTATAGAGTGAAAAAGAATTCGCGGGCACACAGTAGTAGTCAATACAAATAATACGAGTAGTATATGCATATTGATGCCTCATCATGTCTCTGCTGGACATAGGCCTCCCCCAAGGATTTCCACGACGTCCGGTTCTGCGCTACCCGCATTCAGCGGCTTCCCGCGACCTTCACCAGGTCATCGGTCCACCGAGTAGGAGGCCGGCTTACGCTACGTTTTCTGGTGCGCGGTCGCCACTCGAAAGATTTACTGTGCCAACGGCCATATGTTCTACGAGCTATCTGCCTCGCCCACTGCCACTTAAGTTTAGCAATTCTGGGAGCTATGTCGGTTACTTTGGTCCTCTAATGGATCTCCTCGTTTCTGATTCGATCACATCTATGCATATTGATGCCTACAGCAAACTTATTTTTTCATATTTGTATACTTTCGCACTTTCAAAAACAAATTAAATAGAAGAAAATTTAAGAAATGTAACGTACATAATTTAATTAATCGTTCCTGCAAGAAAATAATTGCAGTCTTATTAAAATGTATCAATGAACATAATTACCAAAATATGCACCTACTTTAACGGCTATTGAATAATAGCACTTGAATAAGTGTGTTACAAAGGGCTCTGCCGTATTTTCTATGGAAGGAGGTGCCTTTTTTTCTTGACGCGGCCATCAACCAAACTTTGTTATTTAGATACACGTAAACGTTACAAAAAAACTTAGTATATGATATATGTATATAAGGTGTAACAAAATTAGCTGAAACTATTTTAACTGGTGCTTCTACCTATGAAACTGAACAACTTTCCCCATGGAACCTATAGTCAAATCGCAAAAAATATTTGGCTCTCCCATACTAACTCGATCAGCTGATCAGGCAACTTAGTATGGGAAGTTCAAATTTTTTTTTGAGATTTGACTATGGGTTTCATGGGTAAGTTGTTCAGTTTCATGGGTAGAAGCAACAGTTAAAATAGTTTCAGCTAGTTTTGTTAGATCTTATATACGAGTATATCGCTAAACTTAGTCCGAGCTGAGTTATGAAAATTAAAAGTAAAAAATAAAAATATTTTTTTGCACGTTCACTAACCAAACCTTGTTATTTCTAATCTTTACAACACAACTCAGACTGAGTTTAGCGATATAGATGTCATAATATGTTTTCTTTGTCACGCCTGTATTCATATAACAAGTTTTGGTTAAAAATTGTGATAAAAAGTGTTTACTTCGAATCTTTATAACTTAGCTCGGACTTAGTTTAGCGATATAGATGCCATATTAAGTTTTGTTTATTACGTTATCCTGTATCCAAATAAGAAGGTTTTATCAATGGCCGCGCCAACAAGCAAAACGGCACCAATTTCCGGCATTGGCCTTTAAGTTTTAAACGTATCTGAAAAAAAAGGTCTATAACTAGTACCCGCCCACTGTACAATACCGCCTCTGGTGTCCACTTGGCCTAAGTCCGTGGCGTAATGATTAAGGGCATTAGCTTCACATCAGGAGGTCGCGAGTTCGATTACCGGCGGAGTCTAACTTTGTAAGACTCGGTTTGGTTGATGGAAGGGCATTTTTCTAACCCCGCTTGCCTAGCTACCACCATCTTATCTATTTCTTGCCGCCAAACATAAGTGCTAACAACATTGTTGTGTTCTGACTTGAAGATAAGTTAACCAGTTCCCCATTGCGTTGAGGAATCTTGGAAGCCCGCTTCCATCATTGGCATTATCGTCACTTAGGTACCATCACGTGAGATGATGCCAAGGGCTTACCAAGTGAGAATAAATTTTCGAAAAACCCAAAAACCTTAAGGTACAAGCTTTTAATATTGCATTGTCACATGCATGCAATATTTCAGCTCAATTGGAAACCGGGAAGTGGGTCAAATTTAACTTGCAAGATTTCATTTGGGAAACCGGGTCAAGTGAAACTAAATTAAAACTTTGAAAAAGAAAAAAAGACAGTGAATAGTACCTACTACCAGTCAAAGTCGAAAAATATGAAAGAGAATAGAGAAAACATTATAATTAGGAATATTAATTATAAGTTCAAAGGTGTTTCTATTTACTTAAACTGGAAATCTATATAATTACGTGTGACTCAGGTTGATTCGGCTGTGTCCACACCTATTTTCATTAAAATTGTATCTATTATTTTTGTTATTAAAGAAAATAAAGCAATTTAGACTATGAACAATTATTTTGTATATAACTTGTATTTATATTTTTTTTACTCAAGGGAAAATTAAACTGTATATAATGTAGCCTTTATGTTAGAAAATACTAAAAAGACATTATTTTACATGTAGAGGAGTATATTTACGAAAACAGTTAAACATTTGATCGAGAGCACTGCCTACAAACTTTTCTTCTTTAATTTTTTAACATAACGAAAGCAAATTAAACCAATATTCGCAATTGCCGTCATGTGCTTCTTTTCAGCGTCATAATTATATTACGCTAGCTCGTCGAATAGTATTCCACTTTAGTGGGGCGTACAGTAATTTGCCGTAACCACAGCTTACATGGGAAATGTGGCAAATAATGACTATCGATTTCATTAAGTATTAACGCTTCACTTCATTGACATAACACGGGAATGTTAACTCTGTATAAATTAATACGTAGCTCAATGACTCGAATGCAGAATAGAACATGTAAGCATCTGTATAACAGACTAGCTGTTTCCCGCGGCTTTACCCGCGTGGACGTTTCTATGACTTTTTGGAGGATGCGCAGTGCGCGATGAGTTATGAGTTAATCTAGGTCCTAATCTGTTTATCTACCAAATTTCAGCCAGATCCGTTTAGTAGTTTTTGCGTGAAAGAGTAACAAACATACATTCTTACAAACTTACGCGTTTATAATATTAGTAGGAAGTAGTATAGCAATTAATCTAACAGGTGGTTTTTGTCGCTTACATAACGAGTTAACGAAGATTTTTGACAGGCGTGTTTGTCCCACTATCTCAACCCTCTTTTAAGGGTTCCGTTGTATAACTAGGAACCCTCATAGTTTTGCCATATCCGTCTGTCTGTTTGTCCATCGGTAATTCGGTATTTTCTTAAAGGCTATAACAGCTATAAATGTGTCATTTGTTATGGTTATACAAATGTGACCCCTATAAAGTTATAGAATAAAATGTAGTATAAAAAATATTTTTTGGTACTACATGTCCAATGGGAGTGATTTTTTTTCTTCACGTAGGATACGTCATCTATTGCAGTATCATTGAATAGATTTTTAAAACTATTGACGGTTTACTAATAAAAAAAAATTAATGAATGATTTGTTAACCTCGTATAAGATTTTAAAGTGGTGATTTACGTTAGACAATATGATAAACCACTGTTTTCGAAAATCTGAAAAGTATTGGAAATAGGGCATATAATTAAATAAAACTAGCCAAGTGTGAGTCGGACTCGCGCAAAGTAGGGATCCGTAGTCTTTTCAACAAATAAATGTACATTTTAAAAACAAAATTATATTTGCAGTTGGTAATGGAATATTTTGTATAAAAAATCTATGAACTATTTACAAATCCAACTGCACACCTTAAGTTGGTCAACTATTACTCGTAAACTAAGAAAGCCTACTTAGCTGTGATACCCTACACAATAGGTTACGTCAACGAAAAAAAATTCATCCCCTCTTCTCTTCTTCTTCTTCTTCCCCTCTCTTAGGGGAAGTACCATAAAAAAATTCAAGATTTTATTGTACCACTTTGTCGGCGTGATTTTTAACATATTAATGTATATACACCCACCCATGCCAAATTATAGCTTTCTAGCACTAATAGCTTTGAGCTAAGCCGTGGACAGACGGACGGACAGACAGACAGACGGACAGACGTGGCGACACTATAAGGGTTCCTTGTTGACTTCAAAACCCTAAAAAACGGAAAAATTCATTAAAATTCAAATAACTCTATATTGTACATCAAAATACATATGCAAAATTTAAATTAAAACTAAGAGACGTAGAAATCATTACGGCCAAGTAGGTTTTTCCAGTTTTAGGTGCCTAATAATCGACCGAACTGAAAATGTGCACCTGGATCTTTAAAAAGTCCATAGATTTTCCATTACCAAGCGTAAATAACTTTCTTTTTAAAACAAAAAATCTATATTTGACTACAGAACCCTACTTTGCGCGTGGTCCAACACGCACTTTGCCACTTTTAACGAACCCAGGAGTCCGTAAGTGATATTTCTCAAAAAAGAACTCTGCTACTCGTACGTTACAAAGTAAATTCCCGTCGCTAAATGTTTCTTGTGCTAGCGCGAAGTCGTTTTCAGCACAACTTTAACCATGGCACAGCGACTGGAATATAATACAGCTTCGAACGATTTCTAAGCGCGTTTCTGATTCATTATGCAGTAAACGAATGATGTATTTGACTTGACACTTTCTCAGGAATTTCATGGTCCATGTTTCGTACTGTGTGTGTTACGGGAAAGTGGAACTAACTGTTGGAATGTTTGGCAACGAAGTTCGAGATCCATCAGTTAGTTTCAGCACACACAGTTCAGTTTGTGTACTTACACGTATGGGGCACCCTGTACCTGTACGTAATAAGAGTTTTAGAGGTCTGTATGCATAAACTTAATGAATGGTGTAACAGGGTGTGACAAAATTAGTATAGGTCCCGTTAAATCGGGAATTTGGGTTCCTCGGGGAATGTTGTTCTGTATGATGAGTATATATTTTTTGTTACTTTATATGTATATCAAGTTTTAACTTGTTTACTGTGAGCGTATGACATTAAAGATAAGCAAGCATAAATAAAAGACAACTTGGAAACAATAATGGTCATTATTCACACGGCGCTATCATCGGAATGATGAACAATAAATCTAGTACAATTTATTTGCAGTCAGCGTGTGTAACTCAGAGGTTTGCCACTCGCCACGATCGATGTATATATCCAGTTGTCAACAGAATTTGTCAACAATTTCTGCGTTGACGAAAGTGAGAAAACAAATGAAAAAATGTCGAAATCAGCAACGTGGACAATGTGGTCAACAAATGGAAAAAGACTCTAAGAATGCTCTATAGTCAGGGCACAGTATTAAGACTATCGCCTAGCCATGATAGTACTGTGGTCAGAACTTCAGAACTCAGAACATTTTTTTCTTTGTATGAGAAACTGTAGTGTACAGATTTATCGATAGTTGGCGCCACAGGCCATTGTTGTGTGCGAGAGTTCGAAAACAGTCAAAAATTTCGCAACTATGATCACAAATAATACATATTATAATACATAGCCAAGTGGATAAGCTCAAGTGATAACAATCCTGAGTGCGAGAGTTCAAAACCAGTCATATTTTTAAATTAGTTATTCTTAAAAATTTCGCAACTAAGATCACAAATAATACATATTATAATACATAGCCAAGTGGATAAGCTCAAGTGATAACAATCCTGAGTGCGAGAGTTCAAAACCAGTCATATTTTTAAATTAGTTTTTCTTATTTCTGTACTAGTTAAGGAGCGGTCCGCAAGGGGCACTGTCTTGTTTGAAGGAGTGACTACTCTACTTTCCGTATGCATAAAGTACACTTTGGTCTACAGTCAATTAGTCAGTCGACATTTTGTCAGCCCGCAGTCAAAGGGTCATGCCTAAGGGTCCTGCTTATACTCTATTGCTTACAAGCTGTTGCTCTCGAGTTCTTTCGCTTAAAAGAGGATAAAAAGTAGCCAATATGTTATAAGAAGTTTCTAAGTCAGCTGGAAGTGGTCTATATATTTTGATGAGTAGTGGTGATACGGAACCCTTGGTGCGCGAGTACGGCTCAAACTTGGTCGTTTTTTGAATTTTTCCTACGTCTAATATAATTTAATCTACCTTGATGCCAAATTTCAGGTTTCTAAGACACCTGGAAGTGGTTTATAATTTTACTGAGTCAGTCAGTCAGTCAGTGAGTGAGTCATAAAAATAGTGATTTTTCGACGTCGATATCTCAGAAATGGTAAAAGTTATATTTATAAAATTTAGGATTATAGATGATCGAGGGGGTCTTATTAGACACACAAAATCGCAAGTGTGTAAGTCCAAACATATTTTGAGTTATGGGTAGGTCGAAAGTGACCCGAAATGGTTCGTGTAATTAGAACCATCGCCCTTTTCTTTTCGAACTTGGCTGACGCACTGCCGTGTGTCTAGATTAGATAGATAGATCTAGATTAGATTTTAACCGCCTCCGTAGCTCAGAGGCAAAGTTCACTGGCTTTACACAGGAGGTCGCGGGTTCGATTCCCGGCGGGGTCAATTGTAAGACTCGGTTTGGTTGGTGGTAGGGCATTTTCTAAGCCCGCCTGGCCTAGCTACCACCATCTTATCTAAGTCTTGCCGCCAAATATCAATGTTGATATCATTGGTGTGTTCCGGCATGAAGATAAGATAGCCAGTTCCCCATTGCATTGGGGAATCTTGGTAAGCCCGCTTCCATCTTCGGCAACATCGTCACTTACCACCAGGTGAGATGTTGTCAAGGGTTTACCAATTGTGAATAAAAAAAAATATTAAAAAAAAGATAGCGATATTTTCATCATTTTAACCCTTCCTAGTGCCAAGACAGACAGAGGGCTCGAAAATCGGCTGTTATAATAATAGTAATCGTTTATTTTCAAAACGAAGAAAATGTACAAAGGTAACTAGGATATAAAAATAATTTTCGAAAAACCCTAACTTTTAGGGGTGTACAAGTTTTAATTTGAAAATATTTTTTATTATTTCATACTCTACCCACATCATGGGGGTGCATATAAAAATAACTGGTCCGCCATCTTTAGGAGTAAGCCATATTAGATTTAGAATTACATCACTTATTTCAGCTCAATCGGAAACCGGGAAGTGGTTCTAATTCAGCGTCCAAGATTGGTCCCAAACTAACTAACACGGCAAGTGTTGCCCTCACTAGTGTTCCTAGATTTATTTTTGCGATTTGACAAGTTATTTGGTAAAAGTTGATCAGTATTCATTTTTTATTTTATTTTATTACGGGCCCTGTTTAAAAATATTGTTTATTATATTAGTAAAGTAGCGACATATAATAGCACGTAATACAGAAGCAATACGAGTTGGAAGAGAAATAGCTGGCTGTATTTTAAAATACTTTATTTCCAATAACAATCGAGCTCGAAAATTCCCACATATTGACATGAGTGAGTGGTCAAGCCAAATCGAATGTTTCTTACGCTATTTTCATTCTGCCCCGTTCTGGGCATGAGTCAACTACAATACATTTTATTTATATTCCGAACACATTATTACCAACACCTGGATGGAATCCTTACACAACCAGTCATGTTTTTGTTTCCATTCTTGCGATAATACCATAGAAAATTATTTATATAACCCCATCCATTGTGTTAAATTATTTTTCTAAGATCTACCGGTAGTTGGTATAACCACAAAACTGTAGATACAGCTGTGAGTATAACAATGGGTAGAGCATGCATGAACTTTTAAGATTCTTATTACAAAAATACAAATTTATATTCCACGAAGCCTGTAATATTTCATTAAAAGATTTCACTGCTATTTTGTAAGCCAGTACGTGCATAACTTAGCGTTTTCTACGTGAAACACGCGTGTACGTTTATAGCGGCCATTACACCAGTAAATCAAACCAAAAATCCGTAGCGCACAACATCTAGAATCGAGATAGACCGACGGTGTAGGTAGACGTATGATTAGTCTTAGTAATTCGCTACTTTTTACCTAGTTACTTAATAACATGCCGCATGCAATCACAGCGAGTTTGGAGGGCCGGCAACCCGGCGGCGGCGGCGGCGGCGTGGCGTCGCGACGTGGCAATAGCCTGATTCTAAGAATACCAACTGACTGGTAGCGTGGCGGTTGCTTTAAAAACGTTAAACAATAACATTTATTTTAATGGCGAGTTAGAGGATGCATGCCATCGTACGTGTTCAAAAATTGAATGATAGATTCAATGAGCCACACAGCCATTGATAATTTTGGCGCCGTTGATCATGTAGACAAAAAAATGTGGACTTTTAATGCAAATTAATCGCCCCATGAACCAATATTGCAAAGGCAAGTCTCTTTAGGATTTTCCGTATACGTTCCTCTTAGATACTTGTTTATTATGATTGTGTTTTGATGACCTCAGTGGGTACGTTTATTGTGGGTTTATTACACTTCCCATAAAGTAAAAAGTAAGTGCTTAAACCATGATCATAATCATATCAGCCGAAAGACGTCCTCAGCTGGTCAAAGGCCTCCTCTAAGGATTTCCACAATGACCGGTCCTGCGCTGCCTGACGTTCCACCGAGTAGGAGGCCTACCTACGCTTCGTCTACCGGTGCGCGGTCGCCACACGCCGCATTTTATCAAGGCTAAGATCTTTGACCAATGTGTGTTGCCAGTGATGAATGACATACGGAACTGAAACATGGTCGCTTACTATGGGCCTCCTAAGACGGCTCAAGTTCACCCAAAGGACGATGGAATGAGTAATGTTCGTAGTCCATTTACGTGATCGAATTAGAAATATGGCTTAAACTATACCAAACTAATATTATCGAGGTTAACAGTGCAGCCTCGACGCGCCCTCAGCTGCGTTACGCGTAAATTTTAGAAGACTTGGAGGGCTGGGAGTCCAAATTAGTAATATGTGTTTTAACCACAAAAACTGAATTTAATAAATCATAGCGCAAAAAATTTAAGGAAAGGGTAGGTATGATATAAACTATAAAGAACAGAATTGCAAGACCGAGAAGTCAAAAATTTAAAAACATAGTTTTAAACGAAGATAATACAAAAAAGCATCGAAAATAGACAAAAAAAAGGTTGGCTTCGTCACAGCAGTAAACATTCTTATGTGACCACAATTTCAAGCCAAACTACCCAAATAAATTTATTTATAAACAAGGAATCTAGGCTAGTTCTATAAGACACAGCTTTGCTGTTTACCATCAGATATCACTTCAACATACTAACAATATTTCCGAGCTCATAGCAACAAACGCCGCCTGAAGCAATTCGCGACTGTCGATAAAGAACTAGATAGTATTTTAAATATGCACGAGACGGGATTGCAGCTCAAATGCCACGGGCTTACGACATTCCTCGTAAGTTTGTCGACGGGTTCGAAAATACTCAGTGTTGTCGGTTTAATGGTCACTTTACATTTTTAATCTACCTATAGTAGCTGTTAAAAAGTTTTACCTTTACAGGATATAACAACGTTCGCATAGTGCACAAAAAGTACGGACTTTTGTGCCATTTTCTTTTTGAATCCTCCTCAGTCGCTCGAAAGTAAAAGTTTCATATCAGACGGAGGACGTCCACTGCTGGACATAGGCCTCCCCAAGGATTCCACGACGACCCAGTTCTGCGTTACCCGCATCCAGCGAATTCCCGCAACCTTCACCAGGTCGTCGTTACATCAAGTGGGAGGCCTGCCTACGCTACGTCTTCCGGTACGCGGTCTCCACTCCAGAACTTTACCACCCCAACGGCCATCTGTTGTACGGGCAATGTGCCGTGCCCACCACTTAAGTTTAGCGAATCTGTGGGCTTTGTCGCTTATCTTGGTTTTCCTAAGGACCTCCCCATCACATTACTAATTTAAACGAATCACTATTGAAAATAAAAACCAGCCAAAAGCGTATTGTACTCGCGCTCCGAGGGTTCCGTACAACGACACTTCTCCACACGAGAACAATGAATAATGAAAATGAAAAACCATCAACGAACGAGAGTGACAGAAAAATGTTTCTTTTTATTATTTCAGTTTTGTCCTTAGCAAGAGTACGACTAACCCATGGCCGGTTTATTTGTATTAAAATCATACCAAGTTTTTTTGGATCTAGCAAAAATAGAAACCCTTAAAAACACGCATCTTGTATGGGGAATCCCGTATTTTTTTGTCCTTTTATTATTTGTTAGCAAACATGCCGTTAACACATATTCTGTGAAAAAATCTGCTGGCTACCCTTTATTGAAAGGTGACTGACCAACGGGATCCTATCATTAAGCTTCAGCTGTCCATCCGTTCGTCCGTCCGTCTGTCTGTCAGCTGGCTGTATTTCATGAACCCATTTTACCGCTATAACAAATAATAAACAAACGAAAAAATGAATTTTGAATGAAATTTTATATTTATATTATATTATATAGCGTGAAACTTGTTGTAATTATAGTATACTCTTCTGAAGTATAACAACAGATAATAAAAAAGTTTGAGTCGGACTCACGCTAGAGTCCATACTGGCTGAAAAAAAACTCACGTTGACGTCCTATGTTTGTAATGTGTATCTCATTTTGGGTCCGACATCAGTTTTGTAACATCCTTTAACATATGTACTGTAAATTTTATATTAGTAGTGATAAATAACCACAAACGCTTTATATTATATCATATATGCCTTGATTTAACTTATAATTATTTTGTCAATCGTTTTAGCCCTACATAGGTATTCATAGTACAAATACATCACCTACTCAATTATAATAAGTATGTTATACAATAGAGATATTAAAAAAAACATTTGGGCTCAATTAAGCTATTAGCAGGATAGCAGTACTCTTTCCATTTGACGGCCATCAGCTAAGAATTTTCCATTGTTTTTCTGACGTAGATTTACCCGTGACATGCGACAGAACAATTTAAATGTAGCACCAATACAAACCTTGGAACCGCTTCTTTAACAAAAATGAAAAATTTTGACTTATCATTTTAGTTTGACTTTTAATGGCTTATTAATTACTATATTTTTGTAATTGTACAATAAAGCATATTTGATTGATTGATTGATCGTAACAGAATTGGCAGGTTGTTCTGTGAAGGATTTTTTTTATTAAAAATTTGAGTGCGTTGGCTGTACCTCGCCTGATGGTAAGTGCCAATGCAGCCGAGGATGTAACACGCAAACTCGAAGAGTGCCTATTCACTCTTGTCTTCAAGATTCCTGAAGTAATCGGGGAATACAAACACCGGCACCGGGTATTCCACTCCTTGGCCGTTCGCATAATGAACGAAGATGCAAAACGCTTCGTGCGTTAAGGTGGAAAATTAACGACAAAGGGGTGGAACCGCCCTCCGCGCCTGGTCATCTGATCATGAAATAAAGAGGGGGGAGTGAGGTCCTAAAGCTTTAGGGCACACTCTCCGAAATGAATCAATAGTATGAATCAATACTCATATCAAAAGGAATCATATAGTCGGGCATCTAAGAAAACAATTTAAGATTTATCATTTCGCACCATATTTGATCGAATACCATCTTGAATTAGTATGAGTTTGACAACTCCCCAAATGGTGACATGGGCAGTGGAGATCACACCATGTTTGGTCGAACGTGGATCAATACGAGATGAATCGTGACAAGATGACGTTTGACAGCAAGCCACATAAATGGGAAAGGCAAATCAACGCTTGTAGAGCTTCCATATATACTAACCGTTCAATGAAGAAACTAAACAAACCCCTAAGTCTATTCTATAAGTCAACATCTAAATGAAACTTGAGAAACGGTTCGGTCGTTTCTTTACTTCTTTGAAATCTCGAATATTACAGTTGATAATCCAACAGTAGGAATAAGGATAAAGGATTCAATAAGCAAATTCTTCTCCACTTTTGTTGGTCATAACTTGTAGATTAGCTGTGTGCGTTAGGTCTCGCCAGACACTACTTCTCGTTGTTACGACTACACTTCAGCCTTTAGTAATATTTCCCTACTCTTTTCTTCAGCTCAAATGTGTGTAGCGTTCGCGGTGCACAGGTGTTAACTCTAACGGGTAGAACCACACAACAAAAAGGGTGCAGAGAGCTCGCTCATGTATGTACCGGATTATAACTCTCTACCGCTCGCCGAAGCTCCAGGGCTGTCATTGTTAAATTTAACAATAGGTAAAAGTAAAGATATAGGTGTGTTTTAACTATGTTTATTTAGAATTTATTATTATTACTTCTCGTGTCATGTTGTTTTTATGTCCAAAAGACTTTATTTGTTTTAATATAAATGATTTTATTGACATTGTTAACTGATGATTGTTTGTTTTCGAATTTTTCACAGAACATTATGTTATGTAATTTACTATCTTATGACCATCAGAAAGAGTGTAGCATACACCTATTTTGAAATCTTGAAAATCTTGTTTAAATTATTATTTTTACATTTTTTTTTAATTTAAGGAAATCTGAAATGGACTATAATTTAATTTTGGATTTTACTATTATTATTGAATTATTATTATTTTGTAAATTTTAACATTGTATGATTTTGATTATTACATAATAAATAAGAATATGAATAACCGTATATAAATACAACAATATTTTAGATAAGCGAGTTAAAAACAATTTACAAATGTTGGTAGTTGAAATCAATCATGCAATAAAAAGTAGGTAGGTACGAAGCTAAAATCTATAATCATTTATTCGTCAATCTCGAAAATTACAACAAGACATTTTTAGTAGGTACTTGTAGCACAGATGAGATACTAGTCATGTAGGTAGCACTAATCGCAGACACTAAATAGGTGTGCGTGATCTCGTTCTCGCAGAATCGTGGTCTCCGTTTTCCATCCTATAGCTTGCGCGCGGCACTTGCGATTGTTCACGGTAGTGTATATGTCGTGGCCATATCGTTGAAATTGGTCAGATCATGAAATGGCCGTCGTAGAATTGGCCAGATCATGAATACCCGGACGGAATTGAGTTGAGCGAGCGAAGCGACCTATAATAGGTTCGTTAGGTTTGACGATGATACTGTCAAAGAGCCTCGCAAGATAGGCTCCCCCTGGGTGGAGAAAAGAAGGCAGTTAGGTTAGGTTAGGTTAGCATGATATGCTTGGCTATTTCATGATCTGATCAATCCATTTCATGATCTGGCCAATTCTACGACGGCCATTTCATGATCTGACCAATTTCAACGATATGGCCACGACATATATATTCTTTGGCTATACTGAGGTGGCGTGTATTCTTGATATATGTGTAGCTACATACGGCCCACTTGAGCGGTTGTATGAATCGGCCCTTCTGTACCCTTTCTGCTTTGTGATAGAACTTACGTATATATGTTCGTTACAAAATGTGCTGATATCACTCACCGCTCCAGTAACAGCCGTAGAGCTCGACGCGCATGCAGACGGTGCGCCGGTGGGAGCTGTACGGGATGAAGCGAATCTTCGACGCCCATATCGGAGGCTCCAGATGGTTTTTATTCTCCAAGTACGTGTTCGTATTACCGGTCAGGATCTGTAAAAGAGCAGTCTGTAGAGTATCGTCAAAGTATAACTTACATTACTTTTATGCATACTTTCAATATCTAAGGTGTAACAAAATTAGCTGAAACTATTTTAACTGGTGCTTCTACCCATGAAACTGAACAATTATCCCCATGAAACCCAAAAAAATTTTTGAACTTCCCATACTAAGTTGGCTGCTCAGCTGATCGAGTTAGTATGGGAGAGCCAATTTTTTTTGCGATTTGATTACGGGTTCCATGGGGAAAGTTGTTCAGTTTCATGGGAAGAAGCACCAGTTAAAATAGTTTCAGCTAATTTTGTTACACCTTATATTAGTACTAACGGTATAGTGAAGTTTTAGTTTAAGGCCATGTCGAGGCTTGCAATTTACATATAACAGATATGCATGATATTTAAAGGTAGCGTTAAGTTATTTTGCGAAGGTGACTGGCGACAGCGACCCAGTGTTCTATTAATACGGTCGCCCGGCCCGGTTGCTTGCGTTCCTCAGTCTACATCATCATCATCATCATATGAGTCTAAGGACGTCTACTGCTAGACAAAGGCCTCCCCCAAGGGTTCCCACGACCTTCACCAGGTCAGTATTCGTCAGAGCTTCGTATTAATTCATATTAAGCAGTGAGGCGCGCGACCCGATTCTGGTCGCCGGTCGCGGTCGCCAGCCGCCCTCGCCAAGATCGGAATTTAGGTACGTTGTACTAATATATATATATATATATATATATATATATATATATATATATATATATATATATATATTGTAGGTTTGAATTTTAAATTAAAAAAAAAATAACTCAGCGGTTCGTTCATTAAAATATTACAAAAGCTTTCGTACTTTCCATATTTCCTTTTGTATAAATAAATAGCTTATAATCATCAATCATTAAAAAAAACAGGTCAAGTGCGAGTCAGACTCACACTCCGACGGTTCCGTACTAATACACCTCTCCACACAACTAAGACAATGATACCGTTTAACATTACAAACAAAAGACACCAACGAGAGCGACATAAAACTTACTTTTTTTTATTCACTTCGGACCACTTATTACGAGTACGACTCAGAGCTAGCGCGTTTTTATTTCACTAGCTTTAGTTCAGGATTAGTACTATAATTACATCAAGTTTAACGCTTATATGTATTACCGTTTTTACGATAGAGCTAAATCAAAAATTACCCTATCAATACAGTTGTTAAAAAGTGGTACTTTATATGCTAGTTCGTAAAATTGATTTTACCGCACTCGTGCTTTTTACTTTGCAACTTTTTAAAAACTTTTAGCTCGGAGGAACAAGACATTAATTTCTAGTAAACAAAAAATTTAGTAACCAAAAATACAGAGTCTACAGAATCTTCTATAAGACTTTGGAAAGGAGAATTTTAAAAGAGATAGACTGTTCCTCCGAGAGGTTAGTACATAACGCTAGCTGATTAGAATCTTTTTGGGTTATATCTTTGTGAAGAACATCAAGGAATCTTTCCAAGGAGTTTTCAATGCTTACAATAATATTATCCCAAGCCTTATTGTAGTCTGTTTATGGTAATTAAAAAAAACGCATGCGTACGTGTGCCTAGCTAAAACATGGCGCAATTTTCGTAAAACTGAATTGAGTTGCTATAGTTGTGATTACGAATAAAATAATGAATAGTTATTATACGTGTAATATAAAAATATACTTATGAGTATGTATAGGAAAAAACTAAGTGAAATTACTCCCCGGGACATTTAAAATGAGCCACAAGTCGCGTAAAATAAACTTTGGTTGCTGAAACCTTGACAGGTTAATTAAATACCTATCCATGTATTTTGTTTTGCTGTAACGTACGGTAGTTTTTTTTATTTACTTTACCTGTTTTCTGTATTGAAAAACGACGTATGATACATGGGTGTAAAATTTAAATGACAAACTCGAATGTCACTCGTTTGTTATTTACCTTTTTACCACCCTTGTATCATAAATAACTAATAAAAAAACGTTTTTTGTACAAGCGGAAGCGGGTTAGTAGGTATTACACTTTCTTAATTTTTTATTAATTGCCCTTTCGGCGGCAACAGGAACACACATTCTGTGAAAATTTCAATTTTCTACCTATTACAGTTCATGAAATACAGCCCGCTGATAGACAGACGGACAAACAGCAGAGGCTTAGTAATTGGGTACTGTTGATCACCCTTTGGATAAAACTTTCATCCTACTCTGTTAGAATGACCGGGAGAGTACACCTTATATTATTACTCCACCAATAAAACCAGCACGCCTGTTGATAAAATTATGTTATTGGTGTTGCCTATGCCTAGCAACCTCCGTTCGCGCCTGCGCTGTCGCTGCGCGCTCGGCGCGTACCTAATTATTGATGCTAATTTTATTGTAAATTGTAGGTGGGTAAAACTCTAGAGATATTATCTAAGAGTGTATGTAGAATATATTTATTGTTTTTGTAAAATATAGTACATAAGTATTGATACTCTATAGAATGACACATACCAAAAACAGACCAAGTTTGTCGCCCCTGGCTATTTAAAACGCCGTATAATCAAAGAAAAATGCTTTTTTTCATTCAGTTCGGACTTCTTAACGCAAGTTCGACTCACACTTGGCCAGTTATTATTATTTTTGGTTTACTTCAGTATTTCAAATAAAAGACACCAACGAGAGTGACATAAAACTTACTTTTAAGCTATTGCATAGCTTTTATCGCGGGCTTTAAGCGCGGCGACTGAATCAAGAATTCCGTAACGCAAATTAAACCTAACACCCCCCACTCCGCCTACCATGTAGCTCGGCCGAGCGTTACCGCGTTCTAAAAACTTACAGTGCCATCTAATAGCGTTTTGCGGTACTAAAAGGACTTAGTCAATTTTACTGGTGTAACTTTCTTAGTGTTAATTTATTACATAAACATCCCGCGCCCCAAGGACTATATGGTACTGGTAAATACTGCATAAATAAAAAATAAATAAATAATTATAATCGCATAAGTTGATAAAAATGCTATGCAATAGCTTTACCGCGGCAGTCCCCGAGCGCCACACGTTTTTTTATTCAGTTCGGCTCACTTAGTACGAGTACTACTCAGACTTAGCGCGTTTTTATTTTATTTGTTTTACGTCAGGATTAGTACTATAATTACACCAAGTTTTACGCTTATACGTATTACCATTTTAACGATAGAGCTAAATCAAAAACACCTCCTAAATACCTATAAAAACATGTTTATTGTATGGAGACCCCCCTTATTTTTTCAGTTTATCAAATTTTTAGTATTTGTTTTTATAGCGGCAATAGAAATACACATTCTTTAAAGTTTCAACTTTCTGCATATTACGGTTCATAAAATACAGCCCGCTGACAGACGAGACGGACAGACAGCGGAGGCTTAGTAATAGGGTCTCGTTGGTCACCCTTTGGGTGCACGGAACCCTAAAAAAGTATGACGGTGTCGCTCAAAATGTGGAGAAACACTGAGATGAGCCAATTAAATTCTGTATGTGTCTGACATCCTATTATTGTTTAATGGGTGACTATTATTATATCAACTCATATACGTCCCCACCGAGGGGCTCGAGCCTACCCTGAATCAGGGCGATTAGGCCTTAGTCGACCACGCGGGCCCAGTGCGGGTTGGTCGACTTCACACACAACCTTCGAGTTTCTTCGCAGGCCTGTGCAGGTTTCCTCACGATGTTTTCCTTCACCGTTAAAGCAATCGGTAATGATATGTACGTAAGTTTTTAAAAAACTCATTGGTACATTGGCCGTCCAGATTTAAACCCGGTACCTCTGGTTAGATGGACCGAGTCGTTACCGGTTGACCCACCGGTTGACTATTAATGCCAATGTTCCTTTTTGCCACTGACCGTTAGTCCTGTTATCATAATGATGAAATGAAGAGAGTCCTCAGCAAAACGCAAAACATACGGATAAATATAAGATTAAATTCACGTATCTTATACGAGTATCAATAACGTCAGAGTTTTGTGTCAAATACAATGTACAGGGGCCAACACATCAAGCTATACACTCATAGTGCGATTCTGATCCATACGCATTCGGCATAAGAACGGTACAAAGTCCAAAGTGTGTAGCTTGATGTGCTGGCCTGTGTACAATGCGTACAGCGAAGGTAAACCGTTTGCACATAAGATAATTCCTATTTCCACGTTCCAAAGGTGTACCGTGTGATTGTAGTTGCCGGAGGCTATGTAATTGATAGTTAAAAGGCAACTTCCATTAATCAATTAAAATTTGAGGTTTGCTTCCATCTGCTATGAAGCGGTTGGCGGCTTGGCGGCCCCCCGCGTGTAAATGACACCTGTTTAAAGTGTTTAATTACTCGTCCCTTCGGCTTCGTTCGTTTACTCTTCGCTAGTTAAGCCGACTATACTCTCGTACAGCGTATTCATCATTGAGTTTCTATTATCTACATAGGGAAATTCTACGTTTAATTTTTTTTTATATTATGTACGTTTTATTAAATAAAAATTTGAGTGCGTTTGACTGCAACTCACCTGATGTAAAGTGATGAATTAATGATGTAGTCGAGGATGTTTTACGCAAACTCAAATTATGCCAATTCACTCTTGCCTCGAAGATCTTTGGAATCGGTAATCACTGCCTAGCATAAAATACGAGTACGGCATGTATTTTATGCAAGGCAGTGTTTCCTGATTCCGTAAGGCATACTTTTAAATGGACTTCAAAAATACCGACCAAGTGCGAGATAGACTCGCGCATAGTAGGGTATCATAGTCTTTTTAAATAAAAATGTAAAATTTAAATAACAAAATTATTTATGCAGTTGCACATCTTAAGTTGGTCGACTATTATTTCTTAAATAATACAAAAAAAAACCTTTTTTATAGATCTTTAGAGGTGTTTTTGATTTAGCTCTATCGTAAAAACTGTAATACAGACAACCGTAAACCTTAGTGTGATTACAGTATTAATACTGAAGCAAAAAAAAAATCGGACAAGTGTGAGTCGTACTCACGCTAAGTAGTCCGAATTAAATGACAAAAAAGCATATTTTTGTCACTCTTTTGTTTGTAAGTAATGTGAAATTTGAAATGAAATGAAATTTTATCATTGTCATTATGTAGGTATATACTAAGTAGTTGTGTGGAGAGGTGTGGTGGTATGGAAACCTCGGAGTGCTAGTCCGACTCGCACTTGGCTGGTTTTTATTTATGCTGTTGTGCCCTACCAAGATATGATAAAATGTATACTTTACACTATTATGTATCAAAAATGTTATCTATGCCTGCCTAGACTGGGCTCCCTCTACCTACAAACACATTATCCTGCCTAATAAAAGCGATAAAACGGTAATGTCTCTCGACGATTCCTCAAGAAGGAAAAGGACAGAAACAGGATAATAGAGATAATTACTGTTCAAACACGATAATATCTCACAAAACCCAATAAAATTTGATAGGGATATTTAATTTTATGACAATTTTAAAAACATGGAATGTTTTAGTTGAGAAAGCTTGTTATTACGGTGTCAAGAATATTATATAACTAAGAAGGTAGTGGTTCATAAAACATACTTAGTAATAATACATACATTCTAACAATAATACCTATTCATTTTAAAATAAATACATCAATGCGAGCGACAGAAAATTGCTGTTTACTTGACCCTCTTCCGCCCGGCGCTGCTCACACCTGCCGAACTTCCACCACTAATACTCCATTTTATAGGCCTCCACGTATTGCACGCTTTGGCAGTTTCCGACATAAATTATGCAACCATCAATAATTTGAGTTCATCTCTAAGTGTAACAGACTCACCTCTTGACCGTCTGCCGCTCTGTACCGCACCCACTTGCCAAGCTTAGGCCGCCAGTACTCCAGTACGTAGGCCTCCGCATATTCCGCGCCCTGGCCGTTGCCGAAGCGGCCCTGGGTGCCAGTGCCGGTGATCACGTGCACCGAGTGCAGGTCTATCTCTAGCCACTCAGTGGACTCGGTGGTGATCTGCGATTTGGGACACCAAGCGCCCCCCTTTATCTCTTGGTGTAACCTGGACAAGAAAGTTAGGATTCCGTTGGAAAACAATGTCAGGACAGACAGGGCAGGCATCTACTATCAAGAACTCAATTTTTTTTTGTTCACTATTGGTATCATCTAACCTGATGATAAGTGACGATGATGCCGAAGATGGAAGTGGACTTACCAAGATTCCCCAACGCAATGGGGAACTGGCTATCTTATCTTCATACCGGAACACATCAATGCTACTAACACAACAACAATATTTTTTCAAGAAACTCAAATACTTAGATAATAATATTTATTATTTATTAATAATAGTTCAAAGTATTTATTAGAATTTCTGGGAAAAGATTCTAATTTAACTTTTTAATTTGAAACAAGTATTTTTGTCAGTCTAACTTTATAAAGTGCATTTTAAAGGCGTCAGAATAAACAAACGCACAATTGTGCAAACAGACAATATATATCGTTATCGCCGCTGTGGGTGACACTATAAATAAAGAAATCAGGCCAACTTATGTTTTAAGCGCAATTAGCTTTAAATTAGCGAAGAAGCGAAGTTTGCTTTAAGTACAGGGAGTGTTCTGTTCAAACGATTCGCGTCAGTGATCAGCGGCGGTCATTAACTTGGGATTAAAACGGGCCGATTGACGAGCAGAGCTCAAAAGAAAGGGCGTCATCTCTGCAGTACTGGGAACGTGTCATATTCCAATCAAAGTTAATAATAGTCCCCACTACCGCTCAGTATTCACCGCTGTTTTATTAGCTTCTCTCTCATCGTGTGTCACGCCGAGTGTAATCATTTGGACCAATCAAATTCCTGGCCATTAAGACTTATTGAAGCGCCACTGCGTCCACGTTATCAATGACAAGTCGCCGCTCGCGCAATTGATATTATCCCATATGTATGTCATACTGTCTCTAAGCCATCTATGAGCACATATGATTCCGATCACACGCGGTGGCTACTGCTAGTTTAGGATTAGGGATGCATCCGATACCGATACCGATATATCAGCGATACTTCGGGTTTGCCGATATATCGGTATCGGCGATATTTTTATGGCAGATTCAACGATACTTTTCAAATTTCGCGCTTTAAAAATGCAATGTAAACGCGCGTGTTGTCCCATCTATTTCGTTGCTAACGAGGCATCTGTCGCATCTGAGAGACTAATTTCCACCGCAGGTCAAACAGACTTGCGAAATCGCTTTTGCCCGCAAAACTTAAGAATGCTTTGTTTTTTAAATAAAAATCTTATAAATGTTACTTTTGATTATTAGAAATATTAATTCATTGTGTTTTATTTATTCTACCTTCCTTTTTGAATTCAATAAGCGTATCGGTATCAGTATCGCCGATATGTTTATAAGAGTATCGGTATCGTATCGGCAAAAAGGCGTATCGAGGCATCCCTATTTAGGATGATATCATGATTATAGGCGCTGAAAATAGAACTAAGTAGTAACGAGCCGCAGCATTCACTACTTTACGGGCAAAGAATTCAACTTAACTAAAGAGCGATACATATAAAAGCAGCAGAAGTACATATATACAGTACATAGTACAGACTTAGAATCCCAACGAAACCGAGCCTTACAAAGTTAAGACTCCGCCGGGAGCAGAACCCGCGACCTCCTAATGTGAACACAATGGACTTAAGCATTACGCCACGAAGGTGGTTAAAATAGTTGACCCTTTTCTTGGTGTAGCCGGTTGTATCAAGTATAAAAACATTTGGCATCGGAATCAGGCCTATTGTATATTCACGGAATGTGGTTTCATGTTTAAAGTATTGATCAGAACAATAATAAAACCCACAATTTAATAGGGCACTATACCCTATCGATTTATCACAGTCGTCACGACACGAATATGGCCACGCGATGAACATCAAACGTAGAGTGACACAGTAATTTTTGTTCATTTTAGATAGTATAGGTAATTGGTCGCTTTCATAGGTATACGGTACAGGGTTTGAAATTATTAAGATTTTCTATGATAATTATCCGATAACTGTCGGCATTGATTCTAATTTTTGGCTTTTGAAATTTTCACTAAAAATAAAAAAATACAAAAATATATTGCAGAAAAAATAACAAATTAACTTTTAACTGTTTAATTATAAGTTTAATCGCGGTTATTAATCATCAAATTCGTTTTTGTGACTTTTTATAAGTTCGAGTTTTCACGCGATTCGACACGTCACGAAACATAAAATCGTGATTGGATAAACATAGTAGGACATAACGCGAGGCTGGCGTTTTGTCAAAGATAACAATAATATTAATGTTTTATTTTTACAATTAATATTTTAATTATCAAGATAATTATCAACGTTATAATAATCGATGATTATCAAGATAATTATCAATGATTATCACTTCGAACCCTGATAGGGTACAATGTAAAACACGGAATTTAATCTTGTAGTTAATATCAAAGAAGCCAGGTGAAAGAAAATAAAAAATAAAATAAATAGAAAAGAAATAGGAAAAGCCAAGAAAACTTGTTAAATATTCAAATTAATTTCCAGGATCTGGTCTATTTGCCGCCGTTAAATAGTATTGGAATTACATGGGACTTCAAAGAAAATTGTAAAAACAGAACATAAAAAGGAAGAACATGCCGAACGAGCATTTAGAGCGGAAAAATATTTACGTTTCTAAATATAACGCGATCCAAGCAATCGAGCACAGCTTTTGTGTGGAGACTCATTTACACCCAATCTGGCGCTATGAGCAGCTCGCCGCTACCGGCCATTTAGTGCGAGATCGCTATAACGGTGTTTACAATTATGACTTGTGTAAGCAAAGTTAAGACTTGAAAAACCGGGCCATTATCTCCAACAAACGCATTATTTCCAATCATTTTTCTGGTACGAAAACAAAACTGAAATATCCTGAAAGCTTAGCGAGATATCCAGAGTGCCTTTTATAGACTTACTCTAATTTCGACTCTGAAAATAATTTTGTTAAACATTAACGTCAACCTAAACTGATGTATTGTATCATGAAGTACAGCTCTTTTAGATTAAGGCGAGACATTGATTGGAACAAGTTAGTCTCTGTTTTTTTTCTTTATGTGTAAAAAGTGAATAAAAAAAACACATTTTTGCAAATTTTCAATGTTTTTTCGTTTCAATTAAAAACTACAATAAATTTTTAAAAATTCCACTGGCATATTGAAGTGTGTGCTTAGACTAGGGTTTGTACCCGGGAATTCTCGTCCCGGGAATTCCCGGGAAATCGGTTGGTTTCATTCCCGAGAAATTCAGCTCGAGAAAAGTCGAGACATCGAGAAGTTGAAATTAAACTTATCTCCTGGAATTTTTTTTACGCTTTCTTTATAAATGCGAGGCGGCGCGGCGGCGGCATCCTTTGACAGCGCGGCACGTTTCTGTCGGTATCCTTTTTTTACCAACAAACGCAAGCGCCCGGGCGGCCGTTTCGTAAAGTTTCCTTCATTCGTGTTTCAACTCCCGCCGTGTTCGGATCGGATCATAAAGCCAGGACAGTGTATTCAGTGACGCACGCGTAATATAATTGCAGAGTAGTTATTTCTTATTTAAATAGTATTTTTCACTGCAAAAGTTCAAGTGTTTGTTTTGTAGGATTGCCAAGATTGAATAGGTATTTCAAAGAAATGAAACTTGTTTTTTTTTATAAAAATAGAGAATTTAGTGCATTAATATTAACCAATTTCATTAGTTGCAATAATCACACAAAAGCCTAAAGTCCTAAACTTATAATTATTATTAAAAACTAGCTTTTGCCCGCGGCTTCACCCGCGTGGACATAGTTTTTGTGACTGTCTTATAGGGTGCGTGGTGCCCGAGCCGCAAGCGGTTCGCGAGCGTGGGCATGTATTTTCTCCAGATCCCTCGAGAACTATGTCAGGATATGCTTATTAGTAAATCATGTCATTTCCCATGAGAGAGATGGTTGAGAGCCATCTCTGTGCAAAAAATCACAACAATCCATTGTTGCGTTGCGATGTAAAAGTAATTAACCATAAAAAGAGTTTTTTTTTAGTTCCCTCAGGAACTGCATCAGATTATACTATTTTCCCGGGATACAAAGTAGCCTATGTCGTTCCCCGTGACACAGGCTACCTGCATGCAAAATTATGTCAAGATTGATTGAGGTGTAGAAGCGTGAAAAGGTAACAAACAAACAAACACATTTCCACATTTATAATATGAGTAAGGTTTATGTTTTAATTTTATCATTATTAATAACACATTTAAATTAAACACTCTTTATTATTTAAAAAATAAAATTTAGGCGCAAATATATTTTTTTCTCGATAACCCGAGAAGACCCGAGAAATCAGGCTCGAGAATTCTCGAGACCCGAGAACTGAAAAACCTCGAGAAATCACAAACCCTAGTTTAGACTAATTAACTAAGAAAATTTGAAGGTTTAAATCGGTCTGGTTTGCCTGTAGAATGCAAATCTCTGTTTTAAAAGAGTTTTTGATGTGTAACATCTTTGCTCTCGCTTTCCTGCAATTTGTGGGAATGATTTCGTGAAATGGGACGGAAATGTGTAACATGGGACGGAAATGTGTAACAGGAAGTCGCGAAAGCGCGCGCTATTCGATCTGACGAATGAGCTTTGCTCTCGCTTTCCTGCAATTTGTGGGAGTGATTTCGTGAAATGGGACGGAAATGTGTAACAGTGATTTCGTGAAATAGGACTCTCGTAAAGTAGAATTCCGAAAGCGCGGAATTCTACTTTACGAGAGTCCGACTCGCACTTGGTCGGTTTTTTCGTTACTGTCAGATCCGCCACCCAGGTACAATATCGTCATCAAATCTAAGTAACCTAAAGTATTTTGTCACATGTTACACATCATATGCGAGTACTGTAGGTCTCGCTCGAATTATTTTTTTTTTTGTTACACATAAAAGTTACGGACTGTGTTTCTGCAACTAAAGAAAATGAAGTAGAAAAAAACAGAGAAAGAAACCTTGTTTGATATATTTTTTTCTGTAATAAAAGTTAACGAATCATGTTTCTGCAACTGATGAAATGAGGTCATTGAAATGAAGAATCAGGTTATAATATAAAATATCATTTCCATATGTTTGTAATTGCTGAGAAAAATCGAGACCCCTGCAACCAGTTTCCAATGCATCGCCTTAACGATAATTTGACTGTTTGACAACGTACAATGGACACCTACCTATCTGTCAATTAGTCCACTTCCTTCATTGGAATAAAGATAAACAAAAAATTTCATCATTCCGAATATAATGGGGCCTTCTCTTCAACAATTTATTATGATTATTTCTTTTGTTTGTCTAACGTTTACCTTCCATTCTGTGGTCCCACGTTGCCGTCGTTGAAAGAGGAGCTGGCCGTGAGGTCCTTGTCGGGGATCAGCCCGCTTTCCATACCCAGCGGGGCGATGCATTGCGCTGAAACCAAACATCTTCTTAATTACAGTACCAAATTGGAGCGGGTGCGTTCCCGCTGGTCGCTCTAGTCGTCAGGGGCTGAAATATAAAAAGCGTAGCCTGGGCTTGGTGAGGCCTTCGGTCATGAAGTATCTACATAATAAACATATACTAAGTAATTGTAGCCTAGACTAATAAAATATTTTTATTAGTTGTAGGATGGAAAATCGTAGCAAATCAGCAGTGTCCCAGTTACCACTTTTCATACAAGATGTCGGAAAACTCGACCGCATTTTTAAAATTAGTATAATAAAATCTCTACAATATTCTTCATCTTGTGTGCTTTTAATATTAATGGACGATGGATGTTTCAGATTTATATACTCTAAAATCGTTGGATCGATTACGATGAAACTTTGGCGAGTTGTCCCTGGAAGGTTTACAACAAAAAACCTTTGATGTCTACGATGGGCGAAGCCGCGAACAACCGCTAGCAGAATATAAATGCTGATGCATCTGCCGAAATGTTTGTTTGGAACTCATCACAGTTCAACTGTTTCGCATTCAACATTTCCAATGGCACGGTTTAAAGTTCGACGTGCCGTTCGCAATGGACACGGAGCCCGGAGCCGGGAGCCGGGTAGCCTGGCGCTCGTCAAAATTAAGTGAAAACGCCCGCTCCCGGCCTCTCCCGCGGATACTCGTTTCAACCTCGTCCGTCCAACTGTATCCAGGCATTTTCGCAAATGTCATTTTCGTGCCGGGGCAATTTCTCTAGCTCAACCGAATATCGATCGTAAAGCTACTGTGGAAGTGACAAGAGTGAAAGAGGTGCATTTAATTGGTTTCGTAATATGTACGGGACACGTACTATTAATTATGTTTTTCAATTGTAGGGTGACACATTATTTAGTGTTAAACTGTTAAAATAATTAACTAATAACAGGTCTCATAAAGGGAACCTATTTTATGTATTAGAAGTATAGGTTTTTATGAAGTAAAAAATTAAAGGGGGTTTTCAACTGAGGTGCGGTACATACGTTTTCAGACTAAAATATGTATGTATGTGCATCCTTATAGCGCAGATATGATGCAAACAAAAAAATATTCTATTACCGACCCCAAAACATACAATCCTCAGGAGGACATCATATTGGTATGAAGGGTTACCAGCAGTTAAGAGGTGAGCGTGTGCTATCAAAGTGGCATGCATAAGTGATAAGATCAAGAGCTCACCCTCCAGGTACGTAGAAGTTTAATGACATTTCGATGGCGGGCTCTGGTCTCACGTCTGTACTTTGTTGTGAATACCTAAGTGACGCTAGAGCACTGTCGGGATCTTGCGACGGGGGCGAACTACGCCACTTCTGACGCAAAGAGGCTTCGGTAAACACGAATGCGAAAAGGTTTTGCGGGACTAAAACAAAATTAATGACAACGCAACAAGGGTGTGAGCAACGCACTAGATCTGTTGAGTATAAAGGCATTTTTTGATGGTCTTAAGACGATTTGGCTTCGTGGTGTTTAAAAATAGCTTTTCTGTATTTTTTGGGTGGACTGCATCAAATTTAAAATCACTTAATTCGTAAGTTAACGAATGAAAATTATGAAGTCTAATTTAATATTTCAAAAATATTTAGAACAAAACCTCGAATAGTTCATAAAAAGGACCTATATCATGACTAGTAAGCAACTATCGGATTGTTTACCGGAAATGGGATTTCAGGGACCATTGACCGGGAATGCGGTCTTAGGCGCTTTGCACACGACGGGGCGGGGCGGGCCGGTCAATTTCGCCGCCAATGATAGCACAAAGGGAATCCTATACTACCAACGCACATGGAGGCGACGCGGTCTTTTTGTCCTCTATGTGCGTTGGTAGTATAGGATTCCCTTTGTGCCTTCGTTGGCGGCGAAATTGACCGGCCCGGCCCGCCCCGTCGTGTGCAAAGCGCCTTAGGATGCTACGCTACAGATGAGTATGAGAATACTATATGTACCTACAATGCATCCATCTATAACTAGCTTTTGGAAGCAGCCTCCCCCCGTGGACTTCGCTTTTCTCTCGACTTCGTTCCCGCTTTGTTCGGTGGGAATTTGATAAATTAACTTGCTTATATTATTATAGATGAAGGTGGTCAACCTGTGAAAAAATCACCCTACTTATTTATTTTACCTTTTAAACCAGAATAAGTCATCTTTATATCTCTAGCAGCAAAAACATAAGACTTTCATATAAACTTACGGTTGCCATTATACCCCCTTAATTCAGCCCTGTTGTAAAATCCGCTTATAGCTGACGTCTCCTACCTATAAACTACTAGCCAAATTTCAGCTTCATGGGTTAAGTAGTATTCGAGATTTCGTTTTTAAAGAGTGAGTGACTATATATACACTAGTGGGTGCGCAGATCTCGTTTTTTGCCGTTCTCGTAGGAATTTCCCTAAATCCTTTCTTAGCGGATTCTCGGGTCCTAATTGGTACATGTATTCCAAATTTCAGCGAAATCCTTTTAGTGGTTTCGGCTGTGCTTTGATATACCTGTCCTTTTATATATACAGATTCTAGCGGATGGCCAGCGTCCGGTTTTTTCCGTTCCCGTGGAAATTTCCCAATTCTTAGCGGATGCCTACGTCATAATTGCTATCAGTATGCCAAATTTCAGCCCGATCCGTCCTATGGTTTGAGCTGTGCTTTGATAGTCAGTCAAGCAAGACAAACGATTTTATAAGTATACTAGTGGATGCCCGCAGCTTCGCCCGCGCAGATCCCGATTTTTGCGGTTCCCGTGGGAATTTCCTAAAATCCTTTCTTAGCGGATGCCTACGTCATAACATCTACCTGCATGCCAAATTACAGCCCGATCCGTCCAGTGGTTTGGGCTGTGCGTTGATAGATCACTATGTCAGTCAGTCAGTCAGTCACCTTTGAGTTATATATATTTAGACATATATACATATAGATGGGTAGAAGATAAAGTAGTCATAATATTGTACCCACGTTTATCTGACACCGAGCTCAGCCAATTGGTTGTTGTGAAACAGGACACTGATAACGCGAACATCAGTGTTGCTATCAATCGATAGGACACACCGTGACTTATGACTCCCTAGGCGATGTCAGCTCATTCCCAAACCCTTTAATTAGTTAATGCACTTTTTCAATACAGTTGTTCGAAAAGTGGTTCTTTATATGCCAGTCAAGCGTGCGCAAAATTGATTTTACCGCACACGTGCTTTTACTTTACCACTTTTTTTTAAATTTCTAGTTCAGAGGAACAAGACATTTCTAGTAAATAAAAAAATATAATAACCAAAGAGACAAAATTTTCTGAGTTTTGATAGGAGACTTTTAAAAGAGATAGGTTGTTCCTCCGTTAGGTTAGTACATAACGCTAGCTGATTAGATTGTCTTTGAGTTATATCTTTGTGAAGAAAAGAGAATAAATATGAAGGAAGCGCATAGGTTACACCAAGGAATAGATCGTCTTTTGCCACGGAGGTTTTAATTCTTAGAATAATACATATTATTCCAAGCCAATTTATGATATTATAAAAAAAACTTACGCATGCGTACGTGTGCTAGCTAAAATATGGCGCAATTTTCGTAAAACCGTTAGTACTAATATATATACTGTGGTAAAACTGAATCGAGATGTAGTTGTGAAAACGAATAAAATTATAATTATCAGGATTTAACATAAAAGACATAAAAAAAAACATAAAAAAATTATTTACGAAGTTATCTTATCTAATAAGTACAAGTAAGTCAAATATAAAAAATGAACGCGTAAAATGAACTTGATTGCCAAAACCTTGATAGGTATGTATTTTATGTATTTTTTTTTCTGTCACGGTCGTTTTTATTTTACCGATTTTCTCACAAATGTATTGAAAAACATTGTATGATACATGGGTGCAAAAGCAAAAAACAAACTAGTGACGATGGTAAACCCTCGTAATTGACCTTTTTACCACCCTTGTATCATAAATAACTATTGTGGACGACCTTACTGTTATCGTTCCAAGCAATGTGCAGTGTGTAGCTTATTGCTTAGCTCAATTTTTATAAAACCTTAATAATATTAATTTTATTGAAGCAAAGCTACGTTTGAATTAATACCTCTAAAAATCCTCCCTATTTTAAGGTCAGTAATAGGTTAGTTTAAAATGGATGATGCCTTTGTCCAGCAGTGGACGTGCTTTGGCTGATAAGATGATGATGAAATGGATAAATCAGAATGTATAACTGTTATCAAAATATAGTATTCTCCTTGTTAGATACAATTAACAATTTACATTATATAAGCTTTATTTAATGTCTGCGAAACAACGAAATCCAAACACGACCTCAGCTTGCCATTTCGTAAATTTTGCATTCCACTTCTATGAGTGGCAATCGATATGAGGATAAATGGCTGCAGCATGTTCGTGACATGTTGCAGATTTACAATCACATTCACCATTTCTGAGGCTAGCAAAAATTATTTTGCTCGGGATAAACTTCGTGTCATCAATTGACCGCAGTGAAGAGATAGCAGACGGCAGACTAATGCTATATTTGCCTATATAAAATAACTTTTCCTAAAATTAGCTTAGTAGTTTCACCATCATGGTCTATGGATATATGTCACTTTAACACCTACATCCGTTCAGTCTTTAGCCATTTTCAAATCAATTTCTTTGTTCACTAAAATATGTTTTTATGCACAATTGGTAAGCCCTTGGCATCATCTCACCTGATGGTGACGATGATGAAGATGAAAGCGTGCTTATCAAGATTTCCCAAAGCAATGGGGAATTTCACCCTATCCTGTACATCCTAAACAGCTGATCCACTTTCAGGACATTTGCATCCAGCAAAAGCAGTATTTAGCTTTTTTAAACTCAGTTGCATCACATATCATATCAGCTCATATACGTCCTCACCGAGGGGCTCGAGCCTATCCTGAATTAGGGTGATCGAGCCTAGTATACCACGCGGGCCCAGTGCGGGTTGAGCGACTTCTCACACAACCTCCAAGTTTCTTAGCAGGCGTGTGCAGGTTTCCTTACGATGTTTTACTTCGCCGTACGAGCGTCGGATAAATGTACATATAAAATCTAAATTTAGAAACAGGTTGGTACGAGGCAGGATTCGAACCACGACCTCGCGCACAGGATGTAGCGGCCCTAGCCGTTACGCTACCCACGCTGTTTCATCACACTAAAATCTTTTCAGTAATTTCACCCTATTATGGACCTGTGCCCAAATACCAGTAACTAGATTATAAGTAAGTGGAAATCGGTGTAGCTGTGTGTACGAATGCTAATTTTCATTTGGGAGGTGTGCGTACGGTCTTAATTTGAGCTAACCAGCGTCTAGACGAGACTGATCTGTGCAGTAAAGGGGACAGTATTGTGCATGCATAATGAAGTGCGTGTCCTTTTATCACTGTCGATACCAATCAATCGATCCACTGTACTTGAGAATTGATTTTACGAGCCGTTTATAACATGATATCAACAAGCAAATGTGTAGCGTTCAATGTAAATACATTCGCAAAGCAAAATTCGCTTCAGCGATACTATAAAATCAGTCTAGCATTCATTAATGCGATTCAAATGAAACTCAGATGGGTCCGACCAACCGATCTGATATCAGATCACTCAAAATATTATAACGTATCAGGCTGCTTAATTTCAAGTCAATACACAAATTCTAATACTTTCTTTCTTTATTCCTACATACACATACATTTAAAAACGTTTTTAAAGAAAAACATATTCTAATGATCCACCTCAGACAAACAAATTTTGAAGTCTTTAACACTTAGTCAAGAACGAGGTGGAAAATGGAAATGAATGTCGGTATTGATGAGCTAGGGTCCAGAATAGCGTGCATTAACAAATGAGACTAGTAATTTGTTTGCAAGGGAAAAGCGAGGCCTCAAACGCAAAAGGGCCGATTGTCATAATGTATTTGTCGCAAGTCGCAGCCAAATGAACAAATTAGCCAATCAATTAATGGAAAAGCCTGCTATTAAACTACTCCATAAAAAGCTCTGAAAGAAACCGATAAGTTAGATCAGCATGGCTCTGGACTTTGGCAGTCTATCGGCTTTTTTACGTGGGCTAACCCGTTGATTCAATGGGTAATAGACCAAGGCTGCGAAATATGCTTATGCTTCCACTAAAAATACCTTTCTTAAATTTCGATTCCAACTAAGCTAGATTTACGAAATTTAAATTGTGTCACAAAATATTCTTAGTATTTTTATTATAACTGTAAAATACGGCATACGGTTGACGACCCACCCTTGAAGACTAAAATGTAATGACTAGTATGCCGACAATCTCGCTGGCTACGAAACAAAATACTTAATACTAGTTCTAGTGCCCTCGCCAATCCAACAGCACTGTCTCTTGCAATGCCCTTCACATCTTCAACTTACAAATCGGATGTAGTACCATATCTGAGACGTTTTGAGTATCGGGCTATTTGCATCGTTGTAGCGAGAAGCCTAATAAGTAAGTACTCAGAGGTCGCTTATTAGTCAATATATCAGCTCGCTCCTTGCGTGCGGTAGGCATTTAAACAATAGTAATCTAATATTAATTCTGAGACAGCGCAGTGCATCATTTAATTAGGTGTCGTAGCTGATAACGTATGCTGCGTCGCAGTGGAAGTAGCGGGGCATAAGCTTTCGCGGGGGCGGTTATAGGACATTATAGATATACAGTGTAAACTCTGTAAAACATCACTCGATATAACGGTTGACTCATGGAAACGTCAAAATTTTTTGGCTTTAGTTGGTTTACTTTGACGCTAATTTCTCTCTGTATAACGTAAACTCTTAATAACGTCACAAAATACTCGGTCCCTTGAGTGTCGCTATATAGAGTTTACACTCCAGTTGTTATAGTATGGTACAGAACGACTGCCTACAGAGCACGAGAAAGTCACACACAGTTCTGATTAGCTTTAGCAATACACAACAAAAATAGCCTACACAATCAAACAATCATCAACTTGACTGCATAAAAACAATACTCCTCTTTTTGCCCATCGGGTAAAATTGTATCCTATGTCACTCACAGGATCAAGGCGAAGGTGTCCAAAATCCATCAAGCCGTTGAGGCTACAGGATCATCCAAAAAAAGACATACATACATACACCCAAAAACATTACCCTCCTTTTTTGGCAGTTGGGTAACAAATGTAAACCGACTGTAAATTTAAAATTTTAGAACCCGGCTTTCTACGGATCTTTTTGCGATAATTTTATTTTACAGGTCAGTGTTAGGTATTGAGATTAGTTTGCGACTAAAGCGGAGATATGTGATTTTCTCATACATTAGACTCGCTATGGAATGTCCACTTTGATTCGATGTATTGCAAATTCTTAATGATGTGTCATGAGCTCATAAAACAAATAATCTTCAATTAGTTTAAAAAACTAAAAAACACGCTTTTCGTATTCCTGACAGCAAACCCTTTCATTTGATACCCATATCATGGGGGTGCATTTCAAATAGCCTGTCCGCCATCTTGGACGTCCGCCGTATTGGATTTAAGTCACGTGACAATTTTTTTGGTATTCCTGACAGCAAACCCTTTCATTTGACACCCATATCATGGGGGTGGATTTCAAACAGCCAGTCCGCCATCTTGGGGAGGCCGCCATATTGGATTTGTGATGACGTTTCTTAGCTAGTCAGTATTGTCATCAGAACTCAGAGCGTGTGCAAAATTTCATCCTAATCGAAGACCGGCAAGTGGGTCAAATTAAGATTCCAAGATTTTCTTACATAGTTACAAGTGAAGCTAACAAAAGCGTGTTGAAAATTATTTTGTTGTTGAGTCTAGCAAAACCAATAAGATAAAATAGAGTAAAATTGGTATAACTAATATTTTCAAAACATCTATAACAAAGTTAAAACGTAAACTTGCAAGTTAACGCCGGAGACATCTTGAATTCAATCAAGTATCGAACCCAAGTGGAACTAATTGGTCTCGCTCAAAACTTAGATTATTGCTGTGACGTCTGCACTGTGCTCTGCAAAGCTACAACACAATATAAATGTCATACCTAACGAACTGTGATCAAACGGATCCTTTAGGTTTTCATGCTGTCGATTTCGTATACAATACGTTCTGTACGAGTTCTGTCTGCAGCTTTTCCTTTTCAGCCATCTCCTACACAACGAAGTATGCCATTCAAAAGCTTTATTTATACTTTGAAATTTAAAATATAAAAGTACGCTATTTTGTCGTTTATATTTTTGCATCTTTACTTATAAGACCTACCGTGCTGCCCATTGTCTATTCCGCTTGCTCTCGTCTCTCAATCGTCACAGTTAATAGTTCAACACAATGGTTATCAATCATTCCATTCAATTCAAGTGTGGTGCAATGCAGGCCTGTTATTGGAGGAATATTAAAATTTCAACCTACTTTAGAGTCTAGAGTGTGAAACATACATAATTAACGCTTCTTGCTATCGCTCAGCAAACAGAATTCAAGAAGCATACAAAGGGACTACGATTGTGCAAATATCTACAAAAAGTTCAAATACAGAACACCTTTTCGTCGTCGGCGGCGGCGCGCCGTAAATATAACTAACTTACTCAAGGAAAAGAAACTCGATTTAAAAACATTTCCTTCTATTAGATTTAATCTATGAAGGAATATGATTTTTGCACCTGAAATCGAAAAGTTTGAAGTAAATAGTAGAATTGCTCAGTAGTAAACATTCAATTTATAATGCAATCTAGTACACTTAGTAATATTAAGTATGCTTTGCTAGTAATTTAGATATATTATTGAGTTTGGCGACTATGGTCTAAAACGAAGAATGTCGAAGTATAATAATGTCCACAAATTAATATATACAAGTACAGTTATTATATCAGCTCATATACGTCCCCACCGAGGGGCTCGAGCCTACCCTGAATCAGGGCGATTAGGCCTTAGTCGACCACGCGGGCCCAGTGCGGGTTGGTCGACTTCACACACAACCTTCGAGTTTCTTCGCAGGCGTGTGCAGGTTTCCTCACGATGTTTTCCTTCACCGTTAAAGCAATCGGTAAGTATGTACGTAAGTTTTTGAAAAACTCATTGGTACATTGGCCGTCCAGATTTGAACCCGGTACCTCTGGTTAGATGGACCGAGTCGTTACCGGCTGAGCCACCGATAACTAGTACAGTACTAAGTACAGTACTAAGTATAAATTATAAACAAAGTACAGTCACTAAGTTTATTCAATTTATATTCATTGAGTCACTGTCGGTCGTTCGTAATATTATATGGCACCTAAAAGCGAAGAGCAACCGATATCGATACCAATCAGTACTCGCACACACAATACCAATGCGAACGTGCGCGACATTTCTCAAACCCTACTATGGTTAAACCTGCATTCATCATATCAGCTCATATACGTCCCCACCGAGGGGCTCGAGCCTACCCTGAATCAGGGCGATCAGGCCTTAGTCGACCACGCGGGCCCAGTGAGGGTTGGTCGACTTCATACACAACCTTAGAGTTTGTTCGCAGGCATGTACAGGTTTCCTCACGATGTTTTCCTTCACCGTTAAAGCTATCGGTACTTATATGTACGTTAGTTTTTGAAAAACTCATTGGTACATTGGCTGTCCAGATTTGAACACGGTACCTCTGGAAACCTGCATTATTATAACGCAATTACTATAAATCTGTGATAATTGCCTGCCATGTATAATAATTGTAATGAAGATAACCATTATTAATATTTTTTACGAGTGGCTATGTGAGCTGTAGACCTGGCAAATTTATCGAAATAGATAAAATATGTTATTTCTTACGTTTCTAACCCCAATGGCTCAGACTCCGACATTTTTAAAATTTCTAAAACAAAAAAATCCATATAATTATCGAATCTGCTCACAAAATTTTACGAGAATCGGTTGAGAAATGGGACTTGTAAAGGAGAACAGCCGGACATCCGGACTGACATACGAAAGCATTTTTACCCAAGTCACAGATTAATATAATAGTAACTCCAATCTGAAACAGAGATGCTCGCTCGCGCTTTGCGCTCGCTCGGTTAATAATTTACTATGCCTTATATCATATTCATAGGCAAAGACAACTTACCTTGAATAGTGAGATTGTTAGTAATAATCGCCAAATTAGATGCCTAATACCTACCTACTGTATTTCAGACTTTTGAGAGCATGTTGAGTGTTGATGACGAAGTAACTAGTATCTCATCTGTGGTTGAGGAGAGGAGTGACAATAAAAGACAACGCTGCTTATGGGTCAAATGCAAAAAATAAAGTTTGCGTGTCTCGCTGTCCGCTGTTGGAGCGCCGCTCTCTCACTGCTTAGCTCCGAGAACAAATTGCAAACGTCATAAAGCCAGTTTTGAATATTAATAAACACGAATAAATGATCCCGGTTTAAGCAAACCATTACTTCGCCCAGCGGTTCGCAAAGTGGGTATGCTTTTGACGTCCGGCAAATTGAATACTACTTTTCGATAGGAGACGGCTTTTTGTTGTACAAAGAGCGGAAGACGGACGGGCCTTTGATATTGTACTGTCTCATCGGTATCAAGCGACAGGTGCATTGTAATAATAGGATGCGAAAAGTTTCGGAAGCGCTGAGCTTGTGCGTGCTTATGCTCTTGCGTGACATGTAGTCGTCTAATGAATAATAAACAGCACGGTGGCGACTCGCTACTCATTCATATCCATCCACGAAACGCAATATACCTTTTTTCCATACAAAACGATTGACTGTCGCCATAGTCCCTTTACAATATTGGCCGAGTTGAGTACTTTCAGGAAATGTTGCGTATCCGAATTTTATCCATTACCCAGATACATGTCCGCTGTCATTCATAGTACACGCCAACGTCACAATCTGTAACAGGTTTTATTTTACGACAGAACCACTTTGCGTGATGTCGTTTGAACTATTATTTTAATTACTTTCAATGTACAAGGGGGTCGTTAGAGGCTTTTTGTTTTTTACTTTCCGGGTTCAGCAGTTTCCTACGCGAGCGTGTAGGACAGCGATAACGGTCGCTAGTCGTCGGTGTCGAGCCCACGCCGCGGTAATGACTGCCCAAATAACTACTCTACACACAGATGTAACTTTGTATACGACTCATAATTACATGTCCACTGATGGCAGATCAATAAAATAGGGCTTCCAGCGGGCAGTAACTCACGCGTGCACCGCACGACTTTAAACCGCGCTCCGGGCCGCGTCGACCGCCCAGACCACCAATTTATTGCTCGGCTACGACGCCCAATTCTTTTAGTTCACTGAATCAATATAACCCCGATGATTTACGGCCGCTATATGTGACAACTTCACAACACGCCCTCCGCTCGGCGGAGCTGCACAGTTCCGCGTGTTTCGCCATAAAGGAATGCCAATGAAATGCACAGCCTGCTCGATAATTTCTACGCACATGAAACTATTACTTTATTATACAGCTCGCAATTTCAATTTAGCCGAAAGCTCGCTTTGTCTAAATACCGAAGTTTAATTACAGTTAAGTTGCAAAATCACTATATGTACGTGCAACAAACAAAGCTCGTTGATAACAACAGTTTAGATTTAACATTTTAATTTAATAACCATAACATACTGTTTTTAAAAGATGCTTACAATTTCCACAGAATTATACAGTAATAATACACCTAGCTTCCTTCATGGAGGAAATCCTGTTAGCAAAGCTCTCCTTTGTCAGCCGCCTTCGCATTTTCGAGAAATAAATGAAAAATAATTTTCAAACCCAAGACTTTACGGGTGTTATTGTTGTACCCGCAGTATTGTAGTTAGTAATTTTAAAGCAAAGATAATTTTAGTAAATAAAGATCTAAGATATTATCGGGTAAACATTATCCAAATGCATTTTTGAGTTTCACCGGCTTGTCAGTGTTTGCGCGTATAGCTTAAAAGCTTAAGTATACTACAATTTGGCTCAAGGTAAGTATAAAATGTAGTGGGTAATGAATGTGATACGGTGCATGCAGTCATAAAGCTTATTTGGTATGAAAACTGCGTTCTCCGATCGGTCGGAACAGCTCAAGAAGCTCGCGCGCCGCCTCAGCCGCCGCCGCCGCCGCCTGGGCATCCGCTTCCATTCTTTGAGAGCAGCGACCATGACGCGATTCGCCATTGTAAGCGCACCGGTCGGTCGCAGCTACGTGAATTGTGTGTGAACAATGCAGCGGAGCCCCGAGACTCGGCCAAACGACTTGCTTCATCGAATTCAGGCTCTTGTAATGATGCTTCACTGACTCGGAGGAAAAATGCTCTATGAAGATGACATTATTGACTCGGAGGAAAAATGCTCTGAGTTCACTGATGTGATTAGGATGACATTTAAAGGTTTTCTTTATATTGCTTTTATTCTTAATACAATTTTGCATTGCTATTTTTGATTTTTGTAAATTCCAAAAAAAAGTACTACCCAAATTTAGATAAAAAATTAAATGGGATAAAAAATTAAATGGGATAAAAAATTAAATGGGATCAACACGGAGAATATGAAATAAAAGTAAAAATCATGAAAATCGGTACACCATCTGCGAAGATATCGCGTAACAAACACACACAAAAACATACAGTCGAATTGAGAGTACGGTAACTTTTTGATTTACATTTGTACTAAGATATCCATATCAATTATCACAAATTTTTAAGATTATTTATGAGTTTGAGTTTTCGTAGTTTACATTTTGGATGGAAGTTCCTATCCAGTGAAATTTGGATTTAAAATATGAAGGGACAAACTGAGACTGCTTAAGTATGGAATTTATAATTCTTCGTATAACTAACTTGATCGAGCCATAGCGTCCCCGGAGCGGAGCGAGAGAAGTTTCTAATTAAATATTAAGGGCGTCCATGTACAGACATCGACAAGGCAACTTGCTACTCACTGCCTACATCGATTACTGGGTACTGGTGCTTATAATGTAATAATGCAGCTACGGCACCAGAACGGTATTACGGCACGCCCCAGACTCCGGAGTTCAATCACTCCCTGTCATTCATTAACACTTACCTTACCTACTTACACTTTATATTTTTACCCGATGCCCAAAAAAGATGGTAATGTTTTTCGAATGTATGTATGTATGCATGTCTGTTTCTTTTGCTGAGCCTGGAGCTCCAAGGGCTTGGTGGGTTTTGGAGTGCGCAGCGTCGAGATTCGCCTTGATCCCCTGAGTGATATAGGATACATTTTTACCCGACTACCTAAAAAAGAGGGGTAGTGTCTTTATGCAGTTGGGTTTTAAAATTTTTAATTAAATTGGTTAAGTCATTGAAAGCCACTTGTGTCAGTCTTTTTTGGTTGATTATTTCTGTATAGCACTTTTAAGGTTGGCGTAACAACTAGGGCCACTACCTCCTGTCCGGGAGGCCGTGGTTCGAATCCTGCCTAGTACCAACGTGTTTTAGAATTTAGATTTCATATTGTGTACGTTTATCCAACGCTCTTACGTTGAAGGTAAACATCGTGAGGAAACCTGCACACACCTGCGAAGAAACTCGAAGATTGTGTGCGAAGTCAACCAACCCGATGATGACTTTTAAGGTTGTCGTTGTAAAAATCCTTTAAAAGAAAATGGGGTGGTCTTGGTGTCTTTTCTTTGTTTATGAAACCTATATTCTACTTTTAATGCGTTTTGAAAGCATTTCGTAGGATCCCTAAAGATTTCTTTCTTGAGGTCCTGAACATTCGAACCTGGTGACTACTTTCAGCACAAATTTCTGCCTACTTTTCTTATACAGATGGACAGTTTTTTTTCTTAATTACAAAATATTGACTGGTTTTTACCCAGACATCTGAATATAGCTGGCACTCAAGTTGCCATTCAATATTCAAACTAAAAGCCCTACGTCCGGTGCACCGAGCGAAGATGTTTCAAAAATAGGAGTAAGTACTTTTATTTTAGGTCATCAAGGGTATTTTGCGAGCGACTGCCGCGCGGTACTCGGGGACATTTAAACATGCCTTCACATCTAACACTTTTAACTCAATTTCAAATAATGGACGCCATTACACGATCGACAAGGTGTATTAATACTTACGTTGCTCAGTGCCAGCATTTGTCGTGTTTCTATTTGTCATCGAGGGGCTCGTAAAAATATTTATGACGTACGATAAGATATATTGCATTGAGTAATAAGTAAATAAGTAGTTATAGTACGGTTAGCTCCCATACAAACCTTGCACTTCAGCTTAGATAGAAATGCCACTTAGACCCTAAAGTTATTTCCCATATGTGGGGCCCAGACTCACCCCCCTCCCCGCGGTCCCCCGGGTACATAGGATTGATGAGGAATCAAAATATTTTTTGTGAATTCTCTATGATTTCTTAGGACAGGTCATTCATTATGAGATGAGTAGAAAAACTAAAACGAATACTTGTAGGATAACTAATCTAGGTCTTATATTTCACGGAAATAGATAAGGTTTAAGGCTTTAAGCTCAGACCAAATAAAATTTCAAGACGAAGCCTTGCCGAACAACATACTGAGGCCGGTAAAACTACGCCTCGCCATGTAGGTACATATACAGTTACATGCACACACATATAAGGAAACTACGCCTTAATTGTCAGTCAAGCTATTCCGGCGCGCGGAGTTTCAAGCTATAATAACTCGTAATTTAAAAGAAAAAATGCCGAATTGTATTGTGGAAGAGTGTAAAAACAATCTACAAGAAATAAAAAGCAGAATGGAATCACATTTCATTCGTAAGTAAACATAAAAATCTATATTTTTAATAAATCAATTTTTATTATTATTATGACAGCTTGGAACACAAAACCTCTTCAAGTGTTGCCGCTAGTAAGCGTCACAATAGTCTCCGTTATATTGGGTAAGTTATTAATGTGACGCGAAACGTAATGTAACACGTTTATTTATCTTTTTTATTTTTACTTTTAATATTCAGAAAATTAATGTAAGTGTAAATAGGCGTTGTTCTATTTTGTTTTTCCATGGTCCATTCATCCTGCTAGTACTTAGACAATAATATATTGAATTTATTATTGTCTAAGTACTAGCAGGATTGAAATTACGTTGAAACCGAACGCCCAATTCTCGATTTTTACATGTTTGTATTACTTTTCTTTACTTTCAAATAAGTTTTAAAAAATGTGTTCAATTAAAATGAAAGGTCTTAATGTCACCGATTTTTGTGTGTTGGTTATATTCAACATTAACTATTTGTTTTCGAGAAATTTTGCCGGTAGTCCCAAAAACTGGGTCTACTGTTATTTTTTTACATCAAAAGTGGTAATATTTTTAAAATTGTATTCAATTAAATCGTATTTTTATTACTTTAAGTATAATATATATTTATTCCATAGTGATAGCTTTACACACTCTTTCAATAATTTGAATTGAATATTTTCATTTGACCTATCTTAATACCTTAATGTATTTCTACATTATCTTGTCAAAGTTTCCGTGGTTTTCGTGTAAACTGAACCTAAAGGGAAAAAAAACTTTTTTTAAACAAAAAAGTAAGTTAGTAATTTTAGTACAGTTACTTGCATATTAACATTAGTTTATATTGTTATTTAGGTAATTAAAAAAGTAGATTAATCGGTCTTATAACAGTCGGACCCAAGCTGAAACTGAGTCGCTTCGCGCTCGCTCGGTCAAAACCAAAAAGTTATTAAACAAAATTTATTCTCAAAACAGCATTAGACTGTTAGAAATTAAATGATGGTAAAGGTACGAGTATGCCTTATTGATTAGATATTTTGAGAGCACGGTGACTTTAAGCTTAAGCCTTAAGTGACTTAAAGACGGGTTTTTTCACCTCACTAAATCGCCATACTTTCAGGCAAAAAATACACATTTTTAATTCTAAAGCTTTAGTTATCGCAGCAGTTTTTTCTTACTAATGTCATATTTGGAAATACTCCGCATAGGATATCGTCAATTTTAGGAAGTTTCAAGAAAATTTGGTAGTCAAAAAAACGCCCATCTGACCACTAAGAAAACGCCTATGAAAAGACATCACACTGGTAACTCATAACATAAAAAAACCATAAAGTTGTGTCAATAATAATTAAAAACAGGAACGTTTTTATTTTCAATAAAAATTGGCATAGAAGTTTGATAACAAAATCGGCAATTTCAAAGGTAAGTTTATTATAATCACGACCATATGCAACATATTAGTTTTACTTACTATAAATATTGCTACGACCACGTTGCTAACCGAAGTAAGATCGTGTCACCGCATAATCGCCTTCGTAGACTCACCATTATTACTTGGCTAGCATGTTTTCCCGGCCTAGCGCTCACTGCGATAATTAAGAAAATCGCAGCACAGACTAGACTCGCTCACGTCTTTGCAACAGCAAAAGGCTAAGTTAACAACAGTTTTAATATTATTATTATTCAATAAAAAGTAAAAAAAACCGGACACGTGCGAGTCGGACTCGCCCACCGAGGGTTCCGTACAAATTTGTAGGTACATATCTAATCTAATACCTCTAAACGAACAATTCTTGTATATATAATCTGAATCTCGGAAACGGCTCCAACGATTTGCTTGAAAATTGGTATACGGGGATTTTTGTGGCCGAAAAATCGATTTGGATATGTTTCATCTCTGGGAAAACGCTATTTTCCGTGATTTTCGCACTAGTGGGGCGTATTTTTAAATGTTTGTAACGGCTCGCCCAGATACTTATAAAAAGTTATAAATCATAATATGCAAACTGTTAGGTACTACTACATACACCAAAATATTAGGTACACCTATACATTTAAAAAAGGGAAAATATTTTTTTTCATTCTTCGTCATAAATCGAAAACAATGCATCATAAAAATAATAAAAAATCTTGAAGTTTGTGCCAATGAAGACGTTTGATACGATTCCCCACCACATGACGCGGTTAAAATTTGGACCGCCGTTCCTTGCATAATTGATTATGATTGCCAAATTTCATAGTCAACGGAAAATACCCAATAAATTTTGATTCCCTTGGGAGTATCGAAATGGACGTTTTTTGCGGCATAAACGGACTTATCTTTTTTACGATAACTTAGGAGTTTGATTTTTTCACAACTTCAAGGGACTGTAAACTCGATACATCCACGCGTTCCCGAGATAAAGGGGCTTGACAGACAGGAAGGACGGACAGATAAACGGACAACAAAGTGATCCTTCATGGGTTCCTTTTGAGGTATGGAACCCTAAAAATAAAATGATGTGTATGTACCCTTGTTTAATACAAGAAGTAATATTTTGATCTAAGAGTCGTCGCGTAGGGGGACCGCTGAGTTGTGAAATAATTAGTAATTAGTTGTAGTAAAGTAACTAGTAGTATTAGTAGTTAAGTAAATCAGTTGTATTCTGTTTTCATTTTATTAACTTAGCGTTGGGGTACCCTACGCGACGACTCTTGGAAAACTATATTACTACTTATATGAAACTTAAGGGCCAATATATATTATTTTATTTTATTCCTTTTTAGAGGTTATTATTGGGAGTTTTTTAAACATTTAATTTTAATTTTATTTCATATTTTTTAAACTTAACGTAATTATTAATTGTAGACTTGAAAATCTATCCCCACATTCACACAAAAACTTAAAGATAGAAACACAAAATTGCGACACGAAATCTAGCCTATTCTGAATCGAACAAACCTGTGGAAGTTGCTCACCTCCCTTGTTTGAAGCTGCAATTAAATGTATTTTATAACTGTAAACTTCAAATTAATTGGCCCTGTGGAAGTTTTTGAGACCACATAATGAGCTAGAAAAGAAGCGGACGATATTTACTTTTTTAGGGTTCCGAACCTCAAAAGGAAAAAACGGAAGCCTTATAGTATCACTTTGTTGTCTGTCCGTCCGTCTGTCTCCAAGACCCTTTATCTCGGGAACGCGTGGAGGTATCGAGTTGAATTAAACCATATACTCCGGTCTACAGCCCATTTGAAGCTGCGAAAAAATCAAACTTCTAAGTTACGTAAAAAAAACCGCCGTTTAAGCCACAAAAAACTTATATTTCGACACTCTCAATGGAATCAAAATTTATAGGGTTTTTTCTGTTGACCCAGAACTATGTTTGGCAAGTAATACCGTCTTATACTACAAGTATAGGGAAAAATCTAAAAACCATAAATTTGTAATAAAATCATAAAAAAATATAGTCTTTATTGAAAGTACGTAATCAATTATGCAGGAACGGCGGTCTAAATTTTGAATTAAGTTAACCGTGTCTCGTGGGGTATCGCATGAAAGGGCTTCATTGGCACAAGCTTAAACAAATTTTTATTTATTTTTATGATGTACTAGCTATTTCCCGCGGCTTCACCCGCGTGGACCACTTTTCTATGACTTTACGAGAGTGCGCAGTGCGCGAGCCGCATGCGGCTCGCGAGCGTGGAAAAAAGTAGCCTGTGTGTTAATCCAGGTCCTAATCTGTCTAACTGTCTTTCAGCCAGATCCGTTCAGTAGTTTTTTTGTGAAAAGGTAACAAACATCCATTCATTTTTACAAACTTTTGCGTTTATAATATTAGTAGAATAGATTTCTATTTATGACGAAGAATGAAAAAAAATCTTTTCCCTTTTTTATATGTATATAGGTGGTAGGAGGTCCCTAATCATTTTGCGTATAAAGTAGGAACCTAACAGTTTGCATGGTTATGATTTATAATATTATGGTTCTACAAATTTGTACGGAACCCTCGGTGGGCGAGTCCGACTCGCCCTTGTTCGGTTTTTTTTACCTCTGCCAATACCTCTGCTGTAAGTTGGGTATCCTGCAGATTCCAGGAGATGCTGCAGCATCAAGTCGTAGTTCTATCTACGAGTAACACCTATTCATTGAGACTATTCCAATGAGCCCAAACACGATACTTCTCCTGTAAGTTATTGAAGAGTTGGGCATCCTGCCGATTCCAGGAGATGCTGCAGCATCAGGTCAAGGTTACCATTTTCTAGCTTACACCTATTTATTGAGACTATACCAATGAGCCTAAACACGATAACACTGCTGTAAGTTGGTGAGGAGTTGGGTATCCTGCAGATTCCAGGAAATGTTGCAACATCAGGTCAAAGTTACCATGTTCTATTTAAAACCTATTCATTGAGACTATTCCAATGAGCCCAAACACGATACCACTGCTGTTAGTTGGTGAGGAATTAGGTATCCTGCAGATTTTAAGAGATACTGTAGCATCAGGGCAAGATTACTATTGTTTTGCAATATGTATTAATAAAATAGCAGCACATCAAATTTCGAATCGATCAGACCGGTGGAAGTTGTTCACATCCCTTCATCACCTAGAAAAGAGCTGATGATCTTCAAACGGCTAAACAGATCTTTAGAAATTATAGCTAAGAACCACCACTATCCCGTCAGCTTTCAAACAAAAAAAAACCGCATCAAAATCGGTCCATTCGTTTAGGAACTGCGATGGCGCAGACAGACACACCGATCGCCAGATACACAGATACACACGTTAAACTTATAACACCACTCTCTTTGCGTCGGGGGTTAAAAATAAGTGCTTTAAGAGAGATTTCTGTTAATTCATTATCAATCACTCCAATTAAAATAATTAAAATATTCCATTAAAATAATCTTTTACGTGGAATTTGATCGCCTCATCGTTCATATTTCATCAATAATAAAAGTGACAAAGTGCATGTCGGACCATGAGCAAAGTAGGGTTCCGTAGTGTTTTAAAAAAAGTGTATTATAAAACACAAAATTATATTTGCAGTTAGTAATGTAAGATTTTGTATGGAAAATCTACAAACATTTAACAAATCCACCTGCACACTTTAAGTTGGTCGATTATTATTTCTAAACTAAGAAAACCACTTGTGATAGTTTTCCTTTCAAATTGATTATATGTCCTACTATTTACAATTTTCGCATGTCCTGAAATAGCGGTTCAGCTGACAGGGGGACACATGACTCTAAAAAATAGCACTTTAAAGCTTAACATTTCGCAAACGGATCCCTGGGTTCCTGAACCGAAAAATGGTTTCAAATAATTTAAAATGACCTAACCAACGACACCCAACACCACGGGATTGACGAAAAAAAATCACGTGACGTGTAGGGGAGGTACCCTAAAAAAAAATTCGAGATTTTATTTTACCACTTTTTTAACGTGATTAATATCTGTAGCATGTCAAATTACAGCTTTCTAGCGCTAAGAGTATCCGAGTTAAACCGCGGACAGACGGCGGCGGGCAGACGAACATGTGGCGAATCTATAAGGGTTCCTTGTTTACTACGAAATCCTAAAAAAGAAAATCTACTTCTCCCACACCTGTCTTGCGTAGGTACGAGTACGTATTAGTGAACAACCTCCCCAAAGCTCTTAAGCCTGCATTTTCAGTGGGCGGGCTTTCTATCTGACACAAAGTCCTCACAAAAGTCATATTAAAATATACATGTGGCAGGCATATTGTATGATTAGTCATTTTACAAATGGTTAGGCAAATTGTATAATTCTTCTGTATATGAAAGGCCAGTCAAATTGTAAAATGCCGTACGCAGATTGTAAACTAAGCAAGCGAAACTAAAATGAGAGAGCGAAGCAAATTGTAAAATTCTACAATGAGTAAGTGAAACTGAAATGCGCGAGCGAAGCGAGCGCTGTTAGGTTCGGTCAGATTTGATTGATTATCCCCCCCGGGTAACAGAAATCTGCGTACGGCATTTTACATTTGACGAATTACACGATATGCCTGCGACATACACATTGCAACCTGTCGTTAATGTTCTTACAACCTAAATTTGTACAAGACTAGACTACCCACTCCGCCTGAACTACTTAGGGAGTCCACACACTAGCCGACGCAAAATCACCTTGCTTGAGTTGGTAGGAAAATCCTTTAGTATGTAAATGCAAGTGGACCGGTCGTCGTGGAAATCCTTGGGGGAGACCTTTGTCCAGCAGTGGACGATTTGTGGCTGATATGATGATGATGATGATGATGTAAATGCAAAAGCGTTAAGGCCCGTCACTAATTCGAATAACAGTTCCATTCACTAAAAATTTCGACAACTAAAATAGAGTTGTATCAGTACGCACCCACATGTCGCGGTTGAAATACCGACGCACAGACAGACCGACAAGGTGAAACTATAAGGGTTCCTAGTTTGACATTAGTAAAAAGGAGGAGATTGGCCGTATAGGAAAAGAAGTTAGTCAATCTATTAACTATGTGTATTAGTTCTTTTTTAGGGTTCCGAAGTCAACAAGGAACCCTTCCAGTTTCGCCATGTCTGTCCGTCTGTCCGCGGCTTAGCTCATAGACTACATGTTAGTACTAAAAATAGTACATATTAATCACACCGACAAAGTGGTACATTAAAATCTTGAAATAAAAATTTTTCATGGTAGCTCCCTTACATGTAAACCCGAATTTTAATTCCCACAGAAAAAATGTGAACAAAGTTATGTCAGTGTCAAATTGGTATATCAGGGACTCATACACCATGGGTCCGCTGTCGGCAGACTAGTTTTTGTGCCGCTAGCGGCCAACTTGGATTCTTTTAGATATTGCTATTATGACGTCATGATGTTTACTGGATGATTACTTGGGCGACCGAGCCTTACTCGGTGTTTTAATTGTGTTTATATTATTTTTCATATTGAGAACACTCGAAAAAGAACGCTTTCACAAAGATGTAACTTAGCTAGATCGATTTTTCGGCCCCAAAAACCGCCATAGCAAACATCATCTAATTCTTTAGAGCCGTGTTCGCGATCTCAAACATATATATCTTGCTTATATATATGTCGGAGCAAGACACCAATGACAGCTCAAGATACGTTTCCAAAGATCTTTACACTTTATTTGAATCAAACGTCACGTATTCGTACCTGGGTGAAACCATGTGGTAATGTGACCATCGCGCGATAATCGCGTGACAATCGCTTTTACTTGTGAGCCGCTCGTATGTGGTAGGCTGTTTTGTGATTAAAATGGCGACACTGAGTTGAGAAGGCATGAGGCGCGAGCACTTTGTGACGGAGCATCGAACAGAACGGACGTGTCACGCCATCTTTGTAATCACCACGTTTGCGTCCATTTAATCCAAGGCATACTGTACAATTTGCCAAATGATTGAGACTAATAAAGGAGGACCTCTGTGACATAGCTGCATTGTCATTTTGACACCCACAACCGAAATACATAAGGACGTGCACCACGAGGTACATACACATGTAGGGGTTATTAGATTTTATAAATATAAACACACAAATATTGGTCGTTTAGTAGTACAATACGTGATAGATATAAGTTTTTATATTTTTTTTGTACGACCCGCGGCGTAAACATTCCTGCAGTGTTACCAGTGCCATTAAAATTGGCTACGAAAGAAATATGATTGTAATTATATTTCAATCTTCGAAGGTAATTTATAAGAAATGTAGGATTCCGATTTAAAAATATAATTGTATTTTCCCGTTAAAAAGTGTGACAGTAATTTACGAGTTCAATTTCTCTTAGAAACGAAAGTTTCTATATGCAAAACATTTATTTTTAACAACTTTGTTTTTTTTTTTCAGTGGCAATAAAAATTCGGGTTTAGAAGGGGTGAATATTTTTTTGTTGACGTACCCTATTGTGTGGTGATCGTCAAATAGGTCTTTTAAAACTACTGAGGGTTTACTTAAACTATTTTTCGATCCAGTGGTCGGTTTGTGAAATATTAAGCTTTAAATTGCTATTTTTTATTAGAGTCGTAAGTGTCCCCCCCACCACCATCACCAGCTAAACCGCTATGTAAGGACATCTAAAAACAATGTGAATAGTAGGACAATAAGGAAAACTATCACGGCTAAGTAGACTTTCATAGTTTAGGAGTATTCGTCGACCAACTTAAGGTGTGCAGTTGAATTTGAAAAAAGTTCACAGATTTTCCATACAAAATGTTCTATTATACCAACTGCAAATATAATTTTGTTTTTAAAACTTACATTTATTTTTTGAAAGGACTACGGAACCCTACTTTGTGCGTGTACGACTCGCACTTGGTTGGCTCCGAAACGCAAAAAAATTATTAATTAAAAAAAAAAAATTGAAAAGTTCGTTTTCGTTTGACTCTATCTCATCTGAGTGACGATGTAGTCGAGGATGGTACACGTAAACTCAAATATTGCCTAATCACTCTGTTTCAATGTTGAAAATGTTCAATAATTTGAAGTAAGCTCCTAAACAAAGACCTAAATAAAGAGCTCCTAAATGCAGAGACATGATTAATATTGGTATAGGTAATCCCTACTAATATTATAAATGTGAAAGTAACTCTGTCTGTCTGTTACGCTTTCCCGCAAAAACTACTGAAAGGATTTGGCTGAAATTTGGTAGGTAGACAGATTAGGACCTGGATTCAGACATAGGCTACTTTTTACCACGCTCGCGAGCCGCTTGCGGCTCGCGCACTGCGCACCCTCGAAAAGTCATAGAAACGTGGTCCACGCGGGTGAAGCCGCGGGAAACAGCTAGTATAGCATATATCACTGATTGGTACGAGTATCTGTTTGCAGCATGGACGCATTTGAAATGTGTTACTTTTCAAATTGATTCAGATCCCTTTGCCATCTACCTATCGAATTGACAGTCCACTTTGATCGCACGCTCTATGAAGAAGGCAAAGGAGAGCATTGATACTAGGCGTGATTGTGATACAATAGATACGCATGTACATAAAAGACTACAGTGTGTGGCGGGTTTACGGTGACATATGGGGTTTACGTGTGGCCGTATTCGCAATTGGACATGAATCCGGCATGTAGGTACTATTAAAGCTGCAACCGCCGCCAAAGTGGATCCTGTATGCTGTATCGGAAGCGAACAAGTCGTCGCTGTGCCGCGCGGCTGCCTGCCGACACTGAATTAATATTTAGTAGACTATCCTCTCTCTCTAGTGGGCGTTGGGAATACAAGTCCCGAGTGGTAGGAACTTTGCATTAGGTGGACAAAAGATATGTTGTGGGAATACAAGTCCCGAGTGGTAGATATACACCTGCTCGATAAACTGATGACAAAATTGAGGGAAAGTGACCACAGGGAGGTAGCCCGATACGTTTGAGATCTGACCACTCTGACACAAGCCTAAATAATGTTCTACATAAAAAAATGATTTTGATTACTTTCCGGGCCGCTTTGATGTAACTTTTTAGGGTTGTAGTCAAGGAGGAACCCATATAGTTTCGCCATGTCTGTCCGTCTGTCCGCGGCTTAGCTCAGACACTATTATTGGTTAAAAAGCTGTAATTTCGCATGGGTATACATATTAACTACGCCCACCAAATAGTACAATAAAAAAATCGAAAAAAAAAATGTTTTTGAGATACCTTCCCAAGTGTGAAGAAGGGGTGATTTTTTTGGGTGACGTAACCTAACGAGGTATCGTTGAGTAGGTCTTTTAAAACTAATGAGGGTTTGCTAAAATCTTTTGTTAGAATCAAGTGTCCCGCCCCCCTACCAGCTAAACCGCTAATAGTAGGACATGTAATCAATTTAAAAGGAAAACTATCACGGCTAGTAGGATTTCTTAGTTATGGAATAATAATCGAGTAATAGTCGACCAACTTAAGACGTGTATGTGGATTTGTAAAAAGTTCATAGATTTTCCATACAAATGCGCTATTACCAACTGTACATATAATTTTGTTATACATTTTTTTAAAGGAATACAAAACCCTACTTTGCGCGAGTCTGACTCGCACTTGGCCGGTTTTTATTTATTTTATTTTATTATTATTATTAATTTTTTTTTTAAGGAAAACTAGGTTACATTATATGATCAAACATTTAGAACAGTATCGTTAGGATGGAATTATAAGCTGAGCGAAATGAGCATGTTATCAATAATAATTTATGTATGTTTAAGTAAATCCATTTAATTTACATAAATTCTATGTTTAATTAAAGTAAGTAGCAGACCTTGTCTTTGATGAAGTAATTACCTAACCAATCTAAGTAATTAAAAATCAATATTCCGACTGTATAAAAACTGTATCCTTCTTTTTTGGGAAGTCGGGTAAAAAATTATCCAAAATCCATCAAGCCGTTCAAGCTACAGTCTCAGCCAAAGAAACCGTCAGACATACTTACATAAATACACCGCACAACATTATCCCCATTTCTGGGCAGTCAGACAAAAAATTAGCAGCTCATTACCCTATTTACGGAATAAGTTGCTAATCTTGAATTTGAGTTGCTAAGAAAATTAAAAATTACGGGGATAAATATAATTTAATGTTGGTGTAAGTTTGGAAGCCGGTCATTGATTGACGATAACGATAAAACATTGACTATAACAACATTCATCAGCCCGCATTTGTTCATATTGATGGATGTCATCCAAGGCACGCCACTTATACCGTTCTGCCGCGCGCCTCCAGCTGTCAAAGCAACCTTACGCAATATTGCTCCACCCAGCCCCGGGGTGGGACGCTCCACACTACGTTAGCCTAAATGATTTTAACAATGTTAACAGCATATATCACCAATGCCAATAATCCTTTTGCTGCTGCTTTTGCATTGTCAGTGGACAAACAGCACCACCATTTTTTGAATCAACAATGTTCCTTAAATGGCCCCGCAAAGCTAAACGTGCTGTTCACGTGGGTAAATGATAAAATACCTCGTTTTCTCAGGGCCTAAAGAGCGAATAAAAAACAAAGACCTGATATAATAACGTCTTAAAGACTGCTGGCCCATTGGCACCGAAAGGGCCCATAGTTGTCAGTGGCAACTGTCGATCGTACCTACTAGAGGTAGTGGCTGTCAAGATTCTAGGTTGACAGTTTTAGTATATCAAATTTTTAAGCAAATGCCCGGAACGTTAAATAAAAAGAGATGTTTTATATATCTACGTGTAGGGAATGCAATCATGCAAGATAATTTCAATCCCGTATTTGCGGGACTGAGCATTCCCAATCCCGGTATTTTCGGGACTGAGCATTTCCAATCCTGAAAAATCCAGGTAAGAATCCAGTCCTTCGCAAATAATTCATAGTATGATTTTATGATTTTAACTGAATTTCAACAAATTTTAAGTAATTTAACGCTTTACCAATATTTTTCAAATATTATTGAACATTAGAAGGGAAAACTTTCTAAAAATAATTAACTAAAGAAAGGTTAATTGTTGTATCAGGTAAAAGGCTTCTTTCTGACTCTACAGATTAAACAACAAGCAACAGAAAACACTCGTGTTCCCATTACGTTAGTAGGATAGATCCCGTTCTTTACATAGTTCCGTGCATTATACAATCAAATAGGCAATATAAGTAAAGCTTTTTGTCAGTTGGCGCGTAGCAGCGCGCAAAGTAACAAGTATGAACTTATTTTTACGTCAATCCCGCAGGATGCTGCTCAATTTACGTGCGAGATTAGTCAAGCAGCATCTTGCATGCCGAATCCCGGTATTACGGGATTCCGGTATTGCATTTCCTATCTACGTGTAACTCACATATATCGAGCGCGTGCGACAGCGATGCCCTGGCCAGCAGGAGCCACGCTACCACTGTCGACCACATCTCGCGGTCCTCACTTCACCATCGCTGACCACACCACGAATCTGCGAACAAGGCAAGATATTTATTCCGTATTCACATAACTTTTTTATCACATAATGTTAAAAAAAAACTTATTTTGCTTCACATTTGAATTGATTTCCAGTTGTCTCATATTAAATTATGGAATCTATACTTGGTGTCCCAGAAATGACACGCCATAGTGACACTGGAGCTAGATGGTCTTTAGGTCTATAATATTACATCAACATGACCCTAGTAAAAGTTCGTTGGTTTTCGAGATATTTGCATTTGTTTTATGAAAAACACATTTGTTTAAATGTTTTGTGATTTTCCAAGAAAAAGTTATAATACAGTTGGCGTGCAAAATACGATAAAAACTTCCTTATTTTATCAGCTTTCCAACAAAGTAAAAAAGTTAAAAAATACAAGTTAGTTGCAACAAAAATAATGATTGTTGTCAAAATTCTAACAATTCAAGTGCTTACAAATTTTCAAGAAATTTTATTTTCATGTTTTTTTTTTTAATTCCAAAATTTATCATGTGTTTCACATTATCAGACATCTGTGACCCTCTAGTTCGTCGAATTCACACAAACCTGCGAGTCTCTTTGCAGGCGTGTGCAGGTTTCCTCACGATGTTTTCCTTCACCGTAAGTGCGTCGGATAAACGTACATATGAAATCCAAAATCGAAATCACATTGGTACGTGGCAGGATTGGAACCACGACCTCCAGGAGAGAAGGCTGCGGCCCTAGCCGTTTCGCCAACGCGCACCTTTATGTAATGTAATACGAGTCCGCCCGGCCGTTCTATCGAACCGATTTGCTTGTTTTTAATGTATTGATGCACAGATTTGTCATCAAGCATTGGAAATCACCTAACTTTAACCTTCTCAAGGTACAGTGTTTTCATATCTTTCTTTCTCTATATTATTATATCAGCTCATATACGTCCCCACCGAGGGGCTCGAGCCTACCCTAAATCAGGGCGATTAGGCCTTAGTCGACCACGCGGGCCCCTATATGTCCGGTTCTAATTGAAGTACGCGGGTCGTTTTGGTCTAAGAACACTCTCTGGAACGAGCTCCTTCATCGAGCTGTTCTTTCCCCACTTAAATTGGTTGAGTTGGAAGGAGGCTAGGCCGCGCACCCTCGATGTCCACGCAGAAGCGCGGGCAAAAGCTAGTCAGTTTTTTTTTAAAATCAAAATTTGAGTGCGTTTGACTATATCTCACTTGATGGTAAGTGACGTTGTAGTCGAGGATGGTACATGCAAACTCAAAAATTGCCTATTCAATGTAGCCTTGAAGATCTCCGAATAGTAGAAATCGGGAAACACAGACGTAGGCTAGGAGTTCCACTCCATCGCTGTCCGCATAATAAATGAGGAAGCATAACGCTTCGTGCGTATAGGCTAAATATCAACAACAAAGGGGTGGAACCTCACCCCGCGGCTCGTTGACCGAAGGTGGAATGGAACTGTGGGAATGAGGTCGTGCAGTTCTTGTGCACACTCTCCGAAATGAATTCGATAGATTACCGAAATACAGGCAACTTTGCGGCGATGCTCAAGGCTCTGAAGCTTGTTTTTGACAATCTCATCGTCGCCAATGAGTCTCTAGAAGAGAACAGTACTGCGTACAACTTGTGCTTGATATAGAGAGAAGCTGTCCAGGTGTGAAGTACCGTCTCACTTTAGAGAGAATACCCAGCTTCATTGCAGTAACTTTTGCTTTGGACTCAATGTATCGACCGAAATTGAGATTAGGTGTTAATTCCACGCCAAGAAGCAAGGTGTTCGGATATCTAAATGAATTCATTCCGGAAAGTAGGAGTCAAGTTCAAAGGACTCTTTTTAGCGGAAAAGATACGCGCTTGTGTCTTAGTCATTGAACCTTACGAGGTTGGAATCACCCCAATTCAGACACTACCTGAAGCGATAGGTTCATGCGCTCTATCATGGCCTCTCCCAAAGACAGCGTCTCAGCGTTGTTCACTCGTGCGCTGGATAGGTATATTTCCGCAGCTGTGCTATCGTCTGCATACCCAATAATACCCGGTGTCAGCAGCTCGTTTATATGTAGCAGGAAAAGAGTGGCGGAAAGAACAGACCCCTGAGGTACCACAGCAACGATTGCCAATAGGTCAGAGGAGCAGCCATCAATTACTATTCGAATAGACCGTTCCCTCAGGAAATCAGGTACCCAGTTACACAAGTCCACAGGCAGTCCGTATGAAGGAAGTTTGCCAATAAGGCTAGCGTGCCAGACTCGGTCAAAAGCCTTCGAGATATCAAAAGCCATCGAAATGTCAAGAGACACGGCGAGAGCCTCAGCGTGTTTCTCGATGGCCTCACCCCATATCTGCGAATTATACACTAGAAGATCTCCAGTGGACCGACCTTGACGAAAACCGTATTTTCGATAATTTACGCGGTACAGTCGTGTCAGAACAGGAGACAACTCAGTATTTAAAAAAATGTGCTGAAGTAAGTTTATTTTGGATCGACGTTTATTCTCGTTTCCAAAACGATGGTTGGTTTGGTTTAAGTTAGATAAAGTCTAATTGGAATAGCGACTTTGTATTTATTATTATTGATAAGTATTAAGAGGGCCTAACCTTCTGTCGTTGCAGTATTTTCCATTTCAGACTTTGTATTTGGAAGACAAAATCTGACTCTAAGGTACATTTATATTTAATTCATAATTGTGAACTTTGAAGGTACGTAATTATCGCAGTTATAAAATTAAATTGGCTATTAAAATCGAAACCGTTTTTTTCCGTACACCCAAAGACTAAGCAAAGGGACCCTATTACTAGCCTCCATTATAGTACTAATCCTGAAGTAAAACAAAAAATGATTTAAAAAATGTGATACACCCTTGGAGCGCAAGTCCGACTCGCACTTGGCCGTTTTTTTTTATTTGTTGCAATTGAGATGTAGTTTATATCCCCCTAGAAGGAATACGAATCATTTCCAATCAACCTGTATCTAAAAATATGTTAGTGTGTTCGTCATTCAATCCTATTTCTTCGATGAGATGTTGGACCGTGTGCGCACGCCCGTAAAAGGTTTCTGAATCAAATTGAAGACCACGCGAACGAAGTCACCAGCAACAGCTAGTAATTAAAAGACGTAAACGACTTTGTTTAGAAGTGTTTGTACTCGATGTGTTATATTTAAACACCTTATTACTAAAAGCTACTTTGTACAGAAAAAAAATAGTGTGGGAGCTTTTAACTGGGACTTACTGAACCACTTCTCCAAGACGTTAATTAAAAAAAAAATGAACACTTTCAACAAAATCGATCAGCTAATTGACCAATTTTATGAAATTTTGGTATGAAACGTAGACATTTCATTGGAGAATTGACTATGAGTTTTTTGAGAAAATTGAAACTTGTTCAGTATGACGAGTAACAACAATCCTGTTTCACAATTTTTATAGATTTTTAATATCTCTGATAGAATCTAACTTAAAAATTAGTCTTATAATTAATCACATGTCACTCACCGTCTGTAATAATACCACACAGTATTTTTGCTTTCTTTCTTTTTATAATCCTAAAAACTCTTATCGTTATTTCTATTGTTCTTTTTTTATTTTTGTCCAATGTTTTATCCTTGTTTCGTCCAAGTTTAACATACACAATCGGCAACCATTTGTAGGGCTAATTTTTTCAACAACAGTGGTTTGTATTCCATATTGGACAACGATTATACCCGTATATAATAGTTCAACAACAGTGGTTTGTATTCCATATTGGACAACGATTATACCCGTATATAATAGTTCAACAACAGTGGTTTGTATTCCATATTGGACAACGATTATACATGTATACAATAGTTCAACAACAGTGGTTTGTATTCCATATTGGACAACGATTGTACCTATATATAATCGTTCAACCACAGTGGTTTGTATTCCATATTGGACCACGATTATGCCTGTATATAATAGTTCAACAACAGTGGTTTGTATTCCATATTGGACAACGATTATACATGTATACAATAGTTCAACAACAGTGGTTTGTATTCCATATTGGACAACGATTGTACCTATATATAATCGTTCAACCACAGTGGTTTGTATTCCATATTGGACCACGATTATGCCTGTATATAATCGTTCAACAACAGTGGTTTGTATTCCATATTGGACAACGATTAGACATGTGATTAATTATAAGACTAATTTTTAGGTCTCATTCAATCTCAAAGACATTAATTTAAAAAAAAAGTATTTTTGATTAAAACTTAAAATATTGTCATTTTAGCTCATATACGTCCCCACTGAGGGGCTCGAGCCTACCCTGAATTAGGGCGATCGGGCCTTAGTCGACCACGCGGGCCCAGTGCGGGTTGGTCGACTTCACCCACAACCTGCGAGTTTCTTCACAGGCGTGTGCAGGTTTCCTCACGATGTTTTCCTTCACCGTAAGAGCGTCGGATAAACGTACATATGAAATCTAAATTCGAAATCACATTGGTACGTGGCAGGATTTGTACCACGACCTCCCGGATAGGAGGCGGCGCGGCGTACCTAGCCGTTACGCCACCGACGCTCTTAAAACAAAAAATATTGAGGCTAAATTAAATAAAAATAATTTAATCTTGCCAACCCCGGTCTGTGGTCTTTCCGAAATCTCATACGCACCTAAATACTGTTACCTCAATGATTCAACTAGCTGTTTTCTGCGACTCCGTCCGCGTGGATAACTGAACATGACTATGAATATCATGAAAGAAACACATGTAAATAAATCATTTGTGATATACAGCGTCGGTGGCTCAACCGGTAACGACTCGGTCCATCTAACCAGAGGTACCGGGTTCAAATCTGGATGGCCAATGTACCAATGAGTTTTTCAAAAAACTTACGTACATACTTACCGATTGCTTTAACGGTGAAGGAAAACATCGTGAGGAAACCTGCACACGCCTGAGAAGAAACTCGAAGGTTGTGTGTGAAGTCGACCAACCCGCACTGGGCCCGCGTGGTCGACTAAGGCCTAATCGCCCTGATTCAGGGTAGGCTCGAGCCCCTCGGTGGGGACGTATATGAGCTGTAATGATGATACTAAATACGAAAAAAAAAACGGTCGTTGGTCGCCATTGCGAAACAGACGCTAACAGGAAACTGCACGCGCTTAAACTGGAACGGGATAAGGGAGATGCGTGGTACAAAAACCAGCCAAGTGCGAGTCGGACTCGCGCGCCGAGTGTTCCGTACCACCACACACACACACACACACACACACACACACACACACACAAATGATACCTATATTCATTACAAACAAAAGACATTAACATCAACGCAAATGGCAGAAAATGATTATTATTTCATTCTATTAAATCTCCTAAGCGCAAGTACAACTCACACTTGGCCGGTTTTTTGTTATTATTTATTTTATTTTAGCATAATTACTATAATCACATCAAGTTTCACGCTTGTATGCATTGTCGTTTTACAACAGAGCAAAAACAAAATACCTCAAAAAACACGTTTTTTGTATGGCACAGGCGGTTTTAGCGTTCCATACCTGCTAACGGGACTCTATTAAGCTTATGCTGTCCGTCTGTCTGTCTAAATTTTAAAAGGCTGTATCGTTTGAATCGTGATAGGCAGCCGGCAAAAACTTTTTATATACATAGTCATATGTATATATTATTATAGGGGATTTACTAACAAATAGCCAGATTAACCCGACACTATACCGAAGATATCACGGACGTCAGCTTGAATGAGATTAGAATGGCTCTCAAATAGCTCAAGACAATAAGGCACCGGGTGATGACGGAATTACGGCTGAACTTCTGAAAGCAGCTGGAACACCGGTACTAAAAGCTCTTCAGAAGTTATTTAATTCCGTTATACTCGAGGGAAAAATGCCTAAGGCATGGCACAGAAGTGTCGTCGTGCTTTTCTTCAAAAAGGGCGACAATACCCTGCTGAAGAACTACAGATCCATCTCACTTATGAGTCATGTCTAAGATGGAAGCGGGCTTACCAAGATTCCCCAACGCAATGGGGATCTGGCTATCTTATCTTCAAGCCGGAACCCATCAATGCTGTTAACACTGATGTTTAGCGGCAAGACTTAGATAAGATGGTGGTAGCTAGCCAGGCGGGCTATGAAATGTCCTACCACCAACCAAACCGAGTTTTACAAAGTTGAACCCGCCAGGAATCGAACCCGCGACCTCCTGGTGTGGAGCAAATGGACTAACCATTACGCCACGGAGGCGGTTAAAAACTGTGATTTGACGATTTCCAGCCTCCCGAACAAGCCAGTTTCCGAAAAGGCTTTAGTACCATAAAATACATACGAGTATTTACGCTGCGGCAGATTTTACAGAAGACCGAAGAGTACGATCAGCCACTATGCTTGGCGTTCGTGGACTATGAGAAAGCCTTTGAATCGGTCGAAACTTGGGCTGTGTTACAGTCTCTCTAGCGGTGCCAAATTGACCATCGATATATCGAGGTACTGAAGTGTTTGTATGAAAACGCCAGCATGTCGGTTCGCCTCCAGGATCTAAACTCGGAACCTATCCGGCTGCAGCGAGGGGTGAGACAGGAAGACGTTTTATCTCCAAAACTGTCCCCTGGAAGATGTTTTTAAGCTTTTGGACTGGGGTGGACTCGGCATCAATATTAACGGCGAGTATACATATAAGATACTCGCCGTTAATATTGACGATATCGTGGTAATGGCTGAGGCTATGTACGACTTAGGCACAATGATCGATGGCCTCAGTAGAGCCTCTCAACAAGTAGGTTTTAGAATGAACAAGGACAGGACGAAATATATGTCCAACGTCCGTGTCATACATACTCCTCTGAAGGTTGGAGGCTCTACACTCGAAGTTGTTGCCGAATATATGTAGGTACCTGGGATAAACAGTCCAGTTAGGTAGGTCCAACTTCGAGAAAGAGAGCAATCGTCGAATCCAACTCGGCTGGGCAGCGTTCGGGAAACTTCGCAATATCTTTATTCGCAGTGTCTTCAAGACATACGGAACTGAGACATGGTCGCTTACTATGGGCCTCATAAGAAGGGTTAAGGTCACCTAAAGGGCAATGGAGCGTGCTATGCTCGGATAGTATCTCTACGTGATCGGTGGCGAAACGGTTACGGCCGCTACCTCCTGTCCGGGAGGCCGTGGTTCGAATCCTGCCACGTACTAATGTGTTATCGAATTTCGATTTCATATGTACGTTTATCCGACGCTCTTACGGTAAAGGAAAACATCGTGAGGAAACCTGCATACGCCTGCGAAGAAACTCGAAGGTTGTGTTTGTGTGTGAAGTCGACCAACCCGCACTGGGCCCGCGTGGTCGACTAAGGCCCGATCGCCCTAATTCAGGGTAGGCTCAAGCCCCTCGGTGGGGACGTATATGAGCTGATAAGATGAGAAAAAGATTTACACATTTAATACCAGTACTGCCAGAAAGAATAAAATAATAATGCGCACTTATAGTACCAGATAATCCCAACTCTTCCGAAAACATCTAAAACAAACGTCTATCCCTTGGATAGCACAGTTAATTGTGCTACACGTTAAGAGACAGAGAGAGTGGAAGTAATTACTTCAGGAGCCATGCGGATGTCCATAACGAAAGGAATAACGAAGATGTTGTCTATATTTATTAACATCTCAAGTGGGAGTTGGAATCACGAATCCATGGTAAACAAATTGAAAATGATCGCGATTTTTCCTCGGGTTGAAAGTGACTGTTTTTCTTTGATTTTTATACGAAATACATACAAGAATAAAATAATAATGCGCACTTATAGTACCAGATAATCCCAACTCTTCCGAAAACATCTAAAACAAACGTCTATCCCTTGGATAGCACAGTTAATTGTGCTACACGTTAAGAGACAGAGAGAGTGGAAGTAATTACTTCAGGAGCCATGCGGATGTCCATAACGAAAGGAATAACGAAGATGTTGTCTATATTTATTAACATCTCAAGTGGGAGTTGGAATCACGAATCCATGGTAAACAAATTGAAAATGATCGCGATTTTTCCTCGGGTTGAAAGTGACTGTTTTTCTTTGATTTTTATACGAAATACATACTTTTTATAAGTTTTTTTTATAATCTCGAGTTAAAACTTGCAATGTTCGTATGAATCCGCTTCAAAATTGGCAAGCTAAATTTGACCCACTTTCTGGTTTTCGATTTGCTCAAATTTTGCATACACGTTTCGTTTGGATGACAATAAATGGTTAATTAAGTGACTTCATTCTAAATCCAATATGGCGGACTCCTAAGAATGGCGAACCAGTTACTTTTTCAAATGAAAAGAATTGCTGAGAATAAGAAATAATTAAAAATATTTACAAGATTAAATTTTGTCACTTTGTCGGCGCGATTAATATGTATTATACCCGTGCCAAATTGCAGCTACCTAGTACCAAGATTCTCTGAGCTAGCCGCAGACAGACATACAGGCGGAAGGACATGGCGAAACTGTAAGGGTTCCTTGTTGACTACGGAACCCTAAAATGCCCCTAATAGTCAAAATCAACCAGAAAAATACCGTGCTTATGGTCCGTTAACCTTCGTGATCGATGCGAGAGCTACGAACGCTTCTAAGCTCTACATACGTGTAACTTTTACTTACAAACGCTTCTCATTATTCGATCCTGCACATTTTATCAAAAGCGTTGCCGTGCAACATAACGATGCGTTTAAAATCATATTCATTCACCTCTACTACACACGCTAGTACTCTTTATTGTACTGTGACTACACTGTCTACACTCCTAGAGCGGTGCACTTATTGGTGGATTATTTTACACGACAAAGTGTTCTCAACAATTCGCGGAAAGCCCCTAGTGCATTATAAAGTAGAAGATTATGTTTCACTTATTGTAATTTAAGGCCCAGTGGTACTTAAAAATCTGTCTTTGTCTTTTTCTTTACGTGTAAAGAGGGAAGAAAATAACCACACTTTTGCACTTTTTCGATGTTTTCGTTTTTATTTTCATCATATTTATCTTAAATAAAAATCCAATCGATGTTTTCCCTTCAGTCACCTATGAACTTTATTTTAGTAAAGAAATCATATTATCAAATTACTTATTTTAATAGAAAAACCGAAAATAGACGATAAAATGGCTCGAAAAGAGGTACCTTTGCGAAAATATTCTATCGAGCCAACTTTATTGAATCGTGTTTCCATTCGATATAGTCCCTCGTAACTATTATCAATAATACCATTTTTTTTTTCCTAGATTTTAAATTTACTTTTAACTACTTCAAAAATGAATTCTAAAACCTGTTTAAGTAGATTTTTAGGTACCACTGCGCCTTAACAGGCTTCGTATTACGATATAGAGTGATCGAGCAAGCAACAAAGATTTCTCTAATAGAAACATTTAAGTCAATGAATAGAAACGAAGTAGAAGCACTCAACGGCAACTATTAACTTCAAAATCTGTGTCGCAAACCGACAAGTGCATCCAATTAATGACAATTTGAAACACTTTATTGAAATCAAGTTTTGATGACTATAAGCCACATCTTGCTCAGTTAATATGCAGGATCTTTGGAAAGCAACTGTTTTCGGCGGAAAAGCTCGTCGCTCTACTAACAAGGTACAGAGGCCAGCACATCAAGCTAAACACTCGTAGTGCGATTCTGATTCATACGCATACGGCATAAGAACGGTACTAAGTCCAAAGTGTCGAGCTTGATGTGCTGGCTTCTGTACATAGATACACCGAGCACTCACTTTTCACTAACAAATACAATGTGGATGCCCGTCAAACTTCGTATTGTACATGAGAGGCGAGTGTTTTAGGGTTCCGTATACAGGATGTAATAGCGTCGGTGGCGTAACGGTTAGGACTGCTGACTCCCATCCGGGATGTCTGGGTTAGAATCCTGCCACGTAACAATGTGTTTTCGAATTTCGGGTTAACTCGTATATACGTTTATGGAGAAGGAAAACATCGTGAGGAAACCTGTACACGCTTGCTAAAAAACTCGAAGGTTATGTGTGAATCGCCCTAATTCAGGGTAGGTATTTAATTTTTCCGACAAAATATTTTATTTTTTTCAATACAAAATTAGTTGCATCAAAAACAGTGATTGCTACCAAAAGTTTGCCTCTGTTCCAATACTAATTTCCCAACAATAATTAATAATGCACAGTTTTATCAAAATCGGTAGAGGCATTTTTGAGAAAAAAAACTGGTTGTCTGTAAAGTCGGTTTACGGACGATAATTTTACATGATAGATAACATGTCACAAGCGGAACGCTTAGGCCGATCGTGCCTCTCTATCGCTTGTTCCGCGGGATGTGACAATGAGTCATGCTTTTTCGTGAGTGCAGCCGGCGTTCATCGATTTAGAAGACGTAATCACGTCAAAAACTGGTTGTCTGTAAAGTCGCTTTACGGACGATAATTTTACGTGAGAACGTGTCACAAGCCGAACGCTTAGGCCGATCGTGCCTCTCTATCGCTTGTTCCGCGCTTTCGCTTGTACGCTCGTCTCGTGACAATGAGTCATGCTTTTTCGTGAGTGCAGCCGGAGTTCATCGATTTATAACACGTTATCACGTCAAAAAGTGTTTTTTAACTATGGTGGCAACTCTAAAAAATTAAAATAGGGGAAAAAGGCAGGATATACATATATAAAAATAATATTGCCCTAATCCAAATTTTATCTAAATTAGTCCCGCACTTTGGGTACTAGAGCAGCGGACGGACGCACAGAAACACACACAGACACATACTTATATTTTTGTCTACTCCCATTTGTTAATTTGCTTAATACATAACCTCAAATACTATCACAAAAGTATTCATTCCTTCAAGTCGTTTTACAATGATCATTTCAAAACGAGACAACTGTACTACAATGAAACTTTTTAAATATTTTTATGGCTTTGGCTCCTTAATTAAATAAATGATTATGACAAAATTTCGATGTATTTTATTTATTTCATGGTCGTAGAAAAAGTATTGTATGCCACTGCACGCAATTAGCAGTACCACTCGTGCTGTCTATTGTGCCACTCAGCGCACTCATGTTACAATGGCTCTCATTACTTGGCAGTGGCATAAATAACTATTTTTGTTTTTTAGTCTCTATTATTGTAAGACAATCGATCCGTATCAAAATCTCAACTTAGATTTTTTTATATCATCACAATATGCCTTCTTCACTCTTTCGTCGCCAGAAAGTAAAAAAAAAAAGAGGGGCATAAATTCTAAACAAGGGACGTGGTTTTTTGTAACGGTAATACAAGCGTTAAACTTACTATGATTAGTATAACCACAAATATAATAAAAATAATATATAAGCCAAGTGCGAATCGTAGTCACGCTAAGGATATCGAAGTGAATGATAATTAGAGATGAAACGGATAGCTGTTTGGCCGGATAGCGGATATCCGGTTAATTATGATTAATAATACTAAAAAAATATCTGTCGTTTTCATCGATGTCTTTAGATTGAAATGAATGTAGCACTTTTGTAGGTACTTGTTACTGTTTTTATGGTTCTTTGTCCAGAGGTGCGGTGGTACGGAACCCACGGTGCGAGAGTCCGATTCGCACTTGGCTGTTTTTTTTCATTCGCAGGTCGTCGTCATGAACACTACAGGTTAACAAAAGAATGACTGTAGGTCTCAACAATAGCACAAAGTCGTTAGGTCTCGAGTGGTGTCAAGGTCTACGAGACCGCGTCGTAATGAGGGCTTGATGGACAAGTTCGCTCGCAAGTATTCCAGTAATTGGAGTTAGATGGAGGTTACTTCCGTGAAACTTTTCAAATTACTTTGAGTTGAATTTAATTAGAGTTCAGTGGAGTTTTTTTTTTGTTCACAATTGGTAAGCCCTTAGCATCATCTCACCTGATGGTAAGTGACAAAGATGGAAGCGGGCTAAACAAGATTCCCCAACGCAATAACAGGGCTGGCTAGCTTATCTTTGTGACGAAGTCAAACTGTTCGATTTATTTTTGAAACTTTTCAGTTCCATTAAACAGTGTTGGCGGCAATTTTCAAGACTCTTATTTCTTTAGACCCTCCCTCCAAGACATTTACCACCACTTCGTGCTAGCGTCAGTGTGGGACTGAAGGGCATGTCCGTCCAGGCTACATTGATATTTAGCGTTTGTGATGAAGTCAAACTGTTCGATTTATTTTTGAAACTTATGTGTTCCATTAAACAGTGTTGGCGCCAATTTTTAAGACTCTTATTTCTGTAGACCCTCCGTCCAAGACATTTACCACGACTTCGTGCTAGTGTCGGTGTGGGACTGAAGGCCTTGTTCAGGCTACATTGATATTTAGCGTTTGTGACAAAGTCGAACTGTTCGATTTATTTTTGAAACTTTTCAGTTCCATTAAACAGTGTTGGCGGGAATTTTCAAGACTCTTATTTCTGTAGACCCTCCGTCTAAGACATTTACCACCACTTCGTGCTAGCGTCGGTGTGGGAGTGGGACTGAAGGGCATGTCCGGGCTACATTGATATTTAACAGCAAGACTTAGATAACCTGGTTGTAACTAGCCTACCACCAACCATACCTACGAGTAGTCTTACAAAATTAGGCTCCGCCGGGAATCGAACCTAGGACGTCCTCCTGGTGTGAATCGAGTGGACTAACCACTACGCCACGAAGGTGGTAAAGAAACTCGCACTGACTCTTCATACTTTTTTTACAGCTAAGAAATATCGCGCGAGAGTGATGAGTGAACATGGAGTTTCTATACCTAATTACATATCTATATAAAGACGAAATGTCTTTTCACAAATTGATGGAGTAGTAGACAAGTAACAGATTCAAAAACGTAGCTGAGAAAATCAAATTGTATGAAAGTAAAACTATCCTACCTGTCTCACTCACACTACAGAAACCTATAAGAAACATAGAATTTCCCTCTGGAGATATTGTGGAAACTATATAACACTTTAAATTTTCATGATTATTCAATAAGTGAATTTAAAAGCGGGACTTGACGTGATTTTATAGAACATAGGTATTTAGGCTATATTGTAATTCTGTGGTATTTAATGTTTTTACCTCAACGTTTTGACTATGCTTCAATATAAAATCACGTCAAGTCCCGCTTTCAATTTGTCATTGTAGAAACTACCGATGGATATAGTACCTTCGCATAAAACGCGGTTGGTGGGAGTGATCCAGCCACTGACCCAGTGTTACCAGATGCGAAGTCAAAAAATACAGTAGCTTAATTTCAAAATAACAGTGTCACCATACAGAAAGTTTAAAAAACTAAAAACCGACTTCAAAAAGAAAATACTCAAAAGTATGAAGTAATATTTTTATACTTTAAAATACACGAAATTCATCATATCAGCCACAAATCGTCCACTGCTGGACAAAGGGCCTCCCCCAAGGATTTCCACGACGACCGGTCCTGCGCTGCCCGAATCCATCGGCTTCTCGCGATCTTCACCAGGTCATCGGTCCACCGCGTGGGAGGCCTGCCTACGCTACGTTTTCCGGTACGCGGTCGCCACTCGAGAACTTTACTACCCCATCGGCCATCTGTTCTACGAGCTATGTGCCCTGCCCACTGCCACTTCAGTTTAGCGATTCTGTGAGCTATGTCGGTTACTTTAGTTCTCCAGCGGATCTCCTCGTTTCTGATTCGATCACGCAGAGAAACTCCGAGCATAGCACGCTCCATTGCCCTTTGGGTGACCTTGAGCCTTCTTATGAGTCCCATAGTAAGCGATCATGTCTCAGTTCCGTAAGTCATCTCTGGCAACACACACTGGTCAAAGACCTTAGTCTTGGGACACTGCGGTATTTGGGACGTGAAGATATTGCGAAGCTTCCCGAACGCTGCCCAGCCGAGTTGGATTCGTCGATTGATCTCTTTCTTGAAGTTGGAACTACCTATATAGCTGGACTGTTTGTCCCAGGTATACATAATCATCAACAACTTCCAGTGTAGAGTCAAGCGGTCAGGCGTCATGCTTCCTCTTTGCTGGCAGTTTCGATGAATCAGTATTTAAATTGTTTATCAATAGGGATTTTGTCATTTATTGGATCATGTCTGAAAAGATCAACGCAAAATAAACGACTGGCATATTGTTTCCTAGGTACCAATGTTAAAAAAAACAAAAATGTATATTTGAGGTCGGTACTAGCACACAGCTACTTATGTTTCAAATGTTTAAGATTCGATGGCATTGCTGAAACCGACCTCAAAAAAAATTTTAGAACCCTAATTTTAATCGTACGCACCGTTGATTTCGTTATTGTTGGTTAATGTCGTGTATCTAAGTATAATAATATTATTTCATACTTTTGAGTGAATTTAATTTTGAAGTCGGTTTTTATGTTTTTTAAACTTTTATTTTTATTTTATTTATTTTTAGTGATAATACTTTCTATCTAACAATGTTATACGCAATTACCCACTCGCCAATAGGAACCATCAAACCATAAAGCAAGTGTTTCATTAACAGATACAGATTCCTGTAGCTTCCATCATCATCTCAACAGCATGAAAGTTAAGGAGTTAAATCTTCCATCATCAGCTCATCTGAATAACCTGAAAGTCTATCGGTCTATACTTACCTACGTATCTACGCAAAATATTTGAAGAATTATCCTCCAACTCCTAACCGTTAAGGAGTTGTACCTTCCTTCATCAGCTCATAAACATGAGATAAAGACTAATAGACGCCAAAACTTGAATAGTTTTAGGAAATACATGCAACACGTTATATGTGCCTATAAAATCTGAGGGTTGTTCTCGATTTCCCTGGGATCCCATCATCAGATCCTGACTTGGTGACAATGGGACCCCCTCGGCAGTATACTCTTTCGAATAAAGAAAGAATTTTGAAAATCGGTTCACAAACGGCGGAGATATCGCGTAACAAACATACAAAAAAAAACATACAGTCGAATTGAGAACCTCCTCCTTTTTGAAGTCGGTTGAAAATACTTCCTTAGACAACACGCAATTTGATGCTAAAATTATCAAAACATACATGGCAGATATTTTTAATCCTAAATTAGTAAGCCCTTGGGATGCCAAGTTAGATGATGATCTCACCTGATGGCAAGTGAAGATGATGCCGAAGATGATTTCCAACGTAATGGGAAATTGGCTATCTTATCTTCAAGTCGGAATACATTAATGCTGTTAACATTGATGGTTCGCGGTAAGACATAGATAAAATGGATATTTACTAGCCAGGCTTAGAAAATGCCCTTCCATCAACTAAAAGTTAGAACCCGCGACATCCTGATTGAAGCTAATAGACTAACCATTACGCCATTGAGGCGAAGGCGATTAAAATGAAATTTAAATTAGATTGAAATTAGGTACATTAAGAAAATCATTCATTCGAAAAAAAAACAACTATAGGGCGATTTAAAATTAATTAACAGGACATGGTAAAATAGGTTTTTTTATGTTTATTAAAACTTATATAAGTATGTATATCAGTCTCTGGTTCACATAAAACAGGGAATCCTACTTTGGGGCCAGATGACCATGTGTGATTTGTCCCAGAATATTTATTTATTTATTTATTTATCACTCAATTTGTTTGTTTGAAAGAGCTTCACGCAAATAAGAATGAACGGATGGTGACGAAACTTTGTATAGGGATATAATATAATATTTACAGGCTGAAGCTAGACTGAAATGTATCGTTAAACAAATTCAAAAAGAATTCAAAAAAGGTGGGCTCTTTTTTAAAGTTTTTTTTTATTATTCTAAATTTTGTGCTTCTTATGTGAATAAAGAGCCATAACTTTAAAATTATCAGACAAATATTTTCAATGTAATTTAAATTTCATTTTAACCGCCAACGACGCCTCCTTGGCGTAATGAAGAATAATGAGAAAAGAAACTATTACAAATCATTGTTGTTTAAAAAAAGTAATGATTTAATAGAAATAACGCGATTGTTTCGTAGTATTTTCAAGCGACTTCCAAAAAGGAGGAGGTTCTCAATTCGTCTGTATGTTTTTTTTTTTTTTTTTTTTTATGTTTGTTACCTCATAACTTTGGACTGGGTGAACCGATTTTTACGATTCTTTTTTTATTTGAAAGCTAGTGCTTTCCATGTGGTCCCATATAAATTTTATCAAAATCGGTGATGTACTTTATTAGAAAATTAACAAAAACCAAAAATAATAATGCAAAAATGTACTAATTAGTTGCGATGGAAGTCGGTTTTTTAACGTGTTTAGCGTTTTCAATTATTATTTCAATTTAAGTCATTTTTTTCGGAATTACGGCCTCGTAACAGTCGTAACCCTTGTTAGAGTTCCGTGAACCCAACGGCTGACCAAAGGGACATCCTAATCCATACAAAAAATGTGTATTCATACAAGAAACATATTTTTATAGGTCTTTAGAAATATATTTGATTTAGCTCTATCGTAAAAACGGTAATACATAAAAGCGTGAAACTTGGTGTAATTCTGATTATAGTACTAATACTCAAGTAAAACAAAAAATAATAATAATCGGCCAAGTGTGACTCGTACTCACGAGCGCTAAGGAGTCCGAACTGAATGACAAAAAAAAACGGCCAAGTGCGAGTCGGATTCGCGCACGAAGGGTTCCGTACCATTATTTATAAAATCACGTTTCTTTTATGGAAGCCCCCCTTAAGTATTAATTTTATTTTAATTTGTTTGTTTGTTTGTAAACTCTTTATTGTACAAAATCTTAAAATAATGTTATAAAAAAAAAACCTTAAGTACAAAGGCGGACTTATCCCTTCGAGGGATCTCTTCCAGTCAACCTCTGCAATAATAAACAGAAGACTTAGTGAGGACAAAGAAACACGTAATTACGTACAAGCTAGTTAAAGAACATCAATACATCTAATATTACATTTAAACCTACGTAGCCTAATTTTAATAAATACAAACTCAATTTAATAAATGTAACATAAATAAATATGATACATAATATATAATATATACATAATATATATTAATTTATATATATATATATATATATATATATATATATAAGCTCAAGACAGATGGGTAGATCTCATACATTAATTTAATTATTTATTTTTAAAGTGAATAATACAACTCAATATTCTGTAAATATTTCAAGCGTCCATTGTTGCCATTATCAATATAAAGCAAAAAATCATGTTTGTTGTATGGGAGACCCCTTAAATGATTGTTTTATTTTAATTTAATTTTTTATTTTTAAAGTGAATATAAAACTAAATATTTTATGAATATTTCAAGCGTCTACCTGTTACCGTTATCAATATCGAGTAAAAACCCCCTTTAAATATGTTTTATTTTGATGTGAATATTTATTTTCTAAGTGAATATTATATAAGTTGATATTCTGTGAATATTTCAAGCATCTACCTGTTACCGTTACCAATATCGAGCAAAAACGAGCAAAAAAAACACGTTTGTTGTATAGAGACCCCCTTATATTTTTTTGTATTTGTTGTTATAGCGACAACAGAAATAAATCATTTGTGAAAATTTCAACTGTCTAGCTATCACGGTTCATGAAATACAGCCTGGTGACAGACGGACGGACGGACAGACAGACAGACAAACAGACGGACAGCGAAGTCTCAGTAATAGGGTCCCGTTTTTATCCTTTGGATACGGAACCCTAAAAAGCATATTTTGGTCGCCCGCGTTTATGTCTTTTGCTTGAAATATGAATAGGTATCATGGTCATACATAATACTATGTAGTTGTGTGGAGAGGTATGGTGGTACGGAACACTCGGAGTGCTAGTCCGCCTCGCAATTGGCCTGTTTTTAACGGTTCCGTACCTCAAAAGAAAAAAACGGAACCCTTATAGGATCACTTTGTTGTCCGCCTGTCTGTCAAGACCCTTTATCTCGGGAACGCGTGGATGTATCGAGTTGAAATTAAAACCATACCACACTTGGACACTTCATATTACAACAGGCCAGAAATGATATGTCAAAAAAGGAATGACAGAACAAACAAAATGGCGGCGAAATCCTATACGTTCGACAACCAAACTGTAACCAATCTGTATCAAGGGGGTGAGGTCGCAATCTAGAGAGCGGCAGGGAGTGTCCATACTGTAAGTTAGTACTAATGTATATAGTTTGACCATACACTCCGGTCTATAGCCCCTTGAAGCTTTGAAAAAATCAAACTTCTAAGTTAACGTAAAAAAAAGATACCGCCGTTTGTGCCACAAAAACGTATATTTCGACACTCTCAATGGAATCAAAATTTATAGGGTATTTTGAACTATGAAATTTGGCAAGTAATACCGTCTTATACTACAAGGATAGGAAAAAGTCTGAAAACTATAAATTTTTAATTAAATCATCAATTTGTATGGATAAGGATGTCCCGTTGGTCACCCGTTGGGTTTACGGAACCCTAATTTCAATCTAATATAAATTTCACTTTAACGGCCTTCGCCTCAAGGCGTAAAGATTTGTCTATTAGCTTCAATCAGGAGGTCGCGGGTTCTAACTTTTAATTGATGGAAGAGCATTTTATTTTCTAAACCTGGCTTGTTACCATCATCTTATCTATGTCTTGCCGCCAACCATCAATGTTAACAGCATTAATGTATTCCGACGTGAAGACAAGATAGCCAGTTTCCCATTACGTTAGGAATCATCTTCGGCATCGTCTTCACTTGCCATCAGGTGAGATGATGCCAAGGGCTTACTAATTTAGGATAAAAAAAATATCTGCCATGTACGTATGTTTTGATAATTGTAGAAGGAAGTATTTTTAACATTGGTACCTAAGATACAATATGCCAGTCGTTTATTTTGCGTTGACCTTTTCAGACATGATCCATTAAATAAAAAAATCCCTATTGATAAAAAATAATAATACTGATTCATCGCAACTGCCAGCAAACAGGAAGCATGACGCCTGACCGCTTTCAAACTTCGTCACTCGTCAAAAGCTCATACACTTGACCGCGCACTCGTCCGTCCGCGTGCTTTCTTGTCAGTGCATTGTGACCAGATTTACTGTAATTACAGTGGATTTACTGTTTTTATGTCTCAATGGAGCGAGCTGTGCTCGGAATTTTCCTACGCGATCGAATCAGAAATGAGAAGATCTGCAGGAGAAGGAGAACCAAAGTAACTGACATAGCTCACAAAATCGCTAAACTGCAGTGGCAGTGGGCAGGGCACATAGCTTGTAGAACAAATGGCCGTTGGGGTAGTAAAGTTCAAGAGTGGTGACTGAGCACCGGAAAACGTAGCATGGGAGGCCTCCCACGCGGTGGACCTACGACCTGGTGAAGATCGCGGGAAGTCGCTGGATGCGGGTAGCGCAGGACCGGTCGTCGTGGAAGCCCTTGGAGGAAACCTTAGTCCAGCACTGTGCGTTTTTCGGCTGATATACGAATACCCAGTGACATTAAATATAATCATGTTAAGTTTCACTAAAAATGTATGCAGCGTGATGTGCTTACATACAAAAAGGTTTTTTGGCCTCTATTTTCATAAACATGACCCCCACTATTAATACTTTAAAAAAAAAGTACAGACACACTCTTATTATAATTTAATTGTTTGTATAGATATGTATCAATCTTGGGTTCATATAGTAGGTACAGGGAATCCTTGTTGTTGTGTGATTTATCATATCGGCCGAAAGACGTCCATTGCTGCACAATCGCCTCTTCAAGGATTTCCACGACGATCGGTCTCTCGCTGCCCGCATCCGGCGGCTTCCCGCAACCTTAACCAGGTCATAGGTCCACCGAGTGGGAGGCCTTCCTATGCTACGTCTCCCAGTGCGCAGTCGCCACTCGAGAACTTTACTACCCCAATGGCAAACTGTGCCACTTACGTTTAGCAATTCTGAGAGCTGTTTCAGTTACTTTTTTCTCCTACGGATCTCCTCGTTTCTGATTCGATCACGCAGCGAAATTCCGAGCATAATACGTTCTATTGCCCTTTAGGTGACCATGAGGTCCGTAGTAAGATATATAACGTCTCCCTGTCTCACCCCTTTCTGCAGCGGAGGTTTTGAGTTCTGGTGCTGCAGGCGAACCGACATGGTGGAGTTTTTATACAAACACTTCAATACGATGTATCGATAGTAATTTGGCAACGCTGGAGAGATTGTAGCACAGCCCAGGTTTCGAACCGAATCAAAGGCTTTCTCATAGTCTACAAGCGCCAAGCAAAGTGGCTGATTGTACTCTTCAGTCTTCTGTATAATCTGCCGCAGCGTATGTATATGGTCTATGGTACTAAAACCTCTCCGGAAGCCGGCTTGTTCGGGAGGCTGGAAGTCGTCAAACTTGCATGCGAGACGTTTCATAATGACTCGAAAACAGCTTGTAGACATGGTTCGCATCCTCTCGAAGTCTCGGACAGTCAAAGTGATGTCATTACTTCAGGGCTAATATACGAGCGTCACCAAAGACTAACGAGGTATGTTACCACAGCAACTAACTGCAGTGGATCAAGGGACACAGTAATTCACTTGGAAACAACGCAGCCGACGAATTAGGTAGGAGAGGGTCAGAACTCGTAGCTGTAAGACCGGAACCCATCTTATCCCTTCCCGCAGGCTGGTTCAGATCAACTCTGCGGCACCGCACAAGGCCAGAACATAACCGGTATTGGATAGGACTGGATGCCTGTCGTCAAGTGGGCCAGGCACTACCGCTGACGAACCCTGACCTGGCCAGAAAGATCCTGATGCTGGAGAGACTCCAGCTCCGAAAGCTAAGAGCAGTCATCACTTGCCATGGTTACTTTAAAAAACATCTTTTCATCCTAGGACTTATGGACAGTCCACTGTACCGCACGTGCATGGAGGTCGAAGAGACAGCTGCCCAAATTCTTCTGGATTGCAGAGAGGTGGCAGCATACAGGGTCAAGTATCTCGATGACCTGAGGACATTCCCAGAAGTCGTCGGCAACCTACGGGTGCTACTGGACTTCCTGGAGGAGCTGAGCTGGCTGTAATACCAGCTAACCACGCAAAATGGGTGCATTGGGTGCCTGGTTGCGGAAATCAGCCTGTCCTTACCATTACCATGGCTCAGAAGTGAGATCGGTCTGTAGTTCTTCAGCAGGGTGTTGTCGCCTTTTTTAAAGAGTAGCACTACTACACTTCTGTGCCATGCCTTAGGCATTTGTCCCTTGAGTACAATGGAATTGAATAACTTCTGAAGAGCTTTTTGATTCATATAATTTAAATAAATAAATAAATAAATAGGTAGAGTACTTATGTCTTGGATTGGATAAGTTATTTTGTGAATAAGTACTGTTTCTTGATATCTTCTTCTTTTTGGTCAAATCCCAATGACTGAGGAATGTGAACATTGTTGTTTAAAATATCATGTTAAACAATAAATTATCTTATACTTAGTGCTTCTATTTTCTTAATGCAATTGAAAATTTGTATCTATATCCAATAATTATCATGTGTAATATTAATTTTAATTCATCATATCAGCTCATATACATCCCCACCGAGGGGCTCAAGCCTACCCTGAATTAGGGCGATCGGGCCTTAGTCGGCCACGTGGGCCCAGTGCAGGTTGGTTGAATTCACAACTTGATTTCTTTGAATTCACTATTTACTACTATGTACTTTATTGTTTACAAAGTTTGCCAAGATATTAAATAAAATAGAAGCACGGAACTAAAGGCATTTTTTTCAACAATTTTATTAAACAGCTTTTAAAAAAGCCTGTTTGTTCTATGTTTCACTTGTTTATTAATAAACCAAAATGTCAAGTGCTGCAATTTTTTTAATTTAAGTGGAAAAAGGTAAAGAAAAGTACCTAGTAGAAAATTTGGTGATAATTTACATAGAATTCGATTATCAATTATGTAGGTACATATTTGCTTCTAAATACCTACATCCCAGATAAATAAATATCCCTTAAATACATATGCCAGCCATGCAAGCATACCTTAAGGCTATCTCTGAATCTTCTAAAATCAACCAATTATACGTTTTTTTAAATTTACAATTTGACAGCGCGTTTGAAGTCAATTTAAACTTATTATTTCCTAGGTATGTACTTGACTATAAAAAATGGAACAACTGAAAACTATTAATATCCAAGTACATGAATATTCATTTGGTGAAGTAAGTAGCAAAGTGCACTGAGTACATACATAAATCGACGGGTGAAAGAATTCGTGCTCGAGAACACAGAGTAGGTTCTGACGAACGAACTCGAGAACAACGAAGCCCTTATAAAAGCCCTTCTGTTGGTATTGGCTGAGTGCAACAAAGATAATGAATGGAACAAATCTATTAGGTGGCATCATTGGTTACCAGCAGCTAAAACAAGCTAAGCAATTATGGAGGCATGCAACGCACCTTCGAGTACCAGGTACAAAGGTACAGCCCGGGGAGAAAATTAGCATAACTCCGTCCGTACACACATAAAAATCACTGATCATAACTTTACTGTCTCGATACACAGACGATATTTGCAATGACTACTGATGTAAAGACTCCATTTTACACTGATGTTTAGTTATAAATAAACAAATTGCAACAAGAAAACGGAATAAAATAAATTAATACCGCTTCAATAATAATCGACCATAGCAAAAGCCCTTTTGAGAGATGGAGAGAATAGCTCGCTCGCTTGCTTTCTGTTTCTGACTTTCTGTTCGTTCGTTCTGAGTGACTGAGACTGAGTTGAGTGAGTGGTAGTAGTGAGGGAGGCGTGTCTCTGTGTTTATGGTGTAAACAAATTTTTTCACATGGCAGCACACAACCAGCCATTCGGCTTTCTTTTGTGTCTAATGTTTTCATGCAACAGGCGGTCTACAGACTTTTAGTAAGTTTTGTCAAGCTGTTTAGTTCTTTTTATAATCGAAAATGTTTTATTTATCTGATAGCGTTCGTTAAAATTTTATTATCAAGACATTAACTTTTTTAAATAAAGTATGGAGTAATAAAAACAATTTGTTGTTGTCTTTGAATTTACTTTTGGTAGGTTGTCCCTTCACAAAACCATTTTCTTGGTACTATCTAGACTCGTTATAATAATTACTGACATTAAAAAATAATAACACAAAAATACTTTCATTACATGAAACTGTTTAAAGCAACATTAGCTGAGTTATAAAACATCGAGAAATAGTAGAAAGATGAGCGAACGGTTTGAGGTGAATTATCGGCAGTATTGCGCTTCGGCAACGAACTAGCTTTTGCGCATTAATTGACTGGCTAATGGTAGTCTCAATTACACAGTTAAAGATAATTATTAGCAAAAAAAAGAATGTCATTGATAAAAATGATATGAACTAATAAGTCCATATCTTTAAAATTGCTGATTAGATGATATACTTTATAGAAGAAAAGTTATATACAGCACAAGTGAGAGTCGGACTTCCCCAACGAGGGTTCCGTATATATTTGTAGGTAAATATTATAAATCATACATAACAGTGCTAACTGTTAGGTACTACATGCGCCAAAATTATTAGGTACACACGGCGCAACATCAAGCTACACAAAACCAGTATACGCGGGCCTCGCGTGTGTTGAAACGCAAAGGCGTCGCGCGGCCAGCTTATACTGGTTTTGTATAGCTTGATGTGTCGCTGTCCGTACCTACGTATACATATAAGACGGTATTACTTGCTAAATTTCATAGTTCTAGGTCAACGGGAAATACCCTATGAATTTTGATTCCCTTGAGAATGTCTGGAAGATGTTTTTAAGTTTCTGGACTGGAGTGGATTCGGCATCAGTATCAACGGCGAGTACATAACCAACCTCCGATTCGCTGACGACATCGTGGTCATGGCTGAGACAGTGGAAGACCTAAGCACAATGCTCGATGACCTCAGTAAAGTCTCTCAACAAGTGGGTCTTAAAATAAACATGAACAAGACGAAAATAATATCTTCACGTCCCAAATACCGCAGTGTCTCAAGACTAAGGTATTTGACCAGTGTGTGTTGCCAGTGATGACTTACGGAACTGAGATATGCAAACGCAGACAATGAGCGTATTTTTTATCTTAGTCATATTACTGATGACTTGAAGACAAAAAACGGATCAACTATCTACATTTGTTGCTGGGAATCTGTTCACACAGAAGATTGAAGATCCCGATTCCTATACGTAGAAAGAGTATCTCCGAAATGATTTAAAAAATGAATAGGTCCATGATAAAACGACAAATAATTCTGAAATTAAGTAAGTAGGTGACTATTGGTTAACTTTAGAATAACGATGTTACTTTTGTTATTATTATTTTAAAATGAAAAGTAAACAATAGCGCGCCCAGAACCCCTGTCTGTCACTGTCCATCTGGCGGTTGCGACAGACAGGGAGGGTTGGAGTTATTATAGCTTGACAGTTGAGAGGTTAAACGATAGCCATATTTTTACCGTAATTTTATTTTGTGTCTGTCGTAATTTTCTGGAATCTGCCCTATTTTTAAGCTAGAAACACGAAAAACGTAATTTTGACGGATGTATTTAAAAAGGACTGCATAAATAGGATTTGTAGTGAATGCATTCCTAGTTTTATTTCATTATTTTTGCATTGTTCTCTACTAGAATTTGCTTCAAAAAGTGGTCCGTTTTATAGAAAATCGCCTGGTGCAACGTGCAACGTGAAGAACAAAAAATAAAATGAAGTAGGATGTGAAAAACCCGATTTGCACTGGGTGCAGTTTTTTAGATGCCTACTGCAAATGAGGCTGCCGTAAATGCTACCAAAAACTCCTGAGAAGATTTTGAAGGCACTTTCACTAGCATTGCAAATCAAAAAACAAATGAAGACTAATAATATGAAGACTGTCTCAAGAGTGCTCGTGTACCCAGAGACGATAATATATTCTTTTAAAAAAAAAAGACATACATTTTGGTGTCGATATCGTTCATTCTTATTCATTCACGTACTCACTCACTCACACGACTTTGATTGGAGGTGAAGGTAAACCTGGAAATTCTCGACTCGTGAAGAATTCCTGTGCAAGCAAATCAAATAAAGTGTCTTTAATCAGGCTAAATCAGGATTGTCAGTTGCAATTATGGCAAATATACCAAATATAGCAGCCAAGCGTATCAAAAGAGAATTTAGGGAGGTCATCAAAAGCGAAGAGGTGAGATAAACCAGCTTATCACACATAAATTTTACCTAGAGTTACTTGCAGTTTTGTTTAGGAGGTCGTCAGTCTCCAGACATTATTTGGCCCTCATGGATAGTGACCCTGGCTTGCTTAGCGAAAGTACTAATTATAATTGTTTGATCCAGTTCCAGCTTCTAATTTATGAATGATTCAGCATGTTTGTGTGATTCTGACTACAGTTCTCGTGTACTTTGTAATTAAAAATACTTATTTATTACAAAAAGTACATACGTAATAAGTGTTCTGAATTTACATATCAATGCTTAGAAATGGGACAAGTGCATTAGCGATTTGTTTTTTAATTCATCTTTAACAAAGCTAATTTGATTAAATAAAGCATGTGCTTATTTTAAATGGTTATGCTGTAAGTTAGGGGGATCAAATGGTATCTGTGTAGCTTTAGTGCCAGGAGTATTCATTAATAAACATTTGTTTCACAACAAATAATGTTGACTAACCATGTTTCTAAATTCTAAACATATATTACCATAAACAATTTTCTGAAACACATTTAGAATGTTGCCAACTGTTTATCTGTGTGTCGCAGTAAGATCATATGGAGTTAGTATGTTACAGTAAGATAATTTAACACTGACTGCCCTGAATAACTGGTGTGAAAATGGAAAAAACCCTAAAGAGGATTGTGAACCTGCGACTTTTCATACAAATGGCGACATCAATTTTCACCTCATTTAAAGTTTATGGGTTTGACCAATTTTTGATAGGTTGTCATTCAGAACAAAAGCTAAGTTTGTATGTTTTAGTTGGGGTGCACTTAAAAGGGTTGCCATACTAAAAATCTCTTAAATAAAAAATATATTTTTTCAGTGCAATTATGTTCAAATTTATTTTTTGTTCAGTGTTTTCATATCAAACTAATTTTCTTCATTATTTGTTTACTAACCTAACTTTTGTTTTAACTGACAACCTATTGGAAATTGGTCAAAATAGGTTACTATATGAAAAGTCTAATTTTTGCCATAGGTTCACATTCCTCTTAAAGGTCTAAGCTTCGTAGCACGAATTCAATTCGTAGCTTCAAATCGAAAATTGGTCTAAATCGGTTAACTTTTAAGAAGTGAAAATAGCTATTGCCATTTATATAAAAAATGTAATTTTTGTCATAGGTTCACAATTGAAAAGTCTAACTTCTTAAGAGTCAGTGGTCTTCTACATAGTTACTAGTTCTACTAGTAGGGATAAAATCATATACTTTGAAAAGGTGTGGAAAAGGTTTTCATATGGCTGGCGCTGTAGGATCACAAAATGAGGGGTCTGTTAACTGAGTTTTATTTATATCCCTAGAGATATAATCATATACATTGAAAGGTATAAGAAAGCTTTTCATATGGCTGGCATTGAAAGATCACAAAATAAGAGATTTGTCAACTGAGTTTTACTTATATCTCTAGGGATATAATCATAGAATTTAATAGGTATAAGAAAGCTTTTCAAATGACTGGCGCTGTAAGATCACAAAATGAGGGGTCTGACAACTCAGTTTCGCTTAGCGGGGCTTCTTATTGCAATAAAAAATATACTTAACCTAACATAACAAATATGTAATGGTAATTATATGATTATATTCCTAGGGAAATATTTTATCTTACTGGGACATACACTGCAGGCAGGCAATGACTTGGTTTTAGTATCCTGGAGCATAAGGAGGGAGGTGGAGGAAGAAGGGGTATGTAAGGCAATGTACTGTTTTCGAAGGTAGCAAAAAAATATCTCTAAAACTCATTAGAGTTTTTTTGATACCACTCTCAAAGTAAGGAAATAAGGGACGGGTGTAGGTGAGGGTTGGTTAAATGGCGTGGAGCAAAGCAATAAGAGATGTTAGGTTGACATTTTTATCACACCTAAAAATTATGATTTTGAATAAATTATCATGAAATTATTTATTTCCCTACCTCCAAAATACGCACCCTCCCTCCTCACCCCTCTCATCCTATCCCATGCCGCAGGATACATATAAAATTTTAACCAGGCAACTGCACAATTTTTCAATTGATCCTGTATGTATGTAATTCTTCAGCATTCATTTTGTTTACTACTATATTATAAAGAGCAGGCATTTGCATAAGGCACTTGTGAAATCTGTATTATAATAACTGTTGCAGATGGCAATCTTTGCAATTAGTTGCATTGTAGCCCTATTCATTTGTATGCTTAGCACTTAATTTTTCATAAAAGAGTAATAATGTCATATTAGGGAAGATCCCTTAATTACATGAGGTATTATTTTAAAAAATTTATCCCCCTTCCCTTGTTGAGATTTGATGAGATATATTGGGACTCCCTCTTACATGAGATTTGTCCCTATAATTTTCCAATATTTTAAATATTTACTCTATCTCAGAATACAGAGCAAACCGCAGCCTGCATACGGCGATAAAAGTGAGGCAACTTGTACTTGTATAAAACTACTCTAATTGGAGTATTCTTGACATTTTGACCCTTCTAAATCCTGCATGCTGGTTGCAGCATGTATGTGGTTTATTTTTGTGGGTAAACAATCAGTGGTTCTTTCTAACTTACCTAACTCAAAAAGTTTTAAAAGCCGACCTAAAATAGCAATATTATAGCCAAGGGAATAAGAATAGGCGCGGAGTTTTTGGCTTCAGCGCGCGTCATACTATTCTCACTGTACGGGGTTACTTCCAGTGACTTCACGGAACCTTCCCAGTGGCACAACGAGATTGTAGGCAATTATAAATAAAATAATTAAATTTTGAAAAAGTTTCCCAGTGACTTCACGAGAAGCCATCAGCATGCTTAGAATCGAGTTCTGTTTTTTTTCTGTATTCTGAGACTCTATATATAAATCTATTTTAGGTAGAACCTTACTGCATAAATTCTTTAAAGTTCCAAATCGTTGTATTTTATGAGCGAGCACAATCGTCGTGTCGACTGGTCTAAATAGGGGTATATTCTGTGAATTGAAAGTGAGTATTTTCATTGACCCCCTCATGTCTTTAAATGAGATTTAGTGAGATTTTTGCCATTTTGAGCTAACGTGATTAATGGATCTCCCCCTTTAATATAATGTTATGATATACATATACCAAGGGGTAGTGATGATAATAAATAATAATTATTACGGATATGGGATAGCGTAACTTTAAAAATTATTCATTACTAGCTGTCCCGGAGAACTTCGTTCCACCCCACGCTACACTACACCACACTAAACTACACTACACTACCCTACCCTACATAAGAACCTTCTCCTGACAATAATGAACTCAACAAAAAAATTGCGATATCGGTAAAGCCGTTCTCAAGTTATAGCGTGACCAGGAGAAATAGGGGTTAATGTATATTATATATATATATATATATTAGAGCATTAAAATTAATTAGTATCTGTGATAAGTGACACTATAAAAGTGTATTTTTTACTGTGCCTCAGCACAGATAAAAAATATTTAATTTAATTAATTTAGCACAAAAAGGGTTAATTCCTTTTAGTTGTTCTATGATTGACTGGAAAGATCCCTTCCAGGGTTAAGTCTGCCTATATTATTTTTATTTATTTATTTTTTAGGTGATTTCTGTTTTTAACAAACAATAAAAATAATATAAATAAACACTAGCAAACAAAGTGTTATAAATATTAGCCACTTTTTTTAGCTATTATCAGACAATTTTGTCAGTGGATAAATTTGATTTATTTAATACTATTTTTTTGTGTTTCTTAATCCTTCTTCAACGTGTTTTTAACTAATACTGATTCTTACATTACCAATCTAATGTAAGAATATAACATTTTAATGAATTTTATTTATACCAATCGCGTTTTTTTAATGCTGATTTATAATTGTTTGGCTCCAATCTAGATGTAGCATAGAAATGCCTCTAATTTCGGTGGACCGACGACTTGATGAGGTAGCGGGAAGCGGCTGGATGCGGGCAACGCAGGACCTTACGTTGTGGAAATCCTCGGGGAAGATCTTTGTCCAGCACTGGACGTCTTTTGGCTGAGATGATGATGATGGCTCCAATTTCATGTAAATGATGATAGAGTCGAAGGTGAAATAAGCAATTCCATATAACATAATATTAATAGTATTATTTCTAGTAGAAAACGCACGTTGTCTACCTTTGATTCCAGTTAATACAAATAGTAGGATCGGCAGGTGGGGAGAAATAGCTATAATTGTCACTTTAAGAGGCTTTCCATCATATCCCTCAAGTATCAGAAAACGGCAAGGTACTGAAACAACAAGGTCCCTGGTGTTGCTGATGTTACCAGCGGCAGGACGCAGAAGTCACTTGTGCGGCCTGTATTGTGTCACCTTTCACAATAACTAAAAATAAACTTCTGGGTTATCAATGAATAGTGATAATGCGATACAATCTCCTTGTAAAGAAAAAAAATACTGGCAGGCATAGCCCAGACATTAGATATGATGTAAAAAAACCGGACAAGCGCGAGTCGGCCTCGCCCACCGAGGGTTCCGTACAAATTTGTAGGTACATATTTTAAATCATAACAGTGCAAACTGTTACGTAGGTACTGCATACGCCAAAATTATTAGTACCTATACATATAAAAAGGGGAAAATATTTTTTTTTCAATCTTCGTCATAAATCGAAAACTGTACATCAAAAAATAATTAAAATTCTGTTTAAGCTTGTGTCAATGAAGTCATTTCATACGATACCCCACATGACACGGTTAACTCAATTCAAAATTTGGACCGCCGTTCCTTGCATAATTGATACGTACTTTAAATAAAGACTATATTTTTTTTGTGATTTTATCACAAATGTTATAGTTTCAGATTTTTTCCCTATATTTGTAGTTTAAGACGGTATTACTTGCCAAACTTCATAGTTCTCGGTCAACGGGAAATACCCTATGAATTTTGATTCCCTTGAGAGTGTGGAAATATACGTTTTTTGCGGCATAAACGGCCGTCTCTTTTTTTTTGACGTTGACCGACGACCTGGTGAAGATCGCGGGAAGCCGATGGATGCGGGCAGCGCAGGACCGGTCGTCGTGGAAATCCTTGGGGGAGGCCTTTGTCCAGCAGTTGACGATTTTCGGGTGATATGATGATGATGATGATGTCGAAATAATATACGTTTTTTGCTGCATAAACGGCCGTATTTTTGTTAAGTTAACTAAGAAGTTTGATTTTTTCACAGCTTCAAGGGACTGTAGACCGAAATATATGGTTTTAATTTCAACTCGATACCTCCACGCGTTCCCGAGATAAAGGATCTTGACAGACAGACAGACAGACGGACGGACAAAAAAGTAATCCTATAAGGGTTCCGTTTTTTCCTTTTGGGGTACGGAACCCTATAAAGCGATCAATTCTCTTTTGTTTTTTTTTTAAATAGTAGTCATTTGTTTGCTTCGTGTCTGAACGTGTTCTTAAAAATAGAAAAAATGAAGTTCACGCGGTAATAAAATATCTCTGCTTGAAAAATTTTACTACGGAATAGGTAAATTAAGACTTTAGACCAACATAAGGGGTTCATGCTTCTCAATATTCTACGGTTGCGCGTTGGTGGACTGAGTTCAAGCGAGGAAGAAGTTCCACGACGACCCACGCGCGGGACGCCCTACATCGGCAGTGACTGAACAAATAATTAAAAAAGTTGAAAACATTGTCTTGGCGGATTGTCGCGTCGTGTTACTGTCCGTTTTATTGCAGAAGAAGTGTAGAATTCGAGAGGAAGTTTCCATAATATTATACACGACCATTTGGGTATATAAAAAGTGTCGGAGCGCTGGGTGCCCAGAATGCTTTCTGACACGCAGACACAAACGAGACTGAGAATTTCTTACTCCATTTTTGGCTCGATTAATAACTTTGAATGAAACATGGCTCCACCATTATGACCCGGAAATGAAAAACCAGTCCATGACTTGGAAGAGACCGCCATCTCCAACTCGGAAGAAATTTAAGGCGATGCCATCCGCCGGTAAAATCATGGGCTCTATTCTGGGACAACCAAAGTTGCGTGAGGAAATACGCAAGAAACAGAGTGGCAAACTCGCTAAAGTTGTTTTGTTTCACCAAGATAACGCCCCCGCGCACAAGTCCAGAGTTGCGATGGCTGCCATTCAAGAAGCTGGCTTCGAATTGATGGAACATCCTCCATATACATCGGACCTTGCTCCTAGTGATTTCTACCTATTTCCGCGGTTGAAGGAACATCTCAGGGGCCAAAAATTTGAAGTTGATGACGCAGTAGTAGCCACGGTACACGTTTTTTTAAGGAATCAGGAAGAAGATTTTTTTAGAAAGGGAATTTTAGGTTTAGAAAAAAGATGTACAAAGTGTGTAAACCTGATAGGTGACAACAACGTCGATAAATAAAATAACATTTAATTAAAGATAATTGCGTCATACTCATTATTACTTTTGATTAAACACTTCTAGTATTGTAATTTGACATAGAGATAATCTATATAAGTAAATAAAAATTAAATGCTGTTCGTTAGTAAGCCCATCACTTGAGAATAGCTGTATCGATTTGGCTAACCTTTTTTAAGTATTTGTCCGAATACGTTTTTTAGGTAAAGGAAAATTAAGAAGGTTGTCCGAAAAATTTGAAAATTTGAGAATTTTTTCTATTAACACAGGATCATAACTCACGATTTGAAAAAAAAATATATCCAAGCGAGCGAAGACGTGGGCAAAAACTACTGTGAAATAAATCAATATAATCTAACTTAAAAATAAAATATTTTTGTTAATTTTAGATGGCGGGAGGGGCTATTAAACTGGAATTAGTCAATGAGAGCTTCACAGAGCTCAAGGGGGAGATCGCAGGCCCCCCGGACACTCCTTACGAGGGTGGCCAATTCTTACTCGAAATCAAAGTTCCAGAGACATATCCATTTAATCCTCCTAAGGTTCGTACTATGTGTTATTCTATTTACTTATAATAAAGCATTTTTTATGTAGGCACATTGCACAAAAGGTCAACACCCATGCGTGCCTCCTCAGGGCAATTTGGTACTTTTTTCCTAAACTTGTACAGAAATACAATTTCGTGAAAAAAATAAATTATTGCAGATTTATTATTTTTGTAAAAGTCAAGGAAAAAGAAAATACACTAAAATTAGACGTTTAGAAATTCGTCAAAATAGAAACCCACCAAAAACATTTGAAGTAAAGTTGGTTGCCAAGACTCTCAAGTTCATTGCTTTCACTGTTAAAAAGTTATGAGATGTCGAGTAGAGTTAAGCCCCGGCCTGTCGCACTCCGCGCTGTAGGCATGAAAATGTATCTACACCGTGCGGCCTCCTGCAGGAGGCAAATCAGTAGTCAGAAAAAGTTACGTGAGATAGGCAACTTTTAGGTGAATTATTGTGTCGTAGCAAGAGTCGCCTTTTAATTAAATGATTTTGCGGAGTAAAACTTATTTTACGTTGAAAGTGAATCGTCTTTATTCTTTGCCTCTAGCTAAGTTCCGATTTGTACTGCGCATCATAGCCAACGGGGCCTTTCTAAGTCCAAAGTGTAATATAACTTTAAGTGCTGTTGACTGTACCACATTTAAAAATAACGAATAACTCTAACTATGAGCCCTAACTTAACAAACTTTTATCTTGGTAAAAAGATGTGGATTAGCCATTTAATATTCGTGGAACTATCACGTGACATAACATTAAGTTCAAGGAATAGTTTGTGTGACAATCACGAAAGTTTGAATTTGGGAAAGGCCCCATAGGCTATGATGTGCAGCACAAATCGGTCAGCTAGAGACTTGACTCTAACGGCATCTCATTAAATTTTGACAGTGAAAGCAATGAACTTGTGAGTCTTGGCAACCAACTTTATATGAAATGTTCTTGGTGGGATTTCATTTATTTTTGGCAGACGCCCTAGATTTAAATTTTTTAGGCACTATTTCTTGCACTTCAGCTATTCCTTTTTTGATAGCCCAATCTCTTTTGTTGCCTCCTGTTTTGCCTAGTGGTTAGAGACCATGACTGCTGAGCCAGTAAAGGTCGCGGGTTCGAATTCAGCTAGAGGCATAATGTTTGTATGAACATTTGTACCCGTGTCAACTGACAACCCTACACGACGGTTTGGGTGAGAAAGTTTACGATTTCTTTATTTTTTCGTTGTTTATTTGCAATTACTAGACTAGGTATATTAAAAATTTCAGTCTTCAGGAAGTACCTAGAGGTTTGATGATCATCAGTAAATAAGTGAGTAAATCAGTCACGAAATCTACGTATATCAGATGTCAATAAACAGAAACTATAAAATATAGTTAATTTATACTAAATATGTTCAATACCAAGGAAATCTTATACTGTAAATTTCAGCTTTCTAGCATCATCCGGACCGAAGCTATGACGTTTCGAAAATACGAGAAATCTATTTCTTTATACACAGATATGCACCCCCTATATGAGGAGTTGGAGGGGGAAGTTCGTTCCTTTGGCTTGTCTTGGCGGGGCACTACCGTGCCCCCGAGAAGTGGGCTAATAGTAATAGATGTACGGAAAAAAAGGATATCGATGTACAGGATAGACGTTTGTCACACGTGTACAAAAAATAATTTTGACCCACAGTTCTTAATAATATTTTCGTTATGACCTCTCCTTTTCATTGAACGAATAAAAAAATATTTTTCTGAAAGCTACAGTGTGGGGTATTAAATGAAAGGTCTTTCTGAGCCGGTACAAAAAATATACCACATCATTAGAATGAAGTAACTTGTTTTTAATTAAAACATAAAATATTTTCAACACATGTTTGAGCACATCTAGTTATTATATAGGGCTTAATTAGTTCTGTAAGATATACCTCAAATGATACGTAATATTACTCGTATCTAATCTTATGAAAGCAATTTTGAAAATATTTGCAATTACATATATATATATAATAGAACATTTAAAAATTCATTTACTGTATAAATACTTCGTCATGATTTCAGTGACAAATAAACGAAATATATTATTCCAAACTGAGAAGGTTCCTTCAAATGCAATTTTGTATGAAGGGTCAATTTTTTTTTAATTGACTATGGGTTCCTTGGGGAACATTTTTCATTATGATGATTAGAAGACCCAGTTAATTTTGTTACAAAAATATGGACCCTCCATACAAAAAATCAATTTAAGAGTCTCCAATGAATAATGAAAAATATGAAATGTAAATATTTTATAAATTGCTTTCATGAAAGTTTCATAAGTTTAGATATGAGGATATTACGTATCATCTTACAAAAACTAATTCAGCCGTATCTTTACTATAGGAGCCAAAACTTGGTATGTTTTGAAAATGTTTTGTTTTAATTTAAAACAATTGACTGAAATCTAATGATATTGTACATTTGAGAAACTTTCTTTCATACAAAAAAATATGACATCATAACTCCCCCCTCCTGAGGGAAATTGTAGCGAAAATTAAATAAATTAGATTAAAAACTTAGAATTAGGATCAAAGGCTTAAATGCGAATAATGAAAAGAAAATATTTTGTGGGGTAATTCGGAATACATATTTAATAACAAAAGATGGTAAAACAGGCTATAAAAGAGATGGTTGTGAAAGGTATAAGAGAGTTTAAACAGTTAACCTTAAAAATTATGTTAGGAAAAATTAAGATTCTTGGGTAAAATTAAATTAATTAAATTTAGTTAAATGCCGCTCAGGCAACGATCGTCGCACCCCAGTATCTAAATAAATTACCAATTAAAAATAAGGAATAGAACTTAGGATCTAATATGGATGGAATTACCCCGAGGCACAGATGAGGTACTAGTTACTTCGCCCGAGGTTATAAAGATAACCTTGGGGCACACAAAACAGTTGCTAATTTAAAACCAAAAATATCAGGAGAACACAGGTAAGTAATTTGAAGGTGGACTCCGTACAGCAATGGCAGCGTTCAGTGGTGGTATCGGTTAAAAGATCATAAAATAGTGAAAATAAAACTTCCCTCTATGCTGCTGGTACGGCGCCTAGTGTGGCACGGCAAAATCTATATGAATTTGCTTAGTGGCTGCTGCGACCCAGGGCTGACTATACGGCGGCTAGGTGCTGGTACATGCTACATTTTTAGGAACTGTGGGTCAACATTTTTGTTTTGACCTCAAATACCTAAACGTATGCCAAACGGCTATCCTGTACATCGATTTGCCGTATTCCAACAATATTGGGCTCGTATGTAACCCGGCGACTATAAGCAGTCTAGTTTTGTTTAGCAGGGCACATGAACATTTATTCAACGTTATAAGAACGTTGTTATTTTACTATTAGTATCCAAATTTAACAATATTACTTCGGCCTGAGAGCGGTGAAAACAGTAAATCTGTCCGCTATTGCTTGAACTTGCCTTGCGTAACTGTAATTTACTTTTTTCTTGAACTTTACTGGAAATTGGGTACCTATGTTATTTATTTATAAGGCATGAAAACATAAAAACCGTTTAGAGATATGTATTTTGATTTTGCACTATATTTCTATTTTCTTCTTGAAAAATTAAAAGATTATGTGTAAATTTCCTAAAAAATAAAATGACCTTTATTTAACCTCTAATATACCATAGGTTCACACATAAATCATAATACAAAATTATAGACGAGACTTTCCGAACATTGAAAATAGTGCTTACCACTATTTTGTGGTTTATTAAGCCGCGTATCGACTGCGCGCGGCTGCCGCGCGAGCCATGTTCGACCGCGGCAAACCTGCGTTTTGGTGCGCGAGCCAATTTAAAGCTCACATTTTCATATAGCGCGACAGCCGCGCGCGGCAGGCGATCCGTGAACAAACATTCATTTTGTGCGCGGTAACCATGGACGTATCATCTGGCACGGGCAGGCCCATTTCTACGCTTATTTCATTCCACGCATCCTTTCTGAGATTTATTATGATATTCAGAGCATTTACTATTCCATACATAAGTAAGGTTTTAAGCCATATAATCTAATCAAATGCCGACAATTCTCGTTATCCATCTTGCCGCGCGTCTCTAAGTAAAAGGTCCGTCCCAATTGCGCACGCACAACACACTGACGCTCTTTTGCCGCGCCACCAAAAACCGACACGAACTGGTTCGCCGCGCGGCACGTTCGAGCTGCCGCGCGCGGCGGAGCCGTCCCCATATTGCGCGGCCGCCGCGCGAGCCAATGTTCGATGGTTTGCCGCGCGCAGTCGATACGCGGCTTTAGGAGCCCACGACAAACCATAAGTCAAATGTCATACAATTTAAATATTAAGTCGCATTAAATAACATGTAACGTAATTGCTGTTCTAAACGGTTTTACAGTAGGTACAAAACTCAAAAATCTTCAGCATCATCGTCTCTTACCATTAGGTGAGAAGATGTCAAGGGCTCACCAATTGTGAATACAAAAAAAACTGCAATAATTTGAGTGTATCAACTCTTTTTGTACTGGGGCTCAGCAATATGGAAAACTTGGCATTGACTAACTGATACAAAGTTCTAACCACTCGGAATGTCTCGGTAAGTATTAGCGGGGAGCATTTTTACAGATCATTTCATTTTTCTTTTTGGCGCGAATCTTGTATTGGGCACAAAAAGTTAACCATTAAAAGGCATTTAACATAAGCACCTATTTTTACCCGACTGCCCAAGCCTGTTTTATGTACTTAAGAATGTATGTACGCCTGTGTCTGTAACTGCGCCTGTAGCCTAAACGGCTTGATGGATTTTGGAGTGCGAGATGTCGTTAGATTCGTCTTGATACCTGAGTGAAAGGAAAGGGTAGGATACATACAGGATAGAAAACAGCATAGGATTCATTTTAAGCAGTCTAGTTTCAATTTTTGATCAATTGGTAAAATAAAAAATGTAATGTAAAATAACTTATTTTGAATTAAGATTTTGAATGTTGATTATTTTTATATTGCAGATTCGTTTCATGACGAAGATTTGGCACCCCAACGTATCGTCGGTAACGGGGGCCATATGCTTAGATATCCTTAAGGACCAGTGGGCAGCCGCGCTGACGCTGCGCACCGTGCTGCTGTCCATCCAGGCGCTGCTCTCAGCCGCGGAACCCAACGACCCACAAGACGCAGTCGTCGCCAAACAGTTCATAGAGAATCAGGAACTTTTCAATCTGACAGCAAGACATTGGACGAACGTGTACGCCGGCGGCCCCACCTCCATCTGGGAGTTCAACCAGAAGGTAGAACGCTTGTTAGACATGGGCCTAGATGAGCATCAGGCGAGAGTAGCTTTATCAACATATGATTGGGATTTGGAGAGAGCCACGGAACAACTGTTCAGTTAGTGTCATTTATATAATGTTAATCTTAATGCTGCCCCATTAAGGTAACATAAACCTTGTGATCTGGGTTTTCTCGAAGCGCTACTTCCGCATAGCTAGCACTCAAACAAATTGTTTAACTGAACAAAACATGGCGTATTCTTTCTCGATAAATCTTTTAGGAAAAAATAAATTAATATTTATTACACACGATAAAACAATAAGGAAGTTGGTAAACAACTGGTCAAAATAATTAGTTCTATAATATTTATAGGAATGCTCTTTATATTGCAAAAAAATTTAAAAACGAACGTAATGTAAAACATTTTGTCCAAACATCCTTGAAAATTTGAGCATTATTTTGACAACCTTCTTCGATATAAATCGAAATAACTGTACTGGACAAATACATGCAAGCAGCGGTTGCCAAAAGTTGTATAAAAATCCATATCTGTCTTGTTTTAGCCGCCAAATAAATTACTATGTAAACGCATATCTGTCGTGTAATTTAAAAATGGATCGATATCGTTTACTCCGAAACATGACAACCAAGGAGGTAACTTGACAAAGGTTTTATTTAAATTTAGAACTGGCTTGCAAATACATAGAAAGCTGTTAATTAAAAAAAACAAATGAACACTTTGGCGCCTGAAATATTATTTAAATTTGAAAAATTGTACATTCAATGACTGTATTTTAGATAAGTAATACAAGCCTTGGCCACAACTAGGCATTGATCGTTCGTCCATTAATACCTCTTTTGATGGCCGCTGCAGTAATTTTCTATTGAAAAAGAGAAGTGTGTATATCCATGGACAGATCAACATTATTATTTAATTAATAGTTATATATAGTACATAAATGGGTCTGGCCCAGAGTTATATTAAAGTCTGCGGATATTATTTGCTGGTGTTCACGACAAAAAATGCCATTATTTGCAACATCGTCAAAATTAGTATTAGGTACTCCTTTCTTAGAATTTGTATTGTTATTTTTTTATTACTCTCTTTTTATCTAATGCATTTAGGTTAGGTTTGTATAGCATGATATGCTCGGCCCTTTCATGAAATGGTCGTGCATTTCATGATCTGACCAGACGTTGTTTGACATATTATTATCAAACGTTGACGTTTGAACGATAGGGTCGGTTTTAGAAGACGATTTTATGAAATCGTCAATATTATGATATCGCTACGACATTTACACGGCGTTGAAAATAACAAAAAATTAAAACACAAACTGATTATTGGCATCTTGAAAAGCGTACGCGCCCTTTGTCTCAACTCTCAAGTACTGTCCATGAACTAAAGATGGCGGAAAAAAAATCATTGGATTCCGGAACGCGAAAAGGGGCTAGCCTAGTAGAAACAAATGCATAACCCAGCGTGTGCAATAATTTCAATCTCCTCTAACCCTAAAATTTTGAAAAAAAAAATTGATTGTTATTAATTTATAGTTCAGAATAATAATAACGTCATAAACACACACAAAATTTTAAAATAACATCCGAATTTGGGAGAAGCGGAACTCGGATCCAAAAGAAGTTTGTTGTTAGATTCCCGGTCCCATACAACACAAATTTTAAAAAACGTGCGGACAGTTGTTTGATGGAAATATTCAGACTTGGGTAGCAGAAAACTGTAAATGAGCGAGCGAATCGAGCGATATTAGTTTCTGTCGGTTTTGATTGATTATACATTCAAAGAGCCTCGGGGGGGGGGGGGGGGGATGGGTAGCAGAATGCTTCGCAGAAGACAAATCATAGTTTTTTTATTAGGAATATCCAGTCATTATGAAAAAGTGATTATTTTGTGAAATGCAGTAGACATTATAAAAAAGTGGTCATTTTGGTAAAGTAGACTTTTAAGTACCTAAACGCCTGGTGCCCCGTATGTCATTTTAAAGACATTTCACGTCAAAACAGTAAAATAGTTGATAAGAGAGTAAAATTTAGGGTTGGTACAACATATTATTTAGTTTGAGAACCTGTAAGGATAAATTAAAAATTAAATGGAAACTTGTCTGTGGCCTTATACTAAACCAAAAATACAGAGTGTAACAAAAATGTCTATTCGTCAAACCAAACAACATCTTTTCATCGAGTTTGCTAAAATAGCGATTAAAAAAACATCTCACAAAATTGGCGAATGAGCTGATCTATTTAAAAAAAAGTTATCAATACGTTTTCTTTTTATTCGCAGACTTAACAAAACAAAAGTTGAATTTCACTTATAGAAGCCTATCTCACCTTTTTTGTTACACCTGTGCCCTGTATAATGCACATACTTGTGTCGTTTCGTTGTAACACGATTTAACTAATTTGACATGCCTAAACTAAATTACAACATTCTGTCCTTGTCTTTTCGATACAGAAAAAAAAGACAGAATGAGTAAATGTAGTTTAGTCACACCCCGGACACTTCATTCAACGGGCGAGAAATTACATTTCTGAAAACAAATGACGAAACAAATGAAATCACGGCGACATCCTATACGTTCGAGAACCATTCTATAACTAGTCTGTATCAATCTGGGTGAAGAGGGGGTGAGGTCGGTATCTAGAGAGCGGCAGGGAGTGTCCATACTGTATGTTAGTACTAATATGTATACTTTGGTTTAGTCCTGTGAAATAAGTTAAGTAGTGTTACATCGAATCGACATCATTGTACTGGTTTATGTATATCGTAAAGAGTTCATATCACCAGTTGCGAGAGTGCTATGCTAGGCGGTTCAGGCGTATACACTTTAAATTCTTAAAGCTAGAATATTCAACCACCCATTTTGTTTCCATTGCATTGTTGATAATCGTAATTTTTAAAAGGAACAATTTGTACAAATGTTGCTCCATAGCTTCGCTGTGATCCATCACTGATCACTCCGTGTGATAATTATCTATGTAAAATACATTAAAGTGTAATTAATGAAATCGTTGTGTATAAACATGACACATACATTATAATATGATAAAATACCTTATACAACTTAATAACTATTTTATTGTGATTATTGATATTGGTAAATTATGGAAAGAGCTCTATGCTCGAGAGTTTCGCCCAACGAAATCTAATCAGAAATGCGAAGATCCGTAGGAGAACCAAGGTAAACGACACAGCTCACGCAATCGCTAAATATCGTAGAACAGATGGCCGTTGAGGCAGTAAAGTGTTCGAGTGGTGACTGCGCACCGGAAGATGAAGGCGTAGGCAGGCCTCACTCGGTGGACCGACGACTTAGTGAATGTTGCAGGAAGCCGCTGGATGCCGGCACCGCAGGACCGGTCGTTGTGGACTTACATGAGGGAGGCATTTGTTCAGCAGTCGACGTCTTTCGACTGATATGTTGATGATTATAATTAGTAAATTAATCCACTTGAAGTGGTTTTCCGTCACCAGGGAACGACAGAATGTAAAGTTATTTTTGAAACTTATTGTATCTAATTTTATTATATAGCTGATATGCTGTTATTGTCAAAATATTACGGCAATATGGCTGCCTCTAAATACACCCTTTTAATACCATTTCTTTGCTGGCGTAACCACTCACTCCATTTCTCATTTTGGTAGGCATATCCAAAGTTTATCTTTTAACACCGGACACACGGAAGTGTGCTTGTGCTTGTTTCACATTGTAAAGCAACAATGAAGTGGGATTTTTTGGATGTAAATATGTAAATGAATTGGTGACTACTTAATTACTCCAAAAAATACCACCTAAAATGTGAAGCGCGCCGCTCACGACTGCGCAACCTCTAGTTTGTTTAAGAAATTAATAAGCGTTACATAACTATTTTTAATTTTGATCATGTCTTTTGTGATCTAGTGAACCAATAATGAATAATAAAATAAATAGAATACAGACAAATGCCATTTTATTTTAAATACTTCAGAAAAGGAGTTTTTAATTCAACCCTTGTGTTCAATATTGTTGGAATTTTAATCGCCTCCGTGGCGTAATGGTAAGACCATACGCTTCACACCAGGAGGTCGCGGGTTCGATTCTCGGTGGGGTCAATTTGTAAGTCTCCGTTTGGTTAGTGGTAGGGCATTTTCTAAGCCCGCCTGGCTAGCTACCACCATCTTATCTAAGTCTTGCCGCCAAACATCAGTGTTAAACAACATTGATGTGTTTCGGCTTGACGATAAGATAGCCAATTCTCCATTGCGTTGGGGAATCTTGGTAAGCCCGCTTCCATCTTTGGCATGATCGTCACTTACCATCAGGTGAGATGATGTCAAAGGCTTACCAATTGTGAATAAAAAAGGAAAAAAATTCACAGTATTCGTATATGTTAATCTATATGGGCTTCTATAGGTGTGCGAAATTTCATACTCGTAAGTGTATGCGTATTTATGTTTGTCCACGTATTTATCTGAAACTGGATATCGAATTGTAATAATTACTTTTGTTATTGGATTAAGTATCTCTAACAAAGGATAATGTGCAAGTTTCATTAAAATCGGTTTAAAGTAAGTTTCAATGGATATAGTTGGACTTGGTTATGGACTGCTAAGTGTAAGTATGTACCACCAATCCACACTTGACCCCGTATCTGGACTATAGACGAAGTAACTAGTAGGTATATCATCTGTGACTATAGCCTAACCTGCCCGAGATGTGGGAAGAGACCTGTATGTACCAATCACTGGAAAAACACGTCGCATCGTCGTAATTTTGTGATCGAGGTCGTTTCTTTTACGATTTTGACTCATTCATACTTTCTTCACAAACATGGGCTGAAGTACGCTAGTGCCCTTTAATATACTGTGTGGCTGAAGTGTTGTCATTCAATACCTACTTGAGAATTGTAGGCAACCATGTACCACAGATTATAGATAGCATGTATGTAGCCTTCTCGCTTAAAGAATTAGTTAGTAATGTAGTTTTTTTATTAAAATTATAATTTATTATTTTTTTGTATTGATGGTACCTTTTTACAGTTTTTGAGTATACTGTACCTATAATAGGACTTAAATACGGTTACTATCTTGATAATTAAAAAAAATATTTAAGAGCCGTTGTTGAGTATAAGTAATTATAATTACTAAAAAAAGGAACCTCGCAGTACAAGTAATTATAAGTACTTGTACTGCGGGGTACCTTTTTTAAGTTTTCCTATAGTGTATACCATATTAAAGAAGTTATGGTTACTATCCTCAAAAAATAATTAAAAAAAATAAGGTAAAAGTAGTTTTTTTTAAAGTTATTTTTTGTTTTCCTGTAGTAAACTTTTACCTTCCAGGATTTTTTTATTTATTTTTATTTACATCGGGTACCTCGAAAAATCAAGCTATCCAAAATTCTAACAAAACCATTTTTAGAGATTACAAAAAGGAATAAATAAAAATCTCATCTAAATTGCTTCAGCTGTTTACTGTACTCCTGACAAGGGAGTCGCATACATATCTACCTATTCCTCTTGTATAATAGTTTCTAAATAAAATTTGGCAAGAAAAAGATAATTTAACAATAATACAATATGTACATAGTACAATTAACCGCACACCAAATCTCAGTGCATTTTCGTATGAAAATTACCTTTCTGTATATAAAGGTGGTAAAAACAGCCACGATCAAAGATTAAAAGATATAACTTTAAAAAGCCACGATTATTTTTTTTTTAATCAAGAAAAGTAAGGAAACTACAAGTGCAGCCATTAGGTCAAATCCCTGGCTACAAATGTGTCGAAGAGCACACCACTCTGTAGATCCTCGGAAACTCCGTAGACTGCTCAAAATAGAGTACATAATAAATTGGCAAATTTTCCATGCATTTTGCGGAAAAGTCATGCTCTTTGTTTTGAGGAGTTCCCGACGATTCACAGAATCTTGTGCTCTTCGAAATGTTGTAGCCATTGATCTAACCTGATGACTGCACTTGTTGTTTCCTTATATTTCTTGATGTAAAACAAAATATCGGGGTTGTTTGGACCACCTCTCTGTATGAAAATGTACTGAGAAAACGGTTAATTGTGCCGCTGAGTGCAGTTATATGCTATATTTAAGGACAGGTATATCTACCTATCGGTTACATGCGTCCTTGGTACCCATATCAATCAAACTCTTTTCGTTTGATACCCATATCCTGGGCAAATTATATAAGGTCTAACAAAATTAGCTGAAACTATTTTAACTGGTGCATCTACCCATGAAACTGAACAACTTTCCCCATGAAACCAATATTCAAATCTCGAAAAAAATTTGAACTTCCCATACTAAGTTGGCTGTTCAGCTGATCGAGTTAGTATGGGAGAGCCAATTTTTTTTACGATTTGACTGGGTTCCATGGGGAAAGTTGTTCAGTTTCATGGGTACCAGTTAAAATAGTTTCAGCTAATTTTGTTACACCTTATATACATTAGTACTAACATACAGTATGGACACTCCCTGCCGCTCTCTAGATTGCGACCTCACTCACTCGTCACCCAGATTGATACAGATTGGTTGTTGAACGTATAGGATTTCGCCGCTATTTTGTTTGTTCCGTCATTCCTTTTTTTTATAATGTAATTTCTGGCCCGTTGTATGAAGTGTCATGGGGGTGTTTAAAAAAAGAACTTCTCCGATTTTATTGGGAGTCCAGTGCAGGCTAAATTTCAGCTTAATCGGAAACCGGGAAGTGGTTCTAATTTAGCTTCTAAGATTTGTCCCAAACTAACTAATAGACAATCTAACTAACTAATACGGCAAGTCAATATAAAACTTAGAAAAAGCATCTGTCACTGGCGTTGATGTATTTTGTCTACATCTACACTAATATTATAAAGAGGAAAGATTTGATTGTTTGTTTGTTTGTTTGTTTGTCTTGAATAGGCTCCGAAACTACTGGACCGATTTGAAAAATTGTTTCACCGCTACACTATCCGCGAATGTTATAGGGTATATTATATTTTCAAAAAAATTAAGGATCCTTTCTAAAAATGTAACCCAAGGTGTAAAAAAATACCTAAAAATTCCTGCAATATCTACAAAAAGTAGTGTAGTGGTAGTGGTGGTGGTAGTGGTGGCGGTAGTAGTAGTGGTGATGGTAGTGGTAGTGGTGGTGGTGGTTTTAGTGCTAGTGTAGTGGTAGTGGTAGTGTTAGTAGTAGTAGTGGTGGTAATGGTAGTTTAGTAGTAGTGGTGGTAATGGTAGTTTAGTAGTAGTGGTGGTGGTGGTGGTGGTAATAGTAGTGTAGTGGTAGTGATAGGGTAGTGAAGTGGTAGTGGTGGTGGTATTGGTAGTGAGGGTGGTGGTAGTAGTGGTAGTAGTAGGGTAGTGTGGTGGTAGTGTTAGTGGTTGTGGAGGCGGTAGTGGTAGTGTTAGTAGTAAAGGTGGTGGTAATGGTAGTTTAGTAATAGTGGTAGTGGTAGTTTAGTGGTAGTGGTAACGGTAGTGGTAGTGGTATAATATTTGTAGTGGTGGCGGTAGTGGTAGTGTAGTAGTAGTGTTAGTATAGTGGTAGTAGTAGTGGTAGTGTAGTAGTAGTGTTAGTATAGTGGTAGTAGTAGTGGTAGTGTAGTGGTAGTGTAGTGGTAGTGTAGTGGTAGTGTTAGTATAGTGGTAGTGGTAGTATAATGGTAGTAGTAAAGGTAGTGGTAGTGGTTTAGTAGTGGTAGTAGTAGTGATAGTGGTAGTGTTGTGGTAGTGGTTATGTAGTGTTGTGGTAGTGGTTATGTAGTGGTAGTCGTAGTGTATTTGTAATGTACTGGTAGTGTAGTGTTAATGTAGTGGTAGTGTAGTGGTAGTGTAGCGGTACTGTAGTGAAGTGTGTTGTAGTGTAGTGTGAGGCGGTACGAAGTTCGCCGGGACAGCTAGTTTGTAATACGTAATAAGAAATCATTTTTATACCAAAGTGTCAGATATTAGTGATAGATAAGATAACACATACATGGGTCTTAAAATGAACATGGACTAGACGAAAATAATCCGTGTTGTCGCACCCACCCCTCTAAAGGTTGGAGACTCTACGCTGGAGGTTGTTGACGAATATGTATACCTGGGACAAACAGACCAGCTAGGTAGGTCCAACTTCAAGAAAGAGATCAATCGACGAATCCAACTAGACTTTTTATTCACAATTGGTAAGCCTTTGGCATCATGTCACCTGATGGTAAGTGACGATGATGTCGAAGATGGAAGCGGGCTTACCAAGATTCCCCAACGCAATGGAGAACTGGCTATCTTCTCTTCAAGCCGGAACACATCAATGTTGTTTAACACTGATGTTTGGCGGCAAGACTTGATAAAATGGTGAAAGCTTGCCAGGCGGGCTTAGAAAATGCCTACCACCAACCAAACCGAGTCTTAAAAATTGACCCCACCGGGAATCGAACCCGCGACCTCCTGGTGTGAAGCGAATGGTCTTACCATTACGCCACGGAGGCGGTGGAGAACTGGCTTTCTTATCTTCAAGCCGGAACACAGCAATGTTGTTAATGCTGAGCAGCGCGTTCGGAAAGCTTCGTAATATCTTCACGTCCCAAATACCGCAGTGTCTCAAGACTAGTTCTTTGACCAGTGTGTGTTGCCGGTGATGAATGACATACGGAACTGAGACATGGTCGCTTATATGGACCTCATAAGAATGGAGCATGCTACGCTCGGAATTTCCCTACCCGATCGAATAAGAAATAAGGAGAACCAAAGTAGCCGTCATAGCTCACAGAATCGCTAAACTGAAGTGGTAGTGGGCAGGGCACATAGCTCGTAGAACAGATGACCGTTGGAGCAGTAAAGTTCTCAAGTGGCGACCGTGCACTGGGAAACGTAGAGTAGGCAGGCCTCCCACGCGGTGGAGCGACGACCTGGTCAAGATCGCGGGAAGCCGCTGGATGCGGGCAGCGCAGGACCAGTCGTCGTGTAAATCCTTGGGGGAGGCCTTTGTACAGCAGTGGACGTTTTTCGGCTGATATGATTATGATGATGACAGCACAAATACAGTATGGACACTCCTTGCAGAGTAGAGACCCACATTCCGATCTGACCTCCTCATCACCCAGATGGATACAGGTAATATGGGTCAAGTTGATTCTCGTACGCAGAGGATTTCACATTTTGTTTGTTCCGTCATTCAATAATGTCATTTCTCGATATGCTTGTGCGGAGAGGTGTGGTGGAACAGGATCTTAGATGCGCGAATCCGACTCGCTCTTGCACCGGTTTTTACGAACTTTTATTTAAAAGGGTAGAAAAGCACGCACTCTCCATACAAAAAGAGAACAGTTATTTATGATGCAAGGGTGGTAAGAAGGTAAAAAAACCTACGAGTGACATTTGTAAGCCTGAGCTGCAGGTTTAAGGTCTAAATTATTGTAACCTTCAGTTCAGGGTGACCTACCTATACTCGTACCGAAATTGAAAGTCAACTCTTTCCGTAATGATGTCAGATTTGCTAAACCGCCTAACGTAGTGGTTAGTTCATTCGCTCCATACCATGAGGTCGCGAGTTCCAATTCCTGGTGAGGTCTAACTTTGTGATACTTGGTTTGGTTGGTGGTAGGGCGTTTTAAAGGCCCGCCTGGCTAGCTATACTAACATCTTATCTAATTATTGCTGCTAAACATCATTGTTAACCGACCCAATGCTCGGGAAGGTCTCACAAGGAGTTTCTCTGATGTAACACCACTTTTATTTAAGCGCAAAAAAGTTTTGGAGAGCCTTGTTGTGATTTTGAGTTCCCGCAAGATTGACCACTGGACAAAGCAAGTTATAGAGTGGAATCTACATTTAGGCAAACATAGTGTGGTAGTTGTGAGACGCCTGTGCTGTGCAAATCGCAACGCAATGTTGCTGGCGACAACAGCTGGATGCGCAGGATCGAAGATCGCATACCTTGCTTGGCAGTGGAATTATGCGCTCTTCTTCATGTTTACAATACTTTTATGTTAAGGTACATTAAGTTAAGGTGTTGTTTTGTACTGTTATCTAAACGTGTGTGATGGAGATGGATAAAAGGTTCAAGTGGAGGCTGTATTTTTGGAGCGCCATCTAGCGTCGCTCCAAGTGACTCGATCGAGGCGCACCGTGGAACCTGCATTGCGCCCGCGCACCCGTCCACGCATCGCCAAGCACGAAGTACGTAACTTAAGCGAGCACGCCCAGTGCCGCGGCCGCCAGGCAAACAAGCAACTCATCAGTCACAGTTGACGCTATTCCGCGGACGGTGCACGCGCGCGCCCTAACTTCATGCCTTACAACGATTCGGGGAGGACCGAATTCAGAACACATCACCAGAATGTGAACAAATAACAGTGCAATCCCTAGTTTAATAGCTTTCCTTCGCCTTCCTTAGTACCTAACTAACGACTACAAACTTTTTATCACTTTCCAAAACGTATATTTAATTTTCCGTGTGTGTCTTTTACCAAGCTCGCGCCAGCAGAACGTGTGTGTGTATAAATAAATATTAATTTTTAGTGCACTTAACATGACTATATCTTACGCTGGAGAAGTCCCAAATGGCAGCAGTTTTGGTTGTTTTTGGCGGATCCTTCTCAAGTAAGTGGTTCGCGCGCAGGGAGAGGTGGAGCGAAGACCGGCCCCCGTCCGGGCTCGCGACCCAACAGCTGTTCCATCAGCAAGTCTGCTCGCTTGCTCGTGACGAAATTGAAGTCGATCGTCCGTAGCCGCTGACATGCACAACAATACAAGTATAACTCTCGTGATGGCGACTCATTGTAAAAATAACTATTAGATACCCTATCAATGTACCTACCTACCACTATAGTTGTCAGTACGTATAATATTATGCATTTATGCTGAACAATTGAAAGTTACTTTGTTTATTATTCGTCACTTAATGCGAGGATCATAGGCAACCTTAGCTGCGCTCGAGTCGATCGGAGTGATGAATGCCTTGTCAGTCAGAAGCGAACCAGTATAATATTGATTCAATGTCTCGCCGTCCGTCGTCGTCGCTGCGCTGCCGCTGCCCATGACAACGAAAGGTGGCGAAAGTGTAGCGAGTTGCGACTTGTGACGCGTAAGCAGAGCCAATCGATTACCGGCCAATGTTGGTGACCGTCGCGATTTCCTTAAACATAATTTTTCATTTATAAATCACTAAATTGGAATTTCGATCAAAGATTATTTCTTGTTACACGCACGCTAAAACTGTAATACTTCGAAAGATTACCACTACGCCCCGTCTTCCATGCCAATAAAATCTCAATTCTTAGTAACTATTCCCTTTACCACTTTACCGAGAATCAATGTAGGTAGGTACCGTTACTCGACTAGTGCAAGTAGGTACCACGTAGCTATTTATTTAGCTTATTTTGCGAACGTGCCACAAAGGAAGTTAACAATATGCACCTATGTAAATAATTATAGATTTGTGTCGTGTCCTATCATAAAAGTTAAAACATTGCTCGGAAGAATGGAACTGAAACAGTAAAACTTAGTCGCCGCCGCCGTGCTGTTGTGGTTCCTACCTTCTAAAGGCTTGATTTAGAACTTTGCAAACTAAAAATAATTTCACTAACAAGGTCTCCTATTCTTTATTCCCACGGTAAAACTTGAAACCTGCTGGAAAACTTGGAAATCCGAAACCTTGCTGCCGAGGTCGATTGATATCCAAATATCCATTGTTTGATAAAAGAAAGTCGTGTGTTACCTGTGTCTAGGCTACGTGAGATCAGTTTATTTTATGTTTCCTAGGCACTCTGGACTCTGGTTGAAACAACGGCTACAGGGGGCACAGTGGGCACAGTGAAACAACCAAGATATTATTTATACATTAACTTGTTATATACATTCCCAAGTCGCCGTTTTGCTACTTATGTCATTTGACAGTCCAATGCGTTAAATTATTTTTGTTGGATAGGGATAAAATTGGTATTTGTTCTTGTTTAATGTTACGAACCCCTTTGGGATCAATTTTATAATGCTAAAGATTCTGATAAAGATTCTAGAACATCTGATTGTTGTTGAGTTTTTACCTTTTTTTTCCGCTGACTCTGCGGCGCCGAGTCACCAAGTTGATCTTTAATTGCTTTTTTTTAATAAAATGAAAACGTTGGCCCTACCGGAATAATTTGTTGCTATAATCCAATTCCTAAGACAACCGTAAACTATCCGTGTATTTACTATTAATAGATAGAGGACCACGAAAAACAAAAGAGATCTGTGAAAAATTATTAAATTTATTTTGCTTCAGTAGGTGTTTCACCGTTTGTTCCTCAGATAAGGGGCACACTACAACCAAAGTATATGCATATATTAGTACTAACTACAACCTACAACACAAATATGGTCTCAGTAATATTCCTATTATATTTTTTTTATAATAATTTTTCATTCAACGTTATACTTTGATTTATTGAATAAAATACATTTGATTGATGTACCATAAAACTCTATTTTTTTTATAAAATGGAAAAACAGTTGTGTAACTGTGTCCCACTTTACCCTACTTAATTCTTATATATGATTTGTGATTTTTTTATTCTTTAAAAACATTAGCTATTTTGCCCGGCGCCATCCGAGGACGCAATGTACTCGTACCTACCCGATATTGTTTGACACCCTTTCTGATAAGAAAGAAACACCTCATATTATTTCCATAGTTGGGAAAACCCATAATATATTCCACGATATTTTAATCAATTGCAAAAACAACGTGAGAGATGCAGTGATTCTTGTAATAGGAGTGTGTTGAACAAAACCCGTTTTACCGTATTCGGGCAAATTTGATAACATATCTACGCATAGTTTCCACCGATAGTAAAAAAAAACATTCCCAATTGGTACAGCTATTCTCGCGTTATGAGAAAGTTAAAAAAAACCCTTTTTATTTTATTGTCGTTGGATAAGCCCGTGGTACGAACAGCTGGCTCTTTTATCAATGGCAAATAATCACATCCAATTCAGTTCAGCAGTTCTTGTGTTGTTAGAACGTAAAACAAAACCCTCCTTATTTTTCCCTAGTAAAAGTCGTTTCAAAAGTAGAGCTTACATTGTGAAAGCTTTATGCGAACCACTATCTTTATGCCTTATTATTTAGGTAATATAAGTTTAAAAAAACTGAAAAACCGACTTCATAATGAAATTCACTCAAAAGTATCAAATAATATACTTAAATACACAACATTAACCAACAATAACGAAATCAAAGGTGGGTACGAATTAAATTAGGGGCTTTACATATTTTTTTTGAGGTCGGTACCAGCACACAGTTGCTTACGTATCAAATGTTTTAGATTCGATGGTTTGCTGATACCGACCTCAAAAAAAATTTTAAGTCCCTAATTTAATTCGTACCCACCTTTTGTGTATTTAAGTATAATAATATTATTTCATACTTTTGAGTGAATTTCATTATGAAGTCGGTTTTTCAGTTTTTTTAAACTTTTATTTTTATCTTCTTTATTTTTCGTGATAATGCTATCTATCTAACAACGTTAAACCCAATCACCTACTCACCAATAGGAATTATCAAATCATAATACATGTGTTTCATAAACAGATACAAAGTCCCGTGGCTTCCATTATTATCTCAGCAGATGATGATGGACGATTTAACTCCATAGCATGAAAGTTATAGATTTAATCGTCCATCATCAGCTCATCTGAATAACCGGAAAGAATACAACCTATCGGTCTATGCATACCTACGTATTATATCTATATGTATAATATTGAAAGAATTTTCCTCCAACTCCTAACCGTTAAGGAGTTGTACCTTCCTTCATCAGCTTATCAACATGAGATGATGACTAACAGATGCAAGTATTTTAATAGCTTTAGAAAACATATGAATCACGTAATAAGTGCCTACGTAATGAGTAATTTAAAGGTTGCTCTCGATTTCCCTGGGATCCCATCATCAGATCCTGACTTGGTGACAATGGGACCCCTTCGGGAGTATATACTTTCGAATGAAAAAAGAATTTTGAAAATCGGTCTACAATTGAAGGCCAAATCGGTGAACATACATTAAAAAAATATATAAAGTCGAACATAGAACCTCCTCCTTTTTTGAAGGGGACAGCAAGAGACAGCTGTCCTTACTAGAAGGTTTTTTCGCTAATGATGTGTTAGTTTTAACCGATAACACATCATTAGCGAAAAAACCTTCTAGTAAGGACAGCTGTCTCTTCTGTCGATATTAAAAAATCCCGTCCAATTCGGTTAAGCGGAACCCTCCTTATTTTTCCATAGGTTGGTTATCCTATAATATGCAAAGTGTTGAAGCGTAACGGCTAGGGCTGCTACCTCCTGTCATGATTCGAATCCTGCAAGGAAAACATCGTGAGGAAACTTGCACACGTCTGCGAAGAAACTCAAATGTTGTTTGTGAAGTCGACCAACCCGTACTGGACTCGCGTCGCCGTAAAAGGTCATCAGTAGTATTAGGAGTATCAGGTCGCCCTACTTCAGGGTAGGCTTGAACCCCTCGGAGGGGACGTATATGAGCTGATATAATGGTGCAACGCACGCCTAACCGGCCTATAGCCTTTGTATCAATAAAAAAAAAACCCATACTTTTTGATGCGGCGTTTCTTGAGTTATACAGTTGGTGCTTACTTAATTTATCTTCTTTTAGGGTTCCTTAGAACTGTAATATCTTACAATAACTTACATTTTTGAACCAAATGCATGAAGTTCGCCACAAAAAAATTATAATTAAAGTATGTGGATCTCAACTTTGAATAAATAAAATAAGGTACTTAATTATTAATTAATAGGGGTAGGAACCTCTGTTACGTGGTTACTTTTTACCGGGGGGGGGGGGGAGGGGGGATTTTCCCCTTTCTTTGGGTTTCGTAGAATAGGTATAAATGAAGTGTTCAATAATAATAAATGTGTGGATCTTGGTGTCTTGTGATGAACACGAACAGTCGTACAGTCGCCAGCAGATATATCATAACGAGCGAAGTGTTCAAACATTTCTAAACAGTGTTGAATTTAAATAAATTATGTGAAATTGAAGTTTTTATTAATATCTGAACATCTTTTCGTCATAAATATCTAGCCGCAGATTTTAAATATGTGGCATTTGTCCCTCACATCATTGTATGTGAAGAACATAATATTGAAAAATCTGATGCTCAGATATTTATGAAAAATAAGATGTTCAGATATTAATAAAAACTTCTAGTGTACAAATTCATTTAAATTCAACACTGTTCAGAAATATTTGAACACCTCGCCCGCTAAGATGATGATCTGATGGCGACTGTACAAGTTATGTTATTACGTAGTGAGTGCGAAACCTCATACCTGTGCTTATACTGTGCGTTATCCAGCACTTAATTGAATTGTTATTTAAAAAATAAAACCACATAATGATGTTGATTGCTGTTTGATAGAATTGATTGATAAGTAATTAGAAAATAGATATTAGATAGATTCCAAGTAACCTACAGACGAAATAATAATAATTTCGGAAAATAAAATCACATAATGATGTTGATTGCTGTTCGATAGAGTTGATTGATAAGTAATTAGAAGATAGATATTAGATAGATTCCAGGTATTTACCTACAGACGAAATGATAATAATTTCGTAAACCTAAAAACTTTTGCAAGCTTTTAATATTGCATTGTCACGCGATATACCTACGTAAGCATGCAAAATTTCAGCTCATTTGGAAAGCGGGAAGTGGGTCAAATTTAACTTGCAAGATTCCACCCGAACAAACATACCTACATACATTGCAAGTTAATTAAAAGCTTGTAAAACATAGGTGCTTTTTAACAACTTTTTAAAACTGGAATCATCGCTGACTCGCTGACTGACTTTAGACTCTATCATTTGTTTTTCAACGGGCGGGCGCCGCCGTAGACACTTTACAACTATTAATCATTATCAATGTAGCTCAAATGCCCTTCAAAATCTTTTTATTTATCCACAATTGGTAAGCCCTTGACAACATCCCACATGATGGTAAGTAACGCTGATCCCGAAAATTTAAGCGGGCTTATCTTATCTTCAAGCCGGAACACATAAATGCTGTTAACATTGATGCTTGGCGGCAAGTCTTAGATAAGATGGTGGTAGCTAGCCAGGTGGGCTTAGAAAATGCCCTACCACCAACCAAACCGAGTCATTCAAGGTTAGACTACGCCGGGGATCAAACCCGTGACCTCCTGATGTGAAGCTAACGGATCTAACCATTACGCCACTGAGGCGGTTAACCTACTTCAAACTTGTGAAACCTGTCCGTCCATCGCGACGTCGCAAGGGCATTCAGCGTTCGCCTTAGCCTTGACTTAACTGGCGTCCTTGTAGGTACAAATATAGTAGAGTGACAAATATATCTCTCTGAATGTGTTGCTCTCTATATAAAAACATCAAAGAGTACTGCAGCTTTTAGCTGCATAAAAAACGCGAAACAGACATCAAAGAGGAATTAAAATTGTAGCTTCATATAAAAGACATCAACGAATACAGCAAGGGTATGACAAACACGAGTAAATAGGTACTGCAACTTTTAGCTTTATAGCAAATGCATCAACAAGAAATTCAAAGTGTAGCTTCATATAAAAGACATCAACGAAGACAGCAAGGCTATGAAAAACACGAGTAAGAAGGTACTGCAACTTTTAGCTTTATAAAAAAGGTATCAACGAGAAATTCAAATTGTGACTTCATATGAAATACATCAAGAAAGACTGCAACGTTACGAAAAAACATTTTTTCTTCATAGAAGACGTCTTTAACAAATAATTCAATATAATGAAAAAGCTAAAAAAATCTACGTGAATTGCAATTAGTAACCTTGTCTTCTGCCGAATATAGATAGAATCTTTAAAGTAATTTTCCGGCAAAGATTTTGGTTCAGGTACGTCTGGGTGAGGCCTAAGTCTGTATAAATAGTGAATTAATACAGGCTAATGATGATCAGATGCGGTCGTATCTAAATGCGGGGATCGGACTACATCAAAAATTAATTCTGAAATATGATTTCCTAAATTGCTCTCCTCTTGAAGTTTCAAAAAACTTTACTCGTTTTGTTTTTTCATCACGTCTTCAATTTTTAATTGATCAAATCCACAAAATAAGTTCGTCAATGACGCTAAAGATCTATGACGTCACTTATGGGTATTTCAAACATTTTTAGAACAAAATTAAGTTCTTGACAGATAATAAAAAGTTACTCAAATGACTAGCAGTCCGATCCCCTATTGCGCGCGATCTCGCAGATTACCTTACCATGAGCACGGTCATTGCCTGACGAAGGGTTTGACCGTTAGTGGCATATATCTTGACCGTTTCTGTGCTACCCAAGGCATATGCGTCGTTGGTGCCGGTTGACACCACATTAAACGGTAGTTTAGAGGAGGGCTTCCAGACTGGTTCTTCTATAAAGAGAATCATGTTTGTGTTGTCACGATTATTAAGTTTTAAAATTCGGACGCAATTTACTACATAAACATTAAAAATATTTTTGGCGTTTATTGGAGTTTACTCCTTTAGAATTGTTAACATTAAAAGTCCGATATGAACAATATATGATGGGTGAAATCGAGTATCAATGGGTTACGTTTTTTCACGAAGTCTAAGGAAACCTGACCATGCTGCCTAATGCGAGGCCGAATGTTGAGCTCCGCTTAGGACAGAACCCGGACAAAGATTAAAAAATATTACTTTTAAAAGAAGAAGGAGCGGTCCGAGCGAGGACAGAGGCCGGAAGCCGAAAAAAAAAGTAAACTCCTGTCGCGCGACGGAGCTGACACGCACACTTTTTTTCCTTAAAATATAGCCCTATACATTCATCATCATCATCATTATCATACCAGCCGAAGGACGTCCACTGCTTGACATAGTCTCCCTCAAGGACTTCCAAGACGACCGGTTCTGCGCTACCCGCATCCAGCGACTTCCCGCAACCTTCACCAAATGATCTGCACAACTTCGGCATGCCTCCCACTCGGTGGACCGATAACATGGTGAAGGTCGCGGGAAGCCGCTGGATGCGGGCAGCGCAGGACCGGTCGTCGTGGAAATCCTTGGGGGAGGCCTTTGTCCAGCAGTGGACGATTTGTGTCTGATATTAATACACCTGTACTTCACCGATTGCCTAAAGCTACAAATCTACTAAAAACTAAATTAAAATATTTTGGCTAGATTACGATTTCTTCTTTTATTTGTGACCCTGGATTCTATATAAGCAAACGACTCGAATATTTAAGATTTTTATGTTACGTAATTAAATTAGTGAACAGCCCCTAAATATGTCAAAGGCCTTATAATATAAATTATAGTATCATCGTATCACCTCATATATACGTCTTAACCGTGGGGCTCGAATCTACCCTGAATTAGGGCGATCGGGCCTTACTTAAACACGCGGGCCCTGTGCGGTTTGGTCGAATTCACACACAACCTTCGATTTTCTTCGGAGTCATGTGCAGGTTTCCTCACGATGTTTTCCTTCACCGTAAGAGCGTCGGATAAACGTTCAAATGAAATCGAAATTCGAAAACTTAGAGGTACATGGCAGGAATTGAATCACAACCTCCCGTACAGGAGGTAGCGGCCCTCTTCTGGCAGTGGGGTCCGCCACAAGGCCTACAACCTCCACCAATCCAGACTTGCCCCATCGTTGGGTTTAGTAGACCTAACTTTTCCAGGTTTGGAAGAAGACCCGTGCCCCGCTGTAAATTATGACCAGAGCAGGTTAGGTGTTCGGTTCAATTAACTTTTAACCGACCTCAAAAAAGGAAGTTATCAATTCGCCCCTATGTATGCAATATTGTTGGATTTGCACAATAATCGATATGTTTGGTCGCAATCTAGAGAGCGGCAGGGAGTGTCGATACTAATATATATACTTTGATTTTATCGTCTCAGAAGAAAGTATCCGTGTCATAACAAGGTTAGTTCATTCAATGGCAATAACAAGTTGTACTTCCATCAATCGGAAAGGCAGAACAAGTTCAGCCGGTATTTTGTTTTTGGTTCATTTAAAGTAGCTACGACAGAGAAGGTCGGTAGTCGCCAGGCAGACACTGAGACTAGTAATTAGTAAGCAGAGCTGTGGTACATATGCATTGTGCATTCGAGGCTTGACATGAACAAGGTTCATCGAAGGTCGTTTGGCAAAATTTTGATAGCTTCTAATTTGGTATTCTGCATAGGAACATTTTATGTGGGTGCGAAATATACGCTCAGCTGTTTAATCCTTGTGATCATGTGACTTGTCGAGTTACAGTCATGATAAAATATTTTAGTCCTTATTAGGCGTAGAATAGACACTATATTTTTACGGCCGTGTTGGTTCCCTTTAGCACATACATGTCCCATCTATACACAGGTGCTTTGATCGGCCACAACGTTGTGTCGCCTCGTTAAGATAGACCGCTCGCTCTACCGAATAGCAATGATCGACGTTATAAAAACTTGTCAAGTCGGTGTTGATTCTACTCTATACTATAGAAACACTCAATGTGATCTGTAGTTTTATGTAACGGTAAGTTTACATACTTGTACATGTAAAGGTAATTACTTAAGCATTAAAATCAGTATCTGCTTCCAATGACATACTCTTGTTAAAGTTTGAAAAGTGTTATGTACCTGTAACGTATTTAACATTATACTTCGTTGACATTTTACATTTGACATTGACAGTTGACATTAATATTTGACATTTTACACAAATTTTACATCCAAAAATCTGCTATTTACAAACCCCGCGGGAACTATGCCTTTTGCCGGTATAAAAAGTATCTTAATATTCTTCTTCGTCCTTTAACCCTGTGACAAATTTCAGCGAAATCAGTTAAGTAATCTTATCGTGTAAGAGTAACAGACAGACAGCCACGCTTTCCGATCTAAAATGTTAGTAACAGAAACAAATTCCGATTGAATTATTAATTACTAGCTTTTGCCAGCGGCTTCGCTCGCGTAAACATAGTTTCTACGACTGCCTAAGGGGGTGCGCAGTGTGCGAGCCGCAAGTGGCTCGCGAGCCTGGAAAAAAGTAGCCTATATGGTAATCCAGGTATTAATCTGTCTACCCACTAAGTTTCATCCAGATCCGTTAATCTGTTGTGGCGTGAAAGAGTAACAAAAAAACATATATCCAAACATACAACCTTTCGCGTTTATAATATTAGTAAGGATTATAATAAATATTACTTAATAAGGATACGTTCACTTGACTTACATTGATATCATTAGCGCTGCTTCTAAATATGGACCTATTTACAGTTGAACGAATAAATTCGTAATGCAGAAGTACCTAATTAGCTAATAGCAAAAGTATTGGGTATTCCATTCCAGAATTTAAACCTTAAATTTAAATGTATTGGAGGGCAGCAGCTGCTGGGCTACAGGGTTAGGAGTTGGTAGTCTTTTTTTGCCATGGCACTGTGCTCCAGCGCGCACGGCGCATTCGCAGTGGGCTACTTTACATATCGTTGCCACTGAGATCGCCTGATTTTACTTCACTCGAATATTTTAATGAGTTTGTTCTAAAACAAGAACATTTGTAAGATTTACCTCTACCTCTAGCAAATCTGGAAGAGCTAAAAACAAAAATAACGCAAAAAATAGACCTGCCTATCTGAATTGGTTTGCAAATTCAATGTTCGCTTTTGAGGACTGCATTCTTTGGGATAGATACATTTCGACGATGAAGTGTTTTTTTAGACGCAATATCCGCATTTACTATATATTTACTATATATTTACTCGTATGTACCCACTTTAATTTTCTTCAAAATTATTTTTCAACGTTGCAATAAGTTGGTTTGGAGGGCTGGATACGTTCGGATAGTAGACAAGTCATCTCGACGACGTGATTTATTGGACATGAAGTCCGTATTTATGTACTTAACATTCTGTAAATATTTTTTTTTTAAAGTTTTAATTCTTAGCTGGGTCAACCTGAATAAAATAGAGCATGTTCTTTTTATACTCGCTATTTTTAGACGCCCTAACTCTTAGGGCAAAGCGGATTGAATCTCCATGTGCTATTTTATTATATTACTCACTGTTGCCCGCGACTTCGTCCGCGTGGATGAAAATTATGAATGCTTTATTATATTATAGGTACTGGCTTTTACCCTCCCGAGAAGTGAATATGGTTCTTATGACTATCATGGAGGTTTTATGGTGGAAATCATTTTCCAGATTCTGGGACTTATACATTTTCGAGAAAGAAAAGTGTCATGTTGTTCCCATAGTTATATGACAACTTTCAGCGTAATCGGTATAATTATTTTAGCGTGAAAGAGGAACAAACAGATAGATGGACATACTCCGACAGACGTTCTACTTTGCTTTAAATCTGATGAAAACTCTTTTAGTGGACTTTTAGTTGCTGACGAAGGTTATAGCGACTACGAGCGTCTTTAAAAAAAGCATTCAAAGGATAATCCAAGGGTTCTTTAAATTCGTTTTCTTTTGGAACCCAGAGTCAAAAGTATAATATACAATGAGGTGGTACCAATCCATCATCATCATATCAGCCGAAAAATGTCCACTGCCGGACAAAGGCCTAGATATTCCAAGGATTTCCATGACGACAGGTTCTGCGCTGCCCGCATCTAGCGGCTTCCCGCGGCCTTCACCAGGTCGTCGGTCCACCGTGTAGGAGGCCTGCTTCGATACCATATTGGATACACCTAATTTTGAAGTGAAGTTTTAGTGAAACCAGTGAAGGTTTCATCAGAAATATAGTTTTCTGCCATCGTTGTGGGAACACTTAAAATAATTATCCGGAGTAAATAAAATCATGTTCAATAATGAAATAATATAAGGTATAAATAAAATCATGTTCAATAATGAAATAATATAAGGTATAAATAAAATCAGTTACGTGGTTTCATCATTTCAGTTTTAAATATAACTATTAATCTGGAACCCTTGATTTTTCGAACGTATCTGTACCTCTATATTACTCCAAGATTTAGGGTATAATCGTGCAGTTGTATCAAAATCGTTTAAGCCATTTCTGCGTAAACACATGACTACTTCATCATAATCAGCATACCTACCGAAGGACGTCCTCCGTGTTAGACGATTTGTAATGACTATCGAAACCAGCTTATAGACTTGGCTCAGAAGAGAGAGGTCTGCAGTTCTTCAGAAGGGTGTTGTCGCTCTTTTTGAAGAAGAGCACTACCACACTGCTGTACTATGCCGCAGGCGATTGTCCCTTGAGTATAACGGAATTGAACAATTTCTGAAGAGCTTTTAGAAACGGTGTTACACCTGCTTTCAGAGGCGTAGCCGTAATTCCGTCATTACCCGGTGTCTTCTTGTTCTTGAACTGTTTGAGACCCATTCTAATCTCGTACAGGCTGACGTTCGGGATATTGTCGAGTTAATCTGGCTCTTGGGTCTTTAGCCAGATTGCTGACCAGTAGTCGTGTGGTCGTGTATAATTGTTCGTAGAACTTCTAAACTTCTCCCAACAACTCAGGCTTAGACGATATGATCCTGCCATCCGTCTTCAGCCTTGTCAGTTGGCTTTGTCCAACAGGCACATCACTCGCTATGATGTTCTTAGCCCTTTATTTAAGCTGTAGGTCAAATTTCAGAGAATTCGGTTCAGTTATTTGAGCGTGAAAGAATACTAAATAGACAGCCAACCACACTTTCGGATTTTAATGCTACTAGTAAAGATTTACAGACACGGCCCCGTTACAGTTTTATTATATGTGGGTATATGTCACATTGTAACGGAATGTTCAGCATAGCTTGTGTGAAATACCCACGGAATCATAGAATATGGTAATATAGTACATAAAATGATTTATATTAATCCATTTTACGTAGGTCGATCCGCCAATAACATTTGTAGTGATGCAAGTTTAAATACGAAATGGTTTCAACTAAAATAACTGTGGCCTTAGATATCAATATCTCATTTAAAAACAAATTAAATTTTAGGGCGCTATCTAGCTCCATATTCGCCATACCTATAGCTTTAGGAACTACCTACCTGTAAGAAAACACCTGGCTTACCTAGGTACTCACTGACTGACTTATCAACCAGCCCAAATCTAGAAAGTTGAAATTTTGCATACAGGTTCCTTTTATGATGTAGTAATCAAAGAATAACGGGATAAGGAATAATGCGGGAACGAAGTCGCGGACGTCACACACAAGGTCATATGGCACTAAACCTGTAGATTTTATGGGAATCAGCGATTTATACAGGTTGTAAAAAAGTTGGTGTAGGACCCGTTAACTGGGGGTTCTACTCATCGTATTGAACAACTTTTCCCACGGAACTTATAGTCAATACTCAAAAAAAAAAAATGGACCCTCCATACTAAAATGCACAAAATTGGTCGATCAGCTGATCGATTTGTATGAAACATTTTTTTGCGATTTCAGCAAAGTCGTAGAACAAAAGTTGTTCAGTATGATGAGTAGAAGCTCCCATTAACGGGATCTACACCAATTTTGTTACACCCAGTATATGTTTAAATAGATACACAATATACAAGGTGTTCGGTAAATTAGAGCATTCATTAGGAGATTTGTTTGTACAGTGTTTTACGATTCCTTCCTTTAAGGCAAGAGTGAATAGGCATTATTTAAGGTAGCGTGTACCATCCTCCACTGCATCATTACTTCCCATCAGGTGAGTTGTAGTCAAACGTACTCAATTTCGAACGCTGTGCATTCTTTCTTTCCTAGTTAGGCATTACCGTCTGGCATATAGAATACAATATTATATAAAACGCTTACCTAGTAAGTAGCAAAGAAAAGAAGCGTTCAATTATTCATCATATTCGCTGACAAATTACCAAATTATCTGGGTTTGTATGGGAGGTACAAAGATATGTTTTTTTCTGGAATACTGGACTCCTCGAGTAAGTTCAATTAAGTAAGTACTTTCTTATCGAGCCTACCCTGAATTAAGGCGATCGGGCCTTAGTCAACCACGCGGGCCCATTGCGGGTTGGTCGACTTCACATACAACCTTCGAGTTTCTTCACAGGCATGTGCAGGTTTCCTCACGATGTTTTTCTTTACCGTAAGAGCGTCGGATAAACGTACGTATGAAATCGAAATTAGAAAACACATTGGTACGTGGCAGGAGTCGAAGCACGGCCTCCTCCCGGACAGGAGTAAGTAATGTGACGTAAACAAACATCTCGTCCCAAGATTAAAAACTCTTTTAAATTAGATTCTCGTTCGTTTGGTTTCGTTCCTTTTGGCGTGTCAGAGAAAAATTTTAAAAGGTGGCATCTGACATGTGAAGATGGATTTTTGAAAAAGAACAGCTGAAATGGTGGCCGCACATATTTTTTTTAGACTGTGAAATATTAGGAAAATTTATTGCTAGTTCATTGTGCAATATATGTTTGTTATGGGACCCTGCCGGAATTTCAAGGTTCGTATTTCCTACTTTCGTTTTCATTTTTCCTTTACGATTTGCACTATGCTAAATTGGTATTCTTTTGCATTTTTAGGGTGTACCTTTACCTTTTCCTTTTACTGGCCATATAACACCGAGGAAATCTGTGAAAGACGTATTGGTACCACAGCCCAGCAGGCTGGACAATTTACTGTACTGATCTTCGCTGAAGCAGCATGTTTGCTTTGCCATCGCCCTAAGCAACTTCCATCGAGCCAGCAGTTAAGGGAGGTACATACTCCATTTTTCCTCCAGTTTTCCCGGCCAAGAACCCATGGTTTTTTAATCAGTGTTTAATTTAACTCGTTCTATGTGTGTCTTTTTACATACAATTTAAGTGATATCACAAAATTCACAGAAAAACGATCTATACGTATGGATCGTCCACTCTACAATTCTTAAATCTTCAAAATATTCAATGTAAGCTCATGTTCATACATTTCGTTCTATATTTAGTAATTGGTTCTAAACTTCCTAAATTTGACCCTATTTAATTAATTTTGTTTTGTAAGAAATTTTCATATAATCCTGCGGTCACCAACCATTTTTTCATATATCCAATTATTAACTTTACATATTTCAAATAATAATTTTATTTATACCTCTAATGTTCTTTTCCATTATTCGACCGTTGAACATAATATATTTCCCTAAATTCTACGTATGATGTAACGGAATTTTGAAGTGCATTTATCCCGCTTTCAATCAAATTTCGTTTCAGTAAGTACTAGTAAGGTTTCAGATATTGCCTGGAGTAATGAACTTTTTCGTGTAGTAGATCACACAGACTGAACCTAGGTACAGATTTCATCAAAATAGTTTTATCGAAATGCATATTTTAGGACCCGGGAACCAAGGAATAGGTCATCTTTTCCAAAGAGGTTTTAATGCTTATAATAATGGTATTCCAAGCCTTATTGTAGCCTATTTATGACAATCTAAAAAAAAACTTACGCATGCGTACGTGTGCTAGCTAAAATATGGCGCAGTTTTCGTAAAACTGAATTGAGATGTTTTAATTGTGAAAACTATTAAAATTGTGGATAGTTAATATATGTGTAATAAAAAATATACTTATGTGTATGTATAAGAAAAAAACGACTTTTAAAATAAGCCACAAACCACGTAAAATGAACTTTGGTTGCAAAAACCTTGAAAGGTATGTATCTACCCATGTATTTTGTTTTTCTGTCATGGTTTCTTTTTTATTTTATCTGTTTTCTCACAACTGTATTGAAAAACCTCGTATGAATACATGGGTGTAAAAAGAAATAACAAACTCGTGACGATGGTGAATAAAATGTACTCTATAAATTGTCCTGTGACAGGAATAGTAAGTGCATACTTTTTTAAAGTATTATTTACTATATTTTTAATAATGCAAAGTTTGTTTTTTAATACTATGATGTTAACCACCTCTGTTGCGTAATGGTTAAGTCCATTCGCTTCAAACCAGGAGGTCGCGGGTTCGATTCCCGGTGGGGTCAACTTGTAAGACTCGGTTTGGTTGGTGATAGGGCATTTTCTAAGCCCGCCTGGCTAGCTACCACCATCTTATCTAAGTCTTGACGCCAAAAGTCTGTGTTAACTACATTGATGTGTTCCGGCTTGAAGATAAGATAGCCACTTCTCCATTACATTGGGGAATCTTGGTAAGCCCGCTTCCATCTTCGGCATCATCGTCACTTACCATCAGGTAAGATGATGCCAAGGGCTTACCAATTGTGAATAAAAAAAATAATAAAACAATTTATATGTGTTAAAGAATAACTCTGTTACATTTCCCAAATTCTAAAAAAAGAAAATCACATTACCTTCACTCTTTTGTCGCTCTAAAGGAAAACGAGGGCTTTCACTTTTATTATATCAGCTCATATACGTCCCCACCGAGGGGCTCGAGCCTACCCTGAATCAGGGCGATTAGGCCTTAGTCTACCACGCGGGCCCAGTGCGGGTTGGTCGACTTCACACACAACCTTCGAGTTTCTTCGCAGGCGTGTGCAGGTTTCCTCACGATGTTTTCCTTCACCGTTAAAGCAATCGGTAATTATATGTACGTAAGTTTTTGAAAAACTCATTGGTACATTGGCCGTCCAGATTTGAACCCGGTACCTCTGGTTAGATGGACCGAGTCGTTACCGGTTGAGCCACCGACGCTTTTAATTTTTCACTTATTAAGCAAAAAAACTACTTTATTTCTACAACTTGGTCAAATCTATACATATAATTAAACTGTAACGGGGCCGTGTCTGTACGTGAAATATTTTTAGAAAATAGTCACTGTGGTGGACATTACTATTTACTAACGATATAGAAGCCAAAACAACAACTTTTGGAATCTTTGTCTGTCGGTCTGTCGGTCTGTCTGTCTGTATGTGTGTTCGAGCATCACGCTAAACTACCAGGTCGATTTCGATGAAATTTTGTATGCTGGTTCCTTATAGCTCGGGTTTACATATAGGACATAGGTACCCGGAAAATTCAAGAGTTCCCGTGGGAAAATTCAAAACCTCGACGCGGACGAAGTCGCGGGCAGAGCTAGTCTTAAATAAAGCTGATAAGACCCTTAAGTAGAAGTCCTCCTCACAAAAACAATCTTTACTTCCTAACATCCTGTAGAGATTGTAAGCATCAAACCTGTTCTTCACACGAATGTTTGTCCTGAGTGGTAATCGAACCCACGACCCGTGGCCGAGCAGTCCAGAGCGCTGATCAGTGGACAACCGGGTCCACCGGAGTGTATAAGTGGGAGGGGGGGGGGGAAACTATCTTCTACGAGTACACACAATATCATATGAGATGTTGAAAAGGAAATCGGAATCACAGTTTGATGACCGTGTGTGTTTTTATTATCCATAATATTTAATATTTGTCCGCTTGGATATTAATGCGGCCCCTCAATCCCAGTAACTTGTTATTTCCGACTTTATGCTCTAAAAATACAAATATAGTTAAACATCGTTAAAACCTGCCTTGGTTGATTTATGGACTTAACTCGCTATTAAATTACGCCTCTAGCCACAGCCTCAAGCGCCATACGCAGTTCAAGACAAAATCATAGACAAGCTTTTCATAATTTGATAATTTGGTCAATTCCCGCCATTTTGGAATAAGGGTTGATTGGAAAACTTATTTACATTACATTTACATCGATTTGCCCTCCTTTTCGTACTATTAGTGTATTTTATACATATTTTGCATTTTATGGTTACTGCTGTAATTATCGAACTCGTTGTACAATAAGGTTTAATCGCAGAAGTTTGAGGATAAAAGATATTTTTTTTGGTACGCCCTTAGCATCATCTCAGCTGATGGTAAGTGACAATGATGCCGAATATAGAAGCGGGTTTAACAAGATACACCAACGCAATGGGGAACTGGCATTCTTATCTTCAAGCTGGAACACATCAATGTTGTTAGTATTGATGTTTGGCGGCAAAACTTAGATAAGATAGTGGTAGCTAGTCAGGCGGGCTTAGAAAATGCCCTTCCATCAACCAAACCGATTCTAATAAAGTTAGACTCCACTGGAAATCGAACTCGCGACCTCTTGATGTGAAGCCAATGGACTTAACCATTACGCAACAGAGGTGGTTATAAAAAACAAACTTTGCATTATTAAAAATATAGTAAATAATACTAAAAAAAGTATGCACTTACTATTCCTGTCACAGGACAATTTATAGAGTACATTTTTATTCACTGGCATGAGGCTCCTTATATGCTGAGCCTCAAGTATGTCATGTAATGTTAAATAATGTAATTTCCTAATGACAGGAATGTATAACGGTGAGACAAGAATGCTAATTACAAACGTGATTCATCAAACATTGGCGGGCACCTTAGCTATTCTTCACTCAAGTACATAAATTCTTAATTATTATCGGCTTTCAAACGAATAGATAATAACAATTATAGTAATAAAATCATTTATTTCTCACCGCAAAGTAAAAAATTGTACACAAATAACATAAGCAATTAAAAGGTCAGAATAACAGTTGTTGGTGGGAGATGAAAGCTAACCTGTATTCATTTAAGAAATTAGTATCTAGGCACTGTTTCTGATATTTTTGCAAATGAAAATATTAATAATTGGAAACGCTTAAAAACTGTTTAAATCCCGACTTCCGTCGCAACAACTTAGTACAATTTTGCATTATTATTTTTGGTATTTGTTAATTTTATAAAAAAGTGTCTCACCGATTTTCATAAAACTTATATGGGTGGGACTGACTTGGTAGCATACCCAATCAATTACAAACAAAACCGGTTCACAATATGCGAAGATATCGCTTAACACGCACACACATAATAAAACATACAGTCAATTGGAGAAACTCCTCCTTGTTGGAAGTCGGTTCAAAATAAAAATTAAACTAAAACCACACCCTGGACGGACACTTTATACAACGGACCAGAAATGACATTTCAAAAAAGGAACAAACAAAATGGCGGCGTAATCCTATACGTTCGACTACCAAACTTTAACCAATCTTTATCAATTTGGGTAACGAGGGGGTTGAGGTCGCAATCTAGAGAGCGGCAGGGAGTGTCCATACTGTATGTTAGTACTAATATATATACTTTGCTAAAACCCTGCAGTTTTCTACGAGTGCCTCTGACAATCATGTTCACTTATCCAAGCGGACGACGCAACAGGTAGTCGTCGCTTGGAACATCCAACTTTTTTTGCGAATTCACTGTTTCACATTTAGTATTCTTTAGTTTCACACTCTTGGGGATAGTTTTTCAGTTTTATAAATAGACACCACATTTTAAATTTGCCGAACAATTTTATCACCTGTATAAGTAGGTACTTATAATACGTCGGTAAACCGACTGTGCTTATGCTGGAGGTGCTCCTGCTACTTCGCCTTGTGGTGGGCAGGGAAGCTTTAATTTAGCTTGCAATGTTTGTATGTACGTATGTATGTTTGTTTAATTCAAATCTTGTGATCGATTTTAGAGTGACTTCCGGGGTCACTTCCCACCCATTCAACCAATTCTCTACAAATAAATCCCTGCAATGCATTGCTCCGTTGCGACGCTGACGTGCGCGAGCGTAGTAATGAGTTTTCCCCAGATCCCTCGGGAACTATGTCAGGATATGCTCATTAGTAAATTATATCACTTATCTCCTCCTCAACCAACTCAGTGCAAAAATCCACCAAGAACTGCATCGGACTATGCTATTTTCACAAAATGAAAATTCCCAGTGACACAGGCTACCTACATGCCAAATTTCGTCAAGATTGGTGGAGGTGATGAAACGTGAAAAGGTAATAAACAAACACATTTTCACATCCTACTAATATTATAAAAGTGAAAGTTTGTATGTATGGATGAACCGATGGATGTTTGTTACTGTTTCACGCTTCAATCACTGGATGGATCGGTATAAAACTTGGCACACATATAGGTTAGGTCCTGGAATAGGACATAGGCTACTTTTTACCCCGGGAAAACGTCTTATTTCCACGGGAAAATTGAAAACAACGCGGGCGTAGCTGCGGGCGGACGGCTAGTTTATAATATGTATTAGTAAGCATATTCAGTGATAAATCACACACGGTCATCTGGCCCCAAACTAGGATTCCTTGTACTATGGGAATCAGACACTACAATAAAACATCTAGACACAGAACAAACAAACCTGTTTGTCACATTAATGTTTGTCCTGGGTGGGTATCGAACCCACGACTCTCGACGCAGTAGGCGGAAATTGAACTCTTGACCACCAGGTCTGTAATCAGTATTTAAGTGTACTAAATCCTAATATCAATTACTTTAATTCCACGAGTCCCTCTCAAAGCGTTCCATTTATTTGTTTCAGATGGAGAGGCAGCGTATACAAGCTGGTGTGGCGGGAATTACTAGCATATCTTACTTTATATTACACTATAAATATAATATACCGGTTCGCGCTTACAGAACAACAACAAAGGTGAGATTGTTAAGCATATTTTAATCATGATGTACTCATATATATGATAAGTTGAATGAGTTTTTCGAAACTTACGTAACATACGAGTATAATCAATCACCGATTGCTTTAACGGTGAAGGAAAACATAGTGAGGAAACCTGCACACATCACCTGCAAAGAAACTCGAAAGTTGTGTGTGAAGTCAACCAACCCGCACTGGGCCCGCGTGGTCGACTAAGGCCCGATCGCACTAATTCAGGGTAGGATCCAGCCCCTCGGTGGCGACGTATATGAGCTGATATGATGATGACTCATATATTTGACGAATACCTACACCTTTGTCGAGGATAGACATGCATCAGTATCTCGGAATGATGGCCTACGATATAGCCTTAGAATAGCCCCACCCTATCTTCCTGAGGGTGTCGTAAGGGGCAACTAAAAGCCCGAGGATAGGCACCAACGTTCTTTACGCGTACCATTCTACCCACCACACTATTCGCCAACCCACCTGCTGGGCGTGGCGACTACATCGTCTTTCGGCTGATAAGATGAATGCAAGAAAATAACATATATTACTTCGTCGCCAGATTTGAAAACAATCGGAATGAGGTTTGTGGTTTTTATCTCTGTCTACTTCTTCAATCAAAAAATTATAGTTTTAATGTTTGTTATATTTATCTTTTTTATCCTCAATTGGTAAGACCGTTGGCATCATCTCACCTTATGGTAAGTGACGATGATGCCGAAGATGGAAGCGGGATTACCGAGATTTTAAACTAGTGCAACAATGAATAATAATACCTTTTAATTACAAACAAAAGACATCAACGAAGTCACAGAAAAAATTTGTTTTTTTCAGTTCAGACTTCTTTATACGAGTAAAACTCACACTTGACTATTATTATTTATGTGCTTTAATCACACCAAGTTTTACGCATGTATGTGTCGCCAGCAGATCGTAAAAATTTGACAGATCCGCCCAGAATTCCCAGGCAGATCATAAAAAGCCCAAGCATTTCATCGCGGGGCTCCGAAAAATACAAAACATTAACATTTAGTGCAAGCGTAGAAAGGAGCTTGGCGATCTGCCGCCCATATGTATTTCCGTTTTTAGGATAAAGCAAAAACAAAGAAAAAAACCTTAAAAAAAAATATTTTTGATTTTCCCTTTATTTATTTTTACTTTTTTGGGGTTTTGTTATGGACCCTATTACTAAGCCTACGCTGTGTATCTGTCCGTCCGTCTGTTCGATCTTTAAAAGGCTTTTTCTTTTGAGCCGTTATAGGAAGTTGGCTGAAATAAAAAAAAAGTGTTATTCGGAGGAATTACTAACAAATAGTAAAAGTAAGTGTGTGGTTTTATGAAACCACGATAAAAGTGAAACTTTACAGAGAACGAAACGATCATGGCTGCTCTCGCTACGGTACAGAGGACGAAACGATCATACCGTCAAACGAGAGCGACCGTCACGCGACATGCAGCACACAGACGAAAAAATTTGAGACGATGTAGTAAAAGTTTCACTTTATAAACAAACATTTAGGGATCCCTTTATAAGAAATGTATTTTCAAAGTTTTTTTGTAACTGCTGTATCGTCACTTACTATTAGGTGAGATGATGCCAAGAAAGCTTACCGATTTTGTATAAAAAAAACACATTAAGCCGTACTACATACAGGGTGTAACAAAATTAGTGTAAGTCCCGTTAACGGGTCCTACACCAACTTAGTTACAGTCTGTCTAAGCGTGACACTTGATGTGAATATAGTACTAATTCTGAAGTAAAACAAAATTGTGTTTGGGCTCAGAAGATCGAACTGGATAAAAAAAAAATCGAGCGAGACCTACAGTACTCGCATATGATGTGTAACATGTGACAAAATACTTTAGGTTAGTTAGATTTGATGACGATATTGTACCTGGGTGGCGGATCTGACAGTAACGAAAAAAACAGACCAAGTGCGAGTCGGACTCTCGTAAAGTAGAATTCCGCGCTTTCGCGACTTCCTGTTACACATTTCCGTCCCATGTTACACATTTCCGTCCCATTTCACGAAATCACTCCCACAAATTGCAGGAGAGCGAGAGCAAAGATGTTACACATCAAAAAAAATATCGCTCGCCTTAATGTCTTTTGTTTGAAATAAATAGGTATCATGCACTGTTACACTTGTGTGGAGAGGTGTCGTGGTATGAAACACGAAGCAATCGTAGCTCAGTGCAACTTGCTTGGTTGGGCCGATCACGCAGGTTAACTGACACGAAGCATAGTCATTACCTAGATGATTTTGACTGTTAGTGGCATTTTTCTTGACAGTTTCTCTACTTTACGTAAATCCGTTGGCGCTGATTGCTATCACTAGATAGCAGTCGTTAGACCGTGTCAGATACCGTAAAGGCTACTTGAAAAACTTCTGACCGTGGGGTTCGCCTCTAGCTTGACAACCTCCATGCAGGTTAACTGAGCTGAAGCACAGTCTACCTGCATGGGTTTGACTGTAAGTGGCATTTTTCTTGACCGTTTCTGTGCTTTACGTAAATCCGTTGGCGCTGAATGCTTTAACTAGATGGCAGTCGTTAGACCGTGTCAGATACCATAAAGGCGACTTGAAAAACTTCTGACCGTGGGGTTCGCCAATAGCCCGACAACCTCTACGCAGGTTAACTGAGCTGAAGCACGGTCTACCTGCGTGGGTTTGACTGTTAGTGGCATTTTTCTCGACCGTTTCTGTGCTTTACGTAAATCCGTTGGCGCTGAATGCTATCACTAGATGGCAGTCGTTAGACCGTGTCAGATACCATAAAGGCGACTTGAAAAACTTCTGACCGTGGGGTTCGCCACTAGCCCGACAAGCTCTACGCAGGTTAACTGATCTGAGGCACGGCCTACCTGCATGGGTTTGACACTCAGTGGCATTTTTTTTTTCCGTTTCTGTGCTTCGCAAGACACGTAAAGCCGTTTGTGCTGGTTGCTATCACTAGATGTCGTTCTCCAATAGCCGTACAAATCTCCACCAGCCCGGACTTGGCCACCGTATATGGGGTGAGGCCTAACCTTCCCGAGTTAAGGAAGACCCGTGTCCCAGCAGTGGGGTCGTTTATGGTCTGTTAACGAATAACACATATCCTGTGAAAATTTCAACCAGCTACCTATTAAGGTTTATAGAATACAGCCCTTTAAAAGTCGCACAGACAGATAAAAGTAGTAGGCTAAGTTAATAGTGTTCCGTTGCCTGGTACAAAACTCGAAAAATAAATCAATATTCATAACAAACGTCTCACTAATATTTTTTATGTATATTTGATCGGACGTCTCCCAGAATTTGGAGAGTGTGCGCTTAGTAAGAATAAGACAGTTATCACCAAAAAATTTTAACCTAAATCTTTTTACATCGTGTTTATATATATTTTTAAAGAGGCCAGCACATCTGGCTAGACACTTTGGACATTGTACCGTTTTTATGCCGTACGCGTATGAATCAGAATCGCACTACGAATGTCTAGCTTGATGTGTAGGCCTCTGTACATCAAATGCAGTGCATCGTGGGAACATTGCGTTTCTTGATTTGTTTTACTGAAATTTTCCATACTCTATGTATGTAGGTACGTAGGTAAGTCCCTGTATAAGAAACGTGTTTTCAAAAGTTTTTTTGTAACTGCTGATGATGCCAATGTATAAAAAAACCGAACTACTCCGGGAGTGGTGACAGAAGTGAATACTTTTTACAGTTTTATAAGTTATAAACCTCCGAGTGTTCCTGGCGAACGACTAGGTTGACAAAGTTTTGACCCCGCGAGTGTTCTTGGTACCATGTCCATTACAGTGTCGCGAGTTCAATAGTTTGTTCCCATTTCTAAAATGACCAACGCGCCTAAAGAAGTTTTCACCTTTAAAAACATTAAGCCGTGCTACAAACAATGTGTTAAAAAAATTGGTATAGGTCCCGTTAACGGGTCTTACACCAACTTAGTTACAGCCTGTATAAGCGTGCTACTTGATGTGATGATAAAAGTACTAATTCTGAAGTAAAACAAATCTAATAATAAAAATAAAAAGGGTTTGGGCTAAGTCGATCGAACTGGCTGGATAAAAAAAAATCATCCGCTGGGCTAATCAGATTTCCTCCCCGCATTTCCACCTTCGTTTTTTTCCGATCGCTACCAAACTTCACACGATCACCCTCTGTGCTAATCTGAAGATTACCGGAAAATTTCATCAAAATCGCTTCAGCCCTTTTTTGGGGCCTAAAGGCAACATACATACACACATACCCCATGCCCAAATACCCACATACACACATCGAACGTTCCATTTATATATAAAGTTGGAATGTTCTGCTTCTTTATACTTTTTAGTCTTAATAGTTTTTGAGGATGAGAATAAATAATTGTATCCTCAAAAACGTACGGGGTTTTCTTGAGTATAGCATGCAGACATCTTGGGAAAAAACTCTTTGACCAGGAAAATGGATGAGCAATGCTCGACCGGCCGCCAACATACAAAAATTTTGTTTGTTTTCCTTTCTCCTACTTGAACTTCGGAAAACCTTACTCGTTTTGTTTTCCATCAAGTCTTCGATTTTTAATTCACCAAAATCACAAAATGAGTACATATATGACGCTGCTAAACTATGACGTTACGCCTAGGTGTTTCTAACATTTTTAGAACAAAATGTCATTTTTGACAGATGGCAAAAAGTAACTCAGATGACTAGCATCCGTCATCCCTATTGTAAAATTTCGCTAACATTTCTCAGGAAAAATAATCTTTTCAACCAAATTTACATCATAAGTAATGTAAAAACCCTTATTTTGTGCCGTAGTCGGGAAAAAATGGGACAGTAAAGCCGGGTTAAGGTACCTGTTGAAAACCTGATTTATTTTTATTAAATAAAACTGTAACGATTTTATGAAACTTTTTCACAAAAAACGGCTCAAATTATTTTAATGAAAGCATGAGAATAATTAGGATTTAATAAAGCCTACTTCACTGGGTAGTTTGTTATTCTAAACAAAATCGAATTATAGTACCTCCCATACAAATCTAAATACATTGTAAATTTTCATCAAGTCTGATTCTTCGCTACTAAGTAAGCGTAATGTTTGTATGTAGGTACAACAATACAACAACCGTGTGTAGAACAATTTCTGTCCCACCTCCTACTATCTCAATAGAATAGCTCTTAATAAAGACGAACTGTGTAGCTATCTCGAGTCCATTGTATCAGCAAAAGCCAGCACAGGAAAATAAACTCAACACAGTACCTTTTTTTTTATAAAAAAACATTGAGTGCGTTTGACTATATCTCACCTGATGGTAAGTACATTCGAGGATGATACACGTAAACTCAAATAATGCTTCACAAGCTGGAGCTTCACAACTTCATTCCCCAATCTGCATTTCAACATCGGACGACCAGGCGCGGAGGGCGGTTCCACCCCTTTGTCGTCAATGTTCCATCTTTACGCACGAAGCGTTTTGCGTCTTCGCTCATCATGCGAACGGCCAAGGAATGGAATTCCCTTCAGGTATCTGTATTCCCCGATTCGTTAATTTAGGAATCCTCAAGACGAGAGTGAATAGGCACTATTTGAGCTTGCGTGTCACATCCTCGACTGCATCGGCACATACCATCAAATTCTTAATATATAATAATAAAAAAAACGCCTATTCACTCTCGCCTTGAAGATTCCCAAAATTGTAGGAATCGGGAAACACAGACGCAGGCAAGGAGTTCCACTCCATCGCTGTCCGCATAATAAATGAGGAAGCATAACGCTTCGTGCGTATAGACTGAATATCAACAACAAAGGGGTGGAACCACCCCCTGCGTCTCGTCGACCGAAGGTGGAATGGCGCTGGGGGAATGAGGTCGGGATCACAACAGCATGGATGAAGTGGAGGTCACTATCGTGACAGCCGCATACCTATCAAAGTAATGGCAAGATCTACGTACAAGCAGTAATAGCAGCTTTGACACACTGATCAGAATACTGGCTTATGAGAACAGTGGACGAACAAAGGCTACACACCACCGAAATGAAGATACTACGTTGGGCCGGGAGACTTACTAGAATGGACGGAGTGAGAAATAACTTTATACGAGGAACTCTTAAACTAAGAAACATAGCAGATAAACTCAGGAAACACGACTAAAGGGTATGGACACGTAATGAGGCGATATAAAAACACATGATCAGGAAGGTGCTGGATATGAAGGAGGGCAGGAGAAGACCAGGGACGCTTGCAGTGACTTAGCTACGTACTATACAAATTGACATGAAATAGTGATGTAAACATGCAGGCAATCAGCAAAATGATACTTTGGAGAAATTATACGCGGAGATCTGACCCCAACGGGGTTAGGAGAATGAATAAATAATTAATAAATAAATATTTGGGGACAAATCACACATGGTCATCTGGCCCCAAAGTAGGATTCCCTGTGTTATAGGAACCAGAGACTGATATACATACATATATACGTTTAAATACATACATATATAGATATTTAACACCCAGACACAGAGAAAACTAATCTGCTCATCACGCAAATGTTTGCCCTGGGTGGGGATCGAACCCACAACCCTCTGATCAGTAGTCAAGATCACTAACCACTGAGCCACCGAGTCAGTCACGAATGAATGAATGTGTATGCCCGATTATGCCAGACGAAGAAGGCTTAACGAGAAAGTACGCACGGCGATGGCTGTACAATTTATTTAAGTCTCATAAGGGTTATCTTTTATTATGTACCTACTCGTATTAGCTTTGACTAAACAGTTAAACAAACAGTCTACCTATCCTTAGATTATGACACGTAGTCGCACTGCAAAGATGTGCAGTTTATACAATTAGTCACTCATATCAGGTTTTCCAGCTAGCATATTTAAAAGGAAAATCAATGAGGATCTCTTTATCACTCACCTAATTTGAATGTGACGAAAGGAGAAGGATAAGAATAGTTAGTAATGTTCACTTTGTCCAGCGTATACCTATCTTTATTTTAATTGAAGGTGCATTATAAGTATCTTTGAAACAATCAGGTCATGAACAATCGTCAGTTTCACATAATTACCTTAAGAGGATTGTGAATCTACGGAAAAAATATACTTTTCATACAAAAATATTTACCTCTTAAAAGTAAATCGAATTGAACAATTTTTGATAGGTTGTCAGTCAGAACAAAAGCTAGGTTTGTACGTTTCGTTTTTAAACTATTGGTTCAAAATAAACAAATAATGGCCGAAATTAGTTTGTACTAAAAACAATTAACGACAAATAAAATCGAACTTTATAACTGTATATTTAAAAAAACAAAAACCTAAAAAAAACAGTTTTTGTTATTATAACTGATGACTTATATAATCGGTTTACTTTTAAGAGGTGAAAATTGCTATCGTTGTTTGTATGAAAATTTGCAGGTTCACAAATTTTTGAAATTCCTGAAATGTCTTCTGCAATTTCCGCAGGATATTCGAGAAAGTCCGGCAGTATTTCGGGGCGCAGAGTGAGTCCATCCCCATGTCCTTCGTACTGGGGTTCTACGTGAGCCTGGTGGTGAAGCGGTGGTGGGAGCAGTACAAACTGCTACCGTGGCCTGACACCCTGGCACTCTTCATCTCCGCGGGGATACCCGGCGCGGTTAGTAAAGTAAAGACAGACAAGTTTAAGCATGTCTAGAAATACACAACTCATAAAGAACTCACTACTTGCACCTACTTTACTTGCACTATAGAACAGTTAAGTGTACCGACATGCTTGAAAATAATTTTGTTACCTCATGTCTATTAAAAATATTGGCACATGCAGTATCAGCAGTTTGTATATGTAGGTATCTTTAGAAATGCACAGTCTACAAATAACTATCTTAATTTACAAACAAATCTCACCAAAGCACAAATTTAAATGCTATATACTCGTGCAAAGTAATACAATGCAAAGAAAGAAAGAATCCATTTATAAGCAGAGTAGTCTCAACTGAGGTGAGATGATGCCAAGGGCTTACCAATAAAAAAAAAACATTTAAGGAGTTTGATTTTTTTTTCATTATATGGTATTTCTTTATTACTAATAACAATTGGTAAACCCTTGGCATTATCTCGTCATAGGGTGATGATGCTAGGTAATGAAGGCACCTAGTAGCTCGTAGAACAGATAGCCGTTGTGGCAATAATGTGCTCCAGTAGTGACCACATACTAGAAGACGTAGCGTTATCAAGCCTCCTACTCTGCGGAGCAACGACCTGTTGAAGGTTGCGGACAGCCGCTGTGGATGCGGGCGCGCAGGACTTCTCGTTGTGGAAATCTTTGTGGAAGGCATTGTCCAGAAGTTGATGTCTTTCGGCTGATGTGGTGATGAATATATCCGCGACCTCCCGAAGCCAGTGAACTAGCCACTGCGCCTCAGAGCAAGTGCTAAGTTATAGTAATTAATTTCATTTATCTATGAAGAAATCCTAGCTTCATAACTTTGTTTCTCAAGAGATGGACTTATATGAAACGTAACTTTGGTCACAACCACAATAAATATTCTCTGATCGCAGTGATCTACTAGGACTCAAATTTAGATTTCAGGTTGTCTCCTCTTACCAAAAAAAATCGCTGTAATTCAGGGTAGGCTTTAGCCCCTCGGTGGGGACGTATATGAGCTGTTATGATGACAAAAAATTTTTAAGCCAAACAAATAATAAAATAAAAACTTTATATTCTTGTTTACATCAACCTTTTTGTTAGCGAGTCGATCCTTTGGCTTTAATTAAATTTTCCAGACCAATACTCTGCTATCCGGAATCCGGATACATCAATGAATCCTGATACGGGATCCTACCTACTAATGACTGCTTCTTTCCTTGTTGATGTTCCTTTGTATAGAAATATTGTGTTTTCGTTTTTTAACTATGTTTTTGTTTTGTATCTTACTGACTAGTAATTACTTAAGTAGTTAATTATATAAATGTGTTTTTTGCACAAATCTGTCGGCCACGCTCACGGAAAAATTTGTGTTTGTGTTGTGTTTTTATATAAATAATAGTATATTTATATGCAAGTGCTTCGGCGAAAAAATACATTGTGGCATATGCGAACAGCAACTGCGAAATTTACCTTTGTTTTTAAAGTTACGTATTTCATTATGATCAAGGATTAAAGATTCATTTAAGAGGCTTTGTTTATTATTTTTCAATACGGTTCAAAAAAAGGTACTGTATATGCTAATTTACTGTGCGCAAAATTGATTTTACCGCACACGTGCTTTTTTCTTTGCCACTTTTGTAACTTGTAGCTCTGAGAAACAAGACATTTCTAACAAATAATAAACTATAGTAACCATAGATACAGAATCATCTTTAAGGCTTTTGAAAGCAGAGTTTTAAAAGAAATAGGTGGTTTCTCCGAGAGGTTGGTACATAACGCTAGCTGATTAGATTCTCTTTGGGATATATCTTAGTGAAGAAAGGAGAATAAATATGTATGAAGCGCATAGGTTACACCAAGGAATAGTTTATCTTTTCCAAGGAGGTTTTAATGCTTTATAGGTATTATCCCAAGGCTTAGTGTAATCTTTTTATGGTAATATTAAATAAAACTTACGCATGCGTACGTGTGTCCAGCCAGCTAAATCAAATATGGCGCAATTTTCGTAAAACTGAATTTAGTTGTTAATACAAATAAAATATGAATAAAAACTGTATTTATGTGTGGTACTATAGGAAAAAACTAAGTGAGATTACTCCCCGGACATTTAATAATGAGCCACAAGTCGCGTAAAATGAACTTGGTTGCCGAAACCCTGATAGGTGGTATAAATATTTTTTTTTTCTGTCACGGTCGTTTTTTACTTTACCTGTTTTCTCACAACTGTATTGAAAAATGTCGTATGATACATGGGTGTAAAGGAAAATGACAAATTACCAAATAATTATTATGTACATTTTACCCCCCTTGTATCATAAAATTATAAATATAAGTTAACTACAAGCAGATGAAGCTTATGGTAGATACTTTAAGGATGATGGATGACCGGTAGACAGTTACGTAATAAAAAAAATCCGTCAATTAAAAATAAATATCTGACGTTATTTTTTTTAACTCAATGATTTGATTACTTGGCTGTGGAAATATTGGCACGACAATTATTGACGACACTACTGATTCACGGCTGCAGGGGTTTTTTTTTTAAATTAAAATTTTGAGTGCGTTTGACTGCAACTCACCTGATGGTAAGTGATGATGCAGTCGCGCGGTATAACGTGTCCGAATGTAAAGTCACCCTTGTCACTGACATACTCGTAGTTGTAGTTGCACTATTCTTCCTGGCTGTAAAAATAGCTATTTGTATATTTCTATCCATGTATCGTGTTAAACAACTTCAGGTATAAATAAGGCTCGATCTCACTAATCATTCAGGAAAACAATTCAAGTTGAAATTAAATTCTAATTATATTTCTGTGTTGAAACAGTGTAGCGGGAAAGTATTAGGTGCAGTTTCCTCATTGTGTGGCGATGGCGTGTTGAAACTTGGAGTAAATCGTAACTCTAGAGTTGCGATTGTGGCTTTGAGCTCAAGCCTCGACGATAATATTTTTATTGCCTACCGCACATTTCTGTGCCATATCGAATATGACTTTAAATCTGTTGCTGTGTTTATTATCAATAAGAAAATATCCCTACTAATATTAAATTATGTATCATAGTATTATAAATGTGAAAATGTGTTTGTTTGTTACATTTTCACCTCGACCAATCTTGATGAAATTTGGCATGCAGGTATCATGTGTCACGGGGAAGGACATACACTACTTTTTATCCCGTGAAAAGAGCATAGTACGATGCGATTCCTGAGGAAACTGAAAAAATACTCTTTTTTGGTAAATTTATTTTACATCGCAGCGGAACAATGGATTGTTGTGATTTTTTGGACAGACATGATTGAGGGTGTGGGAAATTACGTAATTTACTAATTAGCATATCCTGACATAGTTCCCAAGGGATCTGGGGAAAACTCATTTCCACGCTCGCGCACGTCGGCGTGATTGAAGTGATTTTTGTGTAGAGTTGGTTGAGGGGGTGGGAAGTGACAAAGACTGCCAATCAGAAGAGTCAGATATAGTTCCTGAGGGATCTAGAGAAAACTCATGTCTTTCGAAAGCTCACGCAAGCGGCTCGCGCAAAACTCACCCTCAAAGACCGTCATTAAAACGAGTTTCACGCGGGCGAAGCCGCGAGCAAAAGATAGTAAATAAATATATTCAGGGACACATTACATACTGTCACCTCACCTGGCACCAGGAAATAAGCCGGTTCGTCAAATGAATGTTTGCCTTGAGTGAATATCGATTCTACGACCCTGGGGTTGCTACGTGGCCTACAGGACCACTGGACAACCGAATCAGTCAACATGCGAAGTGTTTTCTTTACGGTAATCCTTAGAGTTCTGGTGTCTTTGATCCAATTTCTCATTTGATCCGTTCTTGAATATTTTTTGTTCTCTTACTCCAAATGATCTCACTGAAACATACGTAAAATACTTTATTTTTCCAATTAACGAATTTTATTTCAAAAAATAAACTTTAAATTAAAAATTATAATATATAAAAAACATTACTTCTCTTTTTTGGGAAATCGTGTTAAATGTATCCTATATCACTCACGGGATCAAGACGAATCTAACGATACCTTGCACGTTAAAATCCATCAAGCCGCTGAGAAGATATCGTGGAATAAAGAAACATACATACATACATTAGACCTGAAAAAAATACCCTCTTTTTTTGGGCAGTTGTGCAAATACTTTTGTTAAAAAATTAATAAATAATAAAACAATGTTATTGTAATATGTGCCGCACAATTAAGTGTTTTGAGCATAAATATTAGTTAGATCCGGTCTGTGGTTTTTGTGCTTTTTTTTATTATCTGATGAGATGATGCTTTATCCTTACTAATATTATAAATGTGTTTGTTTGTTACCTTTTCACGCTTCCATACTTGGACCAATTGTGATTAAATTAGCCTGTGTCACTAGGAAGGACATAGGCAACTTTTTTCCCGTGAAAATAGCATAGTCCGATGCAGTTCCTCAGGGAACTGAAAAAATACTATTTTTGATATACTTTTTTTGCTTAATTTCTTTAACATCGCAACGGAACAATGAATTGTTGTGATTCTTTTGTACAGAGATGGTTGAGGAGGTAGGAAATGACATAATTTACTAATAAGCATATCCTGACATACTTCCCGAGAATCTTGGAAAACTCATTTCCACGCTCGAGCACGGCGGCGTCGCTACGGATCGGAGTGATTTTTTGTAAAGAATTGGTTGAGGGGGTGGTAACTAACATAGACTGCTAATCAGAATAGTCCGATATAGTACCTGTGGGATCTGAAGAAAAATAATGTTCACGATCGACTCACCCTCAAAGACAGTCATAAAAACGAAGTCCACGCGGGGGAAGCCGCGGGCAAAAGCTAGTCTTATAATAAAGACACATAAAAGACACATAGGCAGGGCAGAAAACAAGGTTACCTTCGTTAACAACCCATGAAAGTCCCCTCAGCTGGGGTTCGGCTTATTCCCAAACTCAGGCCGGGTAGGCCATACTCCAAACACGGGGGCCAAGTCCGCCCTGGTGGAGGTTGTAGGGCTAGTGGCGAACCTCACTGTCAGAACTTTTCAATCCGCGTATAAGCCTCCGTGGCGTAATGGTTAGTCCATTCGCTTCACACCAGGAGGTCGCGGGTTCGATTCCCAGTGGGATCCACTTGTAAGACTCGGTTTGGTTGGTGGTAGGGCATTTTCTAAGCCCGCCTGGCTAGCTACCACCATCTTATCTAAGTCTTGCCGCCAAACATCAGTGTTAACAACATTGATGTGTTCCCGCACGAAGATAAGATAGCCAGTTCTCCATTGCGTTGGAGAATCTTGGTAAGCCCGCTTCCATCTTCGGCATCATCGTCACTTACAATCAGGTGAGATGACGCCAAGGGCATACTAAAGGTAAATAATAATAAAAAATAAGCCATCTGACACGACTTAACGATTGCAATCAAGTGGACAGCAACCGGCACCAACGGCTTAAAGTGTCTTGAAAATCACGCAAATGGTCGAGCTACTAACAGTCAAACCCATCCAGGTAATGAGTGAGCTCCGGTCAGTTAACCTGCGTGATCGACCCAACCACGCAAGTCGCACATAGGTACGGCCGCTTCAAGGTTACCTTACCTTAAGTATGCTTAAAGTCAACATTTTTGGTTTATTTTCGATATGTTTTTATGTTATTTTTTTAAGCGAATTCCAAAAAGGAGGAGGTTCTCAATTCGACTGTATTTTTTTTTTCTTTTTTTATGTGTGTTACCTCAGAACTTTTGACTGGGTGAACCGATTTTTATAATTCTTTTTTTATTTGAAAGCTAGTGCTTCCCGTGTGGTTCCATATAAATTTTATCAAAATCGGTGTAGTACTTTATTATAAAATTAACAAAAACCAAAAATAATAATGCAAAAATGTTCTAAGTTGTTGCGATGGAATTCGGTTTTCTAACGTGTTTAGCGTTTTCAATTATCTTTTCAGGCGACGCTTTGGAAACTTTGGTCGCAGGGATTTTGATTTTTCTCAACTATCATAAAACATATGAATGTGATATTTTCAAACTTTAACAAAAATGACTCCTTGAAAAGTTAATCCTGCACCCAAGAACAAAATACACATGGAGATTTTTTATAGTGTATAAGTTCAAGGTTTCACAAAAATGTCTTTTTGAAAAGTGAAACCTGCACCTAAAAACAAAGTGAATCCTGCACCTCAAAAGAAGATACAGATGGGGTTTTCTTAGACACTTTCAAAGTTTTACAAAAATGTCTCCTTGAAAAGTGAATCCTGCACCCAAGAACAAAATACAGATGATTTTCTTATACACAAAATACAGATGATATTCAGAGTTGTACAAAAATGTCTCTTTGAAAGTTTTTCGAATAGATCTATCAGTGAGTCAATGAGAATTTAGATCAAATTATATTTTCTCAATCACTGTGTGTATACTGTGTGTGTGTAACTGAAGCTTTTTACAACTTAATTTGGGTTTACAAGCCGATTTTTATACCGTGTTAGTTTGGGACACATCTTGGATGCTAAATTAGAACCACTTCCCAGTTTCCGATTGAGCTGATTTTTTTCATACACGTTAAGTTTAGAGCGTTGTGCTCCAATTGTGCATGGTTAGTTAGTGACGTATTTCTAAATCTAGTATGGCAGACTCCCAAAGATGGGGGATCAGTTATTATTTTATGCACTCCCATGATACGATTATCAAATGAAAGGGTTTGCTGAGAATACAAAACAGTTAAAATTCTTTTCAAATTAAAGCTTGTTACTAAAAGTTATTAGTTTTTTCGAAAATTATGTCTCAGTCCCTATGTGTGTAGCCAAATGTTAATCGAAAATTATGTTTATGTTCTTCGATTAGGTATTTTTTGTTATTTGGCAGCTGATACCCGTACTACGTTGTTCGTCGTGGGTTAATAAAAACTTGTTAATGATTTTTTCGTGAGCATCCTTGTGAGCATTATTGTTTTAATAATTATGTTCTGTTATTTTAAAATTCACTTTGAATATACATCGTATATTTTAACTCTGTAATAGAACTAGATTTACTTTTCCTAGGCTTTAACCACCTCCGTGGCGTAATGGTTAAGTCTATTAGCTTCACATCAGGAGGTCGCGGGAAATATTCTCGGCGGAGTCTAACTTTATAAGACTCGGTTTTGTTGGTGGAAGGGAGTTTTCTAAGCCCACCAGGCTAGCTACCACCATCTTATCTAAGTCGCCGCCAAACTTTAATCAACAATATCTCTGTAATGCAGGTGTATTAGACAATAGGTGTTTTAATGTTGATTCAAACCACTCTTTACATTAATCGGGTATTTATACCAAATTTTACCGAAAACGTGTAGGATTTCTGAGTTCGTTGGTGCAGGAGGTACGCGATTACAAATAAAATACATTGTAATAATAAATGGGTGCAAACATCGAAATATTGCTCGTTTAAGGGGCTACTCTCAGCTAATTAGCGTCACCCACTATCAGTAAAAATATAACACAAATGGCGGTCGTTCGCGAACCTGTGACCACTTTTAGCATTTAAGTTATCTGTAACTACAGCGAACTATATTTTACAGATTCAATAGTTTCTAAATAAACTACAGTACATATTCTTCACTTAAATCGTTTAAAAATTTCGATAAGGAATGTACTCAGCGAGTAAATATTTTTTGACTGATCATGGTGGCGCTAGTTAGGTAGGAGGATCCCCTTAATAGAATAGAAAATATAATTAAAAATATGGTGGATAAATTGAATCTCCATTCATTGTCGCTTTTAAAAAAATAATAATAACAAAGTAAAAGCAAGACCCTATTGCCTTAAGTATCGAGTACATTATGCCGCGACCATTGATATGTTTTTTTTACCTGAATACTGAGTGTGGGCCTGATATCCAGTCACTTTATTCCAACTAAATTGTTATCTTAGTTTAAGCACTTAATCATTCAATAAATCATATTTTCTTTCTTAATGAATGTATGTTGAGAATCCTAACTAAAAATACTAACTTAAGCCTTAGTCAAATGTTTACTTTTTACTTTTCAATAAACAACTAGTAACTGGTTATGACAACATTATCTTAATAAATTTGTCGTAAAAGTCGTGTAAAGGTTACATAACGCGAAAAGAACGCAAATTATTATTATTCAAATAGTCCGCTGCGGATGTGGATTTTTATTTAATGCTTTATTACTTACAAGGAAAGAAAATCATAAATAAATTCAGTCGGTTCGATTAATACACTAGCGCCGCTAATAGAAATAAATAATGAACCCATTCTTATGGATTTTAATCCAAATCATTGAGTATTTTGCGCACATACAGGGGTACAAGGTGTTTTTTTAATTGTTGTTGTATAACTTTACCTTTTAGCAACAAGTTATATTTGGCAATATTGTCAAAAATGGCTAACTATCAATTTTGCAAAAAATTACTTCTTGCAGTTATAAAATAACAACTAAACATCCCCTCTCGTATATCTACCAGATACGCTAGACTTCCAGGGTTATGATATAGCGTCCCCACTTACCTACCCTAGGGCATAACAGTGGGGGCCGCTATTCCTGCCAACACCCTAAGGTGAAGACAAGGACCAGTTACGGTAGGTCTTGCCGCCAAGACGCTTGTCCTGGTACTCTGCAAGGCGAGTGCCTCGTGGAAGAGAACCACTACCTACTGTTTGTTACCTACCTATAGTTTTTGCCCTCCTATATGCGTAACATACACAATGATTTCGATTGAAGTCCATAAGAATGAATAAATTATTGATTTCTATTGGCGGCGCTAGTGTGCTAATCGAACCATCCATAATAACATCCAACTAACTCATCAAGTCATCACATAGATAGCATGTATACAGTACATGTTACAACAAACTAATTGCGTTTTACATAATGCAACTTGATCTTAATCTGGCAGTAATTACTATTTGCAGTTATTTTATTCATTACAAGTACCTATCTAGGCACTAAATCACTACTGGGTTTCTGAAGCTAATTTATTAATACTTTATTCAGGTAGACATGTGTGAATTATTATTAATAACGTAGTAAATAAATTGAATTGACCATTGTAGATTGCCACAGTACTGCTGGTATACAGGTAGGTGTAAAAGATTTGTCCAGTATATTTGCAGTATATCCGTAGGAGAACCAAACGTAGCGTAGGCAGGCCGCCATTCGGTGGACCGATGACCTGGTGAAGGTCGCGGGAAGCCGCTGGATGCGGGTAGCGCAAAACCGGTCGTCGTGTAAATCCTTGGGGGAGGCCTATGTCCAGCAGTGGACGTCCTTCGGCTGATATGATGATGATGATTTGCAAGTACATAAGTAAACTCGGCAAGCGGCGAGTCGTACCCGAGCGTTAAGATTTCCGTGTTAAATAAAATTATAGGAAAATGTTTTGCTGAGAGTCAGAAACACAACTGCTAAGGGGACGTCCATTGATTACGTGAGGCGATTTTTCAATCTATTATATATCTATTATGACGGTACGGAACCCTTTGTGTGCGATTCTGACTGGCATGTGGCCGGTTTTTTAGGATACGTTTCTAATTTGAGTTCTTAAAGCTAAGATTACTAGTAATATAGGTACATACCTACATCGGGTCGAAAGTAAGCTCCATCGATTCCAACAGCAGTGTGGTTTATCCATTAAGAAACATTCCTTCATTTAATGTTTTCACCTGCACATAAATAACGAAAACATGTTTTCAGTTTGGCACATACATAATACATTACAAGTGTTATTTTGTTCTGAAAACATCACAGTAACTTTATGCTAGCGGAGACAAAGGTTGGTTTAAAATACAAATGTCATTGTGGTTCTGAGGTTGCATTGATAAATATCTGGCTTTTGTCTTCTATTTTCACGCGCAGAAGAAACAATGAGTCTCATGGCTCGACGCACCAAACATCCGCTGCGTACGCGCAGCGCAGACGATGCTACGGGCTGGGCGGAGTCCTACAAAAACGTTCTAACTCTAAATCATCAATTCAAGCATTACTAGCCGCTTATTATGTTGACCAGTCACTGTTGTATAACTAAAGTCATTGTTAAACAGCATAGATTGGCTAGATTTAGTAGGTAATTTTGTAAAATAGTATTTACGTTCAGAAACTGAATACGTGTTCTTCTATTCAGAATTTTAGTGCGTTTAACTTCATCTAATTTAGTGGTGAGTGCTGCTATCTGTCCTAAGATAAAACGCAAAAGAACCTAGATGTTGTTTCTGAAGGTCGTGCACATTAAACCCTTGAAAAAGGTAGTAAGTACCGCACTTTATAAGGAAGTGGGCGTTCTGTGTTAGAAAACTACCTATACATTCGTCGAGTTTCCCTTTATGTTCACAAAACCGTTATTAGCTCTGAGCAATATCAGTCTGCTTCGATCTCGTTTGATTAAGCTTCCCCGACCTATCTACTGAAACTTCTTTTGGCCAGCGGTTCAAAATGTTATTTTCCTATCTATTTACAACAAAATTAATGTAAAACTATTCACATCTCGAGAGAGTACCTACAATAAAATTAAATTATGTAGATTCTGCATGGACCTATAATGAAACAGAAGATTTCTTGAGAATTATTCTGTGATATTTGTCATTGTCACTCTCTCTCTCTCTCTCTCACACACACACACAAACACAGAGACCGACAACCACACACAATCATACACATTTTAACAGCAACATTCTTTACTGTCTGTTTACTTTAAACATGGTTTTTAGGGTTCCATACAAAAAAACGGAACCCTTATAGGATCACTCGTGCGTCTATCTGTCTATCCGTCCGTCTGTCACAGCCAATTTTCTCTGAATCTACTGGACTAAATCAGATGAAATTTGGTAGGATGGTGTAATCCTATGACCCAAACACAGTTAGGCAAAGTAAACAAATATACATTTTTTTTAAATAAGGTTCTTTTTTGGGGAACAACTCAGGAAAAAAAAAGTTTTGCTCATATAGTCCTCACCGGGGGGCTCGAGCCTACCCTGAATTAGGGCGATCGGACCTTAGTCGACCACGCGGGCCCAGTGCGGGTTGTTCGACTTCACATACAACCTGCGAGTTTATTCGCAGGCGTGTGCAGGTTTCCTCCCGATGTTTTCTGGAACCGTCCGTTGTCTGAAAATTTGTTTTAATTTGTTTATGTGGCATGAGCACAGACTTCACATTCATCACAGATGTAATGATCTTCATCATCATCATATCAGCCAAAAATCGTCCACTGCTGGACAAAGGCCTCCCCCAAGGATTTCCATGACGATCGGTCCTGCGCTTGATGATAAATCCTAAATACTAAGTCCTAATGATCTTAAATGGCCGTAATACGACAATCCCTGCACCAGAAATCATTGACGTCTATCAATATTTGCATGTAAAAAAAACATAAACATTGTTAGTGTGTCTGATAAAGTGATTTCGTAAAGTACCATCTATAATTCTATACTAAGTCCACAGGTGAAACATTTTTTTGATGATATAAAATGAGTTAGTGTCCATGGACATTCCATTTCATTAAGTTGCTCGAAATCATTTTTATTAAGAAACTTGTCAACATCCAGTATGATGACCATTGTCGATCTTTTAATTTACACTAAAAAATACAAGAAAACATATTACGGATTTTCTATTTACATCGGGGAACCCTAATTAAATCCATTATGATATGACAGTTGTCAAAACATCAAGAATTAGTTTTTAATTCCTTAAAACTCAATAACTCGAGGGGAGCATTAACAAAACAGCGTAATCATGCATATAATCTATCAGTGAAATTTCATTCACAAGTCAATTTAAGTATCTAACATAAATTACAACGTAACAAAAATGAATACTCACAATGATTGTTTCTATCGTTATTATGAATAATATTTTAATATTCTTGTTTTTTCACTCCAAAACTCAAAGATGCAATAGAAATTCTACACCGTTTACCATTTTGTACTATAATAGTGTCGCGGTGGCTCGTACATCACAACTTCGTGCTATAAAAGATTTGTGGTTACTATTATAACATAATTTCGTGCTATAACAGCATCGCGGTTCCTTTTATATCACTACTTCGCTCTATAACAGCATCGTGATTCTATAGGTGTACTCTTCTATAGGTCTAAATGGCATCTGAATTGCTGCTACAGCAACAAAATAACACCTAATGGCTGTATAAATGCGCCAATTTTGGGTTTATACAACGTTCTTATCACCCTTTTGGGACTACCGATTAGCACCTCTGAAACGTTCTTATCCCTTCTATAGAGCAACGATTTGCTGGTTGGCTTAAGCGCGTTTTATTATCCCTGCAGCGTCATCTACTGGCAGTTCAGGTCCAAAAGGAATTAAGTCCATGCTTTCGATCAATTTGGTTAGGCAGTTTGCGCGCCGCAAACTTAAGCGCGTTTTATTATCCCTGCAGCGCCATTTATTGACAGTCTGTTGCTATGATTATAATGTCTTTGGTATGTGTAGGTTATATGGAGAAAAAAGTTCGTAAGCGCGTTTAAAATCGATTTTATTGTATGTATAGATAGATCTGATTTCCGGGACGGGACCTCTTTAGTTTTCCGGGGTGAAGAATACCCAACTATGTAACGATACTCAAAACACCACATCTCAATGCAAAGGTTTCACATTCTAAAGATTCTGTTTTTTGCATTCCTGCAGGAACCCATAATTTTTTTTGGATTCTCTTTGTCCCAGTTTTTGTTTGCGATATAAGGTATCAACATGTAAAATTCAATTGCAATAGGTCTAGCAACATTTGCGTGGTAAACCATTCTAGAAATGCATACTTTTGATTTTCCAATAGGAACTCTTGAATTTTCTTGGATTAAAAGTACCCTATATGTTAACCCGGGCTATAAGGTACCACCGTACAAAATTTCATCAAAATCGGCCTGGTAGTCTTTGCGTGATGCGTGAACACAGACAGACAGATAGACAAAAATTCCAAAAGTTTTGGCCTCTATATCGTTAGTAGTGTCCACCACAGTTATTATTTTCCAAAAAATATTTTATGTACAGATACGGCCCCGTTACAGTTTTATTATATTAACTAGTGGATGCCCGCAGCTTCGCCCGCACAGATCCCGATTTTTGTGGTTCCCGTGGGAATTTCCCAAAATCCTTTCTTAGCGGATGCCTACGTCATAACATCTACCTGGATGCCAAATTTCAGCCCGATCCGTCCAGTGGTTTAGGCTGTGCGTTGATAGATCACTATGTCAGTCAGTCAGTCAGTCACCTTTAAGTTATATATATTTAGATAGATTGATATTTACTTTTAAAAATTAGGTTTTGCTTGCTTGGCGCCTTGATTATTTAAACTTGCCAAGTTATACCATTTATTAGCACAGAATGTAATAGTTTTTTAGGCAACTGAAATCAAGTGTACATTCTCTATTATTTGGAGAAGTCATTTATAAATATTTCTATCTGTGAAGTTCCGTAGCTATGATTTAGCTATGATTTTTTTAATATCCTGTTTTTGCCGTTCCTGTGGCAAGTTCCCAAAATCCTTTCTTAGCGGATGCCCAGGTCCTAAATTCTATCTGTATTCCAAATTTTAGCGAAATCCGTTAAGTGGTTTCGAGTGTGCGTTGATATACAAGTCAGTCACCTTTTCCTTTTATATACAGATTTTAGATTTTACATAAGTTGAATAAAAGAAGATTTTATATTAGATATCCATGATCAAATAGAAAAAGGAGATCTGAGTTTTTTTATAACTCTGTTTTTTATTGTATAATTCTGACCTAACCTAGGGTTAATAAGTGTGTTTTTTGGTGGCGAGGGATATGTTATAACAGATAAGATACCTAGGTATTACTATGCAGCCTGTGTCACCGGGAAGGACATAGGCTACTTTTTGTCTCGTGAAAATAGCATAATCCGATACAGATCCTGAGAGAACTGAGAAATACTCCTTTTTTGGTGAATTTCTTTAACATCACAACGCAACAATGGATTGTTGTGATTTTTTGCTCAGAGATGATTGAGGAGGTGGGAAATGATATAATTTACTAATGAGCATAACCTGACATAGTTCCCGAGGGATTTGGGGAAAACTCATTTCCACTCTCGCTCACGTCAGCATCGCAACGAAGCAAAGGATTAAAGTGATGTTTTGTATAGAATTGGTTGAGGGGGTAGGAAGTGACATAGACTGCTAATCAAAAAGATATAGTTCCTGAGGGATCTAAAGAAAACCACTACTCACCCACAAAGAGAGTCATAAAGACGATGTCCAATTGTCCACGCGGGCGAAGCCGCGGGCAAAAGCTAGTAAGTAACAAATTTTCAACCGACTGCCCAAAAAGGAGGGTAATGTTTTCAGATGTATGTGTGTATGTCTCTTTCTGTGGCTGAGCCTGTAGCTTATACGGCTTGTTGGATTTTGAAGTGCGAGGTGTCGTTAGATTCGTCTTTATCCCAGAAGTGATAGGTATATTTTGAAGTGCGAGGTGTCGTTAGATTCGTCTCGATCCCAGAAGTGATTGGTATATTTTGTAGTGCGAGGTGTCCTTAGATTCGTCTTGATCCCAGAAGTGATAGGTATATTTTGAAGTGCGAGGTGTCGTTAGGTTCGTCTTGATCCCTGAAGTGATAGGTATATTTTGAAGTGCGAGGTGTCGTTAGGTTCGTCTTGATCCCTGAAGTGATAGGTATATTTTGAAGTGCGAGGTGTCGTTAGGTTCGTCTTGATCCCTGAAGTGATAAATATATTTTGAAGTGCGAGGTATCGTTAGATTCGTCTTGATCCAAGAAGTGATAGGTATATTTTGAAGTGCGAGGTGTCGTTAGATTCGTCTTGATCCCAGAAGTGATAGGTATATTTTGAAGTGCGAGGTGTCGTTAGATTCGTCTTGATCCCAGAAGTGATAAATATATTTTGAAGTGCGAGGTATCGTTAGATTCGTCTTGATCCAAGAAGTGATAGGTATATTTTGAAGTGCGAGGTGTCGTTAGATACGTCTTGATCCCAGAAGCGATAGGTATATTGAACTGATTGCCTAAAAAAGGGGTAATATTTTTATGCAATAGTTTTTAATTTTTAATTAAATTGGTTCAGTTAAATTACTTACGTCGGTGGCGCAACGGCAAGAGCTGCTACCTCCTATCCGGAAAGTCGTCGTTCGAGTCCTGCCACGTACCAAAGTGTTTTCGAATTTCGATCTCATATGTACGTTTATCCAACGCTCTCACGGTGAAGGAAAACATGGCTCGAGCCACTCGGTGGGGACGTATATATGAGCTGATGTGATGAAATTACTATCTTATGGAAAAATCTACAGATAAGTGCGTTTTTCCCGTGGCGGGTATATTTTTTTAAACTTTCAACCGAATTCGAGTGTTAAGCAGAAACATTTACGAGTTAATTTTATTTCCTCTGTAATTTAATTTAATTCCTTCAATTTTTTTATGTTGGTCGCCTTGTATCTTAATGTTTGGTTTTTACCTTTAATATACCATAGATTAAGTAACGGAGGAGCGAGATCCCCTAACACAGGTACTTCCGTACCTAAAAGGAGGTTTCAGCTATAAATTATGTAATGACTTTGGTGTAATAAACTATTTTTCTATTTTTTTTCATAGTTCAGATTTTTGGAACCCATCTAATAACTACTTGAAAAACAACTCTCAAATAAATTTTCCTTAACTCTGTACAAGAAATTGCTTCTGCCAGTAAAGTTAGCAAAAACTTTTATGAATGACAGGCAACTAGTTAAGTAATCGTTCATAATTGCGTGTCGACTCTACTGCCAGTGGTTAGAGGACGGCTATTGTCTGTGGCGTACTGTAAGGACAACGAGGTAACAAACAGTATACATAAAAAATATGCAAGTCTTATTGTTATTGATCGTTCGATAACAAACCCATAAACGTCCCAACTGTTGGGACACGGGTCTCTTTCCAAACTCAGGAAGGTAAGGCTATGCTCCACACAACAAGTCGGAGGTTGTAGGCTTCGTCCAATATAACAGCTATGGACCGGCCTACGCGAACAGCGGTTTAGATGCCTACAGAATGAGCGAATTCGCTCATTACGTCTCAATCGATAAGTTTTTCCAATCTTATTGAAGGTCGAAATGAGTAAATTTATTATCTCATTCGTGCTACATTCCGAGTACGTCTCTCTATCTCTGTTATTGCATATATTTGAACGAGACTAGGTAGTGTGTGTTTGCGTGTAGTTCTGTTGACTAATTTTTATGAGTAATGTATAGATAGGGACGGTCGATTATATATATTTGGTCAAAGGTTGTGATAGGGTTAATGGCGAACCCCATTATCAGAAGTTTTTTAAGCCGCCTTGTATGGCATCTGACATGTCTTAAAGACTGCCATTTAGTTTTAGCAACCGGTACCAGCAGTTTAAAGTACTTTAAGAAACAAAAGCTCGGACAACAAAAATGCCACTTACACATAAATCCATCTAAGTAATGACCGTGCTTGAGGTCAAATAACCTGCATGATCGACCAAACCACGCAAGTTACTCTGATTCACGACCCCTGTAAATCGGCAATAATTTAAATCACCTTTTACACACGGTGTGTGTGTATATGTATAATTACCTACATGATATACTTCGATAAGCGTTTTTCTTCTTTTGGTTCTCTACCACGCCAAAGGATGGCGACACGGTCGTTGTTTGATTCACATTCCTCTTTGCGCATGGTCTTTATGCCATTTGTTTTTAACCTTATCCCGCGCAAACAAAAAACTTAACTAACTTACTTATATAACTTAACTGAGAAAAATCAGCATAGTAACCTTAAAGGTTGCCTGGTAGAAATCGCTTAAAGCGATAAGGACGCCTTTGCACTCTATGTATATTACAAAATATAAGTCCTGTATTGTTTTTTGGCGTGCAATAAAGTATATTTAATTACTTACTTATGCTGCTTTTTACGAGCTGATGAACTTGATAGCACACACCATAAAGAAAAACATTCACAAAATCACGAACTACCATGAAACAAATTTCATCTCTGTTACCGATAATTTAGTAATTTTCAGTCATGAAAAAGTAATATTTTTAAATTTACTTTGTATTTTTTTTCTGTAAAAAATGCTAATGTAATATTTTTTTTCTTAATTGGATCAAGAAAAAGTTTTTGTTTTACTTCTTCACTGAACTCCTCCTAAACGGCTGGACAGATTTGAAAGATTTTTTTTGTATGGATTTGGTTGGCGCCCTGGATAGTTTAGATTCACAAATCAGCCCGGCAGATGGCGCTGGTAGTGTAGTGTAGTGTAAGGTGGAACGAAGTTCGCCGGGACAGCTAGAGTGGTATAAAATTTAAAATCGACAATAACGACATCTAATAAGCATAGTAGAACCTGCAAGAAAAATGGCCATTCAGTCAGTTGCATGATTCAGAATATTGGATTATTATACGATAGAGCAAACATTCTGAGCCGCTCTTTGTTAATAAATTCATAAAAGTACGGAATAGAAAACGCATATCTTTTACAACAAGAAAACCTTATTATAATTATTCTAATTTAAATAGTTATATCAGATATAGGTCTACTTGTTTACTGTGTATATTAAAATCTTCCGTATGAACTATGTTAGTAAAGTAAAATCAAAAACAAATACAAAAAAATTGCGGATGCTGTTTGCTGTCCGCGTATCGTCCTACTCTTTATTCAATAATTTTAATGTATAAAACTTCTCCAGTCTTATTGCTTTTATGTCCTAATGATATTATTTGTTTCATATCAATTATTTTATTTAAACATAATTAACTAATAATTAGTTTTTGTTTGTTTTTTTACAAACTTTGACATTAAGTAATGTAAGCACTATTTCATGACCAACAAAAAGAGTGTAATATAGACCTATTTGAAATAAACTTTTTGAAATTGAAATTTACTTTATACCTCCTCGATACAGAATACGAATACAGTTGCAGCTCACCAAAACTATATCAACGCAGGCGAAGCCATAGGGAAAAAGGTAATTGTAAGTAATTACTTCATATATACGCATGTGGGAAAATGAACGAGACAAATGACAATCAAATAAAATTAAGTTTTCCACCAATACGCTTGTGCACATTACTTGACCTTATAAACAATTTAAAAAACAAACCAATCTATCCAATAAAAAATATGTTCGTGACTTCTTAGTGCTATATGCGTAGTCTTAGTGCGTAGTAGTAAAAGCTATGTTGTTTCTCGAAACTACAGCCTTTACAGTGTACATATTATTGGATTCATGTCATTGGTGCGATAATGGTCGAGGTTGGAAAGGATTCGCTACACATTCGTGCCGCGTGCGCACACGTCGGTTTATTGATTAATATAGCAACGTCTATTGTTCTCGAACAATAATTTTAGCTTTATCAAGGCTTTATCACCTAGTTTAGGGAACGTACTCGTACTACGTGACTAGTTTAGGGAGGGGGAGAGTGTTTCCGATGTACTTCGTCGTCAACCTTTTTGGTTTATTTTTGATCTATTTTGGTATTACCTTCTTTTTTATTTGTTTTGTTTTCTTACATTTTTGATAATTTTGACTTTATTTTCGATTTTGATTTCTGGCATTTTTAATTTTCCTATACTATTCTGTTCTTTTTATTGGTTTCTTTATTTTGTATTTAATATAAACTCAGCTTTGGAGGTATTTTTTTACTTAATTGAACCCTGCCCTCTGTTTTGAATTGTTTTATCGTGCGTTCTAAGACGTGGTTTTCAGGGCGCGTCGAAGCTGCAGTATAAATATATAAAAGAAGAAACTGACTGACTGACATATGAACGCACAGCCCAAACTGCTGGGTCCAGAAATTTAGCACGTAGATTCCTTACGAGGTCTAGGAGTGCACTAATAAAGGATTTATCAACATTCACCCCCTAATGGGGTGAAACGGGGGTCCCAAGTTTGTATGGGGAAACAAGATTAGTATGATTATTTTTTTCGAAACTTCACAGGAGTACTATTAATAAATAAGTAAACAAGTTTTACAGTGTTTTTTCGGAATTCAACCCCTAAAAGTGGGAATTGGGGTGACAAAGTCTGAAAATCCACATGCGTATCGTTTGTATGGTTTATCATGTCGCTGATTACGAAAACAACTACTATTTTCAACAACTATGTCCAACGTGAGGGACTATCATAACCTGAAATGCTATCATACCCTGTTGGGGCGCGATGGGGTTGAAATGCCTAAAAATCAATATGAGTGTCGTTTTTATGGTGTTTTGGACAATAATTACGAAACTAGCATCGAATTTAAAATTCTCGAAAATTTGAGTTCCAAATTGCATTTCAATCAGTCCAGTAGTTTCGGTACTTTCGTAGAAGTAGTTTCAGCTGTAACAGGCGGACGAACAGACAGCCACACAAATGATACTATAAGGGTACAATTGTTCTTTTTGATGTTTGGAACGAGACCTATACGTTATTCAATACGTTTTTAAATTTGTATTCGGTTCCATCTCGATCGTCATCAATCAGTACCTAGGTGAGCGCGGGTGGTAGGTACGGCGGGATGGGAGGAGTAGTCATCGAGAAACTTTCTGCTTTCGTAATAGGGATGACGACAGCATCACACTAATATTATAAAGGCGAAAGTTTGTGAGTGTGTGAGTGTGTATGTTTGTTACTTCTTCACGCAAAAACTACTGATCGGATCTGGCTGAAATTTGGTAGGTAGACAGATTAGGACCTGGATTAACACAAAGGCTACTTCTTTTTACGCTGCGCACCCTCGAAAAGTCATAGAAACGTTGTCCACGCGGGTGAAGCCGCAGCAAACAGCTAGTCAGAAATAAATTATGAACTCTTGATCACTAAATTAACTCTTACTTAACCTAACCTAACTCGTTTTGTTTTCCATCAAGTCTTCGATTTTTAAGTCACCAAAATCACAAAATGAGTATGTAAATGACGCTGCTAAACTATGACGTCACGCCTATGTATTTCAAACATTTTTAGAACAAGGTGTCGTTTTTGACACATGATAAAAAGTAACTCAGATGACTAGCATTCGTCATCCCTATTCTCTTTTAATATAAAAGGTAACCGTGACTGACTATCTGGCTAATTGATCTATCAAAGCACACCTTAAACCACTGGACGGATCGGGTTGAAATTAGGCATACAGATAGCAATTATGACGTAGGCATCCGCTAAGAAAGAATTTGGGAATTCCCACGGGAACGGCAAAAAACGGGAGCTGCGCGGGCTAAGCCGCGGGCAAAAGCTAGTAATACATATGGTCACAGAGGAGAGGGAAGGGGGTTTAGGTCTTTGTCACGTAGTTTTGAAAGGAGCTGTAAATTTTAATGAAATACAGCGCAACTCTCGAATAATTGATTTTAAGTTGTGTTTAATCGGCATCAATATCAACGGCGAATACAAACACACCTCCGATTCGCTGAGGATATTGTGGCCATGGCTGAGACTATGGAAGCCCTAAGCACAATGCTCGATGGCCTCAGTAAAGTCTCTCAACAAGTGGGTCTTAAAATGAACATGGACAAGACGAAAATAATGTTAAATGTCCGTGTCGCACCCACCCCTCTAAAGGTTGGAGACTCCACACTGGAAGTTGATGTATACCTGGGAGCAACAGGTATGTCCAACTTCAAGAAAGAGATCAATCGACTTAAGTAACTTAAAAGTATGTTCTACGAGCTATGTGCCCTGCCCACTGCCACTTCAGTTAGGCGATTCTGTGAGATATGTCGGTTACTTTGGTTCTCTTGTGGATCTCCTCGTTTCTGATGAGGTAGCCGTTGGGGTAGTAAAGTTCTCGAGTGGCGACCGCGCACCGGAAAACGTAGCGTAGGCAGGCTTCTCACGCGGTGGACCGACGACCTGGTGAAGATCGCGGGAGGCCGATGGATGCGGGCAGCTTAGGAACGGTCGTCGTGGAAATCCTTGAGGGAGGCCTTTGTCCAGCATTGGACGATTTTCGGCTGATATGATAATGATGTGTTGCGTTAAACATTGTGTGTAATTTTGCGTGTTTTTTTTTAAATCTAAAGAAACAACCTACCCATAACTTTTATTCCATACTACGTGGGAACCAGTGGGGAGGGGTGGGTTCTTGACATACATTACAGGTAGTCTCAGGAGAGGGGTAGGGGGGATCAAAATTTGCCAAAAATTGGTCACATTTTATGGGTAAGTTACCTTATAAGTAACACGAATTAGCTTTTTACACCGCAAGGTCGCTGCGTAATATTTGATCATCTTTTTATGCACGATGTTGTATCATCATTTCGTATGTAATAACCACTTAAACTTAATGATCCCTAAACTAATTTAACAGATCTGTGTTAATATTTCATTGCTTGTGTGCACGACTAGTGTATAAACTACCTAATAGTATTAAATACAAGGTATTTTACTACTCTTATTAAGCTCATTTCGAAAAACCAAAAAAGATTTAAGTACTGAAAAAAATAAAATATAATTTCGTATTCTTATTAGCAAACCCTTTCATTTGATACCCATATCATAGGTCTTCATAAAATAACTGGCCCGCCACCTTTGGGAGTCCGCCTTATTGGATTTAGAACGACATATCTTCGATGAAATTGACAATGCATTTTCAACTAAGCAGGCGCGGTCACAACCAGACTTTGGGGGTGTGGTTATTATTAACAGTAATATTATGAGGTATTTTAGGCCGATGTTTGTAAATTGTCTCGACGTGTTCAATTTTTTGTCTTGGCCCCCAAGACCCCTGTGTGTGTAAAAGTTACAGAATCAGGGTCGTCTTAGGACTTTTGTCTAATAGTTTAGGATTAGTGCACTGTGGCTTACAAGAAAACTGTTAATGCTCCAGGACATATAGTGGGAGTATCGTACAATAGGTGATATTATCACGTTGCCGGTAAAGTGAACGCTTGCCTCTATCGCTTAACCAAGAGAGTTCAAGCTCAAGTGTTTTCAGATGCGCTCGCCTCAAGGTCAAAAAGGAGTAATTATCGGACACCAATGGTTTGGTACGACTGCCCCAGTCTCTGTGTAAACTTGTACCTTCAGTTGAGGTACATCGTGTGGGGTGATCTTGGTATCTTGAAATCACTCTTATGTGTGAGCGGGCTATGATCGCATCCTAAGCGATATCGAGGGGCACCGAGTTCGTAATACATCCTAATGGACAATACTCAAACTAGGAACCTACATAGTTTCGCAATGTCCGACTGTCTGTCCTTCGGTATGTTTTATATGTTTTACTCAAAGACTATTGCAGTTATTAATCTCAAATTTAGTATGGTTGTTGGTTGGTTTTGTTTGATTAGATTTGCATTCTCCTCATCCCGAAAAAGTCCCGTTTCATATCAAGCGCGTAAATGTTTCCTGTGAGCGTCTTTTTCGCAATGACAATCAACTACTGGGTTTTTTTTGGGTTCCGTACCCTAAAGGTAAAAACGGGACTATTACTAAGACTCCTATGTCCGTCCGTCTGTCTGTCTAACCGTCTGTCACCAGGCTGTACTTCATGAACCGTGATAGCTAGACAGTTGAAATTTTTACAGATGATGAATTTCTGTTGCCGCTATAACAACAAATACTAAAAAGTAGCAAAAGTGAAAGTTGCATACCAAAAACGTTTTTTTTTAAACGTGAAGAAACTAGCACCATCTAGAATGATGGTACGGAACCCTTCGTGGGCGGTTCTGACTCGCAACTTACCGTTTTTTTTGATTCGGGATTTTAAATGATCCATTATCATGTGGTGATTTTCATAATTTTTCATTTTAAGATATCCAAGCAGGCGAAGTCGCGGGCAACAGCTAGTACAAAATAAAATAAGCTCTCGCTCTCTCTCGCTTTTCGTTTGGCACAATTAACCGTGCTAACTAAGGGATAGACGTCGGTTCCCTTATGTTGCACTTAGCATTACCCGCGGTTACGTGTCACGTTGAGAATTACACCTGCGGATGTGTGTAACGCTACCTTAAATTCAAACACATCTGAAATCAGATGTGCAGGTTTCCTTACGATATTTTCCTTTAAGGTTAAAGCAATCTGTAAGTATGAGCGTACGTTAAATTTAAGTAAATTTCGTAAAAATTATTGATACCTACATTGGTCGATTCGAAATCGGGCCTTCTGGTTAAGAGGACCGAGTAGTTACCGTAGATCAACCTACACTTTACAAAGCTAATATGGAGAACTCCTTAAAATTTTCGAATTCAATTATACCAGGCCACTCAGAAAGTTTTGCGAAAAAAAGTTTTTATCTATAAGGCACTGGCCACTTGTAATTATTTTGAAAATTTTGGTTATTTAAAAGTAAAAATACCATTGTTCGAATTTGGAATTTCCCTCAACGTTTTTTCGAGAGCCCAATTAAATTATTGTGTCTCATTTAAAAATGGATCTGCATCGAGAACATTTTCGTGCGATGATTTTCTACGATTTTAAATGTGGCCTAAAACCTGATGAGTCATTTGATCGACTTCAAATGGCTTTTATGGATGACGGACCTTCAAAAGCAACTATCTACCGTTGGCATAGCGAGTTCAAGCGCGGTCGCTTTACTTTGGGGGATGAACAAAGGAGTGGTCGTCCTACGACGGCTGTCACGGAAGGAAGTGTGCTGGCAGTAAAAACATTAATTCAAGAAAACAGGCGAATTACATACGAGGAGATTCAGCATACACTGCAGTTTGGATCGGGAAGCGTTCACAAGATTCTACACGAGCACCTTCGCGTGAGGAGGATAGTTTCAAGCTGGGTGCTGCACAACCTCACCGAAGCTCAGAGCAGGCCCGCGTGGAGTGGTGCCGTGACATGATTAAAAATTTTGAAGCAGGCTCGTCTCGGTGACGAATCCTGGATTTATCGATACGATCCAGAAACAAAGCGTCAGTCGACAGTTTGGCTGTTTCAAAACGAACCAACGCCTACGAAAGTGAAGCGATCGAGAAGCGCAGGGAAAATTTTGATCGCTAGTTTCTTCACTTTGACGGGATATCTGGTTTCAATTCCATTACGAGACCAAAGCAGTATCAATGCCGAATGGTATACCACAAAATGTCTGCCAGAAGTTTGGTCTGCAATGAGCAACAAGCGACCGAACACCGGGCTACGCGGGGTACTGCTTCACCACGACAACGCGCCCGCGCACTCAGCGCTCAAAACGAGGGACTTCCTGGACACCACACCGGTCAGAGTCTTGGGTCACCCTCCTTACAGTCCTGATCTGGCACCGTGTGACTTTTTTTATTCCCTAAAATAAAAAATCTGCTGAAAGGGATACAGTTTTCATCGCCGGAAGACGCGCTAGCAGCGTTCGAGAAGGCCGTGGAAGAGGTGTCTGCGGCGGACTGGAAAAAATGTTTCGAAAATTGGTTCAGACGCATGAAACTATGTATAGAGGCTGGTGGAGAGTTCTTCGAAAAAAAATAATTATAAATATTTTATCCGTAGAAGTCAGTTTTTTAGTTTTCTGAGAGTCCCACGTAGGTTCCTTGGGAAAATCAGAAAAGTCGAACCTACTCATAATAAGCTATTTCTAAAAACCCAAAAACTTTTAGGTGCTTACCTACAAGCTTTTATTAGAAAAGAGCTTTTAATTTCAGTGTTCTCGATTCCCAATTTTAAAAAGCTGGGCTGAGAGGTACAGTATTTTCCACGATTTGATTGAAAACAATAGACGATCCTAAGACCTTGATTCCACCTACGTATTTCATCATCAGATCAACACCGAGAATATGGCTTCATACCAAACATCTCAATTGGACCCCTGGAAGTTGCTCTAAAATCGATCGTAAGATTTGAAGGCTAATACCTACGAACATTGCAAGTTAAATAAAAGCTTGTAAAAAGGCTTGCAATTAATAACCACCGTAATCAATTAAATTAAAAATGAGAAAACCACCTGCATATAAACATTGCCCTCTTCCCTAATTTGGGCAGTCGGGTAAAAACGTATCCTATGTCACTCAGGGGATAAGACATCTACCCACACCTCACAATCAAGAATCTATTAAACCGTTTAGGTTACAGGCTCAGCCTAAAAAACATACATACATACATAATTTGTACTCTTAAAAAACATTACCCTTCTTCTTGGGTAGTCGAGTAAAAAAGTGACCAAGTGCTTCGGTCCACGCGCAAAGTAGGGTCTCGTACCTAGTCTTTTTTAATAAATAAATGTATAAGGCATTGTCTAAGGTCATATTTATAACAAATAAAGTCAAATTTGCGGTTGGTATACAACATTTTGTATGGAAAATCTATGAACTTTTTACAAATCTTACTTCAAATATTAATTTGATCGATTACTCCAGAACTAAGAAAGCCTGATAATTTTCGTCGTAAATAATGTCCTACTATTTCTATTTTTTTTCAGATTTACTGAAAGAGCGATTTAGCTCGCAGGGGGGACACTTGACTTTAAATTCTACTTTTAAGCTTAAACCGAGGTATTGATTGGAAAAGTTGTCTCTGTCTTTTTCTTTACGTGTAAAGAGTTGAGAAAATAACCGCACTTTTTCAGTTTTTCAATGGTCTTTCGTTTCAATCAAAAACTACAATGAAAGTATAAAAAAGAATAATATTACTCACTTTGTATTATTATAACAAATATTGTAGTATATTTTTTTTAATTTATACCACAAAGTATTATTCATAACTAGAGTTAAAAGTAACGGTGTAGCCCTATCTTAGGGATTTTTTCTCTCAGGCCAAAACTGCCAATCGTGTTTCTAATAGCTTTTGACTTTAAGGAACATCATTAACAATAAGGGTATTTTTTTCAACCTTGGGATTTCTATCGTTTAGGAGTAATTGACGTCAAAAATAACGAAAATATGTAATAATCATCATCATTACAGCTCATATACGTCCCCACCGAGGGGCTCGAGCCTACCCTGAATCGGGGGGATTAGGCCTTAGTCGACCACGCGGGCCCAGTGCGGGTTGGTCGACTTCACACACAACCTTCGAGTTTCTTCGCAGGCGTGTGTAGGTTTCCTCACGATGTAATAATACCGCCTTAATATATCGCTACTAAGATAAGAGTCTCTGAGTTGTTGACTATGAAACCCTAAAAACACCTTTAACAAATAGACTGGCCAGTTCGCTAAAGGTGTCTTGAGGAAACGAGCTCAGGTCAAGGTTTTGTGTTCTAATGTAGGCAGAACTTTTTACTGCATTGCAAGAGAGATGATGTCAAGTCGAGAGAAAAAAACGCTGACAAAGATATTTATGCTTGATTATTTCAGAATTTCAGAAACTGCCTTTACGATTAGGTATTTGTCTTTGTGGTATTACATCAACATAAAGAGAGTTCTCAGTTGATTTCAGGACTTTGCTCATCAGCCTTCTTTACTATGTGATAATGACCAGCATCATCTATCACATCAGCCGAAAGACAGGCTGGACATAGGCCTCCTCTGAGTTGGGGGGCTTGCCATAATCGCAGTTTTTTGGCAGTCGGGTTGGCGATAGTATAGTGTGGAGTCAGGTGGCACAGTACCCGGAAAGGATGATGATGCCCCTCTTCCGGTATTGATCCCTTAGTCGCTCCTTACGGCACCCTCGGGAAAAGATGGGGTGGTACGGCCGCAACACAGGCCACGAATTAAATGAGAACTTTAACTAAAGGCCATTTAGAGTGTTACCGTTGGGGTATTAAAATACGGAAGCTTCACACTTGAATGCATTCAGGTTTTTAAGTCAACCTGATAAAAATGTGATCTAAGAAAACATTAGGTACTACATTTAGGTAATTCAAGACTCATGTCAAAAAATACTTGTGCTCTAGAGGATATTATAAAATAATAGATTATGTAAATGACAAAGACATATATGTTGATTCTATAACAAATACCATTACCTGAGACTGTAATCTGAATCATGACATTATTTGTAATATACATTTTTTTTTGACTATTTAAAAGTGTGTGTAAACACCTATTTAAAGTAAATTATTTTGATTTAGATTTAAAAATACTTAGTATGATATGTTTTTTTGGGGATGATCTACTCTTAATCTCCAGGATCATAGTATGTCCCTGTGATCCTTCGAGCTACTTGGTAAACTTGATTTGCTAATCTACCAAGTGCGTTACATTACTATCGCTAGCAACACTTATTCATTGATAACAATGTAAAACTTTCTGTCGTAAACATAATGGACAATGGATAAATGTCAAGGGTTTACAAATAGTGGACGTTAACATTTTTTTATGGTGTTGTACTTAAATTTCGGTAAGTAGTGACGCGATTTTGTAATAAATAAAATATGACTGTATTGGTTCAAGAAGGTGTGCTTATCTTTTGAAACGTCTATTACTCGTTAAATAATATTAAAGAAGGGATAGGTAATTAGTATTAAATGGAACATGTTTTATAACCTCCGTATGTATGGGGAGACTTTTTCTTTTTTTTTGAGATAATCTGATCCCCAAGATCACATGTCCCCTGTGAAAATTAACTGTAACCTCTGTCAAAATGAGCTGACTATTTGTTCGAGCTTTTGTTCATATTTTGTTAATTCCTCATGAAATTACGCCGATGTAAAATAAAACAAAATCAAAGGCAAGGGAAACGAGATTTAATTTAATATAATATGTTGCCATCTATAATAACAGGCTTCTTAATAATAATATAATAGTAAAAGTCTGCACATTGTGCCAATTGAATCTCGTTTAGGTTTTGTTTATGAACTTACTAAATATGTGCCGTAGAGCGTCGGTGGCGTAACGGTTAGGGCCGCTACCTCCTGTCCGGGAAGTCCTGTTTCATATCCTGCCACACGTACGAGTACCAATATGTACGTTTTTCCGGCGCTCTTACGGTGAAGGAAATCATCGTGAGGAAAACAACACACGCCTGCCAAGAAACTCGAAAGTTGCGTGTGAAGTCGACCAATCCGCACTGGACTAGCGGCGTAGTCGACTAAGGCCTGATCGCCCAGGGTAGACTCGAGCCCCTCGATAGGGACGTATATGAGCTAATATGATGATGTGCCATAAAAATCATAAGAACAAGCGATGTAGCGTTTCATTTATTATATCGAGTATTTTTTTAGTTTAGGTACATAAAGTTCCTAATACACCCATAAACATACCATATTAGCTATTAACTGTATGCTTTGTTACAGTAAAATTTTGAAACAGGTTTTCATTAGCTGGGCCTCAGAATTATTTATTAGATATTGCGATTAATAAAAAATCCATTAATGTAGGAATGATGTAGTTTTATTATGTTCTGAGTTGTTGAAACAGTTGGTAGCAAGCGTTGTCGCGAGAACCGTATATGTTTAACATTCATATTTGTATTGAATTATACGTAGGTAATTATTTACGTTTTAGAGGTCATAGTTTCACACGAAATATGAGGAAATATTCCTTTAATTAAGTAATGTGTACTATGCCTATCTGCTGGTCACCACTGATCGGTTATCCACAACTACTCCACAAAATCCATAGAAAAATGCTCGATGCTCAGAATTTTTTTAGGGTTCCGTGCCCTATCGGGATCCTATTGCTAACTTTTTTTAACGGGTGGAACCCAAATTGTCCCCACTTCTGGGGCACGGGTCTCTTCGGGTTAGGCCATACTCCACACACGGGGGCAAAGTCCGGGTTGGTAGAATTTGTAGTAACCCCACTGTCACAAGATTTTCAAGCCGCCTATAACCTGACACGGCTGGACGACTGCCATCTAGTGATAGTAACCGGCACCAATGGCGTATCGTGCCTTACAAAGCACGGAAACGTTCGAGAAAAATTCCACTAACAGTCAAACCCATCTAAATAATGACCGTGCTTCAGGTCATTTAACCTTGATTAACCCAACTACGCAAATCACACTGAGCCAGCCAACCGCTTCGTACCGTGATAGGTAGCCTGCTGAAATAACCCCTCGGTGGGGATGTATATTAGCCGATATGATGATTAACAAATAATTAAGAGGGTGCCCATACAAGAAACGTGTCTTTTAAGGGTTTTTGTTTTTGCTCTATCGTAAAAACGGTCACACATACAAGCGTAAAACTTTGTGTGATTGTAGTACTAATCCTAGAGTAAAACAACAAATAATAAAAACCGCCAAAGTGTGAGTCGTACTCATGCTCCAAACAAAATTAAAAAGAACAATATTTTCTGTCGTCCGCGTTGATGTATTTTGTTTGAAAGGAATATGTACCATTGTTATATTTGCGTGGAGAGGTGAGGTGGTACGGAACCCTCAGTGGGCGAGTCCGACTCGCGCTTTGCCAGTTTTATTATCACAGCCGATATTTGCAGCCTGAAACATCTACAGCTAAGCATATGATACATTACTCATCATGATATGCAGTTATCGAATTTTAACCGTAAACATATTAAGTTCCCACTGCTTGGACAAGGATATATTCCCAAACTTGGGGAGCTTAGGCCACACACAGGGGTCAAGTCCGGATTGGTGGATCCCACTGTCAGAAGTTTTTAAGCGAACCAGCAACACGTCATAAACAGTCAAACCCATCCAGGTAATGACCTTACTTTCAGGTCAGTTAAACTGCGTGATCGACGCGACCACGTGAGTCGTAGAACGCTTCGTAAATACACTGCTCAACATTGAGGAAGTTTTAAGATTTGTAATATAAAATATTGTTTTTGAAAAGCTATAAAATTTACTTAGAAACTTTCAAGATTGGCAAGTGCTGTATTCACTTTCTCAGCATTTTAAAATGAATTTAATGTGGTTTTTGTATAAACACGTATTAAAAGAAAATTGGGTTCTACAAATTTCATACAATCTGTACCACACTTTTATGATAATAGAAAAACACAATTCTCATTGTCTATGCATTTGTACAAAAACCACTTAAAAAGAGAGGGTAAGTATAACATTTGCCCACTTTAATAATTTTTATAGCTTAGTTTTTTTAATAGCTAAGTTTAGCGATTCTGAAAGTTGTGTCGGTTACGTTGATTTTCCTGCGGGTCTCCAAATTTTAGATTTGATCACGTAGGGAAAGCCAGAGCATAGCATACTCCATTGCCCTTTGGGTGACCTTGAGCCTTCTGACAAATATGTAAAGGTATACCTGGAACACACAGTTCAGTAAGGTAGGTCCAACTTAGAGAAATATAATCCAACTCGGCTGGGCAGCGTCCGGGAAACTTTTTTTTTAAATTCACAATTGGTAAGCCCTTGGCATCATCTCACCTGATGGTAAGTGACGATGATGCCGAAGATGAAAGCGGGCTTACCAAGATTCCCCAACTCAATGGAGAACTGGCTATCTTATCTTCAAGCCGGAACACATCAATGTTGTTAACACTAATGTTTGGCGGCAAGACTTAGATAAGATGGTGGTAGCTAGCCAGGCGGGCTTTAGAAAAGGCCCTCCACCAACCAAATCGAGTCTTACAATTTGACCCCGTCGGAATCGAACCCGCGACCTCCTAGTGTGAAGCGAATGGAAGAACCATCACGCCACGGAGGCGGTTAAAACTTCGCAATATCTTCACGTTCACCGACGGCAGTGTTCAAGACTTGATCAGTTCACACCATCTAAACTAGAGAAGGTAGAATAGGTACGCGAGAATAGATACGATAAGATTAGTAAAGATAAACGTATTGGCAAAATAAGTGTTTTTAGTTGTTGTTTCTGTAAACATCGCCTCGGCGCATCGGGTGGGCGGGCGCGGTTGGCAGGCAAGTTAATTATTTCTCTCCGCGATCACGTGACCCCACCCGTGCTATCGCGAGCTACTGGCTGCGCGAACGCAACATCAACAGTCGTAATCGTAGACGTTGTTTTATTTAAAATAATGCACGGTGGGCTGAAGGTGGCAAAGCCGGCGGAACATAACAAGATTACAATAATTCTGACAATATTATTTAAATGCAAGAGTGCTGCTTGAACCCTACAGTCAAAATTGACACATTTAGCATGTAGCTCGCAGATAACTAGATAACACGACGTGGACTTAAGGTACTTTGAATTCCGATTCCACGGGTGAGTGAATCCACGGGTGCTCAAGTCTCATTATCATATTAGAGACTAGCTTTTGCCCGTGGCTTCGCCCGCGTGGATATCGTTTTTATGACTGTCTTTGAGGGTGATGGTGGTGGTTTTATCCATATCTCTCGGGAACTATATAGGGCTATTCTGATTAGCAGTCTATGTCTTTTCCCATCCCCTCAACCAATTCTATACGAAAAATCACTTCAAGTCGTTGCTCCGTTGTGACGCCCGACACGCGCGAGCGTGGAAATGAGTTTTCCTCATCCCGAGATCCCTCGGGAACTATATCAAGATATGCTAATTAGTAAATTGGTTCATTTCCCACCTCCTCAAACATCTCTAAGCAAAAATCACAACAATCCATTGTTCCGATGCGATGTTAAAGAAATTAACCAAAAAAAAAAAGTGTTCTTTCAGTTCCCTCAGGAACTCCATCGAACTCCATCCTCCAGCTATTTTCACGGGATAAGAAGTAGCCTGTGTCTTTTCCGGTGACACAGGCTACCTGTATGTCAATATTCATCTAGATTGGTAGAGGTGTTGAAGCGTGAAAAGGTATCAAATTTTCACATTTATAATATTAGTAAGGATTACTAAGGTAGTTAGGTACATGTCATTTTCAGTGCTCATTAGTGTTCCGTAATAGGTAACGATACCCTATTACCAAAGAGTAGGGATTATCTATTACTAAGCCTGCGCTGACCATCCGTCTGTGCCGTTCTATCCAACCGATTTGCTTTTTTTATGATGGGTATTGATGCACAGATTTGTCCTTAAGCATTGGAAATCACCTTCGCTAGCGGCTAGCGGCTCGCGCATTGCGCTCCCTCTAGAATGTAATACGAGTCCTTCGGGCCGTTCTATCCAACTGAATTGCTATTTTTTAAAATGAATGGTATATTGATGCACATATTGTCATCAAGCATTGGACATCACCTATTTTTACGCCTTTCTCAATATATATAAGAAACATATAAAAACTAATAAGTACTATAGAACCGATTTGCCTACTTTTTTTAATGAATTTATGCATAGATTTGTAACTAAGCATTGAAAATAACGAAAATTTCGCCCTTCACAAACAAATAAAAACAAATTTCGAGTCCGTCTGGCAGTTCTATAAAAGTGATTTGCTTTTTTTTAATGAAAGGCATTGATGCACAGATTTGTCACCATCATATCAGCTGTAGGACGTCCACTACGGGACAAAGGGCTCCTCCCTCAAGGATTTCTACGACAACTGGTTATGCGCTGCCAGCATCCAGCGGTTCCACGTGACCTTTACCAGGTCATCGGTCCATCGAGAGGGAGGCCTTCCTACACTACGTTTCCGGTGTGCGGTCGCCACTCGAGAATTTTACTGCCCCAACGGACATCTGTTCTACGAGCTATGTGCCCCGCCTACTGCCTCTTAAGTTTAGCAATTCTGAGAGCTATTTCGGTTTATTCAGTTCTCCTACGGAACTCCTCGTTTCTGTTTCGATCACGCAGAGAAACTCCGAGCATAGCACGCTCCATTGCCCTTTACATGACATTGAGGCTACTTATGAGGCCCATAGTAAGCGACCATTTTCTCAGTTCCTATGTCATCATTGGAAATACACACTGGTCGAAGACCTTGGTCTTTAGACACTGCGGTATTTGGGACATGAAGATATTTCGAAGCTTCCCGAACGCTGCCCAGCCGAGTTGGATTCGACGATTGATCTCTTTCTCGAAGTTGGAGCTACCTGACTGGACTGTTTGTCCCAGGTACACATATTCAGCAACAACTTCTAGTGTAGAACCTCCAACCTTCAGAGGAGTAGGTGCGACACGGAAATTGTCATCAATCATTGAAAATTACCCAACCATCGCCTTTCACAAGTGATACCCAAACGCGAATTTCATAGCTTTATTCCTCAATATCTCTGATTGTAATTGAAGTATGTATTCCTTTTGGTCTAAGAACAATGATGACGTAGATACCGCTAATGTTCTTATACCGTTTCAGAGACGTAACCTTATAGCTGTTAAAATTTCAGATGATATAGAAACGTTTATAATACCACCACCACCAATCGGGAAGGACTCGTTATGTACTATGTGTACCTATGTAATACGTCTCTACCGCCTTTCTCCTTAACCTAGGAAAACCGTGGCTTTTATATGTCGCAGCCATCTGGTTAAATCTGCCATTTGATTGAAAGGCTAGCCCGTTGATTGAATGGCGACATTCAATTGAATGACTAATGGACAATTGGCCAAGTAGTTGAATGCAATGTTCAACGACTATGCTGAACGTCATTTAGTTGTGTCGTTGAATGGGATATAATATGTCGTAGCCGTTATGTAAAATCCGCCGGTTTGTAAAACAGTGCGCTGCTTTGCAAAACGGCGGCGTTCGAAACTACGAAACTCCGAATAAAACCGATGATTTCTTCTTTTGCGAAGCATTCTGCTACCCGTGGGGTCTTTATTCGCGAGGCTCTTAGACTGTATAATGAATCAAACCTGACCGAGCCTAATATCGCTCACTTCGCTCGCTCATAAATTACTGTTTTTTACTCAGTAGGTTTTACACAAAGCGGCGCCTCATACAATGCGGCGTACTTTGTTTCGGCTAGCTTACAATCAGCCAACTAGTTGAACGTTAAGTGACGCTTGTTCAATCAACGTTCGGCCTAGTCATTCAATTGAATGTCGCCTTCCAGTCATCGGGCTAGCCTTTCAATCAAATGGCAGTTTTAACGATATATACATATATTGGCTGCGATATATACATAAGTGACGACTATGATAACAATGTAATTAAATAATTTGCGTTGTCCGCAGGATGAGACGGGTCGTCTAATGAGAAGAAACATAGTTAGGTACGCCATATTGGCCTATGTCATCACGCTGCAGAGGGTGTCCTTGCGGGTGAAAAGGCGGTTTCCGACGTGGCAACATGTTGTCGACTCAGGTAAATGCTGTAATCAAGTCAAAGTTAAAGAAATTGAAGTTATTGGCATCCGTGCTCTTGTAATTGAATTTATTTATAATGTTTTTTCATTAAAGGTACCGACATAGCTTCTAAAGCTTCTTATAAGCAAGTTAAAGTGTGTTCTGTGGAACATCTGATACATCTCTGTAAAACGTGGACCGACAGACCACTGAAGCTCTCAGGAAGGGCTCTGGAAGCAGCGGCTCAAGACTGCGCTTAGTGAACATTCATTGGGAGAGTCATAATGTTCAACAGTTGACGTCGTCGATCTGAAATGAACTCTTTTATTCTTAGAAATGATGATCAATTCAATGGAATTCACTATATGGGTTGCTTTTGGAAAGTTTTGAATTAATCTGCAAACTTCTTGCTAAGCTAAGAAAGCAATCATTTTAATTAAGAGACATTATAACTTTATTGATTCGGATTTGGCCCCCTTAAATGCAGTAGCCTTTAACCAAATGAGAATTTAATAAAGATAATCGGCAGCTTTGTGAGATTCTGCAATAGAGTTATTTTTCACATTTCCAGGCCTTATGTTGGAGAGTGAGCGAAAAGTATTTGAGAAGATGGACGGCAAGAGTCCCATGTCAAAATATTGGATGCCTCTTGTGTGGGCGACAAACATCATCAATCGCGCGCGCAAGGAGGGACTTATCACCAGCGACCACATCGTCCAGACGCTGCTGGTGGAACTCTCAGACATCAGGCGGAGATTAGGAGCGCTAATTGGATACGACACTGTCTGCGTGCCTTTAGTTTATACTCAGGTATGCAACTGTTGCAATACAACTATAATCGATGACCTTTCATTCACGGCTTGTTTACAACTTTAATAGTCGAGATACGGATCTAGTCTCTTGCTTGACGTATCTACTCAAATGAAACAAATATCAAGTAACAATGTCGAGTTAAGGAGATTTACATAGCAAGAGACCATGTTCAGTGTTAGGGTCATAAACTACGACAAAAACCACACAGCATTGAAATTTTTACCACGTTATTGTAAACGCAATGTGAAGATAAACTAACAGACAGGTTTACTCATGCAAGTAAGAAATCGCCATTTTACTGAACCATTCCGATTTAAGTATTTCGTACCTTTGTTGGCTGTTTACAACAAAATATAAATTTACGAGATAAATGGCTAGCTAAGAGTCTTACTTGTGGTTTCAATCAGATACGATTGTCATTCATATGAAATACTGCTTACGGACAATGGATTTAAAATATCATTTCAAATTAACTGTTACAAATGCGTAGATAGTTCTAGTTAAATAAACAAGTACACATGCTAAAATATATTTAATGCTAGATAAGACAATGTACAGTTTTTATTTCTTATTATTTAGTCAAATTGGGGTGGTAATATATTTTAGTCGCCGCGTCGTTAACGTATTGATTATTTTATGTAAGCAGTTTTCTTTATTTTTCATTTGATATCAAAGGGTAGATTTGTAGCCCTGGGAATCATATCAGCTGATGGTAAAGTGAAGATGATGCCGAAGATGTAAGCAGGCTTACTCGTTAGGAATATTCGTAAGATTCGTTACCGCAATGGGGAACTGCTTGATAACGGAAAATATCAATGCTATATATCCATATTCACATTTATTCAGTAATAATCATACATAGATGTTTGGCGGCAGGCGGCAAGACTTAGATAAGATCAGGTATGGGCAAACTTTTTCAAAAGGGGTCAGAAAAAAGTTAAAAAATCCCACAGGGAACTCCAATAAAAATTCATTTAGATTTAAAATCTTTCAATTTTAATAGTAAGGTAATGTACATAAAATATTTTTTTAAATTTAAGGCCCTGACATTATAGGGCGTGTGTTAATATATGGAACTGTTTTTGACTGTCCATAAAGGCGTTCGTCAGTTAGCGCCTGTTTTGAAGACAGGTCTTCCTTATCATATGGTGGAGAACGTCTGTTCGCACACATATGAAGACGCAAACATCGCCATATGTGTGCGTTTTCTGGATCTTTGTTAACTGAGTTTCATACAGTGTTCTGGAAAAGTTAAGTTATGTAAAATTTAAGATGAGTGTTATATTGAAACCAAATAATTTCCAGCCACAATTCAGGGGGACTTTTTCTAAGTCTACGTTAAATGGCATGGAAACAATATTTAGATATGGCTCAGTATTTTTTAAATCTAGAAATCTAGTTTCAAACACGTTGTGCAGTTTTTTTTTTAATTCATTGAGTTTGATTCGTTAAGTTTGATCTCACACACTGGTGACTAAATTTAAATCGCGGAAAGTGAGCTAAATTGTTTTACTCCTTACAAATCTACAAAAGTAGAAACTTCATTTTGATGACTTTAGATAACTCCAAGTCTCGCGCGTATCCTTCAACAACTACTACTACTTCTAATCAGCCTACTCTGGCAAGTGATGATGATGACCATCAACACATTAACCAAAAGACAGTAGCTGGACGTAGGCCTCCCCCGAGTACGGGGGGTTTTGCCGTAATCACCGAGTTTGTCAGGCGGATTGATGATCGCAGTGAGCAGTGTGGTGGCACAGTATCAAAGAGTAAAAAATGTAACTTTAAAAAAACAGTATGCGGAAAGAACGCTGCTGCCTATCCTCCAGTTTATGTCCCTTATACGCCTCCGCTCGGTAGGGGCGTATACGAGCTGATATGATGAAAAACTTTGAATAGTACACAGTTATGGCCATACACTCCTAGTTTAGAATGAAATTTTGGTGGGCTGGATTTAAGGCCTTCGCGGACCAGAGTTGGCCCGCCGGTCGTACCTAGCTCACCCCTGGATAAGATGGTGGTAGCTAGCCAGGCGGGCTAAGAAAACGCCCTTCCACCAACCAAAACGAATCTTACAAAGAGCCCCGCTATGAAGCGAGTGGACTACCATTACGTCACGAAAATGGCTAAAGAAGTTCTCGTGTGTAGAATCTATCTACGGGAACAAAAGAGATGGAGGGAGAAGTAGGTACCTAATTTAGATGCTCGCGGCTCTATCACGTCATGCATGACCTAGTTTGGCGTTATTTATCGCAAGAATTTCTTCTTGTACGCTTAGCTGATTTTTATACAAAGGCGTACAGACTGGTATGGATATGACGGTGGAATTCAAACAGTTGAAACAGTGTAATTATAACATATCGATCGGTTAGCCCTATCTTTAAAGGCAATTTCTATTTGTGTTAACTATGGTGCCTAATCTAATTACTTACTACTAACTACCTATCCATACGGGCGAGACAGCACGCCTCGCCGTCATCATACGTGATGTTGCTCCAATGGCGACTCGCGAGCAGGCATTTCAAATGCATTACTCTACATTACTATTATTACCTAGATATAGTCAACTTGCTATAACGCAAATACATACTTAAACAGGCATCTTATATTTTAAATGGAAATTGGTGTTTTCATTTCGTTTTCTATTTTGATATTTGGCACTAGTGGAGTTTTGTTAATTATTACTTATAAAATATTGACGGTCTTTTGTGATAACATAAATGGAGTTGCTTTGTGGTGGAATTCCATGGTTCATAAACGCCATATACCTAGGTATATTCCTATCATGACATTCTGTAGGCACGCCTGCTATTATACTTATATTTAAATTATACAAATCGATTTTTGTCGGTTCGCTATTCTTTGACTGACTTACTTACTCATAACATAAACCTACCTATTTTACAAGCTTCATATTAACTTGCCGTGTTAGATGGTTTGGGACGAATGTTGGAAGCTGAATTGTAGGACCACCTACCGGTTTTCGATTGAGCTAAAATTTTGCATACACGTTACCTACGTTTGGAGCACAATGCATGGTAATCTAAGTGGCGTCATTCTAATACCAATATGGCGGACTCCCAAAGATGGCGGGCCAGTTATTTTTTATACACCCCCATGGTATGGGTATCAAAGAGTTTGCTAAAAATAATACGAAATCATTTTTAAAATTAAAGTTTGTACCTAAAACGTTTTGAGATTTTTCTAAAATTATTTCTGTATATCTAATTTTTTTTCGAAAGGACAAGCTTGTTGTTGGCTGTAGCCTTTACAACTTCACTGAGTTTTATTATTATTTATTACATACCTACTGTTGAAAGGCAGGGACTAAAATAATACACACTGCTTTAAAACCGGAAGGTTGTTTTTACACCTAGCTTACATAAGCTAAGCAACAATTTACAATAGCCAACGGTCACTGATGGATGAGTGCGACCTGGTGAATTGGTCAAGGTACATGAATGTGCGCGGGGCCCCAAAATTCGTTCCCTGTTCGCCGTATAGTGGCCGTATATATAAGGTACTCTGTGGTTCACTGTTTGTTATCCGGGGGTCGCACTAGCTACTATAGGCAGGTACTTCGCGGTTTTAAAGCTACAGGCTCATAAAGCGAACAATCCTTGCATATAAAGGGTGGGTATAACAAAATTGGAAGGACCCGTTAAATAGGGCTTCTGCTCGACATACTGAACAACTTTCCCTAAGCAACCCGTAAGTCAACGCTGAATAAATAATTGCCGCTCCATACAAAAAATGCCCAAAATTGGGCAATGCTGGGCAAAGCTAACCAATTAGTATGAAGAGGTTTTTTTCTAATCGACTACGGTTTTTTTTAGAAAAGTTGTTTAGTATGATGAATAGAAACCCTGGTTAAGGGGTTTTGATACATCTGTATGTAAAATTGTTTTTTGGGAAACGACTCTAACTGTTTAGATGAAATTTCGACCCCACCAAAATCATTCCATGTAAAGTTGGCTGCCAAGACTCACATGTTCATTGCTTTCACTGTTTAAAAAGTTTTGATATCTCGTTAAATGCAGGGTGTAAAAGAACTGGTGTAACACTTGTTAACTGGGGGTTCTACTCATCATACTAAACAACTTAGGAACCCATAGTCAATTCTCAAAAAAATAATTGAACTTTTCATACAAAAATGCACAAAATTGGTCAATCAGCTGATCGATTTGTTTAACCCGGGGTCATTGGGGTGGAAAAGTGTTACACGGACGTTGGGGTGGGTCTTACAGACTCGTTAATTAGATATTATTCCAATACTTTATAAATAATAAATAATATGTATTCGTGTTTAGTTTTTTAGGTATTTATGTTAATGTCATATTATTATTATGTTTTAATCATATTTATTAGAGCTTTTAAAAAAGAACGACAAATATCAACAAAATGTTTCTCTGCTACTTAAATGTTATTATATTATTAATTAACAATCAGTCTTAATGTTTTAATGGCACTTTTTTGTAGTAAACTAAATTATCTTTAGAAAAAAAAACACTCCGATTCATCGAATTGAAAGAATACGTTGTCGTTCTGCCTCTACTCGATCCATTTTTTACTAAGTATTTACAAAAACACAAATAAAAACACATTGAACTATATATCAGCAACTTAAATTGTAAACATTAACAAAAAAACAAATATAAAAGGATAAATACATGCATAATAATAAAAATAATATTCGTACAAAATGGCGCGAAATTGTTACACTAACTGCGGGGATGGGTCTCATATACCTTTATTATTTGTGTGCACGTGTAACTCCCACACTGTGGCTGTCGCACGACTAAACTGTTTCCTAAGACGCATAGAACAACTCAACAGCTCCAGATATTGTGAAGAACGGCAACGTAGCACGCATAGTAACCGAACTAGAAGCGAAATAAAATGTGACGGGTCTCACAGACCCAACCCCGATGACGCCGGGTTAAAGAGTTAAACATTTTTTTTGCCATTTCATCAAAGTCATAGAACAAAAGTTTTTCAGTATGCTGAGTAGAAGCCCGCTGTTAACGGGACCTACACCAATTTTGTTACACTCTGTATAGGCCAAGCCACCGCTTTTTTTACTAAGATGTAGAGTTTATAAAGTGAGAGCTTATAGGTTATTTTTGGTTATTTGGTTTTTATTGTTATAAATTTGGTACAGTCAAGAGCACTAAAAGCTATAGGTAGAATTATTTGGTATTTATTGTTATAAATTTGGTACAGTCAAGAGCACTAAAAGCTATATACTTACTTTGTAATTGGTAAAGGCCTCGTGGGCTATGATGCGCAGTTCAAATCGGAGCTCAGTTAGGGGCTTGGCTCTTCTTCAAATACCTACATACAACCCAGATACCTACGTAAAACCGCTAAACTAACATTAACTCCCTAACTTCGGGAACCTTATCGCATATTTGGTTAGAATTAGGTATTAGACTCCTCCTACAGCCGTTAGATTTATTTCAATAACCTCAGAACCTATCAATTAACATATTAAGAATAATAAGAAAACATTTATCACCAGGTGGTCACACTTGCCCTATACACATACTTCGTGGCTGCGCTGATGGGCCGGCAGCTGGTGCCTCCTGCACCCGGCAGCACATCCAAGTACGAGCCGGATGTCTACTTCCCCCTCTTCACAGCACTACAGGTAACATGGCTTGTTTATTGTGTCATCATAACCAAGTAACACTTGCCCTACACACATATTTCGTGGTCTAGCTGAGGGGCCGGCAACTGATGCCTCACGCACCCGACAGTACATCCAAGTACCAGCCGGATGTCTACTTACCCCTCTTCACAGCACTACACGTAACATAGCTTGTTTATTGTGTCAGCATCACCAAGTCACACTTGCCCTACACACATATTTAGTGGTCTAGCTGAAGGCCCGGCAGCTGATGCCTCACGCACCCGACAGTACATTCAAGTACCAGCCGGATGTCTACTTACCCCTCTTCACAGCACTACAGGTAACATGGCTTGTTTATTGTGTCTTCATCACCAAGTAACACTTGGCCTACAACATATTTCGTGGTCTAGCTGAGGGGCCGGCAGCTGATGCCTCACGCACCCGACAGTACATCCAAGTACCAGCCGGATGTCTACTTACCCCTCTTCACAGCACTACAGGTAACATGGCTTGTTTATTGTGTCAGCATCACCAAGTCACACTTGCCCTACACACATATTTCGTGGTCTAGCTGAAGGCCCGGCAGCTGATGCCTCACGCACCCGACAGTACATTCAAGTACCAGCCGGATGTCTACTTACCCCTCTTCACAGCACTACAGGTAACATGGCTTGTTTATTGTGTCTTCATCACCAAGTAACACTTGGCCTACAACATATTTCGTGGTCTAGCTGAGGGCCCGGCAGCTGATGCCTCACGCACCCGACAGTACATCCAAGTACCAGCCGGATGTCTACTTACCCCTCTTCACAGCACTACACGTAACATAGCTTGTTTATTGTGTCAGCATCACCAAGTAACACTTGCCCTACATTCAAATTTCGTCGTCGCCGCACTGATGGACCAGGAACTGTTGTCTACCGCATCCGGCAGCAAATCCAAGTATATGCAGCAAATTTGCTAGATATAATCATAATACCTGAATTTTACATTAAAAAGATTTTTTCATGCATGTCTCTATATTTTGTAGGTAGTTAAAAATCTTATTATAGGTTATTATTTTACTTATTAACAACCCCAAACGTCTGCTGGGGCACGGGTTTGGGGCATTTTCCAAACTCTGCAAGGTTAGGCCGTACTCCACACTACACACGGAGTTTTTTTAAGTCCGGGTAGGACTTAAAAAAACGGAGGGTAGCAATTCGACCCGATGTAGGTATGTAATATTGTTCGAATTGCTTAATAAATGTAGACTCGTATGTTAGTTTATGTGGGCTTCTAAACAGGTATAACAAATTTCATAAGTACATTTATACAAATTTCATAAATGTTATTACGTACGTATGTATGTATAATGTTTGTATGTATGTTTGTCCACGTACTTCTCAGAAACTAGAAATCTAATGCAATATTTATTTTTTTATTAAATTAAGTATCTTTTAACTTAGGGACCTTTGCAAGTTTCATCAAAATCAGTTCAGTAATTTAAAAGATATAGTTTGTTATGTGTACCAATCACTGGAAAAACACTTCATCGGTTTTACACGCTTTTTTTCGTATACATATAAGTTGTCCGCGTTCGTATGTAAATTGTCCGCTTCAAAATTTGCAAGTTAAGGACTCATTTCACAGTTGCCGTTTAAGCTAAAATTTTGCATACACGTTTAGTTTGGATGGTAATGCATAAGTGACGCAATCTAAATCCAATATGGCGGACTCCCAAAGATGGCGGACCAGTTATTTTTTGTACACCCCCATTATATGGATATAAAATGAAAGGGTTTGCTGAGCAGAATACAAAATTATTAAAGTTATTTTCGAATAAATGCTTGTATCACGCACATAAACACACATAAATCAGATTGTATTCCTTTCAGTTTTGCTTCTACGTGGGATGGCTGAAGGTTGCTGAAGTGCTGATAAACCCGTTCGGTGAAGATGACGATGACATTGAGCTCAATTGGCTGATCGATAGGCATATCAAGGTAAATGTCACATTCGGTTATAGGGTGAGATGATGCCAAGTACTTACCAATTATGAATAAAAAAAATAGGGTTTCGATGCCAATATGGCCAAAATGATGATGATGATGATAGCCCGCTCACATACAGAAGAGATCTCTTGGTGCGCTAGTTGATCATGATTTGTTTTATTCTTCACAATTGGTAAGCTTTTAGCTACATCTCACGATGATGCCGAGGATGCAGGCTTACCAAGATTCCCAACGCAATGGGGAACTGGCTATCTTATCTTCAAGCCGGAGCACTTCAATTCTGTTAACTTTGATGTTTGGCGGCAAGACATAGATAAAATGGAGGTGGCTAGCCAAGCGGACTTAGAAAATGCTCTGCCACCAACCAAACCGAGTCTTACAAAGTTCGACTCCGCCGGGAATCGAACCCGCGACCTCCTGATGTGAAGTTATTTGTTACTAGCTGTTTCCCGCGGCTTCACCCGCGTGGACCACGTTTCTATGACTTTTCGAGGGTGCGCAGTGCGCGAGCAGCAAGCGGCTCGCGAGCGTGGTAAAAAGTAGCCTATGTCTAATCCAGGTCCTAATCTGTCGACCTACCAAATTTCAGTCAAATCCGTTCAGTAGTTTTTGCGGGAAAGCGTAACAGACAGACAGAGTTACATTCGCATTTATAATATTAGTAGGGATTAGTAGGGATTACAATTACACCACGGAGGCGGTTAAAATCACCCCTACACGCTGCAAATTAGTCTGGCAGTATATACCAATCTATAGGTGTCCAATCGACTTCGAGGAGCACGTCTGAAAACTCTTGAGGCCATGTAGTTACAAACCGCTTGAGTCATGCGTTCTCCTTACCGGCAACTTCTAAAGTAACTAATCGCTAAAGAGAACCGTGATATCACCCATCGGAAGATTCTCCCTCTGGATGTCCTGGTGCATTCTGTTCAACACTCCTAAGACCACCCGGACTTTGTCATTGTTACGTATATTTTGCATTTTACATTCATTGTTATTCAGAATAGTTGAACTGTTCATGCTCAAAAAGAGGCCATCGAGCACAACAATAGCTCAAAAGTATTCACGAGAGATCTGTTTGTTAGACAGAGCCAACTGATGAAACTGAAGACTGCGGATAGCAGGATCATATCGTCTAAGACTGAGTTGTTGGAAGAAGTTGAGAAGTTCTACGGACAATTAAACACGAGCACACGTCTGCCTCTCAGCGATCTGGCTAAAAACCCAAAAGTCAGATTAACCCTACACTTTACCAAAGATGTTACCGAAGATATCCCGGACGTCAGCCAGTCTGAGATAAGAATGGCTCTCAAATAGCTCAAGAGCAATAATGCACCAGGTGGTTATGAGAAAGCCTTTGTATTCGGTAGAAATCTACAGTCTTTCCAGCGGTGACAATACATCGAGGTATTGAAGTCGCGGGAAGCCGCTGGATGCGGGCAGCTCAGAACCGGTCGTTGTGGAGATCCTTGGGGGAGGCCTATGTCCAGCAGTGGACTTCCTTCGGCTAATATGATGATGATGATGATGATTGATGAGTTTGTATGGAAACGCCACCATGTCGGTTCGCCTCCAGGACCAGAATTCGTAACCTATATGGTCACAACGAGGGAGACGTTATACCTTCGAAACTATTCACCGCCGCCCTGGAAGATGTTTTCAAGCTTCTGGACTGGGGTGGACTCTGCATCTATATCAACGTCGAGTACACCACCCACCTTTGATTCTTTGACGATATCGTGGTTATGGCTGATACTATGGAAGACCTAGGAATAAAGCTCGGTAGCCTAAGTAGTTTTTCAATAAGTGGTTCTTAAAATGAACGTCGACCCGACGAAAATAATGTTAAATGTTTTGCCTCTAACTGAGTGTTGTGCGCGAGCCGCAAACGGCTCATGAGAGTGAACATGAGTTTTCTCCAGATCCCTCCGGAACTATATTGGGCTATTCTGATTAGCAGTCTATATGTCACTTCCCATCCCCTCAACCAATTCTGTAAAAAAAAATCCGTTGCGGCGCCGACGTGCGCGAGCGTGGAAATGAGTTTTCTCCTGATCCCTCGGGAACTATGTCAGGATATGCTAATAAGTAAATAATGTCTCTTCCCAACTCCAACCATCTCTGTGCAAAAAAATACAATAGTCCATTGTTCTGTTGCGATGTTAAAGAAATTAGCCAAAAAAAAGTATGTTTTCAGTTCCATCAGGAACTGCATCGGAATATGCTATTTTGACAGGATGGAAAGTAGCCAATGTCCGTCTCAGTGACACAGGCTACCTGCATGTAAAATTTACTCAAGATTGGTTCAGGTGTTGAAGCGTGAGAAGGTAACAAACAAAAAAACACATTTTCATATTTATAATATTAAGCAAGTATTACTTCAATAACATAACAATCGGATAAAGCGTTCAAAAGTTATCCCCGGAAAAACATACACACAAATCCAATAACTATCAAACTATGAAACTTTCGCTCGCTTCGCTCGCTTGCTCCAATACAGATAATTGACCATAATATTTTAATTCCAGGCAGCCTACATGATAGTTGACGAGATGCATGACGAACACCCCGAACTGCTTAAGGACCAGTACTGGGAGGAGGTGGTGCCCAAAGATCTTCCGTACACAGTCGCCTCGGAGCACTACAGACGACACGAGCCTCCTTGCTCGGCTGACCATTACAAAGTGAAGGCGGAGGACGCGGTATATGCCAACGTACAGGCGGCACCGAGAAAGAGCCACGACGAAACTTATGCTGATTATGTAAGTACTGAGTGTAGTTGTAGGGCGTCTATGGCGCCCGTTGATAAACAAATGACAGCGTCCTGGTGACAGCGTTATAGAGTCAGTGACTCTTGCTCGGCTGCCTATACTACAAAGTGAAGGCAGAGGACAAGATGTGAGCCGACGTACAGGCGGCAGCGCCGAGAAAGAGCCTCGGCGAAACCTACGCTGATTTTAATGTAAGTACTAGTAATTGTAAGGGCGCCCGTTGATAAACAAATGACAGCGTCCCGATGACAGCGTTACAGAGTTAGTCACCGAGTCAGCAAGAAGTCTTGCTCAGCTGACCATTACGATGTGAAGGCGGAGGACTCGGTGTACGCTAACGTGTACGACGACGTGCAGGCGGCGGCGCCGAGAATAAGCCACGATGAAACCTATGCTGATTACGACGTAAGTACCTACTAGTAGTAAAGAGTTTGTAAAGAGCCTAAGGCGCCCGTTGATAAACAGATGACAGCGTCCCGATGACAGTTTATAGAGTCAGTCAGTGAATCAATGATGAGCGTTAATAAACACTGCTCTACGTTGCCTAAGAAATATTCTGATATTTATCATACAAAACATGTTTTTTTGAAAAGTCATAAGAAATTACTAAGGACATGTGTGGGGTAGAAACTTTTAGGATGGACAAGAGCTATATTTACCCTCTCAGTTCTTCCTAAACTATTTGATTAGAGCGGGTACGGATCACTGTTTGTTACCATCGCCATCATCTTTTAGCTGCGCACCATTATCTGATAGCAAAAAGGATGCACCTTAAACGATTTGTTTGAGAAGTCCATTTGCGTATTCGATACTACCACGCAAGTCACACTGAGCTATGACTGCCTCAACTTCAATTTCAGACAGTAGGGTTCGCTACTAGCCCTTCAACTTCCACCAATCTGGACTTGGTCCCCGGGAGTGGAGTACCTCCACTAGCCCTACAACTTCCACCAACCTGGACTTGGTCCCCATGTGTAGAGTACCTCCACTAGCCCTACAACTTCCACCAACCTGGACTTGGTCCCCATGTTTGGAGTACCTCCACTAGCCCTACAACTTCCACCAACCTGGACTTGGTCCCCATGAGTGGAGTAACTCCACTAGCCCTACAACTTCCACCAACCTGGACTTGGTCCCCGTGTGTGGAGTAACTCCACTAGCCCTACAACTTCCACCAACCTGGACTTGATACCCATGTGTGGAGTACCTCCACTAGCCCTACAACTTCCACCAACCTGGACTTGGTCCTCGTGTGTGGAGTTTGGGAATAGACCCGTGCCGCAGGAATGGGTACGTTTATGGGTTGTTAACGATAACATCTAAAGGAGCACGTATAAAGGTATATAGGTACAACAACAGTGTCTAACTGGAGAGACCATTTAATGGCATGGTGTCTTTAATGTTAAAGCCAACTTCTTTTTATAACATGAGTTTAATTTCAAGTGTTGAGGTAGTACAATAATTAGACAACCAAAGGTAAACATTACGGCCTATGTTGGTAGGTCTCAAGTGCAATGTGGCCTTGGTATTTAAAATACACTATCTGTACTCGTTATTGGTATTTGTATTAACACTGGCTGCGCTACTACTGGGACGCGTAGACTTTAAGCGTTTTTCCGCTTGTACGCCGTAGTACGACACATATTTGTAATTGGGGCAGCCAAAGTGAAGTAGGTAACAAGCTTTAATGTTTCAGGAAAGTGTAGACACGCCGTTAGTGGAGAGGCGAAAAAACTGGTTTCAGCGGCAAATCTCCAGGATGGGCTCGGTCCGGTCAGCGTCCACCGCGTATTCCTCGGGCGGACTCTTTGGTCGGAACCGCCACAACTCGGTCGTGTACTCGAGCCCCGAGGCCGGGCAGCCGGCGGTGCAGGCTCAGCAGAGCAACAAGATGTCACTGTACGAGAGGCTCGTGGGCCGTAAGTCCGGAAGAGGGCAGCATCGGCAGAACTCTAGACACGGTAAGCTACCTGAAACTGTTGGATATAATCATTCGTTAAGTTAATTCTAGATTGAGTGACAAATTAATAAAATCTGCTAGTGGCCCGCGCCGATTGGCTAGTAAATTTTTTCCACAACGGCGAAAACAACCTTCATTTATTTTTCGGCACAACATTTTACTCAGACTAGACGTATTACTAAAAGATAGATATATCATAGCTTAGGAAATGATGTTCAAAAGTTTTTATTTTACCTTCTTTCAGGACAAAAAAGTAATGGCTCGGTCCCAATAACTCTGCGCAACCGTCCACGAATCCCCACACCGGACGTGACCAAGGAGGTGATGGACCGCGAGAACCGGCTGGCTATGGGCATGCAAAACATGGGTGTCATCATGGCACAGCACGGCTACCAGAACGAGGTGCCGGTGTTGGGCGCCCTGGTTCTCAGCCCGATACAGGTAAGCGAAACATATTATACATGTAAATAATTAAAAGGCAGCATGTCTAACAATCACGCCCATCGTCACGTGCTGGGACATGACTCTCTTCCCAAACTTGGGAAGCTTAGTCCATACACCACACATGAGGATCAAGTCCAGATTAGTGGAGTTTGGTCTAGATGGGGAACCCCAGCGTGAGTAGGTCAGAAGTTTTCAAGGCCTTTGTCTTTCTCAAGGCTTCATGACTGCCGTCTAGCTAAGAAATCGCCACCAATGGCGAAGAAGCCACGGAAACGATCGACATGAATGCCAGTGACAGTCAATCCCATCCAGGGAAATGACCATGCGTATGGTATCGTACTGAGGTACGACCTCTTCGCTTAAAGCATGTCTTGTATTCACAATCAAAAAATGGCATCTGCGTCTGTTACAGACGATTCATTACAAGGCAGGAGGCAACATTTTTTAAGAAATTATTTACAATGCAGTTGTTAAATCTCATCGACTTGTGCCCCCAGGAACTCGATAGCGGCTCGGTTAACAACACGCTCCACGCAGGCCAGCCGGGAACTACAGCGTTAGCCCAAGCCGTTCTCTCGCCTGGTGGCATCACGCCCATGCTCACCGGCGCGCCCATGACTTTGTCTCCCATGGGGGTGTCCCAGCTGCTTATCAGCTCCGCCCCCTCCACTCCTCGCACCGACCGCGGAACTCAGCAGACGGCGACGCCCCCCGCCCCCCGGGCCACAGTCACCGAGCTGCCCCCCTCTGACCGTGACAGCGACCACAGCGGCAGCACTGGGACTCCGCCACAGACGACTAGAAACGGCTCCAAGCGCGGCGAGGTATACGTGTAGGAAGAAATCCGTCCATGTCCTGGTATTCGCAAGAGCTCGAGAGGAGATGAGGAGAGTGACTGTGCCTTTTTAGACAAGAAAGGTAGGTTCGTGATACATGAATCGGGTCGCAGGAGTGTTTGTTACAAGGAAATAACGCACGTTTCTCTGAAACGTTGTGAAAATGGGAAAAGTGAAATCAGAGAACATGAAACGTGAAAATGTAATGGGAGATATCTCTGCTCATCTCTTCTAGTTCTCTTTGGCGAATGTCAGACTTGCTAGTGGTGCTTACCTATAATAATGAATTGTGATGAATTTGTACAGAATCTCGTTGACTGGTGAAGGCATCAGTATAATCGGCGTAGGTCACTGAAATAATCGGATCGTTCTACGAAACATTACCTGCAACAAAACGTGCCTTATCACTTCTAGGTTTTTGTAAATGTATGTACCTATAGGTAAGTAGTTAATGAAAGGATAGGTACTAAGTATAATTTTAGTGCATTGTAATATTTCGTAGGACGATTCGGTTTTTATCTTGACCGAAACATATCAAAGTATTTAGCTCATTTGTTGTTAGACTATTTATGTTAATAAATTGAATTTAAGCACAAACAGGGATTGAATTGTATATAGTTCATATATCTTTCCATGAAATAAATATTTTTATTTTATTTTTCATCAATGTTTCTTTTTCTATTAAAATTCATTTTTAAATTGAATCATATTGAATAAAAAAAACTGAATCACACGGGGCAAAAGTATAATCCAGTAAACGAATGGCCTAAAGGGGAGTGACCTGCCATTCCTTCAGAAACTTGTATGGGGTGCTTAGTGAGTGAAAACACTACATGTCCTGACATCTAGGAAGTGATCCGGAGGAGCGAAGAAGATATGAATTTTGCTTTTTATTATATCTTATTCTCTTTTATAAAAAAGTGTACAGGATAAAAGGGACAGAAAATTTTATGAACTTTCATTTTATAATTATTTTTTCCTACGACGCACCGTTTTGGAGATAGGTGTAAGTGGAAAAAAGTGGGACCTTCTTTGTACCCTCCCCCTACGGCTCACCTTCTAGACGTACTCTAGTAATAATTCTTCAATGACGTCAGGCTTTTTACTGTTTTCACTTAGTAAGCACCCTAAAAAGTTTCTGAAGCAATCGCTTAGGTCCCTGCTTACGCAATTTACACCTCCTTTGTTAACTGAACTATTAGGTAACCATAACACAAACTAAAACAAAAAAAACCAAAAAAACCTAATTTAATCAATTTATATATTTAGGTAACACAGGATATTGTGATTAAAGTTAAATTAGTCCAAAAAGTTGATACTTTAAACTCAATGTATTATTGGGCAGTACGACTACGATACAATAATAATGTGCCAAAAGGTTAACTTTAAAAAAGTACGTGATAATAACTGAACGTCATGCAGCTAGGGTTTTTATCATTAATATTGTATAAATTCCAAGTTAATTTCATTTAGTTCCTTAAGTTCACATATTATTAGGTACCAACTAACGGCAAGGGCCTTCAAGGGCAAATAAGTTGTAAGCACAATAATTTAACATCTGACCGAAGTGTCAGAAGTTTTGAAAAAAGAAGTTAAATAATTTTCGAAAAACCTAAAAACTTTTATGTACTTACAAGCTTTTAATATTACATTGTCACGCGATATACATATGCATGGAAAATTTCAGCTTAATAGGAAACCGGGAAGTGGGTCAAATTTAACTCGCAAGATTCCACCCGAACAAACATAGATACATTGCAAGTTAAATAAAAGCTTGTAAAAAGGATTCGGTTGATGCCTCGTCCTTTTGAAATACTCGGGCATAAATTGCTTCATTTCCAGCCTGGACAGAAAATATTAGGTATTATTCAATTTAAAAAAAAAACAAATAGAAAGCAGTTTGATAAATAATTGTGTCAAATAATGATACTATTGCCCCAGTAACCCATCTCGATGGCTCATTTATTGACCACAGTCAAGCCAGTGAAGCCCAAGCCGTATTTAATCTAGACTGCGATGATATAATTTTAGTGTCAAATTTTTTTAGATGTCAACCATCTCAAGTAAGGATTCGGAGTCGGCGTTCACGAGAGGCGAAAAATGTATCTTCGGTCATTTGATAGCGACTTTTGTTGTTATACTTGTTTTGGCAATTTTATATTTTATTCATTTGTGTATTGTCAGTCACAGTATACATGGGGCTTTAAGGGTTACACGTCGATCGAGCACCAAAGGTAGGTTAAATGTTGTACCTAATTTAGTAGTCAACAGAGCCGCATTTAGAGGTGTTTAGTGGAGGCCCTGGGGCAACAAAGGAGTGGAGGCCCCTAATTATTAAATATTTCAGATCTGCTCTAATATTTCTGATGTCAATAAATCTGAAACCATAAAAGCTAGATAATCAAGAGTGCCAAGGACATCTTATTCTAAAATCTTCATCTTTCTATCATCATCTGGATCGAAGTTATGACTTATGACGTTTCGAAAATCGACGAAAAGCTTGCAGAAAAGGGAGATAGTGCCCCGTTTCCTTTGGCTGGTCTTCGCGGGGGTACTGCAATGCCCCCAGATTTATGTGGGGGCTCCTCTCTTGTGGCGTCTCAAGGCAGTTGCCTCGGTTGCCCTCCTTTAAATCCGGCCATGAGTCGAACGTCTCAAACATCATGAAAGCAAATATATAAATACCTATACGACACTTACATTTTACCCGGTTATATTCAGACGTACCACAACCATACCACATCACAACGCGTTTTATACAAATCTGTCCACGCCCACGCTATTGTATTTGTGGTTGTGGTGTGGGTATTTGAATAGGTCCTGAAGGGTTCGACATACGAAAAATCATATTCCTTAGAAAAGTATATAAGAGAGTGTACCCTTTAACTAGGAACTTCGGTCTCACGGAATAGTATATATCAACCTATCCTTTCCTGAACTTACGAAGTAACTATTTAGTAATCTGTGCCTGAACCTAATAAGTTAAATAGCGATAAAGCAGGAACTTCTGCACTTGAAACTAACTCTGCGCGTGGAAACAACATAGAATTTGCGAAAAGACGTGGAGTTCCTCAATAAAGTGACAACTGTAATTTTGGACGCAAGCGTACCATTAACCACCTCTATGGCGTGATGGTTAAAGTCACATCAGGAGGTCTCGGGTTCGATTCCCGGCGGAGTGTGTTTAGAAGACTCGGTTTGGTTGGTAGAAGGGCATTTTCTATACCCACCTGACCAGTTACCACCATCTTATCTAAATCTTGCTGACAAACATCAATGCTGCTAACATTGATGTGTTCCGGCTTGAAGATAAGATAGCCAGGTCCCTATAGCGTCGGGCATCTTCTTCGGCATCATCGTCACTTACCTCAGGTGTAATGATGACAAAGGGCCGACCAATTGTGAATTGCTATGGAGTTCGTCGACACATTAAGTACCTACCTATACCTACTTAAGAAAAGCACATGTAAACTAAGATCACCACAAAACCAAATACACAAGTATCTTTTCGCCAGCGCACTTAAAAAAGTTATTACATCTCATAACCTTTTCCTTAGTCGTGGGGCAACACTTCCCTTTAGGCCTGGTGTACCTGTCATCCGGGCCCACCCAGGCGCTCTGCAACTCCCTGCTTCTGAAGAAGAAGTGGTCGCTTGCGCCTGGGCACTGTGCGGCGCTTAGAACCGACCCGGACGTCGCGAGCCTGCTGCCCTCGTGGCGGATCAAGTACATCGCGCGGCACGGCAGGTATCTAGGTCAGTATCTCCACGGGTGTCTGAACAATACCAGGGATTTTTGAAATCGTTGTCTAGAAAAAAAGTTACCATTGGGTGTCGGAACACGCGCGAAGTAGGGTTCCGTAGTCTTTTCCGAAAATAAACGTATATTTAAAAATAAATTTATTTTTGCAGTTGGTATAGAAAATTTTGTATGGAAAATCTACACAAGCGTGAAACATGGTGTATTTATAATATTAATCCTGAAGTAAAACGACAAATAATAAAAATTGACTAAGTGTTTATTGTACTCAAATCAAATATGCTTTAATGCACAACAAAAAAATATGTAAAGAATAGTGCAGAATACACAGTAAAAATTTAATTTGTACAATTAAGGCGGCCTTATTGCTTAAAGCAATTTCTTCGGGGCAACCCAGAGATTGGATACATCTTTACAAAATTAAGGGCTGTGCAAAGCAAATATATGCAACAAAATTGCAAAAAGGAAAATTTACTATAACTACTTATTTAAAATCTAAATCGTAATAGAACATGACTGTAATAAATAAAAAATATAAATAACTAGCTGTGCCCGCGACTTCGTCCACGTGGAGGTTTTGAATTTTCCCACAGAAACTCTTGAATTTTCCGGGATAAAAAGTATCTTATATGTTAACCCGGGTTATAAGGAACCACCATACAAAATTTCATCAAAATCGGCCTGGTAGTTTTTGCGTGATGCGCGAACATACAGACAGACAGACAAAAATTTCAAAAGTTGTTGTTTTGGACTTTAAATCGTGAGTAATGTCAACCACAGTTATTTTCCAAAAATATTTCTTGTACAGAAACGGCCCCGTTACAGTTTTATAATATGTAGGTACATAGATAATAATAATGTAAACTATCCTTACATGTAATAAAATATATATTATTATAGCTAACACGTTGATTGAAGACATAAAGGCTTCATCACATTATTTCATACCTAGAAATAAGTCTATTATAACTTTATAAGTTAAAAGCTGTTGATTTCCCTATGGAATAAATAAAAGACTAACTTGTTAATTAAAAGAGTTAAGAGAAGGAGCTTGTCGGATAGAAACGGGAAGAGAATTCCAAAGCTGGATAGCTTGAATAGTGAATGAGTGGGTGAATATGGTAAGTAAAGTGAGTAGGAATGTACAGGCAGAGATTGTCAGAGGAGCGGAGAGTATGGTTATGAGTGGAAGAGAGAAACTGAAACAAGTCTGTGAGGTACAAGGGTGTTTTTGGGTTGAACAGGACAGAATATAGAAGGGAAAGCATATGCAGGTCTTTACGTAAGTTTACTTCTGTATACGGAAACATGATATTTACGTTTAGTTAAGGACACAATCGGGTATCTGTAAGGATATACCCAGTATTGTACCAAGCATGGGGTAAAATCGTGAACTGGAAGCTTTAAGAAAATAATTGTTTTTTGTTACTTATTGTTAAGTTATACAAGAAACTGTATGTTAATTACGTTCACTACAAAACACAGTTCCTTTTAATAAAGTTTTTTATTTCTCTTTACAATTATTTTTTTATTTAGCTTTGTCCTTGAGGTCCCGGTATTATCCCACCTTACCCTACTATACAGTTAGCTTCCCATACAGTAGGAAGATGAGGCCGTAGCTTAGGCATACAGGACAAGCATTTGATCGGTGGCTCATAACATTAACTTGAGAATTGAGATATTGTTTGGATGCAGAGTCTACCATCAAGAAAAGTATACCGCACCCCCACTTCAACAAGGACGACTTTAGTAACAACATCGGCCTATTCCAACACGATCGGATACTTGATAACTACGAGTTCGTCTGTGAGTATAACTTTGTATACTCGTAGGTACTTTCGTTAATTCCCGCGCAGAAAAATTTGAGTATGAGTGGAGCGTTTTATAATATTATGGTTAACCTGATGGTAAGTGCCCATGCAACCGAGGATGCAAGACGAAAGCTCAAATTGTGCTTATTCACTCTCGTCTTGATGATTCATAAATTATGCAAATCGGGGAAGGGCTAACTGCGACTAGCGACTTATGTAACTGACTAACTTTTGTTCTACTACTTTCTATTTTTTTTAATTATACCTACTTATCGATTAGCTGATCGGCCTTTGTACGGGAAGTACAAAATTTTATTTAAGATCTCAAAGTAGTTGAGTAGAAGAGGTTTTTTAGTTTCATGAGTAAAAACCTACCTCTGAATCCTAACATTGCGTTCAGATGACCGTGTTATTTTGATACTCTCGATGAGACAGCAAAAATAGGTTTCTAATTTTATTTTACTATGTAAACTTGTATGAAAAGATTATTGAAATAACATATGTATGTTTTTTTTCGAAAAGTTTCGCACACGATATAACATATACTTACAGGTGTAAAAAAGTTGATGTAGGACCCGTTAACTCATAAAAACACTCACACAATCATACTAAACACCTTTCCCCAAGGAACCCATATATTCTTAAAATTGTGTACTTTGTTTGACTCCCTCAGTAACGTGAGGCTTTAGGTCAAAGTGTCCTAACATATTATCAGTTTCTATTTGCATCCCCATTGAAGTATATTCGTGTGCAAAAGATTATGAGATAAAAATTGTGTACGACAAGTACATAGGGATACTGCCGCTACGCCACGTTCCATACAAAAATGTTTCAACCTCTTTGATTGAAAGTGTTAAAAGATCGAGTATAAAATTTAAAAAAAAATGAAAAATCCATAAAAAAATCATGCAAGTTTATATCGTATTTGTAGGTAATCTAAAAAATAGGACAAGTAAGGAAACCAAAGAAGAAGAAGAAGACCAAGCTGCTGAAATGTGAAAGCGAAAATATACTTTAATAGTGTCTGATCAGTAATAGTTATTAATCAGTCATTTCGATACAACCAATGAATCAATTAAGACCAATAAGATGAATGTAATTTTTTTTGTTTTGACTATTTAAAAGTGTGTGTAAACACCTATTTGAAATAAATTGTTTTTGATTTTGATGTAGAAGAGTACACTGCACACAAGCAATCCATACTATTATAAATTTGAAAATGTGTTTGTTTGTCCTTCTTTCACGTCGCAACGAAACAGCGCATCGAATTGATTTTTGACACATATATCGTTGATGGGGTATGGGAAGTGACAGGGCTACTTTTGTCCCGTGGAAACAGCGTAGCCCGACAGTGTTCCTGGGGAACTGAAAAATACTTTAAAACCGCCTCCGTGGCGTAATGGTTAGTCCATTCGCTTCACACCAAGAGGTTGCGGGTTCGATTCCCGGTGGGGTCATTATTATTATTATTGGTTGGGACGCCTGCGGGGTACAGGCAGATGTTCAAGTCTCTAAGTGGACTCACTACACCCTATTCCCATGTGGCCATTCCCGGTAGGGTCATCTTGAAGACTCAGTGTGGTTGATGGTAGGGCATTTTCATAGCCCGCCTGGCTAGCTACCACCATCTTATCTAAGTCATGCCGCCAAACATCAGTGTTAACAGCATTGATGTGTTCCGCCTTGAACATAAAATAGCCAGATCCCCATTGCATTGAGGAATATTGGTAAGCCCGCTTCCATCTTCGGCATCATCGTCACTTACCATCTGGTGAGATGATGCCAAGGGCTTATCAATTGTGGATTATATTTTTTTTTGTTGATTACTTTCACGTCACAACGAAGCGTAAGACTGACGTGATATTTTGTATAGAGATAGCTGAGAGAGTGGGAAGTGACACAGACCACAAATTTATTAAGCATAAGCTGACATAGTTCCCGAGAAATCTGGAGAAAACTTATTTGCACGCTCGCGCACAACGGATTGATATGATATTTTGTAGGGAACTGACATAGACTACTAATTAGCACAGCCCGAAACAGTTCTCAAGGGATCTGCAAGAAACTTTATAGGCCCAAAATTGGGTGGTTATTCTATTAAATAAAAAATCTACTTACTCGGTAATTAAACTTAGCCGTTTCTCCAAGAAACCTTTTTAAGTTCGCAAAATACTTATAATGATCTCATCATCACATCAGCTCATATATACGTCTCCACCGAGGGGGCTCGAGCCTACCCTGAATTAGGGCGATCGGGCCTTAGTCGACTACGCGGGCCCAGTGCGAGTTCGTCAACTTCACACACAACCTTCGAGTTTTTTCGCAGGCGTGTGCAGGTTTCCTCAAGATGTTTTCCTTCGCCGTAAGAACGTCGGATAAACGTACATTTGAGATCGAAATTCGAAAACACGTTGGTACGTGGTACGACTTCCTGGATAGGAGGTAGCGGCCCTTGCCGTGCGCCACAGACGCTTTATATAATAATATCCTATAATGATGGTCTAATTTTATATAAATACATTTTCAGTTCCAAAAACATTTGACCTAAACGAAATGGATAAATACGCAAAAAGAATGGAAATGGCAGCCTGGGAGAACGACGCATCAACATATAAAGGTTTAAACATAATATTTGATTTGTGATATCCTTAGACCACTGCATCTATCAAATTGGGGAAGCCACTGAATGCAGCGCAGAACTGGTCGTTGTGGAAATCCTTGGGGGAGGCCTCTTTAGTGTTCCGTACCTCAAAAGGTAAAAACGAAACCCTTAAAGGATCACTCGTGTGTCAGTCCGTCCGTCTGTCACAGCCAATTTGTTTAGAACCTACTGGGCTGGATGAGTTGAAATTCGGTACACATATGTAAATCGGTGACCTAAAGACAGACAGGCAACGTAAATAAATTATTTTTAAACATGGGGGCCATTTTTAAGGGGTAAATTAGAACATTTAAAAAAAGTTTTACAAACTATATACTTTTTTATTCTAATAATTCTGCAATGAGACAGATTTTTAGGAGTCTGGCGCCTTAAGAGGCCGCTGCACGCTGGGGCTGGCCCGCTCGCGACACATCAGCGAGGCGACTCTCTTACACACAATATTGTGATAAGAGTCAATGCGTGCCTCTGCGAACATTTCTGATGCGCTGCAGAAATTAGGAACACCCTTCAGCATCCTAAATTACGAAGTAACTATTTAGTAATCTGTGATCCTAAACCCATTATTATATTGAATGCGTAGGGCATTAAAGACCTTGAGGTTATATCTGACCCACAGGCTGCAGGTCTTAAATGTTAATTTAATAACATAACATATTGGACATCGAGCATGTTCTCAGGAGCATTTTACTTATCTAATCCCGGTGAGCAGTTCATTTAAAACTTAAATACCAACTGAATATGGTTTATTTTTAAGAAAACACTTTACGATTATTTTACATATTTGGCCATTTCTAAACTACTAGACTATACGTGATCGAATCAGACAGGAAGAGATCCATAGGCGAACTAAAGTAACCATATAACTCACAGAAACGTTTAAGTGGCAGTGGGTGGGTCACATAGCTCGTAGAATAGATGATCGTTGGGGCAGTACCCAAAGTTCTCGAGTGGTGACCGCGCACTAGAAGACGTAACGTAAAAAAGGTCGTGGAAAGCCTGAAGCCGCTGGATCAGTCGTTATTAAAATCCTTTGGGGAGGCCTTTGTCCAGCAGTTGACATCTTTCGGCCGATATGATGATGATGAAGTATTAGAAGGTTGTTAGAAGAAAAATCATTCTTGAAGGGGAGAATGGACAAGTCGTCAGATTCAGCCTACGTCCAGTGCTGCTGAAAAAATGTCAGCGCTTCATTGCCCCAGTGGTCGACTTGAGAAGTTACGAGTTCTGTGCACTTCTGGAGCAAACGAGGAACTACTATCCAGGTGAGTTCCTACCAAGTTTGATCGCACTTCCTACCTTTCAAACGATAAGACCTATTATGTAATGCGTCTATGTAATGTTTATTGTTGTTTTGGGTATTCCCGAATAAGCCATCTTCGCGAGAAAGTTTTAAAAAACTTGTCCGTACAATTTGTTGAGTTTTGTGGCAAATTGACTCGCAATATGGTCTATGTGTACTTTAGGCGGTAAGAACGAAGTAACGAACAGAAGATAGAGAAATTTTTAAGATGTTGAGATTTAGTGAAATTTAAAAGTTCGCTGTCCTTTGTATGCAGAATATATTGTACCTATTTTTAAAAATCCACAATAGGGATGACGAATGCTAGTCATCTGAGTTACTTTTATCATATGTCAAAATCGACACGTTGTTCTAAAAATGTTAGAAATACCTAGGCGTGACGTCATAGTTTAGCAGCGTCATTTTATGTACTCATTTTGTGATTTTAGTGAGTTAAAAATTTAAGACTTAGTGGAAAACAAAACGAGTAAGGTTTTTCGAAGTTTATGTTAGGAGGGCAATTTAGTAATCAAGAGTTCATAATTTATTTCTGATGCTGTCGTCATCCCTATTGATAAGCCCATGGCCTCATCGACAAGGAGATCCGTAGGAGAACTAAAGTAACAGACATAGCCGAAATCCGAATCGTTAAACTAAAGAGGCAGTGAGCGGGGCATATAGCTCGTAGAACAGATGGCCGTTGGAGCAGTAAAGTATTTGAGTGGCGACCATGCACCGGAAAACGTAGCGTAGGTACTCGGTGGACCGATGACCTTGTGAAGGTCGCGGTAAGCCGCTGGATGCGAGCAGCGCAGGACCGGTCGTTGCGGATATCCTTGGGGGAGTTTACTAGCAGTGGACATTCTTCGGCTGATATGATGGCTTCATCTCACCTGATGATACGTGACGCTAATGAAGAAGATGGAAGCGGACTTACCAAGATATGGCTGGCTATCTTATCTTCAAGCCGGAACACATCAATGCTGTTAACATTAATGTTTGGCGGCAAGAATTACATAAGATGTCGATAAGTACCTAGCCGGGGCTTACAAAATGCCCTTCCACCTACTAAACCGAGTCTTACAAAGTTAGACTCCGCCGGGAAACGAACCCGCGACCTCCTGATGTGAAGCTAATAGACTAAATATTACGCCATAGAAGTGGTTATTACTAACAACAATTACAGGGCGTTACGACAATGGGGACCTGGCTACCTTATCTTCAATTCGGAACATATCAATGCTGTAAACAAACATTGATCGTAGGTCACTTAAAGCACACCTGGACACTTTATACAACGGGTCAGAAATGACATTTCAAAAAACGATTGACGGATCAAACAAAATGGCGATGAAATCCTATACGTTCGACAACCAAACGGTAACCAATCTGCATCAATCTGGATGACGAGGGGGTGAGGTCGCAATCTAGAGACCGACAGGGAGTGTCCATACTGTATGTTAGTACTAATATTATATACTTTGCCCAAAGGGCAATGGAGCGAGCTATGCACGGAATTTCCCTAAGCGATCGAATCAGAAATGAGGAGATCCACGGGAGGACCAAAGTAACCGACATAGCTCACAGAATCGCTAAACTGAAGTGGCAGTGGGCAGGGCACCATAGCTCGTAGAACAGATGGCCGATGGGGCAGAAAAGTTCTCGAGTGGCGACTGCGCACCGGAAAACGTAGCGAAGGCAGGCCTCCCACGCGGTAGACCGACGATCTGGTGAATATCGCGGGGAGCCGTTGGATGCGGGCATCGCAGGACCGGTCGTCGACGTTTTTCGGCTGATATGATGATGATGATGATGATGATCATGAAACATTGATGCTTGGCGGCAGAGGCGGATTATCCCTAAGCCAAACTAGGCACGTGCCTAGGGGCGCGCGCAAGTAAAAAGAAAATAATTATCATAAATTTACACTAACATTTAAAGATTACTTAATTATAGAGATGGAGAGTTTCCGAAGCGTGCTTAATTATTCCTACATCGGCATCGTCTGATTTCATAATAGAACTTGGTATGATACTACAATGTTGCACGTTTTCGTCGCGTCGATCGCAAACATCTGACATTGCTATTAGATTACGGTGACTAGGGTGCGGAGCGGCGCGGGGGCGGGAGGGAGCCTTCGACCAAATATAATTTAGTATTTGATTACTAGCAAAGGTTAAAGTCTGTTGCTCTACTAGTCATTTGAGTTATAACTTTTTATCAACTGTCAAAAACGAGATTTTTTTTGTAGCTTGTGACGTCATTGTCTTTGACTAACTATAGTGATTTTAACAGAATATGAAATTGAATATGAATAACAATAAGCGAATAAGTTTTTGTACTTGTGTTGGTGAAATGTTATTTAGTAAATAATCCTACTATAATATGTAAACGCGAAAGTTTGTATGTGTTTGTTAGGTACTCTTTCACGCAAAAACTACTAAAAGTATCTGGCTAAAATTTGGTAGGTAGACAGATTAGTACCTGTTACGCTCGCGAGTCGCTTCGCAACCTCGAAGACAGTCATAGGAACTTTGGTCACGCGAGCGAAGCCGCTAGCAAAATCTAGAATTTTATAATTTATTTTAGATACTGTCAAATACCCTTTAGGTCGAAAGCGGGAGGTAATAGTGGGGACAAACGGCGTTTCGTATTAGAATTGTGCCACTTCGTACACTTGTTCCCTAGACCTATTAGAGCGATTTACGTCGCAGAACCGGAAGTTCCGTCCTGTAGGATTTGAAATAGGGCCAATTTTCAAAATGGCGTCCTTTAGGAATGATTTTTTCGAAATCAATTATGACGTCTAGGGTGTCATTTTCGGGGTTCCCGAGGGTAAGGTTATATAAAATAATATCAAAAATTAGTGACTTTCAGTATGCTAAATACGAGTATTACATATGTATGCCAATTTTATAATTTTTTTTGTCTTGAAAGATTTAATAGTTTGATAGATTTTAGTAGTTGGGGAAGTAACTGTACCTCATCTGTGGTTGGGGTGTCATTTCTGGAAATATTTCGGGCTGGGATGACGGAGACAACCTCGATAAAGACTCGATAAGCCATTTTTGGAATGCAGATGAGGTTTAGGACAAAAAAGGCTGTGACATAAGAAAGAAATAACTAAAAGAAATAATGAAATTATTAAAACGTAAAAGTATGCGAAAAATTATTTGATATGCTCTTTATCACCAAGGAACGTTTCGTCATCTGTAAGATCATCTGATGAAGTCAAGCTGATAAAAAAGAACTTAATTAGTCTCGCCTTGAAAAAAACCAGTGTGATTTAGACCACACGACTGAAGTAAAACTTAATCACCGTTCGCGTAAGGCATTCACCAGCTTACTCCCCAAGTCAAGCGTGCCGTTCGCCTCGCCTGATCACACTGTTCGTCACGCTAGAAATCACCGTTCGCGTAACGCATTCACCAGCTTACTCCCCAAGTCAAGCGTGCGTAAAGAAGTTTTACTTAAAAAAAAACTGCAACAGTTCCGTTTCTTTCTACCTAATGTGAATAAAGTGTAAAAGTAAAACAACTTACCTCTGATTTTTGCAGTGTTTTCTGCAGTTATTACACTGTATAGTGCATGGAAGGCTCGTACGTAATGGACTCACAAATGGACTTGTAGCCGCATTTCCCTAAAACTGGAAACTCTTTCCATGTTAGGTAGTTCCTCTTTAGTCCAGTTCGGCTCGCAGCCTACTTTGCCGCGCTCCAGCTGATGCTGACGGATCAGTGGGACGATTGGGACGATCAGTTACAGAAATGGATCGGCCCCATGCATTACCTGCCTGGTAAATATGCTGCCGTAATGCAGAGGGAGTAGGAGGAATAAACTGCACTAGTTTGTTTTTCGTGCAAAAGAAATCTTTTCGCACGTTAGTAGTGCATTTTTCTGGTGTTTAAAGTCATACACCACCGCAGTAAATTCTTAAAAACTTTTTATTGTATGTTTCCTCCGTAATTTCTGTCAGTGGATTGGAGAATACAAGGAAAGCTGGTGTCAGGTCCGGGCGTTTCATCCAGGAAATAAATGCCTTTTTTTACTAGTAGCATTTAAAAATGACATTGTGTCACAGCCTGTGTAACAATAGATAACACCCTCGATCTTTACGAGTAGAGTTCTTCAAGCTATCAGGCCAGTAGAGATCCCAAAACAAATCGACATTCACTGCCCTTCTATTTATTGACTCGCCGAGAAATATTTATTTCATGTCAAGTTTTTATTTATTCACAATTGGTAGCCCTTGGCATCATCTCATCTGTTGATAAGTGCCGATTATGCCGAAGATGGAAGTACGCTTACCAAGATTCCCCAACGCAATGGGGAACTGACTATCTTCAAACCGGAACACATCAATGTTGTTAGCATTGATGTTTGGCGGCAAGACTTAGATAAGATGGTGGTAGCTAATCAGGCGGGTTTAGAAAATGCCCTACCGCCAAGAAACCGAGTCTTACAAAGATAAACAGATTTATTTAACAACTAATTAAAGAGCGTCGGTAGCGTAACGGCTAGGGCCGACCGCTACCTCCTGTCTGGGAGGTCTTGGTCGAATCCTGCCACGTACCAATGTGTTTTCGAATTTCTATTTCATATGTACGTTTATTCGACGCTCTTACGGTGGAGAAAAACATCGATCGTGAGGAAATCTGCACACGTCTGCGAATAAACTCGAAGGTGTCGATCAACCCGCACTGGGCCCGCGTGGTCGACTAAGGCCCGATCGTCCTAATTCGGGGTTAGCTTGAGCCCCTCAGTGGGGACGTATATGAGGTTATATGATGATGATAAACAACTGATTAAAAAAATCTTTCAGATCACGGAGCTGTGATCACTGTCGACTCAAGAATCATTGGATTCTTTTCGTGGGGTGAAAAGAGAGGCAGAGGGGTTCCATACATCATCGTGAGCCTTCTGCATTTCAAGGAATGGATAGAAGACGTGATTTCCATCTAGATATATACTTTATACAGGGTGATTTTTTTAATAGTGTGCAAAGCGTTAAGGGTACTCGCAAAACTGAACAACTTCATCCAAGAAACCCATACTTACTAAATTTGCAAAAAAGTTTATTATACAAAGTTGGCCGCTGACCGAAAAAAAACTGGCGAATCTAATATTGGTCCCTTGGAGAAAGTTGTTCAGTTTCATGAGTAAAGCCTACTCTTAACGGCTTGCACACTATTACTTTTAAATATACTTAGCTATTATAAAAACATCCTGTATTATGCTGAACATAGACGAGGGCAATGCTTGTAAACAACACATGAAAAAAAAGTATTATTGTTTAGGGTACCTATCTTCTATTCCATAGACTGGCTAGACACTCCCATGTGAAACTTGTTAAAAACAGATAGTGAAAAGAGAGTAGTTATAATTATTTAGAAGGTATCAATCTACTATACCTACAATCTGGCTAGACACTCCTATGTCAAACTTGTTTAAAAACACACGGTGAAAAGGGATATAATTGTTATTGTTTATAATTGTTATTTTGTATATGTACTATAGTGTGGCTGGACAATCATAGAACTTGTTAAAAACACATAGTGAAAAGAGATTATAATTTTTAAGGGGAATCGACTATAGTTTGACTAGACCCTAAACCTATGTGAAACTTGTTAAAAACACATAGTTTCTTCTAAAAAACTAATGTTTTTTGTCAAACCCTTTAGTTCTACTTCTTAGCGTGTTGTGTTTGCAAATAAATATTTTTTTTCTCTAATATTTTTATTGAAAGTTTACCTAACAGAGAAAATCTCCTAATAATATTGTTAATCTAGTAGACTTAATATGTTTATGTTTAAGCAGTCGTAGCTTTGTGCGACTTGCGTAGTTGCATCCATCGCGCAGGTTAAGTGACCTGAAACACGTCATTACCTGGATGGGTTTAACTGTTTGCGGCGTTCGACTTTTCTCGACCGTTTTCGTGCTTCGCAAGGCACGTTATGTCGGTGCTGATTGCGATCGCTAGATGGCAATGATTGAGCCGTGTAAGCGGCTTAAAAAACATCCGACAGAGGGGTTCGCCATTAGCCCTACAACTAGGCTTTCCAACCATCCCGGATTTTCCGAGACGTCCCGTTTCTGGGCCAGCTTTGAGCCGTCCTGCAGTGACCACATTACGGGACGCTTGTTGTCCCGGAAATCAGAAATTTGGTCCGAATAATTGTTTTACATTATTAAAACAATGGCATAAATTATTTAATAAACATGAAGGAGGCACCTACCTGGTTTTTTACAAATCTTGCAGATGGCAGCTTTAAAATACAAGGGCAGAAAGAGTGTTTTCTCTTAGCAAAAAATTAAGTTAAAAATTTAAAAACCCCCGAAAAAACCTCTTAGATCAAAATATAACTACTTACTCGTATATCAAACTTAAAGGGCCAAGACATATTATTTTCTCCTTTTTAGCGGTTTTTTTGTCGGGGGTTTTTAAATTTTAATTTAATTTTTATTTCGTGCTTTTTAAACTTAACGTATCCCAAACTCGATACCTCTGCTGTAAGTTGGTAAAAAGTAGGGTATCCTGCAGATACCAGGAGATACTGCAGCATCAGGTCAAAGTTAACATGTTCTATCCAAAACTCATTCATTGAGACTATTCCAATGAGCCCAAACACGATATAACTCTGCTGTAAGTGCGAGGAGTTGGGTATCCTACAGATTTCAGGAGATTCTGCAGCATCATATTAAGGTTTCCATGTTCTATCTAACACATGTTCATTGAGACTATTTCAATAAGCAAAAACACGATACCTCTGCTGTAGGTTGGCGAGGACGTATCCTGCAGATTCCAGGACATGCTGCAGCATCAGGTCAAGGTTACCATATTATATCTAACACCTATTCATTGAGACTATTCCAATGAGCCCAAACACGATACCTCTGCTGTAAGTTGGTGAGGACGTATCCTGCACATTCCAAGAGATGCTGCAGAATCAGGTCAATGTTACCAAATTCGTGATAAGGGACTTCAGAGTTCAGATATAAATTTTAGTAGCAATCGGTCAAGAACCTAACTTGAAAGTTCAAAATGGCGGCCACTTTTTTCAATTCTGACAACGGTTTCGTGACAAGGGACCTCAGGGACCCTCAGATATCAATTTTGAAAAATTTAAAATGGCGGCGACTTTTTTCATTTCAGACAACGGATTCGTGATAAAGGACTTCAGGGACCCCTCAGATATCGATTTTGAAACAATCGATCTAGCTAGATAATAAAAGGTTCAAAATCGCGGCCACTTTTTCCAATTCTGACAAAGGTTTCGTGATAAGAAACCTCAGGAACCCTCAGATATCAATTTTCTAACTAAGAAATCGGTCCAGTACTAAAAAATCTAAAAAGGCGGCCACTTGACAACGGATTCGTGATAATGGGACGTCAGGGTCAGATATCAATTTTGGAAACAATCAGTCTAGTAACAAGTTCAAAATGGAGGCCACTTATTCAATTCTAACAACGGATTATATGTAAAATTATGTCTTATTCGTAAAAACACACCCCAAAAATACTTATTAAATGATCCATATCCAGGATATTTATGGCGAGAGTGAATTGGCAATATTTGAGTATGCGTGTACCGTCCTCTACTATATTGTCACTTACTTGGATGTCGTCAAACGCACTCAAATTTTTAATTAAAAAAAAGTATTAATTATAGTTCGCAAAATTTGAACCCGTCCGTTTCATTTTTGCGGGCTATTTACAGAAAAAGTAGACACTCTACCACAGATGATACACTAGTTACTACGTCTCTACAAACAAACTAAGTATTCCGACACTGTTACGATTGAAACGTAACGCTTGTTGAACCTTCAAATTTGCTCGGGAAAAAGCTAAAGAATAAAAAAACGATCACAAAGTTTTCAGATAAATCGTCGTCTGGCCCTAAATCATTAGTCAATCATTCCTTACTGCATGCGTTACGAATGGTGTGTGTGTGTTAAAATAAGAAATTATTTTTCAGTTACTGAAAGATTTCACTAAATTTCACGCGTGGGGCTTGGGGCCTGGGACCTGGGGCATGGGGCCTAGGGCCTGGGACCTGGGGCCTGGGGTTACAGTTAAGTCAAGTTGTACAAGTTTAAGTTTAAGGTCAAGGTCAAGTTTAGTTAAGTAAAGTCAAGTTAAGTTTACTTAAAAGGATTAAAAGTACTAAGCTTCCAGGATCCTACAAGAGGTGTTCCAATGCGGTCGACTCTCTGTGAGAAAAACACGTATCTGTCTGTGTCAATGGATTACTTCGTAAAATTTAGCTTGATCGCTGCGACAGCTGTCATCTTAGTACATTTTAATAATTAATTTTAATAATTATTTCACTAATTGAACTTCCATCTATCTACGGACTAACTGTAAGGTGGACCACCTGATTGCAGTAGGGGGCGTCTCTAAAACTGCACATAGTACAAGTTGAACAAACTCACATTGTTGGTTAAATCGGCTTGCCTATTCTTAAAGCAGTCTCCCATTTTTTCTTCATCATATTGTCTTTTGGAAACAAACGAAAACTTCTTCCCGAATCATGTAAGTACTACATTGGGGAACGCAACAATATTTCGTATTAATGTTTTTATTAAAAACAGGTTTCTGTATGTAATCGTGATCCATCTGATTATGTCTAAACCTAACCTTACCTTAACCTCAACTTTAAAGCAAAGTGTCGTTGTTTCCGCTAGAGGCGCGCGGATAATCTTTGCATCGCCAAGACACGGGTTTACTGTAACGTACGGTATTCCACCTCAGAATGAGGCTGCTGCAAATGCTTTCAAAAACTTCAGAGAATCATTCTATATTTTTTTATCCGGCCATAACACTGAAATAAATAAAAACAAATGAAGTTTAAATATAAATAAAAACTGTCTCAAAAGGCCTTTTGTACCCAGAGACGTTAATATATTCTTAAAAAATATCTGATATTTGACTGTCCATGTTATATTGCCTGTAATAAAAATATTATTCCAAAATGGTAGGATTTTTTTTAAACAATGGTATTTGCCCAACCTAATGTTAATATTTTACTAACACATTTTCTGTTATATTAATAGACAATAACTGTTTAACGAATTTGCGTTAAATCATAGATTAATCATGTTACTGTGAATAACATTGGCCACATTAGCACAGTAAAATTTGATGTCAATCAAATCATTGCCATATAAAACAGAAGAAAAATCACATCATATGATTGATTTTCGCCTTTAGACAAAAAAATAAGTACAAAATTTTAAAAACTTACAATATATTTATTCCGCTACCTAAGCCAGATTTGTATAAGTACATTTATGATCATTTCCATTGAAAGTAAATTTAATTCGTATGGCTGGATCAAAGTCGTGAATATGTTGACATTCAATATGGCGGTATGTCGGCAGTGCTGTGCTGTGTCGTGGTGAGATTTGTTAATTTTATTGTTCTGTTTCTGCCTAAATCGTTTGAAATCCTTGTTTAGCGTCATCACAAAATCTGTTTCCAGTGTATAGTTCTGATTGTCAAATGTTTGTTGCTTTAAAAGGCAGCGAAGTCGGTCGCTAGAGGAACGGGTAGGTAATAGGTAGGTAAAACGGCGTTATTGTTCACATCGGTCCGTCTGATCGGGCGACAAATACTTACATTGATATATAGAAAATATAAAATGTAGGACGATGTTCCCAGGCGACGCTTAGTTGTACATTCTCGTTTAAACCATTTATTTGAAACAATTTTCACGTTGCAAGTGTTACTAATCCAAATGTCTATTGCAGCTAGTGAATATCGGAAGAGATACAGTAGATAGGACTTTGCAATCACCTTGAAGCGAACTGATGCACCACTGAGCCCCGATTCAGCAAGCATTGAAGACATCTGAGGATATAGAATAACATAAACCCAAGTTCAGTTTTATTTTCGTTAGTAGTGATTTTGGTGTGATAAATTGTTGACTCTCAAAGACTTAATGTATTCCTTAGATAGTGTGATTTGATTTAAAATTTAGTAAGTTCTGAAAGCTTTTAACACCATACAATGTTTCTGTGATATATTGGTACATAAAGCTGAGATTTTTGTATAAGTAAGACAATCAGAAATATGTCCAGCAATCCTCAGTGGAAGATGTTCCAGCCGCCAGATTCACACTCATCACCCTTACAAGACATTTTAGATCTCCAGCACTTGAACATGCAGCCCAAACAAGGCTACCGCAATGGTGAGTACTTATTAGAGTAGCCATTTCATTGATCCTGCATTATGATTCCATTGCTAACAGAAGCTGTTTCTTTTAAAGGTACTTACAGCAGTGAGTATCCTAGTTCTCCAAGAGATAACTACAATAACATGGGGAAGAGTGGTGGAGGAAACCGTTTCACACTAGGAAACTACAATTTGGACGGGTGCCCCATGGGAGACTCAGTCTACTCTTCCAGTTCCACAAATAATTCATCTTCTCAATATGATTCTATGAACCATCCACCCATTAGAGAGACAGGGATTATTGAAAAATTACTGGTAGGTGTCAATTTTATATAATATAGTGATAATATATTGATATTTTATAAAATATTGATGATGATATCTATGAGCATAGGTGGCGTAATGGTTAGGGCCACTATCTCCTGTATGGGAGGTTGTGGTTTAAATCCTGCCATGTACCAATGTGTTTTCGAGTTTTGATTTCATGTAATATATTTAACGGTGTTTACGGTGACGGATAACATTGTGAGGAAATATGCACACAACTGTGAAGTACCTCCAAGGTTGTGTGTAAAGTCGACCAACCTGCACTGGTCCCACATGGTCGACAAAGGCCAAATTGCCCTAATTCAGGGAAGGCTTGAGCCCCTCGGTTTGGATGTATATGAGCTGATATGATGATTTATTTTGCTGTTGAATAATTCTGTAATTGAAATTTTACACTAGCACAGGTATTATGTTCCAGGAATTCATTGATGCAAATATAATAACTTGTCAGCTTGAGTAAATTAATTATTGCCACAATGTGATTTTGGTATACAATTTTGTTTTAGCATTCTTATGGATTTATTCAATGCTGTGAGAGGCAAGCGCGCTTATTTTTCCACTTCAGTCAGTTCAGTGGGAATATTGATCATCTTAAAATAGGTAAAGATTGAATAATAACTAATTGTTTACAAAACTATGTGGTGTTTATTTAGAATCCAGCTGCACAATATAAGGGTTAAAATGGTGAGCAAGAAAACTAATAATATTATGAACCTGCAAATTAGGGGGGAGGGGGAGAGGTGCTCACTCCTACATTAGTTCCCCCCTTCACCCATATCAAAGCCAGCAAATTTGTTCCTTTTAAGTTTTACAGGCTTCAATACTATCAAGTTAATTATTGTCTTTGATAATTATCATGCATGACCCTCTTACAGGAGCATGTAAATACCACTCATTGCCTTTCTTAAGGCTAAATAATAATTAGACGTTTCTAAAAGTATCCAATAATCATTGGCTTGATTTTTATACTTAGCTCTTTAATTTTTTACTAAAAATGAAATTACATAAATATTAGGTAGAAAAAAATACTATATTTTTTATTGTTATATTTGAAAATGGAAACAACTGTTTAAATATTATTTAATCTGCTTAAGACATACACAAAGTGATTAGGTTTTTCTCTCAGAGTCTGTATGTTTTACCCAATTACAGCTATCATCCAACACACCTAGAAATTTTGAATTAGTAACATTAACATTATTAAATATTACAATAAAATCAACATCTAGCTAGTGTTTTTTTTTTTTTTGAGTTTGACGCCTTTTGAAATGTCAATAGCATTTTGTCAAAGATAAAAATATTATTGGAAGTCTAGTCTGCCACCACCGGCGCAGTGTAGGCAGGCCTCCCACTCGGTGGACCGATGACCTGGTGAAGGTCGCGGGAAGCCGCTGGATGCGGGCAGCGCAGAACCGGTCGTCGTGGAGATCCTTGGGGGAGGCCTATGTCCAGCAGTGGACTTCCTTCGGCTGATATGATAAGATGAATGAATTATGTTGTTCTGCCACAAGTATTTAGGTATTCTAATTTGTTTCCCTTTTTCTAACTTGTTACTTTCACTCATCACCTTTTTAACTGGTCCCGTTTTCACACTTGATACTTTCCTAATTCGTCTTGTATAAGTAAGACACCATCAGAAATATGTCCAGCAATCCTCAGTGCAAGATGTTCCAGCCGCCAGATTCACACTCATTCGCTTTGTAAGGCTCTTTGACTGTATAATCAATCAAACCAGACCGAGCCTAATATTGCTCCCTTCGCTCGCTCATTTACATTTTTTTACTCAATTTTTTTTTTAAAACCAGAATGAGCGAGCGATATTAAGTTCGGTCAGGTTTGATTGATTATAAAATCAAAGAGCCTTACAAAGCGAAGCTCCCTCTATGGGTAGCAGAATGCTTCGCTAAGAAGAAATCATCGGCCAAGAATAAGGTGACCAGTTACAAAAGTGTCAAGTTTGAATAGCGACGTCACGCGCCGTCGTGTATGAATACTACTATACTTATTTAGATATTGTTTCTTTTTCTCCTATGTCCTACTACCGTTAAGTCATGCTATTTGGGTCGACCTCTGCGTTTTCTACTGATACTGTAATTTACGTGCAATGTTAGAAGTAACATATTGTAATGACTAATAACTGTGGCAGAATAGCTTTTTATATTAGTCTATCGCTATAGGAACTAGTCAATATTGTATTTTTAAAATTAGACAAATTAGATTAATTTAAGGAACAAATTAGAATACCTTAATACTTGTGGCAGAATAACATTATTTCTTATCTTACCACTAGTGGCACTATATTAATTTTTATTAAATGGCCACTGGTGGCAGACAAGACACTTCCTATATTATTACTGTTTTGTTTTTGTAATTAATTTTATGGTTATTAGGATAAACATTATAAGTATCGATAATTATCAATGATAATTGATAGTAAATTATAACTATCACCTTGAATGCTGGATTGCCTATATATTTTTAATTCATGCTCAGATATTATTAAACCAAGGGGTACTCCCCTTCTCCCCCCCTCCCTAGCGTATGGCTGGATTTTAAATTCAACCCAACTTTGTTTTGTCCCATTGGCATAACTAATTAAAATTATTTTTTTGTATATAATAGGGGATCCTGTGGAGTTTGAAATGACATATGACAGGAGGACTGGAAAACCTATTGCATCAACTGTTACAAAGATAGCACCGGAAGTGGTATGATTTAGCTTAAATAGATTGCTAAGTGTTTTTGATATAAATATTTTTAATAGCCTGATCCACTGCTGGACAAAGGCCTCCCCCTGTTAATTTATTTACTAATTTAATTTTATATTTTTAAACCAAGGTATTAAGTGAAGCGAGGGTCACTGGTACGGTAACTACTGAAGTGAAGGGTGAAGGATCTGGAGATAATACAGGAAGGATTTCATACGAGAATCGCGGCGAATGTTTCTTCTTGCCTTACACCAAGGATGATGTGGAGGGAAATGTTACTTTGCATACTGGTGATGCTGTTAGTTTTCAAATTGCAACTAATCAAAGGTAATTTGAATTTGATAGTGTCAACAATACTAATTATATTTTGTAATGTATAAATAAACTGCAACATTCTTGTTTTAGGGGTACTCTTGGTGCTTGTCATGTCCGGTTTGAGAACCCCGTCCATCCAGTCAAATATCATGGAGTTGTATGCTCCATGAAAGAAAATTTTGGGTTTATTGAGCGAGCTGACGTTGTGAAGGAAATATTCTTTCATTACTCAGAGGCCAAGACTAAGGAGGAACTAGCTTTAGGAGACGATGTCGAATTCATAATTCAAACTAGGAATGTTAGTGGTTGTTTTTTTGTGATTATGTTGATGATTTTATATCCTGACTCTTTAAAAGGTGGATGTGTTGCAGGGGAAGGAAGTGGCGTGCAATATAACGAAGCTGCCGAGCGGTTCGGTCGTGTTCGAGGACGTGAGCCCGGAGATAAGGCGCGGACAAGTGCTGAAGCCGCTAGAGCGAGGTGGGCAGGCGCGTGCGCTTCAAAATGACCCGCTGCCTGGCCGGATCCGGTATCGCGCGGCGGACCACTCGGAGGTTGAGGTATTTTATTATTTTATTTTTATTAAAAATTTGAGTGCGTTTGGCTGCACCTCACCTGATGGTAAGTGCCGATTAATGAGGTAACATTAATAAGGTCTCCTCTATTACACGGGGTTTGAACAGCTCCCTGGAGGCACATCCTACTGTAGCTTTATTACCCTCTCTGCCTAGAGCTACCCGACTAGGTGGAGTACGCAGCCGGAACTACGGGTCAGGCTGTTTGGATCAGGGTACTACGGGGTTTGGGGGTAGCCCATCGTTTGCCTGCTATCGGATCTATTGCTTTCGGCACGCTTGTCGGTCCCCCGACTGGGTCATGGACTCGTAGTGGTATGTGGTAAGTTGCAGGGGTTGGGCAAGGTCTGTTGCCTGGCAAGCACATGGCGTCCAGGCGTCCTCCCCCGCGCGCAACTAGTGTTGTCATAGCCGACCACGTGGGCTCTGGGCGAAAACAACGCGGGGCACGTGAGTTGTCCATTAAGCGGAGATGCTGGTTTGTTTACTGACGGGGAAGCATCTCCGGCACTTGCCTGGACAGCAAGTAGAGCTACGCTAGTACTGCTCCGGCCGACCCAGCCGCGTAGGAGTAAGTCTGGACAGGTGCGATAAGCGCCGGGAAATGAGCGCGCCAACAGCTCCGGTACCACACTGGAGATGTGGAAGCCAGCTTCTCTGGCGTCCCGTGCGGAGATCGAACCGCCAGCAGCGAAAGCCGCGGGAGGTGAGCGTGCCTACAGATCCGAGACCTACCTGGAGAATAGGTAGTGGTTCTCTTCCACGAGGCACTCGCCTTACAGAGTACCAGGACAAGCGTATCGGCGGCAAGACCTAGTTGGTCCTTGCCCTCGCCTCACAGCGTTGGCATTAATAGCGGCCCTCACTAGCTGTCACCTAGCTGTCGGTGAGTGGGGACGCTATATCATAAACCTGGTAGTTTAGCGTATCTGGTAGATATACGAGAGGGAATGTAGCTTTATAACCATAATATTTATGAGAGACAGATGCGATCACCCCTCCAACGTAAGAACCAGATACTAGCTGAATAGCAGTGGCTTGGCGCTTAAACTTTGTTATTTTGCTGGCTTGAGAAAATCCATGGGTAATCATGGATTTTGCGACCCTTTGCGAGCGTTTGTTTTGATGATGCACGTTGCTCAAAATCGTGCTGTGTAAAAGTTTATGGGAGGTGCTTAAGTTCAACAGTGGAAATCTGGCTGAGAGGATTTATCAGTTATAATTTAAATAATCCTTCTAGATTATTTTTGTCGCATTAACGTTTTTAAATCTGTAAATGTATTAGAATTTGGTATAGTTCCTGTCTATCCCCAAACCAGTCCCTACGAGGGAACAAACAGGAATAAACATTCCTCTTGTGTCCCCGAATTTGGATTCAGTGACAAACAGGGTATGTAATTTTTTGTACACCCAATTTCGGAGTGTTTTAAATTAGGGAAAAATATTGAAACACACACATTTTTATTTATCGTTCGAGATGTTTTTGAAACAGTATAGGGATAGTGCCTTGGCCTTAAGAAGAGAGAAAATTAGACTTTACATACAAACGGCGAAAGCGATTTTGACCATATTTAGATAGGTTGTCAGACGGGACAAAAGCTAGGTTTACAGGTTTCGTTTTTTTAAATTATCGATTAAAAATAAACAAATAATGGTCGAAATTTTTATTGTATTCAAACAAGCGAACGACAGTCAAATATAAAAAACAAAAATTTATAAAGCTAGCTTTTGTCATGACTGACAACCTATCAAAGTTGGTCAAAATCGGTTAACACCTAAGTCGTGAAAATCGCTAACGCCCGCCGTTGGTATGAAAAGTCGCAGCTTCAAAGTCCTTTGAAATCGAATTGACAATAATTTGAGATTGGTTGTCATCCCTGTGTTAAAAAGGCTGAGAGGACCAAAGTTATTTCGAGTATTATGTACCTAGGTACGTATATGTTTTAAAAACTATTAAAGAAGGTTGTGTTATTTTGGACATGAATAATAACAGGACATGAATATAAGTAATCAGTAATAAAAATCCTCCTTAACCCCTTTACCCCTGACCCATAATGTTCTCTAACAGTTATTCAGTGGGCAGGCCTCTCGGTAGACCGATGACCTGGTGCATGTCGCGGGAAGCCGCTGGATGCAGGCAGCGCAGGACATGTCGCTGTGGAAATACTTGGGGGAGGCCTTTGTCCAGTAGTGAACGAGTTTTGGCTAAAATGATGATAATGAACTAACAGTCTCTATATTTAAATTACTATGCAGGTACCTTTCGGCGACAAAGACCAATGCGGTGAGTTTACGCTGCGCCACGGGGACTGGGTGCAGTTTCAGGTGGCCACCGACAGGCGGGACCAGCTCAAGCGTGCCATCAATATCTCGCTTCTCGACGAGTCGTTCAACGTGTCTGGCGAACGGTAAGTGATGTTTGCTCACCCATACTTTTATATTTGTATCCAACTGCCCTGGGTGATGTTTTTCGAGTGTAGGTATGTATGTTCTTCGGTTGAGCCTGTTTATACGGCTTGATTGATTTTGGAGTGCAACATGTCATTAGACTCTTCTTGATCCTCTGAAATAGGTAGGATCATCCAATAGGATACATGAAAATCGGTTTACAATTGACGGAAAAATCGGTGAACATACATTTAAAAAAATATACAGTCGAACATAGAACCTCCTCCTTTTTTGAAGTCGGTTAAAAAGCAGTAGTGTTTTTTTTTTAAATTAAATTGGTTAGGTTATTTATTATTGGTCAACCTTTTTACCCGATTGCCTAAAAACGAGTATTTTTTTGGATGTATGTATGTATGGCTGTTTCCTTGGCTGAGCCTGTAGCCTAAACAGCTTTTGATTTAATTGAATATAGATTTTGGAGGGTGACGTGTTAGATTTTTATTGATCCCCTGCCTGAGTGACTTTTTTTTATTTTTTTTTATTCACAATTATCTTATCTTTGTAAGTGGGGGCTGCAGTTGCAGCGACACTTCGACCCAATGGGATCTTTTGTGTCTACCCCTATAACCTTTGCACCCCAACCTACTCGAAGATGTGCTGCATTAGTGCAGCAATTCCGCTGATTGGAAGGTGCTTGTAGTCCTCCGGTGTTGGGTAGCCATCACCTAGGAGGTACATACGCTTACTAGCCAGGACATCGCAGTGACACAGTAGGTGTTCCATTGATTCTATATCTTCACCACAGGCCCTGCAGGTCGGGTCGTGCGTCAGGCCGATTTTTTGCAGGTGTGCATTTGTGGCAAAGTGGCCCGTCAACGCTCCTGTTATCGCCCTGACTCGCGTCCTGCTGTTATTCCAAATGTACTTGGTTGCCCCTGTGGTGACCTCGCCGATGAAGAGCTTAGAGTGTTTATGTCCATCTCTGGATAGCCATGTCAATCTGTGTCTTCCCTCGGCCTGTTCCTTTAATGCCCTTATAATAGTGCTCCTTGGTAGCCCTATCCTCGGTTCTGGACCACACATTGTTGTTTGTGATCCCATTCTAGCCAGTTTGTCTGCTTCTTCATTGCCTTCCACTCCTACGTGTCCAGGGACCCAGACCAGTTGCAGTTTGTTGTGTCGGCCCACCTTATTGAGGACCTTTACACAATTTAGCACTAGCCCGGAGTCAACCTTGAAGGAGTCAAGAGCTTTAAGAACAGCTTGGCTATCGCTGAGAATATAGATGGTTTTGTCTTTGACTTCCTTGTCTATAATCTCATGTGCGCATGCAATGATAGCATAAGTCTCCGCCTGGAAGACTGTTGCATATTGCCCTAGACTAATACTCGCTGAGTAATCCTTAGCATAAACGCCTGCACCAGCACCAGACTCCATTTTCGATCCGTCTGTATACCATGTAAGAGTGTTTGGTCCTTGTTGTTTAAGTCCTTTACTCCATTCTTCCCTCGTAGGAACATAGATTTTATATTCTTTTTTGAATATGTGCACAGTCCGTATTTTGTCACATCCCATGCGCATAAGCCTTTCCATACCTGTGTCTAGTTGTAGATTGGTATGTCTGGTTTTGGGCATGTCAAAAACAATTATTCAATTATTCACAATTAGTTAGCCCTTGGCATCATCTCACCTGATGGTAAGTGACGATGATGCCCAAGATGGAAGCGGGCTTACCAAGATTCCCCAATGCAATGGAGAACTGGCTATCTTATCTTCAAGTCGGAACACATCAATGTTGTTAACACTGATGTTTGGCGGCAAGACTTAGATAAGATGGTGGTAGCTAGCCAGGCGGTCTTAGAAAATGCCCTACCACCAACCAAACCGAGTCTTACAATTTGACCCCGCCGGAATCGAACCCTCGACCTCCTAGTGTGAAGCGAATGGACTAACCATTACGCCACGGAGGCGGTTAAATGGTTATGTAGGATCATCCAATAGGATACATTTAAAAGCAGTCGGGTTTTATTTTTTAAATTTAATTGGTTAGCTTATTACTCGGTACCTAAAACAAGGTTGCATCTCAGAACCTGAACGTCTGCTTGAAAAAGAAAGATTGTGATCCTAATTTTATTAATTGAATGATACAAGGCCGAAAAAGAGTAAAAAATTAATACAGTTGCTATCTCCTACAAGTAGCTTTAGGCTTAATTTTTTATTACACCTCGAGGGGCAGCTAGGAAAGCAAGGACTGGACAACTGCGGCATACGAGAGTTACTACCTTGCGCCTTAAAGAGGCTGAGGGCTCAAAATTCAGATCAATATATTCGTGATACCCTGGAGGAGGTTGCTTATTATTAGATGACTCCAAAAACAAGTGGATTTAGCAGACCGCCATTTATTTCACCTACCTTATTAAACCTACCAATTTCGGATAAAAAAAAATTTGAACTGTATAAAAATAATAATGATAAGGTTAATAAAACGGTGAAGATCCTCAAAGAGTGTGTGGTTGGCGCTTTTATTCATTTATTGCCATCAAAGTTGTGATCGATCCATAGTCGTAAAGAATGACGACACCTGATCGCCTTAAATCATACATAACTTATACGTAATGTAGTCATAACATAAACATCTTTGTTATGCTAATGTTTTCTCTCTCCATCTTGGGTCCACTTTTAGTGCCTACCTAGTTGTATTATTGGCGTTTCTACTAACCTAATTGATAATGCCACAGGAGGGAACAAGGCGTGGTCTGTTCTCTACGGGAAGGCTTCGGGTTCATAAGCTGCGTGGAAAGAGAGCCGACGATGTTCTTCCATTTCGCGGAAGTATTGCGTCTCGGCCAGGAGCTCAGCGTGGGCGACGAGGTAAGCCTTCAATCTCTAAGTAAATTGTCTGCATAATCTTTTGTCATTACAATCTCTTTCACATATTGTTTTTTGTTTTAACCAAACGATTTACTCCAAAAGTTTCAAAACATTTATTTAATTTTTATTTTAACCAAACGCTTAACTCCAAAAGTTTCAAAACATGAATTTAATTAAACTCTTAATTACCTATTTATATTTTGTTATTTAAAAAAATCCACATTTTGTAAGCCCTTGATATCATCTAACCCGATAGTAACTGACGATGATGCCGAAGATGGAAGCGGGCTTACCAAGATTTCCCAACGCAATGGGGAACTGACTATCTTATCTTCAAGCCGGAACACATCAATGCTGTTAAAATTGACGCTAAGATGGTGGAAGCTAGCCAGGCGGGCTTAGAAAATACTCCTCCACCAAACAAAACGAGACATACAAAGCTAAATCCAGGCGGGAATCGTTCCCGCGACCTCCCGATGTGAAGCTAATGGATTTAAATCATTACGCAATGGGGCGGTTCAATTGGCGCTCTGATTCATTTACAATGAATGCAACAGAAAAACTTTAAACTAAAGTTCGCTTAATGTGTCGGCAGCACTGTCTTGCGTGAAACAGTCTCTATGAGACTTGCAACAGTGGAAACGATCTCTCAGAACAATTTCCAGATATTTATACTTCAAACTTACTAGGTTTTGTGTGATTCATGTTGTGTTTACTTATCGTTGCCCGCGGCTTCGCCCCCGTGGATATCGTGAGTGAGCAGGTTTTTTAGCCTACGTCCATCCTGAAATTCCATTCTAACTTTTGGTCATTCTTTTTTTAAATCCGATGAGTAGTTTCGAAGATTACTTCCTAAAAACTTCACCACTTTATAATATTTTTATTATACGATTTAAACAGTTTCAATAAAACGCAAATATTTCGTTTGGTTTTTATTGTTTATTTAATATATGTTGCAGGCAGATTGTATGATTAGTCATTTTACAAATGGTCAGGCAAATGTATATAAACGGCCAGGCAAATTGTAAAACGCTTTACGCAGATTGTACAATGAGCAAGCGAAACTGAAATGAGCGAGCGATGTTAGGTTCGGTCAGGTTTGATTGATTGTACAGTCAAAGAGCCTCGCGAAGCGAGTCCCCCCCTGGGTAGCAGAAATCTGCGTACGGCATTTTACAATTTGTCTTAACATTTGTAAAATGACGAATTACTCGACATGGCTGCGACATATACACGGCAGCTCAATGACTGATAATTTTCATCGGCAAGGCATTGATTAGAAAAGTTATCTCTATCTTTTTTTTTGACGTGTAAAGAGTAAAGAAAATACACTTCTTTTTCAATGTTTTTTCGTTTCAAATAAAAACTACCAATAATTAAAAAATAAACAACTGGCATATTGAAGTGCGTATTTAGACTAATCCAGTAAGAAAATTTATGTTTTAATAGAAGTTTCTTTGATGTATATTTTTTTTGTTAACGAATTATGTTTTTGCAACTCACAAAATGATGTCAAAAGGAGATTTTCGTGAATGAAAAGGCCTGCGGTTAATGTACTTAAAAATAAAAAAAAGTTATAACACTTATTCGTGTTTAAATAATTAAGAAAAATTCTTATCAAAATAATATATTCTTTCTAGCTGATGCCCGCGCAGATCTCGTTTTATGCCGGTCTCGTAGAAATTTCCAAAAATCCTTTCTTAGCGGATACCTAGTCCTACCTAGTCTGTATGCCAAATTTCAACTCGATCCATCCAGTGGTTTGGGCTATGCGTTAATAGACCAGACAGTCCCTCACGGTTTCCTTTTAACAGATTGAAATAATTATAAATATGGGATTCGTAACGAAACGACAATTACCGAGCCAAGACTAATTTCCTTTTGGAAAACTAATATACTAATCCTAACGACTGCACAATGTAAAAATTATAATATATGCGACCCGTACGTCGATTAGCGAATCGAAACTGTTTTATTTACGAACAAGTTCAATCAATCAATATCCACACATTTCTTGATAGTTTTGCTAATTATCGTAATAATTCTATTGAGCATTACTTTTAGTTTCATTTCCATGAACGATATATACATAAACGTATAAACGTATATATAAGGAACGTAGTGAATATTATTTCTTTTTTTTAAATTGTCATTTTTATTACGAGTATGTTCTAAATATAGGTACATTTTGCTGTTGATTCGATTCAATGACCTCCGCGTGTTTACAGTCTGCTGCAGTTGTGCACAAAAGAGTTTATTTCTATTCGTAGGTGGAGTTCACAGTGGATCCAGTGACGACTTTCTCGAACATGAATACGCGCCAATCGGCCATCCGCATCAAGCACCTGCCGCCTGGAACAGTGCAGTTCGAGACTCTGATAGAACGCGGAGCCCGCGGTGTGATCACCAAGGAGGCCCAGCTTGCCAGCGCTACCTCTAGTCCTACAAAACCACCGCCCACCGTAAGTATCATCATCATAATCATCAAATAATCCGCATCAAGCTCTTGCTGCCCGGCATAGTGCATTCGAGACGCTGATAGAACGCGGCGCCAGCGGTATGATCACCAAGGAGACCCAGCTCGTCAGCGCTACCTCCAGTCCTACAAAACCACCGCCCACCGTAGGTATCATCATCGTAATAGTAAAATCATCCACATCAAGCTCCTGCCGCCTGGAACAGTGCAATTCGAGACGCTGATAGATCGGTGCCCGCGGTGTGATCACCAAGGAGGCCCAGCTCGTCAGCTCCACCTCCAGTCCTACAAAACCACCGCCCACCGTAGGTATCATCATCGTAATCGTAAAATCATCCTCATCAAGCTCCTGCCGCCTGGAACAGTGCAATTCGAGACGCTGATAGATCGGTGCCCGCGGTGTGATCACCAAGGAGGCCCAGCTCGTCAGCTCTACCTCCAGTCCTACAAAACCACCGCCCACCGTAAGTATCATAATAATATCAACAAATCATCCGCATCAAGCTCCTATCGCCCCCGGCATAGTGCAGTTCGAGCTGATTTTGTCCGCGGTGTGGTCACAAAGGAAGCCCAGCTCGTCAGCGCTATCTCTAGCCCTACACGCCCCCGCATAGTCCTTACCTGCTTAGTTGCTTACCTGCCGCCTGACTCGGTGCAGTTCGAGACGCAGATTTGGAATGTTTCAACCTCACTGATGTACTAATTTTGTAATTTTATTAATAAAAAATAGAAAACGTAGTAGAAAACAAAACGAGTAAAATGTTTTTGAACTTTTAATAGAAGGTTAATTTTGGGAATATCATTTCATAGTTAACTATCCTATTCCTTATACCTACAATGCTGTATGCTGTAGTGAGACCGAAATAAATGGTGTTTTTTTCATAGTTTATTTTTCTCTGCTACTTTATAGTTTCTGTCACTTTACTCCACTTCTTTGTCGAGCTTCTCTATTGTAAGCTATAAAACCTCATTAACACTAACACACTATCCGCTACAAGAGCGAACTCCTCTTCTTTAAATGTACCATAAACAGCTGTTTTGCTATCCGGCAATCAAATGAATCAATGAAAAGAAAAGAGCAATCGAAGAGGACTTTATAGTAAGCACGACATAGTTAAGCTGCTTCTTTGGCGTGGTGCCAAGAATCTCCAGAAGAAATAAAATGAACGACTTAATATTAAGAGACGAGAGTGAAAGTCAGTGGATAGCTTCAAAATGTGTAATAAAAACTTAACGTGCGTGATTTATTCTCAGATGTTTTATCATTGATTCTTTATCTAACTGTACCGATTCTGAATCCCAGACAAACAATATAGAAATTCAATGTACTCATTTCTTAGCCGGATTTCATTGCTATTGGGCGAACGAGACCCGTACCGCATAGATATAACAATTTGAACCGGAAATCAGCCAATTGCTCGAAGTTGCAATTCTTATATTAGCAAATTGCATCACTAAAGTCTTGCGCGTTGTTTTGGTCGACAACGCCCTTTTCAGGAGGGCTTCTACTTGTGAAATTGAACAACCTTTCCCAAAGAACACGTAGTCAATTCTCAAAAAAATAATTAGGCCTCTCTATACAAAATTGGTCAACCAGCTGATCTATTTGTATGAAAAATCCGTTTTTTTAGAATTGGACTATGTGTTCCTTGGGAAAAGTAGTTCAGTTTCATGAGTAGAAGCTCTCCTGAAAAGGGCGTTGTCGACCAATACAACACTCTGTATGTTCAGGAGAGAAATAAATACATACTTGGACACAGCAAACCATTTTGTTCGTCACACGAATGTTTGCACTAAGTTGGAATCGAACACACAATCCCTCGGCCAAGCAGGCAGGCGCTCTGACCATCACCGGGTCGGTCATAAATTGATAGTAATTTTTATATTGTTGTCGACATTACTATTTTATTTTTCTCCTATCAAAGTAAAATATAAGTGAATTTCCACTGCTGGGGTACGGGGTAGGTTAGGCAATACATGGCGATACTCCACGCATGGGGACCCCTGTGTATGGTACAAGTCAAATAATCTCACCTTGCGATGAGTGCGAGTTATCGTAGTACCTGTACATGTTGCAGCCATATTGTAGAAATAGTCGTCGCGCGCCGCTTTGTAAAACTACTGAGTAAAAAACGGTAAAAAATCGGACCGAGCGAGCTCCGCGAATTTCACGGTAGAACAAGACCTATAGAACATAACGTAAACTATATCTGTCCCTCCGTCCGTCCGTTCCGGTTTTATTCGGAGTTTATTACTCAGTAGTTTACAAACCGGCGCGCCCGCCGTTTTGTCATCATCATCATATCAGCCGACGGACGTCCACTGCTGGACATAGACCTCCCCCAAGGATTTCCATGACGACCGGTTCTGCGCTGCCCGCATCCAACGGTTTCCCGCGAACATCCAGCGGTTTTCCCAGGTCATCGGACCACCGAGTGGGAGGCCTACCTACGCTACGTTTTCCGGTGCGCGGTCGCCACTCGAGAACTTTACTTCCCCAACGGCTTTGTTCAACGGCTAATTTTATGATTTGGCTGCGAGATACACATCATGCACACCAGTATTTTGTTATGAGTCGTATCGAAAATAGAAGGATATAAATTCTTCACATTATTTTCGGAGTATACTTGCATTTGGAAAGTAATCCATCACTACAACTTTACCTTCAACAGGACAACAATGGCGTGATCACCTGCCAGATCAACGGACAGAAGAAGACGCTTTCGTTCATGGCCAAAAACTGCGAGTGCAAGATGCTTCCGCGTGTCGGCGACAAAGTCATCTTCGATATTTACCAAGTACGTACAATAATTTATTATTTGCCCTCAGTAATTTTGGTTCTATGCTGTTTGAATTGAGCTTATTTTTCCCTAAACTTATTTTTAGCAGATTATCGGAATAAGGTACCTACTTCCTATATAAATTCGGGATCTATGTTATTTAAAAAAAATTGAGAGCCACTATAATATTATTTTATTCGTTGCTCTACAATGGATAGCTCATTATTCCATAATGTACCGTAATAAATGAGATATCTCCCATACAAACCCAGAAATTTTGTATTTTTTTTATTAAATGTGAAATACCTCTTTGCTACCATGTATTGTTGCTTTATTTGTCAGAGGGTGAAGGCTACGCGTAAAAGTATGCACAGGGTGGCTGTACAATTTATTTTAGTAGTTTAAATTCTGAATGTCAAAGTGAGAAATAGCAAAGAAAAAACATATACAGTGGTGGCCACAAAATTAAGAACGCTTCATAATCAGACATAGCTTTTAAATGTATATGGTCATAATAAAGATATTTAAACCATATTGAACAATATTGACTATACTGCTGGTTAGTATATTTATGAGGCCAACATAATCAAAAAAGGAAACTAGGAAATAATATTCAATATTCAATTTAATTAGCTGTTGTTTAGGTATTGTTCACATAGCTTTAGGCGAGAGGCTGGACAAATAATTAAGAACGAGTTAAAACTTTATAATAAAAGTAACAATAACTTTATAATTTAAGTTATTTATTAATTTAAAGTGAATGTAACAGCGTTTTTCTTGATGAATTCAACTTGTTTTGTAACGTTAGTACTTAGTTGCATGTCTGCTACCGTGGATAAATGCCTGACAGCCGCGGCGGCGCGGAATTGATGCTATGCTATGAACCTTTGGCAGATTTCAACTAAAAAACAAATGCATTGTAAAGTTCATTTATGTTACCACACACTCTGTTCGACAATTGCTTTTTAACTTGATACCACAAAATTTCTATAGGATTAAGATTGGGCTATTTGGTGGCCAGTCTAATACAGTTACCATTTGCCTATTGAGGAATGTTTTTACAGAGTTGGCATGGCAGTGTGTTTGAGTCATAATCGTGCTGGAATATCCCAATTCCCGGGAGATTATCGTCAGCGTATGGCAGCATACATTCTTCCGAGTAATCTGTTTACATTGGTATTGATCCATGTTACATTGTATCAAACATGTATAAGGTCCCATGCCATAACCGGCAAAGCAACCCCACATTTTGACGTTTCCACCGCCATGCTTTACCATATTTAAAAGGTCCATAGGTCAAATTCCTTATTTGCAGGTCGGCGCACCTACTGCTTGCCATGAGAGCATATTCTATTTATTTTGATTTCGTTAGAAAAAAGTACATTCTTCCATTGCTGTTCTGTCCAGTTTACATAATTCCTTGCAAACGCAACTCGGGCCTGTCTATGGCATGGTGTCAGCATGGGTACCTCTCTGGTTCATCTCCCAAATAACTGTGCCTCCACCAAACGTCTTTGAACAGTGCGCGCCGAGACTGTTTGAGGGTTATTTTCAATAAAAACTTCATTTTTAATTGATTAGAGCCTTTAAATGGGCCCTGCTTAGCAAAGTGAACTATTCTTAAATCGTGTCGAGGAGACATTTTTCTTGGTTTTCGTTTGCGGGGATTATTAGAAGTAGCTTTATGGGTATTAAAATGTATCACAGCCTGGTACACCATCGTTTTAGAGCAGGCCAAATGATCCACAATTTTTTTGTAAGATCTATTACGACCACGCAACTTTATTATTAGTTCTCTAGTAGCAGAGTCACAAAATTTATTTTTTCCAATAGTTTTTGACGAATAATTGCAAAAACCAGAGAGGAATCAATAACTGCGCAAAACTTCAATAAAAAATAGTAAAGAAGAGCATCGCATTCCATTTTCAATCTGATGAAAAAATAAAAAAAATATTTCGTTCTTAATTATTTGTCCAGCTAGTGTTCCTGAAAATAAATGAGTTCTTGTGATTTAATAAATAAGTAAATAGACATGCAAACTGTTTTGACAATATTGTGATACTAAATAAAACAGGATAGTCATAGCAATATTCTACAACAATAATAAATATTTTTTATAAACTTATTGTACAATTTATTCTGGTGACAAAACTGAATTTGCCTTGTATCTTTTATCGTTCTTAATTATGTGGCCACCATTGTATGTATCAAATGTTACACATTTTAATCGTATGGACAAATCTGCGGTGGAGCGTTCAAAATTCCAACTTGTTCTTATTAGTGGATTACGGTGGTACTTTGTGTTCTGACCACGCCTACGCAACGGTCGTGAAATGACATTTCTAAAACCAAATGACGGATCAAACAAAATCACGCCGAAATCCTATACGTTCAAAAACCAAACTATAACCAATCTGTATCAATATGGGTGACGAGGGGGTGAGCAGGGAGTGTCCATACTGTATGTTAGTACTAATATTATATACTTTGACTTATATAAGGATAAAAAATACGTATTTTTTTTTCCAGTAATGAGCCTGTATAACTTTGCTTTCTATCTAATTCTAGGCCTGATACTAAATGTTTAATCTATCTATCTGTCCTGTAGAGTTAGCGTCGTGCTCGCGGCGTTATTTTTAACCGACATAAAAAAGCAGGTTATTAATTATATCCGTATTTATAAGTATTGTTAGAATTGCACAATATTGCTAGTCTATGTAGGCTTCTAACCGGGTGTACCAAATTTCATAAGTGTATGTATGTTTGTCCACGTATTTCTCAGAAACTAGAAATAATTCTTTTTTTTATTGGAATCAATACCTTTCAACTTAGGTACAGTGCGAGTTTAAAATAAAATTCGGTTCAGTACTTTTCAAGATAATTGACTTTTAACTGTGCACTAATCACTGCAAAAACAATTAGTTGGTTTATCTTTTGTGATTGACATCAGTTGTCAGTTATGTATTTTTATATTTTATAACATGTCATTGACCCATTATTATTTGATGGGATTGGATGGGATTGGAATGAACATTACACAATATGTATATTTCAAAACTATTGTAACACTAGCAACAAAGCCTTGACCAATTATTTGACCATCGTCATAATCATCATATCAGCCGACGGACGTCTACTGCTGGACATAGGCCTCCCTCAAGGATTTCCATGACGACCGGTTCTGCGCTGCCCGCATCCAGCGGCTTCCCGCGACCTTCACCAGATCATCGGTCCACCGAGTGGGAGGCCTACCTTCGCTACGTGTGTGCGGTCGCCACGAGTGCCCCAACGGCCATCTGTTCTACGAGCTATGTGCCCCGCCCACTGCCACTATGTCGGTTACTTTGGTTCTCCTACGGATCTCCTGGTTTCTGATTCGATCACGCAGAGAAACTCCGAGCACAGCACGCTCCATTGCCCTTTGGGTGACCTTGAGCCTTCTTATGAGGCTTATATTAGACCATATGAAACATTAAAATGTTAGTTCAGTCGTGATGCAACGCCACTACGCCAGTACATTCGCAGTAACTATGTGTGCCTTATAAGTTATAAGCGGCGCAAGCAATTTATCCTCTTCACGTTCTAGTACAATAATCCTTTGATATTCCGTGTAGCTTTAAAAATACGATATATTTGTCATTTTTTCCATATCCCTGACATATCATACGCATACGCATGTTCGTTCCGGGTTCATTCTATTATCATACAATGTTATTGCAGGTGAAGAGGACTAAAGAGCTGGTAGCGATGACTGTCCAAATCCAGCATAGCCTGACCAACGGTAGCGCCAGCAGCAACGGCGCCGGCGCGCGCGCCGTCATGCAGGGCTTCATCGCAGCCCTCAAGGATGGCTTTGGCTTCATCGAGGCCTCGAATCACAACAAGGAAGTGTTCTTCCACTTCAGGTAACAATATTACTGTCAGCGCAGTTAACTCAGTTACCCCTATTTTTTTAAATATAATAGATGCTTTTTTACTTTCTCCTGACTTGGAAAAAAATATTAAAATCAAAATTTAGGGCAACTGGGCCAGTAGGGAAATCTTGCTTAAGTCTAGTTCGATATCGTGCCCCCATCCCAAGGTAGTTGACTAATTGACTTCCCAGGGTAATTGACTTAATAATGTAAAATGTTAAGCTGGCTGAATGGATATGAGTGAAATTTAGCATACAGGAAACTACCTATACTTCAAATAAAGAAGGCTTTTCTTCCTGGAAATTTAATTGATTCTCTAGGGGGATGTATTACAAATATTAGACGCCGCCGATGACATAACACTGCTCATGAGATGTTTTTTTGTTTAAAAGATCACGCTTTTATTTTTCCTTGAATGGCGAAAACTTATGGACTTTGGAAAATCTTTACTTAAGAGCTTAATTCTTAATAAATATTTTTTTACATATTGAAACCGCAATTGCAGCCATAGCGAATTTTATATTTTTTGTTTGATGCTTCTTGAACGATACATAGACACACCGCTTCAAGGTGTCGTATAACCATATATTTTTGTAACGAAAATTAATAAGCCCTAGGTATCATCTCACCTGATCGGAAGTCACGATGATACCGAAGATGGCAACGGCTTACCAAGATTCCGCAACGTAGCTAGCTATATATTATCTTCAAGCCGGAGCACCTCAATGCTGTTAACATGATATGCTGGTGGTAGCTAGCCAGACTTAAGAATCTATAGCCCTATCATCACCAACCAAACCGAGTCTTACAAAGTTAAACCCTGCGGGGAACCGAATCCGCGACACCCCGGTGTAAAGAGAATGGACTAATCATTACGTTACGGAGGCGGTTAATTATTACACTCATTATTAACTATTATACGTTATTCCTGGAGTGGCGACGGCGGGCCGGAAGACCTAGTTTTGATGATCTGGTGCAGCTCCCAGCTAGATGCATTTGACTCGAAATGGTGTTGAGTAGAGGTCTGTGGGGGAGGCCTATGTTAATTATAGTAAACGTCTACCGGCTGAGATGATGATGATGGAACTATACTAAGCATTGATTTTGTGCACTTAAGAAGGAAACGTAAATAAATAAATCTCTGAATATTAAGTGAACAGAAACACAAACCGATTAGTCATGCCTGTCTGTGATTATCAACGGTTCCCGGTTCCCGGTCCAGTGGCAGCGGCGGACGGGAACGTTGATGTAATCTAATCTATTGGTAAACAATAACATTAATTTCGGTCGTAGCATTTATCTCGACCGTTTCCATGCTTTGCAAGGCACGTTAAGCCGTTGATGTCAGTTGCTATCACTGGCAGCAGTCGTTAAGCCGTGTCAGAGGCCTTAGAGGCGACTTAAAGACTTCTGACAGTGGGGTCTGCTACTAGACGTACAATCTCCACTAATCCAGACTAGGCCTCCGTGTGGGAAATATGGCCTAATATTTCCGAGTTTAGGAAGAGAGCAGTGGGGATGTTATGTGTTTTTTTTAACCCACTTTTGATGACCCTTTGGCATCATATTACCTGATAGTAAGTGACGATGATCCTGAAGATGGAAGCGGTGTTACCTAAATTCCCAATCGCAATAGGGAACTAGTTATATTATCTTCAATCCGGAACACATGAATGCGAGTAACATTAATGTTTGCCGGCAAGATTTCGATAAGATGGTCATCCCAAGCTCCCGAAATTACAGGCCGATCAATGGGAGGTTAAAATACAATAAAAACTTGGTCAAACACTGTGTAACACAAATAAGAGACCGCCTAAACGATCACCTTATTTTCAATATTCTCCATATATATGGATTACTAATCATATCAGCCGAAGGAAGTCCACTGCTGGACATAGGCCTCCCCCAAGGATCTCCACGACGACCGGTTCTGCGCTGCCCGCATCCAGCGGCTTCCCGCGACCTTCACCAGGTCATCGGTCCACCTAGTGGGAGGCCTGCCTACACTACGCTTTCCGGTGCGTGGTCGCCACTCGAGAACTTTACTGCCCCAACGGCCATCTGTTCTACGAGCAATGTGTGTTTATTCGTATGACGATATGAACCAACGAATTTTATACTCAATACTATCAATGAATACCTGTTTGTTACCTCTGTGAGCTGAATTTTATTGATGTATTCGACCTCGCAGAATACCGATTTCGAAATGTATTCGACCTATATCGTTGCTGTAGTAGCCTCGTATATTTTACGTTCTGTTTACCTATTATTGCGTGTTAAATTACAGCTACTCGTTTTACTTATTACAATTCAGCCTCATTGATTTTCTGCGATGGTTTTATATTATTTATACTCGTATTAGCCGCTCAACGAAGTTTTGTTTCCATATTATCATATCAGCCGAAAGACGTCCACTGCTGGCCTTTGTTTTAATGCACGTACAAAAACTGTAAGCTTGTTGTGTTTGTGTTAAGGGATGATAAGTTATGACAGTATAGGCTCGCTGCGTGAAATTATTGAACTAATTCTCGGTGCACCTGCAACTGTGACGGGTGTGATATTTAGAAACGCTTTCTGTCAACATAAATTCAGTCTTATTACCTATGTTTGCTTACAAATGCTAAAATGGTAGGACCGCCTTTACAAAGGTACCATCATTATATTATGTTGGTACTTGTAAACGACAATAACTATAACTTGATGGGCGCTGGGCAGACGACCTAAAGAAGTTATTGGATTTAGGCGCATTGCACAGCAGTGACACAGGCTAAAATAATTAATGATGATTGTCAATAAACACTTGGCGAAATATAGATACAATAAGATGTTTTTTAATAACTGTATGAATGATGTATAAGCGATTGTTTTGTGTTAAAAAGGCTTTTGATCATACTGCTATTGTAAAGCTATTTATCATGTTTTCATCATTTTTTAAAATCAATATAATGTCGATGTGAATATGGATTGTAATTTGTTTTTCGCGTGTATCTATGTATGTGGCATTCTTTAATCGCTCGAAGCTTCCAAATGGTTGTAAATACTTTAAACTGAGGGTGATGACATAGCGATATGTATATGTAGCAGCCATATTGTAGAATTAGCCGTTTTACAAAACGGCACCCTGCTTTGTAAAACTATTGCGCTAAAACTCTGAATAAAACCGAGTCGGACGGACTTTTTACGTCATAATAAGACGTGCAAACCTTAACCTAACCAAAGTATACATATTAGTACTAACATACAGTATGGACAGTTGGACACTCCCTGCCGCTCTCTAGATTGCGACCTCAACCCTCGTCACCCAGATTGATACAGATTGTTTACAGTTTGGTTGTCGAACGTATAGGATATTGCCGTCATTTTGTTTGCTCCGTCATTCCTTTTTTTCATTCATTCATTTCTGGCCCGTTGTATGAAGTGTCCATGGTGTGACCTAACCGTCTGTCTGTCCGTCCGTCCGACTCAGTTTTCTTCGGAGTTTTTTTACTTAGTAAAGCGGCCAAAACGGCAAATTCTACATTTTGGCTGCGACGTGTAGAGTATTGGCTATTGGCGAATTTTATTGACTCACACTCCCTTTTGGTATATTACAGGTGAAATGATATTGCGTTTTTTATTTTTCGTGGCTCTGTTCTACTACGTAGTTCTATCTGCGGGACCATTGACAAATCACACTACCCGTAGTTCGATTAGTAAAACCAAAATAAAAAGATAAAAAATCTGTAATAAATATCACAAAACACTTATATTAGCCACAAGATATCCACTGCTAAACAAACGCCTCGCCCAAAGATTTCCACGATGGCTGGGCCTGCGATGCCTGCATCCATCGGCTTCCTGTGGCCTACAACAGGTCCTCAATCCACTGCGCGGTTTTCCACTTTAAAACTGTTAAGAATGTTCAATGTTTCAAGTTTTTCATTCCGCCATAGCAACCTGGAGGGGAACGCTGAGTCGCTTGAACTAGGCTCGGAGGTAGAGTACACACTTGGACGCGTCAACGCCTCCGGCGGGGGCTGCGCGAGCGCTGAGTTCGTGCGCTCGCTGCCCCGTGGCACTGTCCCCGTAGCCAAGCCGCTGGACCCCACCCTCAACGGCACGGTGACCAGGACACTGAGAGCTCTCAACCCGGACCAGGCGCAGTATTCAGGTATTATCTCTACTTTCTTTTTGATGTGGTTTTGTGTTGTGAAATAGAAATAGACATTTTTTTTAAATCTACAATTAGTAAGCCCTTGCCATCATCTCAACTGTTAGAAAGTGACGAAGATGCCCAAGATGGAAGCGAGCTACCAAGTTTCCCCAACGCAATGGAGAACTGGCTATCTTATCTTCAAGCCGAAACACATCAACGCTGTTAACATTTATGATTGGCGGCATGACTTAGATAAGATGATGGTAGCTAGCCAGGCGGGCTTAGAAAAAGTTCTTTTATTGATCAAACCAAGTCATACAAAGCTAGACTCCGCCGAGAATCGAACTCGCGACCTCTTGATGTGAAGCTAATTGACTCTACCATTACGCCGTGGAGGCGGTTAAAGCATACATACATTTGTTGGCAACTGGCACTGTGAGCGATTTGTATAATACCAGGCAGGGCAGTTATATCAGTGCTTTGGCAACACTTGAGGACTAACATAATATGTTACGTCCTGTATGCCAGACATTGTAACATAATATCACCAAGATGTTGTTGTTGTTGTTGTTAGGGTCGGGCTGGTTTCCGCAACCAGGCGACTACTGCGCCCATTTTGCGTGATTGGCCGGCATCACTGCCAGCCAAGCTCCTCCAAGAAGCCCAGTAGCCTCCGTAGGTTGCCGACGACTTCCTAGAGCGATCTGCCAGAAATTGTAACATAATATCACCAAGATATTGTTGTTGTTGTTGTTAGGGGCGGGCTGGTTTCCGCAACCAGGCGACTACTGCGCTCATTTTGCGTGATTGGCCGGCATCACTGGCAGCCCAGCTCCTCCAAGAAGCCCAGTTGCCTCCTTAGGTTGCCGATTAATTCGTCTACGACTTCGGCTCACCGAGGTGCGCGACCCTGTACTATGCTAGCTCCTTGCAATCCAGTAGGATGTGGGCAGCAGTATCCTCAGCTTCCATACATGCTCTGCATATTGGGCTGTCGGGGATACCTAGAGCAAATAGGTGTTTATTAAAATGGCCATGTCCAGTAATAGCGGCTGTTACCTTGCGGAGCTGAGCTCTCCTAAGTCTCAGGAGCTTCCTAGATAGGACAGGGTTAGTTGTCGGCAGGGCCAACCTCGCTTGCCTGCAGCTTTCCAAACCGAAACGGTACAAATTGTGTGCGTTCCTTGTGCGTTGCGTCAGGGTGGACCATAGCCAGCCGGATGGGAGGGATATTATAGCTTCCGGTCCCACAGCTATAAGTTCTGACCCTCTTTTGGCAAGCTTGTCCGCCACATCGTTGCCGCCTGAGTTGCTGTGCCCTTTAATCCATTGCAGAGTTACGCCGCCGTGGTTACATACCTCTGTCAATTTTTTTTGGCACTCCAGTATAAACCCCGATGTGATCATGCTGCAGGGCCTGTAGTACAGCTCTGCTGTCAGAGAAGATGCTGATGGGGTTATCACGCACCTCCCTTGCGGCAATCGCTTCAGCTGCCTTGATGATGCCCATGCACTTAGCCTGAAAGACGTGTTATGCGCACCAAGAGGATTGGCTATCCTGATGTTCCGATCCTCGAAGAAGACCCCATACCCGGTGCCATAGCCTGTTTTGAAGCCATCGGTAAATACTCGAAGTTCTTTTAGGTCTGACCCTCCCAGGGTTCTTCATTTAGTTGTACCGTGTATTTCTTGTCAAAGGCATACTATTTGGGGATTCTATCATTAGTCGCTGCGAACAAAGGCTCCTCTGCAATGATATCGTACAGGAGCTCAGTTTTCGGAGTCCTGTTTGTGCTCTTTAAGACGGGCTTGCAGCACTAGCTGCTTTCTGTTGGATAAGCAGCTGCAGTGGGAGTTGTCCTCATGCAGCCCGTCACAGCCACGCATGCCATTCTTTGAAAGCGTTGCAGTTTACTCACGACCGCAGATAGCTTGGTTCGTGGCCACCAGACTACTGCGCCGCAGCTTACCATTGAATGTACTACCGCTGTGTAGAGCCATAGCATTCATTATCTTTTCCTACATACCATTCTTTTTTTTACTTTTTTTATTTTACAAATACTCTACTATCGTCGCCACTTCACACTCTGATCCTCATAATCACGATATCCTAAGGATGTGCTAAAGCACCACATGAAGAGATGCGACATAGATCCATCTCGCGGGTAAACTCTGGCAGAAGAGTGGTCATATTGGAGGCACAAAGTGAACACTGAACTGCATTGCACGTATTAGCTCGATACTAGCCGCGACGAGCTTAAGCGCCAACCACAAGCGATCACTCTTACTAATATTGTCATTGTAAAAATGTTTTTGTTTGTACCTCCAGTGATTTCCTTGCTTTTATTTATATTCAAATACCGCCTCTACGGTGTCTGGTTAGTCCATTAGCTTATCCGTCCGGGTTCGAAACCAGGCGGGTTCTAACTTTTGGTTGGGGGTAGGGCGTTTACGGGCCAGGCGGGCGGACTAGCAACACCATCTTATCTAAGTCTTGCCGCCAAACATCAATGTTAACAGTATTGATGTGTTTCGACTTGAAGATGAGATTGCCAGTTGTTTTTGGGAATCTTGGTAAGCCCACTTCCATCTTCGGCAGCATTATCACACCATCAGATCGGTCCAAATCGGTCCGAGAGAATATGAATAATTAAAATTTTTTGGGAGCTGTTAATAAAAGTTTTTGTGTAAAAAAAAATAATATGCTATATAATCCATTTAACAGATCCATTACGACGACGTCTATGTAACACGCCGAGAAAAAGTACCCATCAATGATTATTAAAATAGTTAATGTCATCCATTAAGTGACAGCGTATATCCCGGATTAATATATTTTATAGTTAACTAGCTCTTTCCCGCGGCTTCGCCCGCTCAGACCCCGGTGAAAAATTTTCTATACCTATTCTCAGACCTACCGAATATACACAGAAAATTTCATGGAAATCCGTCCAGGTATATAGTTCATAAGGCGAGGTATGGATTGGAACAGTTGTCTCTGTCTTTATCGCGCTACCTACATTTCGCGCTGCGCGTATGGTTGCGATGTTGGATAAGATACCTGTTGTCATTTGTATATTAGTGTATTTTATTTATTAAATATAATCTACAACAAATATCTACATCATACAAGAGAACATTGTTGTATCTTTGAATGCCTCAGTAATAATTATTCAAATCCAGAGCAGAACATAAAAAAAATGCTTAATTATTAACAGGGATGAAAACTGTATGTATTGTTGTATTCTTTAGTACTATTTAGAAGCATAAGCTTTTACCTACAAAACAAAAAAATACGTGAGTAGGCTTTTAAGTTCCGAACGGGGCGGCAGATAACCTGCTATTCTTTTTGTACTATGCTAGTGTTAGCTTAAAGAACATAATGCGCTATGTGTTAATTCTAGATGGCGCTACAGTAAATTAATATCGATATGACGTAGGTTTTTTGAACGATATTAATTGAAATATTTTTGAGTTTTGGATTTTAAAATTTTCAACTTTTAGAACCCAGTACAGCTGTACCCATTGTCCCCCTCCGTTGCCGGCCCTGTTATATAAAGCCTGATTGTAAGCGCCAAAGCTAAAAGCAGTCTTGATTGATTAAATCGACAAAATAAATATAGTTGACGTTTTGTGCAGGTTTGATACAAGCGGAGGGCGGTGGTACGTCATACGAGTTCGGTATCATGGGGCTGGCGAGCAAGCGCGAGATTCTGCAGGTGGGCGACCCAGTGACCTTCCAGGCGGACGTCGAGGGCCGCGCCACCAACATTGTGCCCATCAGGAAGAAGCGGCGGGCCACCGTCGACGCTATCAAAGGTGTGAATCAAAATTACGATCTTTTATGCTGGCTCTACACTTTCGTCGGGGCTAGGCAATACGAGGTGACACAAGCAAGTGTCCGTCTACACTGTCGAATTCTCCTCGTGTCGCCGATGAAGAACGTACTCGAACTGACAGCTTTTAAAAGCGATTTTTTGTCTCTTATAATCATTCGACGTTCATTATTTCGACGTGAACGGACTTCTCCCTATTATCTCTATTATCTGGCTTACTGAATGAGTGCGCGAGTGTAGTTGCTGTGCCTCCTCGCTCGCCTTTCGCCTAGCCTAACCTTGACGAGAGTACAGCCAGCGTAGAGAGTGTGAACGAAGAAGAGAAAGGATATATCCTGAATGTACCAGTAAATGAAACTATTTAGAATTATTTATATTTTGTAAAGAGCCGCATTCAGGTTCGGATGGTAGCAAAGGCATAATTTTGTGATGACTATTCATCGAACCTTACGATTAAACAAGGATGTAATTATACACATACAAGTCACCACTCTTACATTCTTACTCTTAATCCAAACCACACCAATATTCAACCGCGCTCTCCCCCCGATTTGTATATAGTGTGAGTGCGAGTCACTTAAACCTTAGATGATATTCGATTCCAATGAGGATTGTGCGTTTGTAGTTTTGATACAATTAGGCCCTTCGCACATGGACACAAAAATGACGGAAGTAATCAGTAATTACAAACCAGTTGGAAACTGTACCTCGCACACGACGCTATTCAAGTTGCAAAGTTTCAGTCAGTTCTGTTATTTCTGCTCACAAAAGCAAACGGTTGACAAGGGGAAATATAAAAAGGGATGATGACGACATTATCATCATATCAGCCGAAGGACGTCCACTGCTGGACATGGACATCCCCAAGGATTTCCACGATGACCGGTTCTGCGCTACCCGCATCCAGCGGCTTTCCGCGACCTTCACCAGGTCATCAGTCCACCGAGTGGGAGGCCTGCCTCAATACGTTTTCCGGTGCGCTATCGCTACTCGAGAACTTTACGGGTTGCTCGATATACGAAAAATATGGCACAAAGCGCCCCACGCTTTTTTCACAATAATACTGGTATTTTTTGTTCTTTATTGTTTTCAGCTTATATTAAGAATTATATTTCACCTTTTAGTTCGATCTGCTTTAGAAGCGTGTTTTTTAGTTTTTTAAACTATATTTATTTAGCAATTTTTGGTTGAAGTGCATTTAATCCTGGCGATCCTGATCAGGATAATGAGATAAACTTATGATAGTATTTTATTGTCACTGATTCTTGATAAATGTAAGAAATTTGAATTAAATGTGTCCGTTTAAAGTGGGTCAAAATCTAGTGACAAGGAGTCGGTTACAAACATACATACATACTGGTGAAGCTTATAAAAGCGTGATAAAAAGAAACTTGTGCCCGTGCAGGTGGTTTCGGGTTCCTTTCACTGGAGGCGGAGGACAACCGCCGTCTGTTTTTCCACATGTCGGAAGTGCGCGGCAACCCTGCGGAGCTGCAGCCAGGCGACTCGGTAGAGTTCGTAATGCTGACCAACCCGCGCAATGGCAAGTGCTCAGCGTGTAACGTCATCAAAATCAGGTGAGTTTTTCCACATGTCGAGCTGCAAAGTTGGTGAAGTACAATCTCCTTTCATGAAGTCAAAGTTAGGATTTTGAATGAAATTAAAGACTTTCCATGTCATTGAATGAAAATGAGAGAATCGTTAATAACATTTATCGTTATTCATAATAAATAAATATATTGAATAATAATATAATGATTCATTATACATGGTGTCTTAGAAAGAAGTAACTTTTTTTAAATAAAATAAAAAATACACTGTTACATTTAAAGTATTTTGTATTGATAGTAACTTAAAGTATACAGTCGGGAAATTCATTTTTTAATAAATCACACCAACTTAATTCCTTTCACCGCGGCTCTGGCACTCTTTAGAGTTCTCACATTTCGAAAAACTTTTCGCTGAAGTTGACTTGGAATGTGGCTGATTTCATGCTCAATGTTCTCTCTTAATTCAGCCATATTTGATGGAGAGTTGTCGTATACCCGACTCTTCAGAAATTCCCAGAGGAAAAATCTGGTGGTGTGACGTCCGGGCTCCTCGGACGCTACCTAATGTCATCTCTTACTGAAATGTCATTTTTAAGGAATAAGCCGCGTACGACCGCCATCGAGTCATTTGAAGTATGGCAGGTGGCCCCATCTTGTTGTAACCAACTCTCTACATTATAACCTCGTAGTTATTGGACTTTCGGTCAAAAATTTCGCTCAACATGTGTGTATAGCGAGCAAAGTTTTGAGGATTGATTTCGTCGTATGTTTTTAAGAATCGTCTGTCGAACGCGCTCCATATTTTCATCAGTCCTAGATGACCTTGGGCGACCTAAAAGACGCGATGGCAGTGCAAATCCAGTTTGTTCAAACCTCTCACCCCAATCCTCAATCAGTTTGTTGCTCGGCGTTTGGTTAATGTCATGCAATCCATAATTATTGCGATTCTTGCGAAGCAAGGTCACCTAAGATTTACTACTCGCGTGAAATTCTCGCACGCAAAATGCCCGCTGTTTCTCCATGAAACGCGACATGGTAACTTAATTTTCCGGAATGCGCACCGCATGTGACACTCACCCTGCGTCCTTTCTTCACTTCTACGAGTTACTATATGACTTTTAAATAGTTCATGATCTTTTTGTTTGATCATGGATCTTCTTTTACCTGTCTTTTACTTCGGCGGATGAAGACTATGCACGTGACTGATGGTGATTGCGTAAGAACTCTAATAGAGCCGAGTAGTCTACAAGAATTCTCAAATGTATTGTTTCTATATAATGAGCTTTTTTGTAGAAGTTCTGAACAGCATCACTATATCATGTTGGCTTAAATAAAGTACGTATTATAGGTACATACTCTTTGGTCGAAATAAACACATAAAAAATTAAACTATTAATCCAATCAAAATTATTTTAAGCAGACAATCTCCGTTATGCCTGTTCTTAAGTAGGTGTTAAAATGTTGTCTTCTTAATTTTTAAACATCATGATTATGGAGTTCCGCTAAATCACGCCTGGATCACTAAATTTTACTGACTCATATTATTATTTTTACAAACCTACTTGCAGTTTACGTAGGTAGGTGCATTCTTTGAAATTATTAGTTATACTGTGACTGCATTACCAGCACGGACGCAGCCTTATTATTTGGAAATGTATCTGTCTGTACCTTTAATACTATAAGAACATTCCAATATAGTACATGATCTGAGCATACTTTTATAACTTTCTTTGAGTAGGTAGATTTGAATCGGCATACGGCGCGAAGAAAACGTGGCAGTGTAACATGTTTTGGGTAGGTAAGCAACCCACGGGGTGTTGGTTTTACGACACCCCAGACACTTCATACAACGGGCGAGAAATTTCTTTTATAAAAAGAAAGACGGAACAAACCGAAATCACGGCGAAACACTTTGCGTTTGAAAACCAAACTAACACCAATCTGTATCAATCTGGGTGACGGAGGGGGTGAGTTCGGAATCTAGAGAGCGGCAGGGAGTGGCCAAACTGTATGTTAGTACTAATATATCTAATTTGGTTTTGCTGTCGGTGACACATTCCTTCTCTATTTTATGAACTGTTTATTATGTATGGTGTGTGAGCAGCGGTATCTCGTTTATACCCAATCGCGTGCGCTCTACAGTTGATGTAAGTTAACTTAATGCTATTTTCAATCAGCGGCAAGACGACGTCGAGCGCCAGTAAGGCGCGGCTGGAGCGGCCGGAGCGGCTGCTGGCGCGCCTGCGCGCGGCGGCGTTGGAGGATAGTGTTGGTCCGCGCGTCGTGGTAACGCGGCCGCCGCGCGGGCCCGACGGCAGCCGTGGTTTCCGCCCTCGCCGACCCATTGCAGGTTAGGAACATTTGTTATTATCATTATTACTAGGGGTATTCAAGTGATAATGAGTATGACGCAATTATCTTTTACTAAATAATATTTTATTTCTCGACGTAGTCACCTTTCAGGTTTATACACTTTGTATATCTTTTTTCTAAACCTAAAATTCCCATTCTAAAAAAATCTTCATGATCCCTTAAAGAATCGTGTACGGCGGCGACTACTGCGTTATCGTCTTCAAATTTCTGGCCCCTGAGATGTTCCTTTAACTGGGGTCAATAGGTAGAAATCACTTGGAGCAAGGTCCGGTGAATATGGAGGATCTTCCATCAATTCGAAGCCAGCTTCTTGAATGGCAGCCATCGCAACTCTGGACTTGTGCGCCCCCCGCGTTATCTTGGTGAAACAAAACAACTTTAGCGAATTTGCCACGCCCTTTCTTGCGTATTTCCTCACGCAACTTTGTTATTAGTCCTGCGTACAAATTCCCTATAGTAGTGGCTCCACGATTAAGGTATTCGATCATTACCACCCCTCGGCTGTCTCAAAATAGAGAGCCCATGATCTTACCGGCGGATAGAATCGCCTTAAATTTCTTCGGAGTTGGAGATGGCGGTCTCTTTCGAGTCATGGAATGTTTTTTCGTTTCCGGGTCAAAATGGCGGAGACATGTTTCGTCCATAGTTATGAATTGAGCCAAAAAGCTTTGTGAAATTCTCAGTCACGTTTGTTTCTACGCGTCAGAGCATTCTGGGCACCCAGCGCGCTAACACTTCTTTCATACCCAAACGGTCGTGTATAATATTATGCATCACTTCCTATCGAAATCTTCACTTCTGCTATAAAACGAACGGTAACACGACGATCCGCCAAGACAATGTTTTCAACTTTTTTAATCATTTGTTCAGTCACTGCCGACGTAGGGCGTCCCGTGCGTGGGTCGTCGTTAGTGGAAGATCTTCCTCGCTTGAACTCAGCACACCAACGCGCTACCGTAGAATATGGAGGAGAATTGTGACGAAATCAATCTTTTTGTTTTTTATTTATTTTCAACCTGCTTTTGTATAATCTTTTTGTCTATTTTTATTTTTTGCTATATGTTTGTTTTTAAAAGTGTCATTCCGACTCCGATTATCAATACGACACTGCCTATTATTCCATATTTTTCAATATTTTGTATAACTAGTCGTTATAAATATTCAGTTTTGGTGGATTTATATATTTTGAAAAATAACCCTGACCCTCCCTCCGTAAACAACTATCCTACTTCCTATTTTGTGCGCGCAACGGCGTAGATGGAGGGTGCGCCGCATGCCGCAGCATGAACCCCTAATGTTGCTCTTAAGTCTTAATTTAATCTGCTCCGTAATTTTTCAAGCAGAGATATTTTACTACCGCGCGAACTTCAATTTTATCTATTTTTAAGAACACGACGCAAACAAATAACTATTGTCATATTAAATGTTTGGGCTATGCCTTCCAGTATTTTTTTTTCTTTCCAAGGAGAATGTATTGCATTATCACTATTTATTGAACACCCCTCGTATATTAGGATATCTGATCCTTTAGCACGAGGCGAAGTGGCAGGAGCACCTCCAGCGGAAGCACAGTCGGCTGGAGTTCAGTGTGGCGGGGAGAGAAAGCGTCGGATTATCCGGGCATTGTTGAGGAGGACTGCATTTGCATTGCCGCAATTATGGGTCTACCTCGTAGTTCCAGCCGCCTTAGCTGTCGTTCAAGTTCGGCTCGGCTTAGCTCGTTCACGGATATGACTACGGGGATTATTTCGGTGGATTCCACTTGCCACATATCAGTAACCTCGTGCGCCAGGTCCAGGTACTTGTTCCTTTTTTGGCAACAACCTGCCCGAGGTTTTCGTCGTATATGATAGTGAGATCCACACACATCATCAGTCTTCTTCGAATCTTTGTAATATTGAAAAATTGGCGTGTCGTATTGATAATCGGAGTCGGACTTTTAAAAACAAACAAATAACATAAAAATGAAATAGACAAAAATATTATATAAAGCCCTCGTATAAGGTGGGTCACGCGTGAGTCACCTCTCCGAAACTGAAATCCAGTCCCTGATTTTTCGAGCAGAAATCTGACTGGCTTCAGGGATAGGCAAAACCAAAGTGGACTCAGACAGTCGCCCTGCATTATTCCAGAGGGGTATATACTCCTCTTAATCCAAATCTGGTCTTCCGCATTCGATAGCCGCTGACCCTGAAGACTAAGGATCGCACTCCATTGCCCCATGCACGATCCGAGGAAAACTCGAACTGTTTCATCTGTCTTGGACCCTCTTCAACCAGTAATGAATGGAGGACTCAGTCAAAGCTTTTCCAAATCCAGGTAGTGAGGGAATTGCGTCGATTGCGGTTCACCAATTTGCCCACGACCGCATCAATCCGAAGTAGCTTCTATTATTATTATTAAAATACATACAATTTAAGCTACTCTGCTCACTTGGCACGAGGCGAAGTGGCAGGAGCACATCCAGCGGAAGCACAGTGGGCTGGAGTTCAATGCGACGCAACGGGGAGAGAAAGCGTCGGACTATCCGGGCATTATCTAGGAGGACTGCTTTCTGCATTGCTGCAATTATTGGTCTGCCTCGAAGATCCAGCCGGGCTATGTGCTACATAATTATTATAAATACCTCTTCGCAACTTTGTTTTTACTGCATATTAACGATCTGCTGAAACCCGGTATATTTGGGTATGCAGACGACAACACGGTTGTGGAGAGATACTTGTCTAGTGCGAGAGAGGCCATGATTGAGCGCGTGAATCTAACACTCAAGGCAGTCTCTGACTGTGGCGATGCCAAACTTGTTAGGTTTAATGCTTCTAAAATGCAGGCGTGTCTATTTACTGCAAAAAGAAGTCCTTTGTTTTTATTTTGTTTATTTTAGGAAAACTTCAGACAAATAAAAAACTATAAACAAACTTAAATGGATAAAACCAATGCCATTTAAAAATTTAAAAAGCTGTTACCGTACCTCCTATTTTCCGAGATGAATCTATCCAGATGTCCGACCATCTTGAGCTCCTTGGAGTAGATTTAACATCCGATCTGAATTTTGGGAGATACATTGAATCCAAGGCAAAACGGCTGTCAAAAAGCTTGGGGTATCCTCTCGAAGGTGGGACTACTTCACAGCAGAGCAGCTTCTAGCTTCCAGCTTCACCAAGCTCAAGTTCGGTCATGTATGCAGTACTGCTCTCACTTATGGGACGGATCGGTTCGTTACCAGCTAGATGCCTTGGATTCTATCGATCGACGCGCTAGGAGACTCATTGGCGACGTGGAACCGGCTCCAAAGCCTCGAGTCGCCGGTCTATCGGTGTTCTACAGGATTTACTTCGGAGAGTGTACCCTGGAGCTTCACGACCTCATTCCCCCCTCTCCATTTTATCATCGGACGACCGGGCGCGGAGGGCGATTCCACTCCTTTGTCGTTAATGTTCCACCTTTACGCACGAAGCGTTTTGCTTCTTCGTTCATAAAGCGAACGGCCAAGGAGTGGAATTCCCTTCAGTATTCCACGATTCGTATAATTTAGAAATATTCAAGACGAGAGTGAATAGGCACTATTTGAGCTTGAGTGTTACATCCTCGGTTGCGTCGGCACATCAGATGAAGTGCAGCCAAACGCACTCAAATTTTAATAAAAAAAAAATATTAACCTGGACTGATAGCCGTTGGGGCAGTAAGTGGAGTAGCGTAGGTGGACCGACCACTTGCTAAAGGTCGTGGGAAGCCGATGGATGCGAGCAGCGCAGGATCGGTCCTTGTGGAAATCTTGTGGGGATGCCTATGTCCAGTAGTGGACGTCTTTGAGCTGATTGATGATTTATTATACTATAGCTTTATACAATAGATATAGTCCACTGCTTAATCACATCCAAGGACTACACCGTGGCCCCAGTTTCAGTTTCAACTGGTAGGTCTTTAGTTATTTATAATGCCTAGAATTAGGCATTCATAAAACTGAACAAATATTGTTCTACAACTTGCAATCTCAAAAATAATATTGGACATCATATTGTAAGTGTACATATCTATTTTTATATCTACGTTATAAGATCATTAGAATAAGTTGACTAAGCATTTATTTCATTTTTTTTATTTATTTAAGGCCTATGACCAGCAGTGGACGTCCTTCGGTTAATATGATGATGAAGCATTTATTTGTTTTATTCATTAATTTTGTTATTGTTTGAATTCAGTGTACTATAATAGTTACACAATTTAAAAAGTGAAAAAAGATCTGACAACAATCCCACATGGAATCCAAACCAGTCATCGGCTTCAATTGAAATTTAGTATTTTTAGGTGATACCGATTGCGGTCGTAGCTCAGTGGCGTCGATCACGTAGGTTAATTGACCAGAAGCACGGTCATGGATGGGTTTACTGACCGTTAGTAGCATTTATCTTGACCGTTTCCGTGCTTTGCAAGGCACGGTAACCGGTTGGTTCATGTGGCTATCACTAAAAGGCAGTCGTTAAGCCATGTAGAGGCTTTTTAGTCGTTTTGAAAACTTCTGACTTTTGATTCCGCCTCTAGCCTAGAAAAATAAAAGAAAAACTAAAAAAAAATTAAAGGAAAATATTTTTTAATAGACAAGTATTAATTGAGTAGAAGTCAAATGCAATAGCTACTAACGATAAAAGGCTGTATCTTTTGACTCGTTATATAGCTTATGTCGGTTGGGGGTACTTGTAGGTTGTGCTACCCTCAGATAAATAAATGAGTCAGTCTCAAATCGTGCGGCTGAAATTTTCACAGAATTTATTTTTATATAATGTCAAATAATAAAAAAACAAAAAAGTGGAAAAAGTAAGGGTTTCCCACACAATTAACGTGTTTTTGTTTGTAAACTCTTACATGTTTGAATACAGAAGATAAAACAGAAGTATGTTATTTAGGTTTATAGTCTATCGTAAAGTGGAAGTCCCGCGTGACAGGTCAGTGGCATTTTTTAGCTCACTTTGATACATTTTTGGTAATGTTCAAAAAATGGAACTGGTAGCAGAAAAATAATAAAAACTAAACAATATATAAAAAAAATATCTCGCATACTATAATATGTACCTACTACGTTGGTAATAGTAGATTCTAATTATAACTATAGCATAGGAATACAATTAATACTGATCTCTAATAAAAAAAAAAACTTTTTCAGTGTTTTTTTGTTTTATTTTTTCAATTGTTGCTACGAGTCATATTGATCAATATAGCCTGAAGATCAAGCGTACCAATTTTTATGCTTATAACACAATTAACAGCTTCCTTTGGCTTACCGCCAGTACTATATGATTTTCATAAATAGAGCGTAATGAAGGATGTTTTGGGATGTTTCCAGAGTGGCTGGCGGAGTGAACGCGCACGCAGCATCCCGCGGCCGCGCCGCGCCTAGACGCATTGACAACGCGCCGGTTCACATTCTCATGGTTTGATTTTGAATTCAAATTGTTTCTTGTATATTCATGAGAGACTGACTGATCCTCTTTTCTTTAGCAGCATTTAGGAAATTGTTTTGTTATTTTTACTAATTCTAAGATAATGATTTCTTAAGTAAATTATTGTCAGCCGTGGCGAGCGCCGGTTAATTGTAACCATACTGTGGCTTCTAAACAATGAGCGACGAACATATCAAGTTGACTAAAACAAGAGTTGATTTGCTTACCTGTACCTATCTATCTATACTGTAAGAGGTTCTTTTTTGCATAGACACGTTGTTCAAAATTCCGTTTCTACCATCCTTTAGACCAATATTATATTGTGGTTTGCCAAGTTCACTCGAAAATAATATGTATATACTAACAAAACGGTGACACCTATCAAATGAAGTGCTTTAGATCTCAGGGAGGCCGAATTCAAAAACTGCGTAAGAATCAAACCAATGGTATTTACAGTGAGAGTCGATAGCTATCACGTATCAGTGTGCGCGAATCGCTCCCACGATTTGGTCACTCAAATCTGTGTACTATACATACGTATATTTATAAAATAGTGGTAGGGTGTAGATATATGAGCAACTCTTTTGTTTTGCTTCTTCGTTCAATATGCGAACGGCCAAGGAGTGGAATTACCTGCCGGCGCGGCGTCTGTATTCCCCGATTCGTATAATTTAGAAATCTTTAAGACGAGAGTGAATAGGCACTATTTGAGCTTGCGTGTTACATCGTCGGCTGCATCGGCACTTACCATCAGGTGAGGTGCAGCCAAACGCACTCAAATTTTTAATAAAAAAACTTTTTATCGAAACAGCATAAATATTAAATTATATGTGTTGCGAATTGCGATCAAGCAACAAGTAACAACAATATCATGGTCGCAGTTGAAATTCCGAAATAACTCCGTCGGATTCCAGACCATGCGAGTGTGATACCATCTGCTAAGTTTTTTTTTTTAATTTTATTTGTAGATTAGTTGGTTTTTTACTTTTTATTTTACCGTAGACAAACGTTTCTGAAAATATTAGAAGTAAAGGTAATTCTGCTAAACAGTACCTTATTAATATTTCGATCAACCCCAAAATAAGGTGACCATGTTAAACTGATACGTTACGTTTAGTGGATCTCGTTATATGGAATGTTCTGTGATCTGTGAAAATTACATGTGCAATAAATGATAAAATTCAATAAAATTGTTAACGTCCTGATAGGGCAATGCTAGTCAACTACCCGAGCCTGACCCAGCCGGAGCCTCCGTCTGATACGTGTCGCCGCCGCCGCCGTCAGCATACCTTTGCATCAAACGCGACGGCAAATCTTGACTGTTTAACGAACAAAATGATATAACTATGAATTACCTTCAACAATAACTAAATCGGAAATAAAGCATTTATTGTACTGGAACGAACCAAAGACTGAAAATATTTATTATGATAATATTGGAATTAGATTATTTAATTGAAGATATGTTGTGGAAATTCGTGGAGTTTATAAGTACGAGTAACTGTTGTACTTTTATCTCTATAACACGGTATCATCTGAACCAAATGAAGAAGTGCATTATAAGTTATAACAAAAAGTAAGTTTAGTCATTTATGTGTGGCGGATTTATTATGCTACATGTTGTTAAAAGTTCTAAATAAACCTTGTTACTTTTTGGTAGATTTATATACCTGAGCAATAATAATTTTCAAGTTGAATGAAACACCAAAGTGACATTTGCACAAAATGTGTGTCTAAGTAAAGTATAACTTATGTATTGTACCATACCCCATACTAAATGAGAACATTTTGTCTTGGATGAAAGCCAAAGCTTCGGCCACTTGGTCTTCAATTTCAAAATAGACTTTGTAATATTGATAGGTTTGCATAAGCAATGTGATTTCTCCACTAAACTAAGGACTACAATGGAATCATATTGGATGTTCGGTTTGAAACGATTACAAATCAGAGCCGAGACCTTATCAAGCAATATTGTACGAAGTTATAATTAGTGTACAAAGATATGTGGTCGCGGTTCAAATCTCATTAAAAACGTTTTCTTCCTAACATTCAATCCATTAATTATCCTGGCGTGCTTTTTATGTACGTGGTGATGTATGTAGTAGAAAATCTGAAATTTACATAGGTAATTTATAGATTCCAGTGGCTGCTGAGCGGCCGGCTGCTCACACCTTCACCCACGATATTAAGTCACGGATCTTTTCCATCTGATACCTAAAATATGTATTCCTAAAAATGTCGATATCTGAAGCGATATGTTAATTTTGTTAGTTGAGTTTTAGATTAAGTTGTTTCTATTGTTTGACTGTAGGACGTCAAGTTCGTGCCTATATAGGCACTCGTGTCTAGCGAGGAGTGGAACGCGCAGCCCTCCGCGACGTCCTATCTCGCTGCCCGCCAACGAACTTGGCGTCCTCTTATGAAATAACTCGAAATAGATATTGTAGATAGTTTTCTAACGCGGAGCTTAATTCTGTACTATTATTATAGGAAGAAATTTTTGCATCCAAAGAAATTTTAGGAATTTTGAACAAACGTTTTATGCTTTATGCTTCAAATCCACAGGCCCCTTTTTGTATTGTATATCTATTCTCATATAACCCATAATGTAATAGTAATAGTAAAAGTGATATAATCAGGATATTTGATGTTGTAATGTACGCAAGTAATCCCCGGACCATTTCGGGTATGTAGGTATTATAAACTAGTCTAAACAATTTACGCCCACTATCTCCTGAAAATATATTCGTAAGCTAAACAGTCTTCTTTTGGATGATGAAAGGAAAATACACAATGTTGGCAAGAATTTGGCGAACCAAGAAATTGATATATGAAAAAAATTATCAGTGCCTAAAAGAGAACCTCTAGATAAAAAAAAACAAAAAAAGTTTAAAAAATGACAAAAAATTTCAAAATTACAAACTTTGGAATGACCATAGAGTTTATTTTTGTTTAGTTCTTCAAGTGTATTCGTTAGAAGTATGCCAAATGTTTATGAACCTGTATTTTTTTTAAATTGAATTAAACAGTGTACACTAAGTTTTGGAGTTCTACTGCGACCCCTTATTTTATAAAATTTTACTCGTGACTGTACAGTCACGAACGTGCGTTACATTCACATAGCTTGAACACTCCCCTTAAAATATGTTACCTGTTATTTTTGTAATAATTGGCTGGTTTGCGGTTTGTACAAACTAGATGTGTGATAATGTTATCAAGGCGGTCCAAGCGGGAGTCAAGCGAGAGCGAGACTGTCAGCCAATGTAACGCCAGAGCGTCACGTCGTCGTGGTGCCCTCTAGATCTGTTCTTTTATTTTTCATTGCAGTGCTTCATTGGCTTGACTAGCTCGACGTTGTAATTTATGAACGATATTGCCTTAGATACAGTTAAATCTAAATATAGTATGGACCGTGTGTATATCGTTTTACACCTTGTGTATTCTGTTCAGTATGGTAGCGATGGGTTAATTTACGCGTCCGTAAGTTCAAGTGTTGTATTTTTTGTAGTGTTAATATATTAAAAAGTGAGGTGATAACTTTAGCGGTTTTTGATCATTTAAATTTGTGCTAAAATATGGCAGGTTATGTAATTAAACTTGTTTTACATTAATACAGATTTGATTTTTTAAGATGAAGCAATAGGGATGATGACTACTATCCATTTGAACATTCATGTGTCAAAAACGACATTATAAAAATGTTTGAAATATCTAGGCATGACGTCACAGTTTGTCAGTGTCATTTATGTACTTATTGTGTTTTTTTTTTGATTCACAATTGGTAAGCCCTTGGAATCATCTCATCTGATGGTAAGTGACGATGATATGAAAAATTGAATATTTAAATAACAAAGCGAGTAAGGTTTTTAAATTCCAGTAGGAGGAGTTTAGTGATCAATAGTTAATATTTTAGTACCTGGGCGACCGAGCTTTGCTCGAAGCATAGCACCCAGAGCCGTTAAAAAAAATACGCTACCTATTGCGCGGCATATTTCGTTTCGCGCTCGACTCCAGTGCGAAAATATCGGAAAATAACGTTTTTTCCCAGAGATGAGACCTAAATCGATTTTTCGCCCCCAAAAAGCCCCGTATACTAATTTTCAAGAGAAATCGTTGAAGCCGTTTATACTTAGGTTATATACAAGAATTGCAAGTTTAAAGGTATTTGATTTTTGACGCAGTCATCGTGCTAATTAACCTACAGTTTTTATTTTCAAGCGTCTAGAGTCTAGGGAGTGAGCAACGGAGTAAGGAAGTATTGTGATGGCGAACATTGGAGGTTTAATGAAGTCCCAGGATCAACTTTTGTTTTCAGTAGAATCGTAGGAACAAAGAACATATATGTTAGTACCTAATAGAACTACAAGATTCACTGTGACACTGTGCAATGGCCTTACACCTAAATAAAAACCTTTTCTTTTACGCTGTCCCTTTGGCATGATTACCATACTAAATATTTAAAATATTGGAATGAATATTATGGATTAACAGTTTTTAAAGGAATATAAATAATTTGATTACGTGATATAATTAAAAAAAAAGAACAATCTGCAACAATGGACATGCAGAATTTGTAATTAGTCGTGGAATAATCCATAAATTCAAACCTAGTTATACCATGACTTTGACATTGGCAGTAAGAGCCTAGCAACTGATCACAACGCCGTTTTCTAGATTTTTTCTTTGAGTTCGCCAATAGGGCTGCTAGTTATCTGAGTTACTTTTTATCATCTTTCAAAAACGACATTTTGTCCTAAAATTGTGTGAAATACGGTTTTGTCCATCTAGTCCTACTGGCAGTTCTACTAGTAGAACTATTTGGATTAAAAAAGTCCAGTCTGTTATACTTTGCATATTGGTAAAACTATTTGGATAAAAAAAATCCAGTCTGTTATACTGGCAAACAAGACTTTATGGAATCGCCAAATTTTTTCCAAAGAGCACAACGGTTAGTGGAGACAAGTAAAAAAAAGCAACAAAGTAATATAAAAAAATATTAATTTGTATCGAAATACAAGTTTATTAACAATAAAACAAACTGTACAAGAAAGAAACCAACATATTTCTCGACTACATGACGTGATTACGATATTTTTTTCAACTATAAAGTATTTATTCTTCGTTCGATTTCCTCATCTCCTTGATGATGATCCAATGCTACGTCTACTGGTATAAAAAGAAAGAAATAGCATCTCCTTGACCTTAGCGATCAATATCCCACTAAAGAACGCATAAAATCTTTTTGGTGTTTAGTACCTATTTGCCATAAACAAAAATTATAAATATATATATTTTTTTTACTTATTGACGTTTAGGAAAAAATGGTTATTGTAGCATGGTTTGCTTACAATAAATAAAATGGGATTAGAAGAATTAAATGAAAAAACGATTACTTCTGATATTGTTTTCCTGAAAAGAGGAAGAGGCACGGTGCTGTTAAATGATGGTTACCAATATTACAAAAATAGAAGTTACAAAGATGGTTCAATAATTTGGAAATGCTCTACAAAATGTATTGGTTCGATTACTACTAAGGTATGTGTTTGGTCTTATCATTTTTATTAAAGCGCGGCCGGCGCAATAATCGGTTGTAAGTATTGTTTTTTTTGTATGGATTTAGATGAAATTGGCACCCAGGATGTAGATGGATTGACACAAAATATTTGGACTACTGGGAGCGGCCGCTTTTTTGGACTTTCCATTGAAGTTGTTTTTTTCTTTAGGATGGAAAACTTAATTGCGAATAAGTTGCTTTTTGCTTTTAGATTGATATTTGCTTTTTCTTGTTCTATCAGGATGGAAATATTCGAAAGAAAAAGCCGCACAGCCCTTATTGTCGTCCAAACTATGCAAAAAATGATATCGACATAAAAATAGATAAATGTAAACGAAGGGTGATTAATGAACCGACTGAGACAATTCCTTCTATATATAAAGAAACAGTCGTGGATATAAAAGACACCACGGTTGATATGATATGCCAAATTCCGTCTTACAAGTCTATAAAAAGTACCTTGTATAACAAAAGAAATGATGCAGTTGGGATGCCCAAAACTTGCTTCATAAACATAAAACACGTTCTAGTACCACTTCAACATGAATCATTTCTTTTGGGAGATTACTACTTCGAGAGTGAAGACGATAGTGATGTTACTGAAACGCGTATTTTGGTTTTTGCTACAACTGATGCAAGGGAGCTTATGAGAAGCATAAAACATTTTTTCGGAGATGGGACATTTAAATCCTGCCCTAGACCCTTTGAACAGATTTACACAATACATGGTGATATGAGTAGCTCCGAGCAAAATTGTAATATTGTGCCCTTAGTTTACGCTCTTATGTCATCTCGAACCAAAAATGCGTACCTCGCCTTAATTGAAATGATCAAGTCACAGATTCCAGATTGGGCTCCCACTAAATATACTTGCGACTTCGAGGAATATCAACAGTTTTTCCAAACATTATAAGGAAAGGGTGCTACTATCATTTCAGGAAAAGTATTTGGAAGAAAGGTAAAGAACTAAAACTGACGAAAAACAAACTATCTCGACGCATTGTCGCCCTGTGTGCAGTTCTTCCGTTGTTACCGAGGAATGAAACCAAAATGGGATGGGAATATGTACAAAGCTTTATGTCTGAAAGTAACAAAAACGTGTCGACGTTTACATCCTATATTGAAAGAAATTAGATGAAAAGTGAAGAATTCATTGATTCATGGTGTGTTTTTGGTGAAGCGCATCGCACCACCAACTCCATAGAGGGTTGGCATGTGAGGATCAACAACGAGAGTAGAAGAAAGAAATCCAACATGATACAAATACTAAAAATATTTAAAGAAGATGCATCATTATATTCTGTACTTTGTACGCAAGTTGAAAATAATGTAAAAACCCTTTAAGTCAAGACCTAAATTAAGTATTATGAGAGACCATCACATCCAAGAAGTTCTATTGATGCTAGTTAATGGAGATATTTCAGTGGGACATGCCTTGGAAATATTAAGATAAAGATCTGTCTGTGTTGTCGCACAGACTACATGACGTTAAAGACACGTTCCTGCGAATGGACGTTACTGCGAAAATCTGAATTTACGATCTATGTGTTATTATTATGTTCCCTATAGTGGCACAATGGTTGGTGTTTATAAATGTTTTAACACGTAGATCGTAAATTCCGATTTTCGTAGTAACGTGTCTTTCGCAATCACGTCATGTAGTCGAGAAATATGTTGGTTTCTTTCTTGTACAGTTTGTTTTATTGTTAATAAACTTGTATTTCGATACAAATTAATATTTTTTTATATTACTTTTTTCCTTTTTTTACTTGTCTCCACTAACCGTAGTACTCTTTGGAAAAAATTTGGCGATTCCATAAAGTCTTGTTTGCCAGTATAACAGACTGGATTTTTTTTATCCAAATAGTTTTACCAATTTGCAAAGTATAACAGACTGGACTTTTTTAATCCAAATAGTTCTACTAGTAGAACTGCCAGTAGGACCAGATGGACAAAACGTGAAATACCTAGACCTGCCGTCTAGTTTGATTTTGTGATTTTGGTAAATAAAAAATGGAAGACTTGATGGAAAACAAAACGAGTAAGATTTTTCTGTTTCAGTAGGAGGGCAATTTAGTGATCAACAGTTCATAATTTACAAGGAGGGCCCGTGCTGTTCGTTTTTTTATTATGGTTATCGAGAGTGCGCTGCGGGCGGGTCCCGGCTTGCCATCGATGTGGAGCGGTGTGCGAGAATGTACGCGTTGAATGTTCACACCTAGCTTTCCTCCAACCCAGCAAATTTAAATGGACAATAGCTTAAATGAAAGAGCTCGGTCCAGCGAGTGTTCTTAGACCGAAACGAACCGCGTACTTCAATTAAAACTTGATGTATTGAGAAAGAAAGCAATGAAAATCGCGTTTGGGTATAACATGAAAAGGGCGAAAGTTAGGTGATTTTAAATGCTTGATGACAAATCTGTTTATCAATACCTTTCATTTTAAAAAAAATAAGAAAATCGGCTGAATAGAACGTCCAGGTGGACTATAAATATATATAATATTATTTTTTACTTTTCTATTTATTAGAGAAGGGCAAAAGTTAAACGATTTTCAATGCTTGATGATAAATCTGTGCACTAATACATTTCATTTAAGCACATATAAGCAAATATAGAACGTCCACATGGACTCGTATTACATTCTAGATGGAGCACGATGCGCGAGCCGCTAGCCGCTCGCGGGGATGATTTCCAATGCTTCTGTGCACTAATACCTTTCATTTAAAAAAAGATAAGCAAATCGGTTGGATAGCACGGCTAGACGGCCTCGGAATAGATATAATATTTTTTTTACTTTTCTTATTTATTTGAGAAAGGCATAAGTTGACAAATTTACGCATAAATACCTTTCATTAAAAAAAGCAAATCAGTTCGATAGAACGGCCGGACGGAGTTTAGATTTCATATTTTTATTAATATATTGAGACGGGCGAAAGTTAAGGGATTTCCAACGCTTGAGAAATCTGTGAATCAAGTCCTTTCATTTAAAAACATTAAGCAAATTAGTTGGATAGAACGGCTGCACGGACTCGTATTACATTCTAGAGGAAGCGCGGTGCGCGAGCCGCTAGCCGCTCGCGAGGATTATTTCAATGTTTGATGACAAATCTGTGCACTAATACGTTTCGTTTAAAAAAGATAATTAAGCAAATATATTAAATAGAACGGCCGGCCGGACGGACTCGCATTAGTTTTCACTATATCTTGTTAATTTATCGATTTTTGATGCTTTTTTAAACATATTTTCGATCTATTGTTATACTATCTTCTTTTGATTTGTTCTTTTTTATGTTTTGATGCATTGTTATTCAAAATCCTATTTCTTATTCCTGGCATCTATTTTTCTGTTCTCACTCCCTCATTATTTTCTTTTTTATATTATATAGTTGAGTGTTGGTGGTGAAATTGAACTAAAAGAATCGCTAAACTTAAGTGGCAGTGGGCAAGGCATATAGCTCGTAGAACAGATGGCCGTTGGGGTAGTAAAGTTCTCGAGTGGCGACCGCGCACCGGAAGACTTAGAGTGGGTAGACCTCCCACACGTTGGACCGACGATCTGGTGAAGGTCGCGGGAAGCCGCTGGATGCGGGCAGCGCAGGACTAGATGAATATGGCATTGTTATAATTATTATTATGGTTCTCACTAAGCAATATGGTTACAAGTACCCGGCGGTAAATATTGCACATCGGCAATCATCGCATTTCCAAATACAAACGAATGCTAATTTCCATGTCCATCAATTATTAGATTTATTATCAGAATGAACTACATAGAGCTGTAAAATTGTCATTATGTATCGTGTACCAACTAAATTAATAGAAATAAACAAAATAAAATACTTTTTAACCGACTTCCAATAAAGAGGAGGTTCTTATGTTCGACAATTAATAATTTATTATCATCCTCTTTTTTCGAATCAGTCGGTTTCGGTTACAAAATATTTATAAACATTGTAGATAATTTCGCGTGACCGGCATCGTAAAGGTTTTTCCTATAGAAGCTATCGTACAATTTTAAATTCGTACAATTTTAAATAGATTGAAAATTTGGGGTTTTAACAACTCTATATATTTATTGAAATTAACCGAATGTCTTTTTCCAAAGGTAGATGTGCAATATATACCGCCAAGTACTGTAGTCTGATACCGCCAAGTACTGTAGTCTGATTGCGTAGATAGAATGGAACTTCTATAATGAGATCTTTTTGGTTAGCTTGGAGGCATAGCTGGGCACCTTTAATGAATTAGTTAGTTACGTTAATCGCTAATCTGCAACTGAAAAAGATATTTTGGTTTAACGTTAAAGAGTTACATTTCGGAAGATTTAACGGAAGTTAACGTTAATCGTTAACTCATGATAGACTTTTCATTTTATATGTCGTTGCGTTAGTGATTGGTAGTATAGGCAGGTCATGAGGAATTAATAAAAGATGGGTGTATTATCAGAGTTCGTAAATCAAAAAAATATTTACAATAATTCATCGCTACATGACATAAGGTGCATATTCCGCTTTATTTTATTAGAGTTTCCATCTGAAAGCGAGACCCGTTTAGGCGTCAAAATATCTTTGGCCGTGGAAAAAATAAGTTTAACTGCAGCACCGCGCCACACTTGTTCCATATGTTTCAGTGCCTGTTCGCGATGACCGCCGACCGGCCCTAACGTACTTGTACGTAACAATGCGCGGCGCGGTTTGCACGTTATCCGTGTGGCTATTAGTAGGTATTTTATTAAAGATTAACGGACTTATGAAAAGTTAACGGAAGTTATTGAGTTCGTTTACAATTTTTAAAGTAACTAAGTCAACCCGTTACCTACTCGAAATGTTTAACGATTGTCTTTTGTCCAGCTTTGCTTGGAGGTTTAGATCAATATGGCGCTGACTGTACAGTACAAACCTAAAAGTTTTTAGGCTTTTTGATAATTATTTACTATTATAATGGGTTCAATCATCTATAGTCTTTATATAGGCATAAATTTATTAAAACTAAGAGGTATAAAAATACATGTAATCTTAAAGTATTCAACGAGTTCTGAAAAAAGAAGTTCGCCAATGTGAGCTTTGGTAAATAAGAGATCTTGGGTCTCTTCAGTGTTGACTACTTATCCATAATTATATTTAATATAAAACCGTTTAAAAAAACAACGATTAACATGTCGTCTGGTCCCAAAATAAGATTTCGTGAGTTAACCAGAGACAAACTTATTATAAAATACACAGTTGTCCTTCGTTAAAGTGCACAAATAAGAAGGGAATTTAGTGTACACCTACTTTGTGCAGCTCATCGATGGACACCTGTGTAACAAGTTTTAGAAATACAAGAATGTTGTCCATAATGGGAATTTAACCCACGACACGACACGAACTAAACTTCCGAGACAGTTAAGTTTTTAGTGCGATCGTCACTAAAGATTGGCATTGCGTTTATAACAGTACAGTTTTTGTTACGAAACTGATGATGGTGGTCGTAGTGTTGAAACTGTCGCAAAGCGTCGACCAGACGGCCGCCAGGGCTGACGGTGGCGCTCACGTCGCGCGCGCCCGCTAGTGCGTACCGCGGGTGCAACCAGCCGCCCTGCACGCCCAGCTCCAGCAAGCGCGTCGTGCGATTGAGCTGCAGCGCCGTCACCTGAGTCCCGCCCACGGGATTCTCATCTTCTGTGCGGTAGTCGCCTGCACGCAATTTGATAACAATTAGTGTTCTTTCGAGGAGATCCTAAGAACTAAGACCACCGACATAGCTTATGCAGGTTGTAACAAAATTGGTGTAGGTCCCGTTAACTGGAGGTTCTACTCGTCATACTGAACAACTTTGCTCAAGGAACCCATAGTCAACTCTCAAAAAAAAAATTGGACCCTCCATACTAAAATACACAAAATCGGTCGATCAGCTGATCGATTTGTATGAAGAGTAAAATTTTTTTTTACGTTTTCAGCAATGTCTTAGAACAAAAGTTGTTGACTATGATAAGTAGAAGCCCCAGTTAACGGGACCTACGCCAATTTTGTTACACCCTGTATAATCAGACAGGTCAATATAGCTCATAGACCCGTAAACAGATGGGGAAGAAATGTTTTCAAGTGGCGACCACGGGCTGTTGGACGGCCCACCGCCAGGTGGATACCATGATCTGTTAAGCTTCGCTGGATGTAAGGGGCTTAAAATCGTGCTGAGTAGAGATAGCATATATTCAACAGCGGACGTCTTGCTGACATGATGGTAAAAATAATTCTTCTTGTTAATAACCCATAAACGTTCCCTAATATGAATTAATTAAATCTCGTTAATAGGTAAGGGACAAATATTATTAAAGGAACGTTTGATGTTCCTTTCGACGTCTTCAGCAGCGCGAACCTTATGTCATATTGTCCAGGAAACGTGTCGATGATGCGGCCCTGTCTCCATTGAAACGGCGGGAGTCGATCTTCCTTCACGAGCACGAGCGTTCCGACGGTGAGACTTGGCCTTTTGCAGCTTTGCTGGGGTATGAGTGTCCCAAATTCGGGAAGGTTAGGCCATACTTCACACACGGGGCCCTTAGAAGATAAGCATGCAGACTCCTTGATATTACTACAACCAGAGGATGGAAAGCGCCGTTACCTCCAAACCAAATTTGAACTTTATAGCTGTAAGTAGTCTGAGAAAAATGACTGTAACGTACCGACGGACAGACAGATAGACGGACATGGCTAAACTAATAGGCTCCCTAGTTTGACTACGGAGTCTCAAAAAAGCGGGCAACTGCGTGTAGGATCACACATTTTACGATTATAATACATTACCCAAAATAATTTTCATAGCGAGTTCATATTAAAACCCACTTACATTAATGGTTTCTTTCAGGTTTCCAGGTCAGAAAAGTTCAGGAAAGTTTAGCAACGACAGAGTTCGGGGGGAGGAAATATTTGGAAATAACCACCGTACCACCAGGGGTATTGGCTGGCGGCATATGTTCTTAGAAAAGTACTTCATTTCAAAAATAACCCAAAATCGAAAAATAAATTATTTTCGTGTGTGGGAGATCATCATATCAGCCGAAAATCGTCCACTTCTGGACATAGGCCTCCCCCCAAGGATTTCCACGACGACCGGTCCTGCGCTGCCCGCATCCATCGGCTTCCCGCGATCTTCACCAGGTCGTCGGTCCACCGCGTGGGAGGCCTGCCTACGCTACGTTTTCCGGTGCGCGGTCACCACTCGAAAACTTTACTGCCCTATCGGCCATCTGTTCTACGAGCTATGTGTGGGAGAAACACACTCAATAAACATTTTTTGTGCCAAATTTAAGTAGGTAGTTCTGTAGACAGAACAAGTGGATTTTTTTCTTCGCGTAGGTTATGAAGGAGAAAAAATGATTGTTTTTTAACGGCACTCATAGTTCGATACTCAATTCACGCACATATTTTTTCTTCCTACAGTAAGTTGTTTAGCTCCCGGACGGTGTGAACTGTTTGTCTTCCTTTAATTTTAAAGTGCGATGAAACCAAAAGCTTCAAAAGTTGTCTCTTGAAATAAGCCATCGAAATTTTATGAGACTTCTTACCCAAAAAACCTATGCCCATGGAGCACAAGTTGTAGCCCTTTGTGTGGGCCCCAACAGCGCCCCAACCCCGGCCCTCGTACACTCTGCCGTCGTTACCGATCACGAAGTTGTAGCTGGAAAGTAAAAGGTGCTCTGGTCATGGAATAGTTTATATTTAAATCACGAAAACATATAAATAAATCAAACCCCCTACGCCACAGGGAAAGCCAATTATATTAAATGCCACTAGCCCCAATGTGATGTCAATAAATATTTATTTAATAAATTAACCCAAAGAGCTCCAATCTGAAAATACACAAAGCATATTAAAAAAAAATAATTAAAATAACTTCCTACTATATACCTACTTAATGAGTTTCTACAGGAAATAAAAAAACCGGCCAAGTGCGAGTTGCACTCGCGGTATAAGGGTTTCGTACCACAACACCTCTCCACACAACTATGACAATGATACTTATTCACATGACTAACAAAAGACACATACGCGAGAAACAGAAAATACTACTAGTGGTGTCTTAGTGAACTATTTTCCTTAGGTGAACGTATTATATTGGGTTTACCACTTTATTTTCGATTGATAGAATTCTTATAGGTTTTCCCTGTAATCTACAAGCAATATACTATTTTTTTTCAAAATTTTAGGCTCAGTAATTTCGGAGATCAGGGTGGAGGAGGGGGGGCGGGGTGATCAATTTTCGTCTTTTGTGAATAAAATCAAAACTATTTATTTCACTATTATTTATTTCGCAATTATTCAATTTATTCAATAATATATTTGAGATCCTCATAACGAGCCCTTTCATTTCATATATGACAGTAAGGTTTGCAAAACTTTTTTTAAATTCCCTAACTTTTCCCCCGACAATGACCATTATTTTAAATATTTATTTACTTTGCACATCTGTGTTTGGGTCATCATAGGATGACACCATCCCACCAAATTCACCTGATTGGCTCCAGTAGATTTGGAGCAAATTGGATGTGACAGACGACGGACAGACAGACAGACGCATGAGTGATCCTATAAGGGTTCCGTTTTTATTTTGTTGTACGGAATCCTAAAAATCTATAACTAAATAGATATAATGATAAATTAATTAAACTAACATATTTTTCAAGAAATTAAACATGAAAATAATTTGATTATTAAAATGTTTGTTTTAAAAATAATATTGATGAACAATTTTTATTTATTATCAATTAGTTTTTCAATGGTACAATCAAATCAAATTTAATATTTTTTAATATTATTGGAATCTTCAAGATGAGAGTGAATAAAATAATATTGATGAACAATTTTTATTTATTATCAATTAGTTTTTCAATGGTACAATCAAATCAAATTTAATATTTTTTAATATTATTGGAATCTTCAAGATGAGAGTGAATAGGCACTATTTGAGTTTGTTTGTTACATCCTCGTCTGCATCGACACTTACCGTCAGGGGAGGAGCAGCCAAACGCACTCAATTTTTTAATTAAAAAAATATTTATTTAAGCCCTCCTCTCTACAAATATCGTTGTGCCCAATCCGGGTACATGCTGTACTCGTGTACCTTCTAACACTTGTAAAAACTCATGGTTACAATAAATGATTATTGATTAAGTATTGAGTATTTAATATAAATTATAGCTTAAAAAATTGATCCAAGAGTCTGAAAAACGTTCACGGGAATTCCCCATGGTCAAACTAGTTTCTACCAAACTAATTTTCAAGGATACAACTTTTTTTACCTATCTTACACTGCTCGACATTGCCCAGGGACATTTTAAGATTTTTTTTAACATGGTTTCTAGAAAAGTTATACTTAGGACATGTGTAGGGAATTTTCACTGTCTACTTATACGTTTTGTACAAAAACCATCTATAACGAAATTCATTAATAAGAACTAAAAGGTTAAAATAATATTGATGAACAATTTTTTTTTATTTTCAATTAGTTTTTCAATGGCATTTGCCCATTTTAAACGTTACAACCCTACACCATATTCAAAATAATTTTTGTAGCTTTTAAAAAAAAACATGTTTTGTATGAAAAATCTTAATATATCTATAGTTAACCAGAACAGCCACCACGAGGTTGTTTATTGCTTATTTTTGATTCTCACTATTCTGTAATCTAGGGTAAAACTTCTCAGTTCCAAGGTTATGCCAGCGTACCTACCTACTTGTCCTGCACGATGGAAGCCATCTGGGACCCACATGTGATGAAGTCGCCACACTGCCAGTAGCACAAATACAGAATTTTGTTTCGGTCGGGTTTCTTCTTTCTACTCATGAAACTGAACAACTATTCTTCTACAACTTTGCTGAAGTCGCAAAAAATTGACTTTTCATACAAATCGATCAGCTGGTTGACCAATTTTGTATGGAGGCTATTTTTATAGATTGACTATGTAGTCCTTGGGAAAAGTGTTTAGTTTCATGAGAAGAAGCCCTGAAAAAAGGCGTTGCCGACCCATAAAAAAACCCTGCATAGAGCTGGTGGTCAGGGAAGGTAAGCAGAACTGCTCTTTCTTTTAATTTTTATCTTGTTATTTTAGCTGTAAAAAAATTTAATTTGAAGCGTAAGGCGAGACTTCTCTTTGCTATAAGATTAAGCCTACTCACGGTATATCGTATCCGTAGGGATTCGGGTTGAGGTACATGTCCTGAAGGAACCTCATCTCGGCCGCGCACGTGATGAAGTCGCTGCACTCGCTACTGGCTGTATGCTGGACGATCACCAGCGGGACCGGGGGGTGCGCTATTGACTCCTTGTGGTGGTACGGTTTCGCAAGCCACTCCTCGCGGGGTACAAGCCACTCCACTTCTGTGGAGCAACCATAAGTCACGTACCTGGGCCTGGGTCACCACAAACGATACATTATTCCTTTAACCGCCCCCGTGGCGTAATGGTTAGTCCGTTCGCTTTACACCAGGAGGTCGCGCGTTCGATTCCCTGCGGGGTCAACTGTAAGAATCGGTTTGGTTGGTGGTAGGGCATTTTCATAGCCCGCCTGGCTAGCTACCACCATAAGTATCATAAATATCTAAGTCTTGTCGCTAAACATCAGTGTTGATGTGTTCCGGCTTGAAGATAAGATAGCCAGATCCCCATTGCGTTGGGGAATCTTGGTAAGCCCGCTTCCATCTTTGGCATCATCGCCACTTACCATCAGGTGAGATGATGCCAAGGGCTTATCAAATAACGTTAAACACGTTAAAAAACCGGCCATGTGCGAGTTAGAACCGCACACAAAGGGTTCCGTACCATCATACTAGATGGCGCTAGTTTCTTCATGTTTAAAAAAATCCTTTTTTGTATGGAGACCCCCCTTATTTATTCACTTTTTCTAATTTTTTGGTATTTGTTGTTATAGCGGGAACAGAAATACATCATCTGTGAAAATTTCAACTGTCTAGCTATCACGGTTCATGAAATACAGCCTGGTGACAGATAGGCAAACGGACGGACAGCGAAGTCTTAGTAACAGGGTCCCGTTTTTACCCTTTGGGCACGGAACCCTAAAACGACTTTAATCACAACAACCAACTCCAATGTTGCTTGCAAAAATTTTACTGCATTTTTTGTTTTTGTTAATTGCCTAGAAAAGTACTAAACCGATTTGGATGAAACTTCTATGGTACCAATCTGAAAGTATATCCTTTTAAATAAAAAAAATGCAAATAGGTTTATAAATGACTGAGTTAAGAAGTAACGTACATAAGAACTCCCTCCTTTTTTATCAAGTTTATCAAACTTAACAAATAAACTTAATAATTAAAACCAGCCAAGTGTGAGTCGGACTCGCACTAATGATCCCGGATTGAATGAGGGAAAAAAACTAAATAACCGTCGGACCCGTTGATGTCTTTTATGTATTAAAATGATCTACTCGTTGATGTTTTAAGGTTCTATAGTTAAAGGTGCGGTGTTACCTAACTCTCAGAAAAGTATATAATAATATTAGTACTGTGCCCTCAGAGTCTCCCTATCAAAAGTCGTGTTCCATACAAACTAATAATTTATATTTCTATAACTTTATACATTTTAGCAAAAAGACTAAACTAGTAAATATACGATTCATTTAAAAAAAAACACAAAAATGTTGTGATTTTTATTTTGCATAGTAATTTTATTTAGGTATTATATTATTTATTGTTATTAATTATGTTGTGATGTACAATATTTTATTAAATTAATTTCATTATTACCCTTACTAGTATAATGAATGTGAAAATGTGTTTGTTTATTTGTTACCTTTCCGCGCTTCAACACCTCTACCAATCTTGACGAAATTAGGCATAGAGGAAGCCAATAGCCTGTATCATGGGGAAGGACTACTACTTTTTATCCCGTGAAGATAGCATAGTCCGATACAGGTTTTGGTTGATTTCTTTAACATCGCAACGGAGCAACGGTATTTTTTTGATTTTTGCACAGATGTTTGTGGGGGTGGGAAATGACATAGACTAATAATAAGCGTAGCCCGAGACAGATCCCGAGGCACAGATCTAAGAAACCCTCATTTCCGGCTCGCGCCCGTCGGCGTCGCAACGGAGCAACCGATTAAAGTGTTTTTTTGCATATAAATAGCTGAGAGGGTGGGAAATACTGCTAATCAGAGTAGCCCGATATAGTTGCCGAGGGATCTAGAGTTAATTCCTGTTTACGCTTGCGGCTCACGCACCACTCACCCTCAAAACAATTATAAAATCGAAGCCTCGGGAAAAAGCTAGTAATGTAATAAATATTTTTTTATCTTTTGAATTGGGTGTTTCGATAATCTAAATCGTACATTTACTACAATTTCGCGGTTTACTTATCTAATGTACGGAGGCCAGCACATCAAGCTAGACAGTTTGGACTTTGAACCGTTCTTAAGCCGTACAGTGTGTTAAGCCGTACACGTATGAATCAGAATCGCACTACGAGTGTCTAGCTTGATATGCTGGCCCCTACAAAGTTATTACTACCGATCAATTCATTTTGAGATATTAGAATTATTAGTGTGTACGGAAAACAATTTTGTTAGTGAATTTTAATGGAAGTAGAGAAAGAGTCGCTTCTATTACCCATTTTCGTCAATAGACGAAGACCCTTCTTTTTCTTATAAGGTACTTGTACCTACGAGTACTTAACTCACCGCTAACAACTGGGGGGCTCGGTCTATTGGGGAAGACAGTGAAGTAGATGATCAGTGCGTTGCACACGATCACAAGGAGCACGGCGGCTGCGCAGGAGATCCGCTCCGCTCGCGTCGTGTTCTTCAACACGCTGCAAAGGTACTGGCAGAACGGCAGATCTGCACAATAGTGTTATTTCGTCTCGCATATGACTAAGTGAGAATAAGTCCACAGCTGCAGTGTGGTAAAATGCTTGGGTTTGGTAACCTTAGGTAAAATGAAAGAAGCTCTTTATCCGGTTCCAGTTGAGGCTATCCAAAGTTCGATTGTTTAATGTGTTATTCTGATCCGGGGGGGGGGGGGGGGGTATTTAAAAAAATAAGGTAGCACAAAGAATAGTTCACTAGTATGTATATTTAATAAATAAATATATTTTTTAATTAATTTAACTTTTTTATTTTGATGCATTATTTGAACTCGTGGGCAAAACAGGCATGAAAATAGAAAACTATCCCAAAGTTGGCGATATGGTAGCAACCAGTACGAATATATGAAAAAATACTCAAAATGGGAATGGTTTTTATTTTTTTTAATTACAATTTGTAAACCCTTGACCACATCTCACCTGGTGGTAAGTGACGATGTTGCCGAAGATGGAAGCGAGCTTACCAAGATTCCCCAACGCAATGGAGAACTGGCAATCTTATCTTCATGCCGGAACACATCAATGATATCAACATTGATATTTTGGCGGCAAGACTTAGATAAGATGGTGGTAGCTATAGCCAGGCGGGCTTAGAAAATGCCCTACCACCAACCAAACCGAATCTTACAATTGACCCCGCCGGGAATCGAACCCGCGACCTCCTGTGTAAAGCCAGTGAACTTTGCCTTTGAGCTACGGAGGCGGTTATACTAACGGTTCGAAAGGTAGGCAAAATACGAAAGTTTGTAAAAGCCCCGGAGATCCAGTTGAATCCATGGGATGGCTCCAAAGCCATTCATGAAACTACATTTTTGTAAACCCTTGTCCAGGTTTTCATACCTACTTATGAATTACCAACTATTTGGTAAACTTCTATTGTTTTAAATTATTTCACGCTCAACGGTACGAGTATTACTACTCATACAAGTAACTATAGTATCTCATCTTTAATCTGTAGGGAAGTTCTTACTATTAAATTTAGTATATATAATTCAATAGTATGAACCTACCTACAGATTACCCAGTGTGATTTTTTATTTACAAGTATACATAAAAATGTTTAAATTTTTTAAACAGGGTCGAGGATGTTGCTAGGATTTTTTCGGCAGGCTATTATAATATAAAAATATAAATCTCTGACCAAACGGTTGCAAATACTTATATAGCATAGTTCATTACTAAGCTTTCATATGCAGTAAACAGATTTGCCGTGCTAACAAAAAGGTAAGTATATAATTCAGTTTTATTTAAGAAATGAAAATCATGTCACTATATACATGTACCTATACCATATGTATACTTTGCCTGTAAACAGTAGCTAGTACTCCTTAGTTTACAGTGGCTTTAACAGTACACAGTGGCTAAAGATTTGTACGTGTAGAAAAGATTATTTAGATTTATTGTAAAAAAATAATTAATTAGCCATTAAATGTTTATTGTAAAAAGATATGCTTGTGGCAACCAATTGAAAAAAAAAATTGACTCGACTTAACCACTTTAGTGGCAAAATTAATTATCTCGAGAAATATTGAAAATATTAAAAATATAAATGGCTGTTTTGTTTTTGCCTTAGCGTTTATACACTCATAAAAATTGTAAGACCACATAAACCCAAAAAGTTCTTTATACAATCGCGAACAACCAAATCGACTCGGATAACAGCAGCACAATAAGTCCACAGCTGCAGCAAAGTTTACATATTAGTACTAACATGCAGTATGGACACTCCCTGCCGCTCTCTAGATTCCGAACTCACCCCCTCGTCACCCACATTGATACAGATTGGTTATAGTTTGGTTCTCGACTTCGCCGTGATTTCGTTTCTTTCTATGAAGTGTCCGGTGTGTGGCTGCAGTGTGATTAGGTAAGTACTCGTACCTTTAGCTACAATAGTTACAAGGGTCGTTCCTTTCCCTCTAATATGGTTGATGGGACAGATGGCTAACTCTCGCGTTATACTCGTGACGGGGTGCTGTCCATGTGAACTGGTCTACTCTAGTTAAAGGCATTCAATGATTTTTAGCTATAACTTTTCGTGTCATATTGTTTTCATGTTCTAATAACATAATCTGGTTTGTATCAAGAATTGAATTTTGACGTTATTAACTAATTATTGTTTATTTCTTGATTTTTCACAAATGACATTGTTAATATTATTTTATGACTATCAGAAAGAGTGTAATTTGCACCTATTTTGAATAAATATATTGAATTGAATGAAAGGAACCCTTCATCCGGTTCCAGTTGAATCCATGGGATGGCTCCAAAAGTCATTCATGAAAGTGTACATTAATGTAGACTCTTCACCAAGTATTCATCTTTATGAAAACAACAATCTGGTTGACTTTTTATAAATAATTCCACACTCAACGGTATGACTACCCATTAATAATTTTGTAGTAAGTACCACCTACCTACAGATTACCCAGTGATAAAATTTTGGAAAAAGTAATTTAATTATGCTTATTTATAGCGTTTTATAGTTGTAGGTAATTTATCTTTGCTACCGGGGTGACGAACAATTAAAAAGTTTTTGACTTGACCTAACCACAGCTAGTGGCAAACTTAATTATTGTGGAAATTATGCAAACTATAAAAAATGGGTATTTCGTTTTAAAGTGATAAAAATAATGTGAAAAAAAGTTTCACTTTTACCGTGGTTTTATAAAACCACACACTCTTTTTTTTTTGTCTCAGCGTTTTTAATAGTTATTAAAATTGGAATAGCATATAAATTAAACCAAAGAACTTCTTTATACAATCGCGAACTACCAAATCGACTCGGATAATAGCAGCGCAATACGCCGAATTAAGACTTTCAAATTTAATAGACCTGGTGAAGGTGGCGGGAAGCCGGTGTATGAGCGTACGACCGGTCGTCGTGGATATCCTTCGGGAGGCCCTTATCTAGCAGTGGACGTCTTTTGGCTGATATGATGATATTGATCGAAGTATGATGATGATGATGAGGGTAGAAAATCAGACTTAATTTAAAATTAGGATTTAAAGCGCCAAAAACTAAAGAAATGACGATTTTTTTGACAAAGTTGCGTTCGTCGCACGAGGTAGAAAGCTTGGATTACTCTTTGGAAAAACATCGTAAAACAATCACAAAAAAAAATAAACTACCACAAGGTCATATCTGTCGAGCGTATATAAAGCATAGCACTGCCGTAATATCTTCTAGATCCATTTCAGCCGATAAAACTTATAAGATAAGCTCCTTTAAAAGAATTTGAGTAGAAAACTTCTCAAAAAAGGCGTTTCATTTTTTAAGAAATTTATTGTATTTTAGTTTTCATGAAAACATAAAATGTAGGTATTTTAACAATTATTATAGAAAACATCAGACAAACATACTTGTAAAACACAGTAAAAGAACATCTTTTCAAAAATGATATTCCTTAAAATAAAAGTCGTCAATCGTCTCATAGCTCGTGAGGCACAAAATCACATTTTTGTAAAAAAAAATACAAACAAACATTTTATCTACTGTAGCATCAAAACGATACTTAATAAAACATTTTGTAGAACTGGTTAAAGTGTTTACACGGTTAAACCACAAACTTTTACGTTTTTTGTGAGTATCAAAAAATATTTTCTTCTATAGACTTATACGCTATGACTCTAAAACTTCCTTTTTTGTTGTACAGAGGCCAGCACATCAAGCCAGACACTCGTAGTGCGATTCTCATCCATACGCAAACAGCATAAGAACGGCACCAAGTCGCAAAGTGTCTAGCTTGATGTGCTGGCCTCTGTTCATAGTTGGGTAAACGTAGACATAATATGCGCAGCCATCTCGTCTACCGATAAGGAAAATACCTACCAGGTTAGGTTAGCGCTTTTCTTGTAATAAAAATATAAGCCCCCATTTTTCTCAAATTGTTTGGTTATAATAACAGTTTGCGCTGTCTCAATTGGTAAAAGGATTCTTCATATTACAAAAGCGCGAACGTAACCTTCCTCACTCTTAACAAGCCATGGCATGCAGAGAGCTATCTTTTCTATCAAAAGAAAAAATAACTTCCATCCAATTTAATTCTTCAACTCTCATGTTTCAAGAGATTTAACAAAACCCTGTTTTTTTCCGTACAGGCTTACCCAACCCTAAATATTTGTCACTATCTTTTCTATTAATGGTACTTAAGACCTCCACCAAATTCATTTCAGCAGTTCTCGTATAATCAGAGTGTAAAACGATACCGTTTAGTCGGGTTAGCTCTAAACGACGGTGCGCTGTAATTTTCTCTATCAATAACAACAGCTCAAACAAAGTTTATTGGTTCTCGTGTTATAAGGATATAACAGTACCCTTCCTATTAATTCGTAGTTCAGTAAGTTCAAGATCTCAAGCACTTGTTGGCATTGGCTGAATCCCAATGTGAGAACAAGTGCAAACTGTCCATGATTTTCGGTCCTGGCGTTATAGTATAGGTATTTAATTGACATTTTCCATACAATATGTAATCCGGCACTAACACTTTCTTCTGCACCAATAAATCGAGCAGTACCTTCACGTGCTCTATCTGTTCCTGGTCCACGTCATCGTTCCTGTAGTCGCCTATGAAGAGGATACTAATTATCCTCGTGTTCCAAGACTTGACAGCAGCTCCAACTATGTTAGCTCCTCGTCCTTCGAAGATGAGTCCGTTTCCGGAGACTAGGAAGTTGGGGCTGATGTCTTCCATATGCCTCTGCAGTTGTTCTCGCTGGATGCCGAGCACCTGGCGCACACACTCGTATCGCTGGTCGCAGTATGGCGTGGCCGTGTGCCCAATCACGACCACCTGGACGGGCAAGCGCAGCATGGTTATGCTGTACTCATCCATGGCTTGCCATTCAGCTCGCCGCAGATACCACGTTTCGTTGAGACCTGTCCAGAAAGTGAGTTTTTCTCTTTAAGCGACCGAATTGGAGCACGGAAAAAAAGTTTTTTAAATTTTATTCCAAAAATGTCCTTTCGTCCGTCCGTCCATCCGTCACGCTATCCCTAACGGCAAAACAATGGTTCGATTGACCAAAAAAAATAATAAGAATTTTTTGATAATTTGTCGATGGACTCTGAGAAGCTTCTGGCTGGGTTGCCATAAGGCGCGCATTTAAAAATATGTTAAAAGTCTAAGTTTTCATGAATATAATTTTATTTTTCGCTTAATATTGTTCTGAAATGTTATACCTACAACATAAACGTTTTGGACCACATATGGTACGGTCTGACCCCCTTTAATGCAATATTTTTTAACAGTCCTCATAACAAAAAATAGCAAAGCTAAACGTTCCTGTAAAAAAATGGTGAAATGGCGGCTAAAACTATGAATCGTCAACAACCCATAAACGACCCCCACTGCTGGGAGGCACTGGCCAAGCCAAGGGTATCTTCTCAAACTCGAGAAGGTTATGTCAACTCCACACACGGGTGCCAATCCAGGGACGGACAGACAGACGACGCAGCATGTGCTTAGTGCTAAGGTCCCGTTACCTTGTACGGAACCCTAAAAAAAATTAAGTTTCATTCATATCTACGTTATCATAAAAAATATACCATAACAAAATTTTTTACGGGTTCATAATTTTAGTCACCATTTCATTACTTCTTTAGGGGGCCCTATTACATACTAGCTGTTGCCCGCGGCTTCACCCCCGTAGATATCGAGAGTGAGCAGATTTTTTAGCCTATGTACATCCTGAAATTCCATTTTAACTAGTGAAGACTTTTTTATAGGATGAGTAATTCCGAAGATTAGCTCCTACATACAAACTTTATCTCTATATAATAATAAAGTATAGAAATAATTTCATACTTTCATAAAAATTCTGTACATTGAAGATAAATGAAAAAAAAAACTAACTAGGGCGAATTAAAATGAGTAACTGAATATAATAAAAGTTTTTAAAAGTGTTGTCTGTTTGTATAACCGCACATCACGCAACGAGAAAAAAAAATCCTGTTTGTCATACTGGTGTGGTAATCTGGTGTGATTACGAGTCGGCAACGGCAAAAAGCACTGAACGGTTTGTGATAATACTTTGTATAGTGACAGCGTATATCCCGGAATAACATAATCCATTAAAAAACTCGAAACATAAACCAGCAACAAAAATATTTGACATTTTATAGTTAGTATACTTCAGAGCTCCATTACAACTGGACGTGTGCGTATCTGACGGATAGGAAACTGCAAATGCCAAAGATTGAAGATATTAAAAAGAACTAACTAAAAAAAAGACTTCAAATGAGTAAGTGAACATGTTAAAATATTTTTTAAATTTTTTGTATGTTCGTTTCTCTGTTTGACCAAGCACTTGTGACGAGTATAGTGACAGCGTATATCCCGGAATAAGGTAATATATATTAAAAAAACTCGAAAATTGACCAATAAAAATAAAAACCAGTAACAAAAACCTTTGATATAGTACAAAGTTAGTATACTTCAGAATTCCATTACAACTGGACGTGGATATCTGACGTGTGGAAACAACTACTGGGTGATTTTATTGTAACCGCATCTGTGGCATAATATTTAACCCATTCGCTTCACACAAGGAAGTCGCGGATTCGATTCTCAACGGGGTCTGTTTGGTTGGTGGTAGGGCATTATTCCAAGTACGCCTGGCTAGTTGGCACCATCTTATCTAAGTCTTGCCGCCAAACATAAAGTTAACAAAATCCGGCTTAAACATAAGATAGCCGATCCCCATTGCGTTGGGGAATCTTGGTAAGCCTGCTTACATCTACGGCATCATCGTCATTTACAATCAGGTCAGTTGATACCAAGAGCTTACCAATTGTGAATAATAATAAAAAACATGGTCAAATAACGCAGCGAGAGATCTTTTCTGTGTGTGACTGAGTGGAATACCTATATTCACCCCTAAAAACGAGCCAATGGCGACTTTAAATGATCGCATCCTTAGCGAGATCGAGGGGCACGAGTTCGAATACAATAATTAACTCAAACTAGAAACCTCATAGTTTCATAGGTACGTTCGGTATGTCAGAGATGTTTTACTCAATTAACTATTACAGCTATCAAGCTAAAATTTGGTATTTGTTAGATTTGAATGGCATCCTCCTCATCCCGAAGAAGTCCCGTTTCATATCAAGCGCGTAAGCATTTCCTGTGAGTGTCTGTTTCGCAAAGACAATCAACTACTGGTTTATCCCTTTTTTTAATTAAGCATCTCTTTCTCTCTTATCGTGTAGCACAATTAACCGTGCTATCCGAGGGATAGACGACGGCGGTTGCCTGATGGTGTTGTACTTAGCATCACCCGCGGTCACGTATAGGGCATTTAAATTTTCACCTACGGACGTGTGCAACCCGACCTTCATACACACCTGGGAATCAGATGTGGAGGTTTTCTCAGGATGTTTCCCTTCACCGTTAAAGCAATCAGTAATATATGTACGTAAGTTTCGAAAAACTCATTGGCAAATTAGCCGTCCAGGTTTGAACCCGGGACCTCTGGTTAAGAGGACCTAGTCGTTTGCGGTTGAGCTTGACACTTTTTATCTGTCTGTTGGATCTCAAATGTTTATTTTTTATGTGGTTTTCTCTTAATTTCAAAAATTTGCCATGTTCAGTTATATACGCGGACAAAGTCGCGGGCAACAGCTAGTCTTCTGAATTTTTATACAACGAATAGTTGACCGCCTCTGGCCGACGTCACCAACAGAGACATTACCTAGCCTTGACGATCATACCTATGTCAAGGCGGAACTGCCTGTTGAATGTCATATACAGGAGGTAGATGACCAGCCCGACGGCCACGACGAGCGCCCAGCAGACGAAGACAGCCACGCTGCAGCGCAGCCGCCGCGCCTGGTGCGGCGACACCAACTCGAGGCAAAGGAAACGCCCTGGAACAGCACCCTCTATACTGCATCTTCACCTACAGATCTTTTTTGGACCAAGTCGTCAGTATTTTTATTTAGTTAGTGGGACACCACGAGCTACAAATATCTACCTTTACATAAAAGTTAATAATCTATCTTGATAACATCATCATATCAACCGGCCGACCTCCATTACCTTTTGGACCTCTCTTCTCAGCCATGACCACGATTTCGCCAGCGAATCGAAGATAAGTGATGTACTTGCCGTTGATATTGATGCCAGTTCACCCCAGTGCAGAAGCTTGAAAACATCTTCCAGGGCGACGGTGAACAGTTTCGGAGATATTAAGTGTCCCTGTCCCCCCGTTTCGAATGCTGGTCCTGGAGGCATACCGACATGGTGGCGTTTTCATACTAACACTTTAATATCTCGATGTATCTATAATCAATTCGGCACCGCTGGAGAGACTGCCTTGTAATCCATGAATCTAAATTATATATGTCAACAAACGACAAGCGGCACTCGCTTTGGTACATCTCTTTTACCTACATTCTACAGGTAATATTTTATAAATGATACCTAACTGATAAACCAATAGTAGATAATTTTATGAAATTATCATCCTTATCATCACAGATAAATTTAATCGAGTGATGTCATGCTGTCTATTTTTAATTTTTGAATTAACGTATTTTTTGTGACCAAAATCGGAGATCCCAACACAGGACATCACTAATTTTGTATAGAAGATAGATTGATTTCGGAAGGACAGTCATAAAAGAACCGAAAATTATACTATATCTCCGAAAAGTAAGTAAAAAATGAGGTAATTGAATACTGAAGCTCTAAATGCTAAGTTACCAAAAACTTTTGTGCTAATAAACACGGAAATTATCTAATAAAATATTGAAAGTGACATATAATATTTGCTGTGCTGGGCGATTAGTAGATCCGCCACCAGGGTTGAACTCGTGCTAATAAGTCCGAACGAAATTAAAAAACTGCATTTTTCTGTCGCTCGCGAAGATGATTTTTGTTTAAAATAAGTAAGTAGGTATAGAGAAATGCTGTGTAACGGAACCTTCGATGCGCGAATTGGACTTAGGGCGATCGGGCCTTAGTCGACCACGCGGGCCCAGTGCGTGTTAGTCGAATTCACACAAAACCTTCGAGTTTCTTCGCAGGCGTGTGCAGGTTTCCTCACGATGTTTTCCTTCACCGTAAGAGCGTCGGATGAACGTACATATGAAATCGAAATTTGAAAAGACATTGGTACGTGGCAGGATTCGAACCACGACCTCCCGGACATCAAAAGCTGTTTAGACGTTATTTAATTCCGTTAATCGTTATACCCGAGGGACTAACGCCTAAGGCATGGCACAGAAATGTGGTCGTGCTTTTCTTCAAAAAGGGTGACAACACCCTGCTGAAGGTCTACAGACCCATCTCACTTCTGAGCGATATCTACAAGCTGTTTTTGAGAGTCATTACGAATCGTCTCGCATGCAGGTACAAAAGGCTTTAGTACCATAGACCACATACATACTCTGCGGCGTATATACTATGACGTCGTCTAAGTGACGCCTGAAGGTTCGTAGTAGGTAGAGCAGGCACTGTTGAGTTGAAACACTTATGTACGAATTAAATATGGCTGAAGAGCTTTGTTTATTGAATTCGTAAAATTGATTAGGCTCTGTCAGCTGACTTATTATTAGGGTTTTCAAAAAACACTAGTTAAAATACTCTCTTGCCATAAGAAATAGATAAAATAGGAATCTCTGCCTTAGCGCGCGGTCTTCAATCTTACATACACTTGATAATGGACCTCTGTCCTGACTCGCGGTAGAATAAATCTCAACTGTTTTTGAAAGCTTTCGAACGACTTACTAATTTGAATTTGAACTCGGATTTTTAATACGATTCGCGCTGGCAAAGGAGTCGCGAGTGCGCAAACGTAGAGACATACGATCTCTACAATACAGAAGACTGAAGAGTACAATCAGCCACTATGCTTGGTGTTTGTGGACTATGAGAAAGCCTTTGATTCAGTCGAAACCTGGGTGTGCTACAGTTTCTCCAGCGGTGCCAAATTGACTATCGTTATATCGAGGTGTTGAAATATCTGTATCAAACCTCACCATGTCGGTTCGCCTCTAGGACCAGAATTAGAAACCTTTACAGTTGCAACAAGGAGTGAGACAGGGAGACGTTATATCTCCGAAACTGTTCACCGCCGCCCTGGAAGACATTTTCAAGCTTCTAGACTGGGGTGGACTCGGCATCAGTACCAACGGCGAGTACATCACCCACCTCCGATTCATTGACGATAACGTGGTCATGGCTGAGACTCTGTAAGACCTAAGCACAATGCTCGATGGCCCCAGTAAAGTCTTTAAACGAGTGGGTCTTACAATGAACATGGACAAGACAAAAATAATGTTAAATGTTCGTGTCGCACCTTTCCGTGTGTCTAAAGGTTGGAGATACGACACTGGAAGTTGTTGACAAATATGTAACATCATATCAGCTCATATACGTCCCCACGTCGAGCCTACCCTGAATTAGGGCGATCGGGCCTTTTCACACAGAACCTTCGAGTTTCTCTGCAGGGGTGTGCAGGTTTCCTCACGATGTTTTACTTCACCGTTAAAGCAATCGGTGAGTATATGTACGTAAGTTTCGAAGAACTCTTAGGTTCATTGGCCTTCCGGATTTGAACCCGGCACCTCTGATTAGGAGGACCGAGTCGTTACCGGTTGAGCCACCGACGCTTCGACGACGAATATGTATATCTGGGACAAACAGTCCAGCTAGGTAGTTTCAACTTGAAAAAAGAGATAAATCGACGGAATCAACTCGGCTGGGCAGCTTCGAGAATCTTCGCAATATTTTCACGTCCAAAATACCGCAGTGTCTTAAGACTAAGGTCTTTGACCAGTGTGTATTTCCAGTGATGAATTACGGAACAGAGACATGGTCGCTTACTATGGGCCTCATAAGAAGGCTCAAGGTCACCTAAGGGGCAATGGAGCGAGCTATGCTCGGAATTTCCCTACGCGAGTGAATCAGCAATGAGGAGATCCACAGGACAACCAAAGTAACCGATATAGCTCAAAGAATCGCTAAACTGAAGTGGCAGTGGGCAGGGCACATAGCTCGTAGAATAGATGGCCGTTGGGGCCGTAAAGTTCTTGAGTGGCGACCGCGTACCGGAAAACGAAGCGAAGGCAGGCCTTCCACGCGGTGGACCGACGACCTAGTGAAAATCGCGGGAAGCCGCTGGATGTGGGCAGCGCAGGACCGGTCGTCGTGGAAATCTGATAATGATGGGAGAGGCCTTTGTCCAGCAGTGAACGTTTTTTCGGCTGATATGATGATGATAATGATGACCTCGATGTAGGTAATTGATTTTACTGATTGCAACAGCTAGAAAGTTATTTTTATCTATAACTAGCTGTCCCGGCGAACTTCGTACCGCCTCATACTACAGTGCACTTCACTACACTACCGCTACCGCCACACTACCACTACCACTACTCTACCACTACATTACCAACACACTACTACACTACCACTACCACTAGAGTACCACTACCATTACACTACCACTACCACTACTTTACCACTACCATTACCACTACCACTAAAACTACCATTACTACTACCACTACACTACCACTACCACTAACATTACCTCTACCACTACACTACTACTACCACTACCACTAAAACTACCACTACACTATCACTACGACTACACTACCACTTCCACTACACTACCACTACCATTACAACTACCACCACACTACCACTGCCACTACATTAACACTACACTACCACTACCATAACACTACCACTACATTACCACTACCACTACACTATCAATACCACTACCACTTCCACTACCAGAACTCTACCACTACACTACCACTATCACTACTACTACCACCACCACCACCAGCACCACTACCATCACCACCACCAGCACCACTACCATCACCACTACCACTACCGCTACCACTACCACTACACTGTTGCTACCACTACACTACACACTTTTAGGTTTTAGAAAGGATCCCTAATTTTTTGAAAATGTTAGCCTGTAGCATCCGCGGATAGTGTAGCTTCCCAACGGTAAAATATTTTTTCAAATCGGACCAGTAGTTTCGGAGCCTATTCAGGACAAACAAACAATCAAATCTTTCCTCTTTATAATATTATTAGTGTAGATGTACATGTCTTAATATAACTAAGTTATACTTTGACTTCAATAATCATCATCATCATATCAGCCACAAATCGTCCACTGCTGGACAAAGGCCTCCCCCAAGGATTTCCACGACGACCGGTCCTGCGCTGCCCGCATCCATCGGCTTCCCGCTATCTTCACCAGGCCGTCGGGTCACCGCGTGGGAGGCCTGCCTACGCTACGTTTTCCGGTGCGCGGTCGCCACTCGAGAACTTTACTGCCCCATCGGCCATCTGTTCTACGAGCTATGTGCCCTGCCCACTGCCACTTCAGTTTAGCGATTCTGTGAGCTATGTCGGTTACTTTAGTTCTCCTGCGGATCTCCTCGTTTCTGATTCGATCACGCAGAGAAACTCCGAGCATTGCACGCTCCATTGCCCTTTGGGTGACCTTGAGCCTTCTTATGAGGCCTATAGTAAGCGACCATGTCTCAGTTCCGTAAGTCATCACTGGCAACACACACTGGTCAAAGATCTTGGTCTTGAGACACTGCGGCATTTGGGACGTGAAGATATTGCGAAGCTTCCCGAATGCTGCCCAGCCGAGTTGGATTCGTCGATTGATCTCTTTCTTGAAGTTGGAACTACCTAGCTGGACTGTTTGTCCCAGGTATACATATTCGTCAACAACTTCCAGTGTAGAGTCTCCAACCTTTAGAGGAGTGGGTGCGACACTGACATTTAACATTATTTTCGTCTTGTCCATGTTCATTTTAAGACCCACTTGTTGAGAGACTTTACTGAGGCCATCGAGCATTGTGCTTAGGTCTTTCATAGTCTCAGCCATGACCACGATATCGTCAGCGAATCGGAGGTGGGATATGTACTCGTCGTTGATATTGATGCCGAGTTCATCCCAGTCCAGAAGCTTAAAAACATCTTCCAGGGCGGCGGTGAACAGTTTCGGAGATATAACGTCTCCCTGTCTCACCCCTCGCTGCAACTGGATAGGTTTCGAGTTATGGACCTGGAGGCGAACCGACATGGTGAGGTTTGATACAGACACTTCAACACCTCGATGTATCGATGGTCAATTTGGCACCGCTGGAGAGACTGTAGCACAACCCAGGTTTCGACTGAATCAAAGGCCTTCTCATAGTCCAGAAACGCCAAGCATAGTGGCTGATTGTACTCTTCGGTCTTCTGTTTAATATGCCGCAGCGTATGTATGTGGTCTATGGTACTAAAGCCTTTTCGGAAACCGGCTTGTTCGGGAGGCTCGAAGTCGTCAAACCTGCGTGCGAGACGATTCGTAATGACTCGAAAACAGCTTGTAGACATGGCTCAGAAGTGAGATGGGTCTGTAGTTCTTTAGCAGGGTGTTGTCACCCTTTTTGAAGAAAATCACAACCACACTTCTGTGCCATGCCTTAGGCGTTTGTCCCTCGAGTATTACGGAATTAAATAACTTCTGAAGAGCTTTTTATACCGGTGATCCACCTGCTTTCAGAAGTTCAGCCGTAATTCCATCATCACCCGGTGTCTTGTTGTTCTTGAGAGCCATTCTAATCTCGCACAGGCTGACGTCCGGGATATCTTCGGTATAGTGTCGGGTTAGTCTGGCTCTTGGGTCTTCAGCCAGATCGCTGACAGGCAAACGTGTGGTCTTGTACAATTGTCCATAGAACCTCTCAACTTCTTCCAGCAACTCAGTCTTAGACGATATGGTCCTGCCATCTTCAGTCTTCAGCTTGGTCAGTTGGCTTTGTCCAACAGGCAAATCTCTCGCGAACACTTATGAGCCTTTGTTGTGCTCAACTTGAATAAATTTGGATAATATTGGCGTAAATCGCGAGTTAGGGACTTAGAGATCTGCCTGTTTAGTTGCCGATACTGAGTAGCGTCTTCAGAGGACTGCAAAACCAATCTGCGTCTTTCTTCCATGAGGTTGCTGTTGAAGTCGGAGATTTTTTCGGTTCTGATTGAACGGCGAGTTTTAAAAATCTTAGACCCGACCGTTTGAACAATTTCGACGAACCTGTCATTATAATCGTCCACATTCTCGCAGCTTCTAGACATTCGAAACGATTGTGCAACTCGAGCTGAAAGCTCTCGGGGTTTTGGAGCTGGATGGGCGCGGTCGGAGCGTAGACTTCATCAGTCGACATCTTTCTTGGTCTTTAGATTCAATGTGCCTCTGACCATCAATAATAAGGACAAAATAATAATGAGCTAACAAAACATCGAGACATGGTTAAAAATACAATTCTGATAATACGAGTAATTAATCTCGGGCCGCCGAACTATGGGCGGGCGCGGGCACGCCATCGCTCGACTCAAGACGGTATCTTGCTTAGTGTCTGGAGCTTGGTTTCACACCCTTCCTTCTTCCCAAATATATCGGTACCACCCTGGAGAATGGATCTCTGAGGGTCGCTACAATCTGAGACTTGGATGCAACGTTTGCGAGCCGCACGTCAGCAGATGCGGGGCGACGCTAGAGGCCATTTTACAAGCTTTTATTTAACTTGCAATGTATGTATGTTTGTTCGGGTGAAATCTTGCAAGTTAAATTTGACCCACTTCCCGGTTTCCGAAATTTTTAATGCATATTTATATCGCGTGACAATGCAATATTAAAAGCTTGTACCTAAAAGTTTTTTTTTGTTTATTACACTTTATGCATTAAAAAGTCGTCATGAAGTACGAGTATCCCGCGTTATCACTTGCTCAATAAGCTTATCGGTCGTGCTCTCGTGTCTGCTGGCCTTTCGAGGACGCTGTTTTTGTTGTGTTCTTAACTGTCAGGACTAGGTTTGTTTATGGTACGGATAATGCTAGAAGAGAGAGTAAACCTTGGTTTACTCTCTCTTCTAGCATCATCCGTAACATTAAGAAAAACCCAGTGAGCCGAATGCGGCTGGCGCATCGCGCACTGTCTAGTCATAAATAAATTAAATACCTAAGGCGGAAATATTACAGATTTTTGTTATTTTTTACGTCAATTACTCCTAAACGATACAAAACCCAAGGTTAAAAAAATACCCTATATGGTTGATGGTGTTCCTTAAAGTCAAAAGCTATTTGAAACACGATTGAGCAGTTTTGGCTCGATAGAAAAAAATCCCAAAGATAGTTCTATACAGTAATATATAATTCACTGTTCTACACCGTTACTTTCAACTCTAGTAAAGTTATGACTAATATTTTGAAGTATAAATTTAAAAAATATACAAAAATATTTGTTATGATAATACAACGTGAGTAGTGTTGATATTTTTTTATACTTTCATTGTAGTTTTAAATTGAAACGAAGAAATATTGAAAAAGTGTGGTTATTTTCTTTACTCCTTACACGTAAAAAAAAGACAGAGACAACTGTTCCAATGAATACCTCGCCCTAAATGAAATGTTATAATTGCGCCTTGGTAAGTTATTTTCTATGCTCAGAATATTCACCTACTAAAATATAGTATAGATAGGTGTTACCCCACGGTGGGTAAGGTTATAAAAAAGTACAGTATTTCTTATCTATATACTCTTTTTCCGAGTACAATACCAGACATACGTTACAATCAAATAAATAAAGTTTGACCTGGCTAGTGTCCTATTATGATAAGATAAGATAAATATACTATATAGCACACCATAAAATGCAAGAATAAACTTAACTAACGAAATAAAAACTGGTCAAGTGCGAGTCAGGCTAGCACTGCGAGGGTTCCATATAGTAACAATGATACCTATTCACCAGGGGCGCTGTGTAATAAGGAGCGGTGAACTCTCCCATAAAGTTATGTTATACAATATTATAATCCCACTTTACAGTTTTTTGTTTAAATCTACGACAAATATTGATTAACATGTTTAAAACTAACTCCCTGCATAGTCAGTCAAAAAGCCCTCTCGCAGTTCGCAGTGTAGGTATGTACCTTGCCCAAACGTGCCCATAGTACAGTAGGTATTTAAATACGCATAACACAAAGAACAATACATGTAACATATGTCAACAAACCGATAATTAGTAAGTTGTATATGTATTTACGAGTGGGTCAGGGGCCTCTCGCGTCGTCGGACCTTCGTGGCGTAATTAGCTTCACATCAGGAGGTCGGGAGTTCGATTCCCGTAGGAGTCTAATTTTGTAAGATGTGCTGTTCCTACAGGTGGCTTTAGTGTCAATTAGATCGTATAAGGTATTACCTATGGAATGGAAGGTTTCCCCAAAGGTGCATTACATTGATCGTTTAGCATCATATCAGCTCATACACGTCCCCACCGAGGGGCCCAAGCTTGCCCTATCATCGACCACTTATTTCATTGGTCTTTAATGCCAACACTTTTTATAATTGAGCCAAAGAAGGTCGGTGCCGGCCTCCCTAGACTTAACATAAAAAGTTTAGCGAATCAATTTTACAAACTAGCTATTTTAGGATTCCGCGCGATGTCACGAAGCAACTCCATCACACACCCTCGGTTTGGTTGATGGAAGGGCATTTTCTAAGCCCGCCTGGCTAGCTACCACAATCTTATCTTATCTTTCTTATTGTCTTGCTGCCAAACATTAATGCGGCACTGGAATCTTGCTATGGAATCCTCATAGATTTTGTTTGATGATCCACTCTTTGTTCATTTTCTTAGTCGATAGCGATGACAAATTTATTAAATTACAGGGTCAGTAGTATGGTTTTTCTGTTCTCATATCTTCAGTAAACCAAGACTTCTTTTTTTATGTTATGTAAACTTCAATTTATCTTGGTGCCCTTGTAGATTTTGTTCTGATAATCCATTTTTTGTATTTATTTCTGTTATCCCTTATTTATGTCCATGGTCTGTGGTACAGTTTCGTTTTCACAATTTTACGAAATCCTTGTACCTTTTGTGCGACATGGTTTAAATTTTACCTTGGTCGTTGCTTTACTGTGCCGAAGTTTGAAAAGTATCAATAACTTTTACATAGCTACATATCCTCTTTTCCGATCTTTTCAGCGGTATATTGTATGTTTGTTAGTTGTTTAAATTTTTGAATTATTATGTTCTCTTAAAATTATTTCACGGTGTGGTGGTATCTAATTTTCAGAGGTCATTTGCGCGGTCTATGACGTCCTCGGCGGATGATGAAGCTTCTTTAAATATATATTTTAATCTTGTCGCTTGATTGATCTAATATGCACTAAAATTATTATTTTTCTATCTGCTACGAAACCCTCGAAAGTACAGGTTTTTTGTTAAGCTATTTTTTGGAAGGCGGCCGGGATGACTAAATAGTTTAGCCGTACGAGCCCTTGAAAGTACCTACAACTTTTTTGTTACGCTATTTTTCGGAAGGCCACCGGGATGACGTTTAACCGTACGAGTCCTCGAAAGTACAAGTTTTTTGTTAAGCTATTTTTTGGATGGCAGCCGGGATGACTAAATAGTTTAGCCGTACGAGCCTTTGAAAGTACCTACAACTTTTTTGTTACGCTATTTTATGGAAGGCCACCGGGATGACGTTTAACCGTACGAGTCCTCGAAAGTACAAGTTTTTTGTTAAGCTATTTTTTGGATGGCAGCCGGGATGACTAAATAGTTTAGCCGTACGAGCCTTTGAAAGTACCTACAACTTTTTTGTTACGCTATTTTATGGAAGGCCACCGGGATGACGTTTAACCGTACGAGTCCTCGAAAGTACAAGTTTTTTGTAACGCTATTTTTTGGAAGGCCGCCGGGGTGACTATATAGTTTAGCCGTAGGAGCCCTCGAAAGTGCAGGTTTTTTAATTAAATTTCAACAGAACATGCGTATACCTACAACAGTTCTTTGACAGTCGGACAGACAGCGTAGGCTAAGTAATATGATTCTCGTTACCTAGTTTGGAACTCTAAAATTCAAGTCGAGAAAGTGTAAAGCTGTCTCTTCCTTTTCTTTCTACAGAGTTTATAATAAGCACAGTTATATTCCTTAACAATAACAAAAACATCCAATTAGGCACTGCTTATTTGCGTTTAGAAAGTGTAAAACAGAATCTTTTTCTTTTCGTACACGGGTAAGTTCATAATACCTGAGCACAGCTGTATTTTTTACAGTAGCAAAAAACAGTCCGTTGTTTTAAGTGTAAAATAGAACTCTATTTTATGAAATTGGGTAATTCTATTGTTACTCATTGCCGTCTCTTTTATCATTTACTAGCTTTTGCCAGCGGCTTCGCCCGGGTGTACATCGTTCTTATGACTGTCTTTGAGGGTGAGAGGTGTGCGGCACGTGAGCGTGGATATGAGTTTTCACCAGATCCCTCAGGAACTATATCGGGCTATTCTGATTAGCAGTCTATGCTACTTTCCACGTTCTTAACCAATTTTATACAAAGAAATCACTTCAATCCGTTGCCCGTTGCGACGCCGACGTGCGCAAGCGTGGAAATGAGTTTGTCCCAGATCCCTCGGGAACTATTTCAGGATATGCTAATTAGTAAATTACGTCATTTCCTACCTCTTCATTTGATATGTTTATCTCTGTGCAAAAAATAACAACAATCTATTGTCCGTTGCGATGTTAAAGAAATAAACCAAAAAAGAGTATTTTTTGAGTTATCTCAGGAACTGCATCGGACTATGCTATTTTCATGGGATAAAAAGTAGCCTATGTCCTTCCCAGTGACACAGGCTACCTGCATGTCAAATTTCATAAACATTGGTCAACATGTTGAAGCGTGAAAATGTAACAAACAAACAATGTCCTTCCCAGTGACACAGGCTACCTGCATGTCAAATTTCATAAACATTGGTCAACATGTTGAAGCGTGAAAATGTAACAAACAAACACATTTTCACGTTTATAATATTAGTAAGGATCAATAAACATTTCTTCTAGCCAATCACAACATGTGTATGTACTAAAAACCTAACCGCTCCGTAAGGGCCGCCAGAAGTGAAAACTTTATACAGTTTTATAAGTTTGACCCTCCGTCGAGTGGTCCTGTCGGTATCGGTAACAGTCGCAAGTGTATAAATTTTCCGAGTGTTTCTGTCGCTGTCGGTAACGGTCGCGAGTTCAATGGTTTTCCATCTCAAAAAATGCCCAACGCGCCTAAAGAAGTTTTCACTTTGACAAATTACAACATCGGACTTATCCCTAGATACGATTTTTTACAGTCGACCTCCTGGCATGCCCACAACAAATCACCAAAGTTTCATAGCGATCAGATGAAGGCTTCTGGAATTTAATGAATACGAGTAACGCGGGACAGATAAACAAACAACACCCATCCATTTTTATACAGAGAGTTAGGTTAGTATAGTGGATTATTTACCTACGGAGCGAACAACTATTTTAAAGAGTGTTTCTTTGAATTCAGAGCGCATCCAAAGATTCTGGAGTAAAATCATCAAAAATCATCATTATATCAATCATTACGAAGTAACTATTTAGTAATCTGTGGTAGAATCCCGAACATAGCGAGGAATTCAAAGTACAAGTTTAAAATACTGTCCCTCCCGAGGTGGATATCTACTTTTCTTGCGCTAAAATAAAATGACAAACAAAGCTTTTCTGAGCGTGTGAGGGGAAAAAATAATAATGATGATTTAAATTATTCCTTAGTTTCTTCAGTTGCATTTAGCGTTGTCTTTCTTTTTCTCCTGAACGGATTCTACTGAATAAATTCAAATGGGTTTACTCTGCTGCAAAGCTGGGTTCTTTTTGATAATATTTTATTATCTCTAAAACCACAAAATAACAATACTAAACCATAGATATCAATGAGGTTTCCATTGCTGGATAACTCGGTTGTTGTGCCAAATTTTTGGCCCATTTAAATGTGCTACATAGTTTATAAACGTAAATGTAAAAAAAAATGAGAGGTCGTCATTCTAATCCTACCGTGTACCCAATGTGTTTTCGAATTTCGATTTCATATGTACGTTTATCCGACGCTCTTAAGGTGAAGGAAAACATCGTGAGGAAACCGGCACACGCCTGCGAAGAAACTCGAAGGTTGTGTGTGAGGTCGACCTACCCGCACTGAGCCCGCGTATTTGACGAAGGCCCCATCGCCCTAATTCAAGGTAGGCTTGAGCCCCTCTGTGATATGAGCTGATATGATGACCCATAACACCAATTAACCAACAACTTCAGTACATTCTCATACAGAGAGGTGGTCCAGACAGATACGATTCTATCTTTAAAATAAAGAAAAATAAGGAAAGTACAAAGAGCAGTCCCTAGGTTCGATCCCTGGCTACAAATGTGTCGAAGAGCGCAACATTCTGCTTGTCTTCTGGAACTCGGCAGACTACTCCAAAAGGAAGGTCATTTTTATTTTCTCAAAATGTATTTGCCCATTTGATGTGTGCTCTCTTCTGAGCAGTCGATGGAGTTTCCCAGGCCTGAGGATTTTCAGAATGTTGTGCTCTTCGATACATTTGTAGTCAGGGATCTGATCAGACTGCACTTTGTAGTTTCTTTACTTTTCTTGAATTAAAAAAAAATAATCGTTACTGTTTGGACGCCTCTTCGTATCTGAAAATGTATTGACCAAAATTCGTTGATTGTTTATTTGTGCCACTAAGTGTATTCACAGAAATGGTGCTTCCACTGTTTAGTTATTTTTATAAACGTTTTGTCGATACAAACTTTCATCCCTACGGGGACGGACGAATTTTCAAAAATACTTTCGCATCACTCACTTAGGCATACAAACATCCTCACACCTACTGTTAAAATTTTATAGGTATAACTTTAGCAGTTTTTCAGAGTGGCTATGTACATTGTATATTATCCAAAATGCACTAAAACTTTTTATGGTTCGTGAGAAACCATAATAGGGTAGGTACTTATCAATGACTCAAAAATTAATATAGATTGTGCAGTCTACCTGCTAAAAATGTATTCCGGGAAAAGTCGTAAGATTGTTGAAGTCTTCGCAGAACTATTGGTAAAGTTTTTAATGCGGAAAGTTTTCGATAAATTAATTAAATTGCCAAATAAAGTTGATAAGAGACGGCGACAATGGCTCACTCCCCCACGCAGTTGAACTCATAGTGGATAACTTGTTTCTCTCTGCTGAAACTGATACGACTGCGTGGGGAGACTCATCCATCATCATCATCTAACTATATATATTTGGAAAAGTTTTCTTACTTTGAAGTCATTTCACATTATTTCACGAAGGATCTAAATTAGCAGAAGCGACAATTACTATACACCAATTAACACAGCAAGAATATAAAGGTGATCTAACAAGAAACATGGTAGGTTGGTGGTAGGTACTTACTAGCAGAAAAAGGTGAGACAATATGTTTTTTTTTAATTTTCTTTTTTTTAATGGAGAATTACGACATTTTTATAAGAACATTTTAGCTCATTTGAAGTCAGTGGCGAAGCTATGTACAGTTGTATTGTACCTTGATTCAGCATTTATGAGGCACTATTTCATTTAAATAAAAATAATTCGATTCTCTTATCATATTTTATGACCGTTGAGTGTGGAAATAATCGTCTTCTGCAAAACAATTATTAAAATAAACAAATAATAAGTTAATAAATTTTAATAAACCATATAACCAAATTCAACGCAAAAAGGTATAAAAATATTACAGTTACCAGCTAATAAAAATAATGTAAGTAAGTAGTTTTTCGAGACTTTTTAGTTATCAAATTAAAACCGGCCAAGTGCGTGACGGACCAGGCATAATGTAGGGTGCCGCAGTCTGAACAAGTACCAGGCCACTCAGAAAAATTTCCGAAAAAAAGTTTTTATCTATAAGGCACTGGCCACTTGTAATTATTTTGAAAAATTTGGTTATTTAAAAGTAAAAATACCATTGTTTGAATTTCGAATTTCCCTACACATTTTTTCGAGAGCCAAATTAAATTATTGTGTCTCATTTAAAAATGGATCTGCATCGAAAACATTTTCGTGCGATGATTTTCTACGATTTTAAATGTGGCCTAAAACCTGATGAGTCATTTGATCGACTTTAAATGGCTTTCATAGATGAAGGATCTTCAAAAGTAACGATCTACCGTTGGAATAGCGAGTTCAAGCGCGGTCGCCCTACTTTGGGGGATGAACAAAGGAGTGGTCGTCCTACGACGGCTCTCACGGAAGGCGGTGTACTTGCAGTAAAAAAAATAATTCAAGAAAACAGGCGAATTACATACGAAGAGATTCATCATACACTACAGATTGGATCGGAAAGCGTTCACAAGATTCTACACGACCACCTTCACGTAAGGAGGATAGTTTTGCGCTGGGTGCCGCACAACCTCACTGAAGCTCAAAAGCGGGCCCGCGTGGAGTGGTGCCGTGATATGATTAAAAAATTTGAAGCAGGCTCGTCTTGGTGCCTGTACGACATTGTGACAGGTGATGAATCCTGGATTTATCAATACGTTCCAGAAACAAAGCGTCAGTCGACAGTTTGGCTGTTTCAAAACGAACCAACGCCTACGAAAGTGAAGCGATCGAAAAGCTCAGAAAAAAAAATTGATAGCTAGTTTCTTCACTTTGACGGGGTATCTGGTTTCAATTACATTACGAGACCAAAGCAGCATCAACGCGGAATGGTATACCACAAAATGACTGCCAGAAGTTTTGTCTGCAATGAGCAACAAGCGACGGAACACCGGGCTTCGCGGGGTACTGCTTTACCATGACAACGCTCCCGCGCACTCAGCCCTCAAAACGAGTGACTTCCTGGACACCACACCAGTCAGAGTTTTGGGTCACCCTCCTTTCAGTCCTGATCTGGCATCGTATGACTTTCTTTTATTCCCTAAAATAAAAAATCTGCTGAAACGGATACAGTTTTCAAAAATGCCGTGGAAGAGGTGTCTGCGGCGGACTGGAAAAAATGTTTCGAAAATTGGTTCAGACGCATGAAACTTTGTATAGGAGCTGGTGGAGAGTTCTTCGAAAAGATTTAATTAAAATATTTTATCCATAGAAGTCAGTTTTTTAGTTTCTAAAAACTTTCTGAGTGTCCCACGTATTTATCACACAAATCACCTGAAATAATTTTCATTGAGAATTCGGAATAAGGCTTTCAATGTTGTATTTAAGTTACATTTATCAAAATTAGTCTAATGACGTCACATGAACAACTTCAGAACAAAATGTAGTTTTTTATAGTTTGTAAAAAATTGTATACTTGTAGTATACAAATCCCGTATTCGGTTTAAAAATGTTAAAGTTATGACGCTGTTATTGTTTGTGACAGACGGACAGACTGATCTTATAAGAGTTCCTCGTATGAACTACGGAACCCTAAGAATAACAATGTTTAGCGTCTGAGGGTGTGTGTAGCAGAGGGTTGCCATAAATCCCCAAGGCCACGTCGGGACATTTACAATTTGGAGTCCTTTTTTTAGTATTTATTGTATTCATCGGTGCGCGGGAGTTTCATATAAACAAGAGCAATAGCGAAGCCATCGCATCGCAAATAAAAAAAAAGAAATCTTTAAAACAAAGCCATTTGGGATTATTTATATTTATTTAATAATTATCGAGAGATAATATAACAATTAACATCATTCCTTTTTATATTTGTCGGATGATTTTAACTGGGACAGTAATTGTCGGTTACTTTTTACGATAGCCATATCTACAAGCTGTTTTCGAGAGTCATTACGAATCGTCTCGCACGCAGGTTTGACGACTTCCAGCCTCCCGAACAAGCCGGTTTCCGAAAAGGCTTTAGTACCATAGACCACATACATACGCTGCGGCAGATTATACAGAAGATCGAAGAGTACAATCAGCCACTATGCTTGGCGTTTGTGGACTATGAGAAGGCCTTTGATCCAGTCGAAACCTGGGCTGTGCTACAGTCTCTCCAGCGGTGCCAAGTTGACCATCGATACATCGAGGTGTTGAAGTGTCTGTATGAAAACGCCACCATGTAGGTTCGCCTCCAGGATCAGAACTCGAAACCTATCCAGTTGCAGCGAGGGGTGAGACAGGGAGACGTTATATCTCCGAAACTGTTCACCGCCGCCCTGGAAGATGTTTTTAAGCTTCTGGACTGGGGTGGACTCGGCATCAATATCAACGGCGAGTACATATCCCACCTCCGATTCGCTGACGATATAGTGGTCATGGCTGAAACTATGGAAGACCTAAGCACAATGCTCGATGGCCTCAGTAAAGTCTCTCAACAAGTGGGCCTTAAAATGAACATGGACAAGACGAAAGTAATGTTAAATGTCCGTGTCGCACCCACCCCTCTAAAGGTTAGAGACTCTACACTGGAAGTTGTTGACGAATATGTATACCTGGGACAAACAGTCCAGCTAGGCAGGTCCAACTTCAAGAAAGAGATCAATCGATTAATCCAACTCGGCTGGGCAGCGTTCGGGACGTAGTAACTAATTAGTAATCTGTGGTTCGGGAAGCTTCGCAATATCTTCACGTCCCAAATACCGCAGTGTCTCAAGACTAAGGTCTTTGACCAGTGTGTGTTGCTAGAGATGACTTACGGAACTGAGACATGGTCACTTACTTTGGGCCTCATAAGAAGGCTCAAGGTCACCCAAAGGGCAATGGAGCGTGCTATGCTCGGAGTTTCTCTGCGTGATCGAATCAGAAACGAGGAGATCCGCAGGAGAACTAAAGTAACCGACATAGCTCACAGAATCGCTAACTGAAGTTGCAGTGGGCAGGACACATAACTCGTAGAACAGATGGCCGATGAGGCAGTAAAGTTCTCGAGTGGCGACCGCGCACCGGAAAACGTAGCGTAGGCAGGCCTCCCACGCGGTGGACCGATGACCTGGTGAAGATTGCGGGAAGCCGATGGATGCAGGCAGCACAGGACCGGTCGTCGTGGAGATTTGTGGCTGATATGATGATGACTTTTTACGAATTTATAAAATTCTTCACAACTCATGTAAAAATTAATTTTAAATTGAAGAATAGCTTCCACGGTGTCGACTCCCAAGCGATTACGTTCGTCAGTCCACTTCGAGGACATCAATGAAAATACGCGGTCTACAGCTGCGTTATGTCCGGGAATACTGAAAACGTACCTATTCATAAATTTTCTTAAATTTTGCAAGATCATGTGACGCTTCAATCTTAAATATCGTCACCCATTTTTCAAGGATGCCTTTTGCTCGCCATTCTTCAGTTTATACGTTTATTTCAATAATAATTTTCAAATGAATAAATTCAGGAAAGCAGTTGTTGCCATCGATGGATGCACCTTTTTCGTTTCAAATACAAAATAATTTCCTCTATGTAAATCCACTCCGGAACCACGGTCAACTATGTTTTTCGGGACATTTTATAGCTTGTCGGGACGTCGGGACCACCATTGTTAATAACGGTGACATGTCCCGACGTATCAAGATGAATGGCAACCCTGCTAGCTTCACTCTCGACCCAATAACTCTAAATCAAATCTGGATCAAATATACTTCATTATTACAACAGGTTGGTAGGTAATGAAGGTCTACAATACAGCCATGAAGTTAAACTTCTTAGAAATTCAAGGAAACAAATATATATTTTAATGATCAACTCGCTATTATTAAGGCTGGAGTGACATGCGTCTTTTGTTCTCTGTAGCTGACAAAACTAATAAGTTAAAAAGTTTCGTTGGTTGTCTATAATAAAAATTAATATACCTAGTAGATGCCTTTATAAAAAAGTATATAGATTCTAAAAGTAAGTAAACTCAGTTCACCTTATCGCCAGCTAGACAGATTAAAAACACAATCAGTTCTTATGAAATGTAAAAAAAACTTACAAAAAAATAAGAATACCAGGAAAACGCTATTCACTCGCCGCATGCACACACACAGATCGCTTCAGCATTATGTTTATGGCTATTCATAGGTATGTACAAACTTAAAGACAGTAGGTAAGTAATATGTTGGATGTACTTACTGACGAATTATTAATACATTATAATAGAAGTCAAAGTACTCGTACCTACAAAAATATGGTTATAAATAATAAAATTAATTTAATAATAATAATATAATATTTTTTATAAATAATAAAGAAAGCTGCATCTGCCTATTTCTCATAGTTACACGTTAGTAAATAAACAGTCCTTACCTCTTACTACATTGTCCTGTGTAATCGTTATGTTCTTTGGTCCGAGGTGGAACCCCGAGGAGTTGGTGACATTCAAATTTTGTATGGGAGGCAATTCTCCCGGCGTCGGAAACGGCAACGTCTGCGGGGCCTCTAGCTCAGAAGCCCGCGGGCTCACCAGGCCTTGCTCGTTGTTCGGCCGCATCACTGTCACTGCACTGGATATCACATAAAAACCCGAGTTTTTGATGACGTCAGCGTTGACTCAGCAACAACGAGACGTCTAGCCTTGTATTTCGATTCGCGACTGACTGACACTGGTTGATTGTATGCGGACGGCGACGACGCTTGTTGCTGTTATTGTCAGCGCACTCGCATTGATAAACGCTGGCCTTTAGTCCGTATCTCTCTTCGTACTCACTACAGACTATTAAACGGACTAATATTTGGGTATACTACACTACTACTCCTGCTGACAAACTGCTGACTTTATAGCTGTCTCGCTCTCACACACGATTATCAAGCCTGCGAATCCTTTGTCCTCTGCAGTGTAAAAATAAACGAGGCGTAGCATTGAATATGCATGTTTAAAGATACCAATAAATAATTGTAACCTTATAAACCGAATCCACTTGTTCTGTGTGAAAGTTGCGCGATTTTTCCTTTTTACTTTAATAGAGTCTCATATAAATAACCTTGTGACGATATCGTACTTTTTGGATTGTTTTAAATATTTTTTTATATTATCTTCTTTTTAATTTGTTCTTCGTTATGATGTGTTTTTTTTTTGACATTTCGGCTGTCTTTGATTCTTTCTTCATCTTCAAATAAGAACCTTTTCAGGTTTTTGTCTAATATATTTTCTAAAAACTAAAGTGGTGGTGGTGAAAACATATTTTTATTTTACTAAACTAAAGCCTGGCCCTGCCCTCCAAGTCTTTCTAATTTCCATATTTACTTGTGCAAGCTTTGACGTGAAGCAGAGGGCGCGTCGAGGCTGCAACCTACTTAGATCAACGATTTAGGTAGTACTTTTTAGTAAATTAACTGAAACTTACTAAAGAGTTTTTAGTGTTTCGTGTGATTGAAGCCGGTTGATTTTATCGTGTTTAGCGTAGTGTATGTGTTAATTTTCAATGTACAGTTCTAAGAGCTTAATATGAACTAAAATAAAATTAATTAATGCGCCTCTCAAAGCACAAACAGTCGCAAAATGTCCCTGATTTTACCATAGACACAGTGCAATTCTGAGAGCTATGTCGGTTACTTTGGTTCTCTTACGGATCTCCTCATTTCTGATTTGATCACGCAGAGAAACACCGAGCAAGCACGCTCCATTGCCCTTGGGGTGACCTTGAGTCTTCTTATGAGGCCCATGTAAGCGACGATGTCTCAGTTCCGTGTGTCATCACTGGCAACACACACTGGTCGAAGACCTTGTGGTATGAAAATACAAAAAACGATTGATTGATTGATTGAAAACACTTTATTGCACAACATAAGAGAAAAAAAAAGATACAATGATTAAGGAAGTTGTACATATAGGCAGTCCTATCGCTAACAAGCGATCTCTTCCAGACAACCTTTAGGTGAAGGAAACATGAGAAATCATTATTAAAGAAAGCATCAATGAAGCGAATACAAGCATCCTTAAATGCAAAAGTTGACCTCTAACGCTTCATTCGCTCAGCCAATATCTGTGATATCAAACTAAGTTCGGCACAGATTTAAGTGCCTTAATGGGAAGATAATAAAGCCTTCCCTGTACGCATGAAACCAGTATGTAACCGATAATCGTACTCGTCTTATCAGTCATGGCTAGGGCAACTCTTTTTCTCTTTATGGCTCTACATTTTTCTATGATTGGAACTCCTTATCATTGACAACGATTAATGTATGTTTACTCTTTGTTTACGATTATCTCTTTATGCTACTTTTTAATATAAAGTTAATGAATTACTTAGCAAACGTGATTATTATCAGGAACAATCTGACACTAAATATGAAAAATGAACTTTTAAAATAACCCACTTAACTCTTAAATCTGCGTGGCTTTAAGTTAATATTTTGCCTTTTAATTTCAATGATTGCACATTATTATTGTAATGATTGCGCATTATTAAAATCAATATTTGCACTATCGGACTGATGGACGGAAGGATTGATGAATGAATTAAATTAAAATATAAAAATTCAAATCATAGTGAAAAAACATTAAAATTATAGTGGAAACATTCAAAATTATAGTGCAGAGTATTTTAAAGCTAGGCCCTTTTATAAAGAGAATTATTTTTAAAGTTCAATATACATCCCTTATAATTATTTTCACCGCTGTCAGTTGCAGAAACTGTCTTCATCTTTGATAGACGAGTCATAAAACATTTATCTCATATTAGATTTAGTTAAAAAGGCGCTTATTTAATTTATTTTTTATTAACAATTGGTAAGCCCTTGGCATCATCTCAACTGAAGCTTCGGCATTATCGTCGAAGATGAAAGCGGGCTTACAAAGATTCTCCAACGCAATGAGAAACTGGAATGAACTTATCTTCGAGCCGAAAGACATGTTGTTGACCTTGATGTTTGACAGCAAGACTTAGATAAGATATCAGTAGCTAGCCAGGTGGGTTTAAAAATACCTTAAACCCGCGAGAAGTTAATGGACTTAACCATTACGCCACGGAGGTGGTTAATATTTTTCACAGCGTTCGTTTTAGGTTTCAGCGCTCATCAGTCTTTCATCACTCTCCGCATCCATGTAAAAGAATATTATGCAAAAACAAATTGGGGACAACGGTGCTGGTTGTACAATTATTTTCTTTTAGTTTAATTTAATACTTATAACATAAGCTTCATTGTATAATCGTTTGTTGTTCTAAATAAAATAAAATAAATAAAACCCGACCAAGTCCGATTCAGACTCGCTCACCTAGGGCTCCGTACCACCACATCTCTGGATAAGGACACTTAAAAAAATCGAAAACTATACATCATGAAAATAATTAAAATCTGTTTAAGCTTGTGCCAATGAAACCCTTTTATACCCTATATGACACGGTTAATTCAATTCAAAATTTGGACCACCGTTCGTTGTATAATTGATTACGTACTTAAAATAAAGACTATATTTTTTATGATATGCCGTTTTCAAATTTTCCCTATATTTGTAGAATAAGACTATATTACTTGCCAAATTTCACAGTTCTAGGTCAACGTAAAATACCCCATAAATTCTGATTCCCTTGAAAGTATCTAAATATACGTTTTTGCGGCATAGACGGCCGTATCTTTTTTTACGTTAACTTAGAAGTTTGATTTTTTTACAACTTCTCACTCGATACCTCCACGCGTTCCCGAGATAAAGGGTCTTGACAGACAGACAGACGTACAACGAAGTGATCCTATAAGGGTTCCGTTTTTTACTTTTGGGGTACGGAGCCCTAAAAAGAATAAAAGATTGGATACCAGACTGGGAACTGGGTACCAAATACTTAAGTCCATTATGTAGTTTCTATCAAAATCAAAAGTAAGCGTGAAAGTAATGCTTTCTATCCCTTTTAGTTTCAAACTAGAGCTCACCTACTTATATTACATGTAACTTTCCCATCCGTAGGCTTTTAGGTACACGCTTTTATTTGAAAATAATTTTAAAATTTTGTATTCTTTCCAACAAACCTTTTCATTTGATACCCATATCATAGGGGTGAATAAAAAAATAAACAAGTCCGCCATCTTTGGGAGTACACCAAAATGGATGTAGAATGACGTCACCTTGTCTTCCCATGCATTGTGCTCCAAACTTTACGTGTATGCAAAATTTCAGCTAAATCGGAAACTGGGAAGTGGTTCCAATTTAGCCTCCAAGATTTGTCCCCAAATAACTAACACGAAAAGTTAATGTAAAGCTTCTAAAATGAAGGTCTTATATCCCTGCAGAGAATTAAGAAAAGAAAGTTATTACGGCCTAAATCATAAACACTTGTTATTTTAAAGGTAGATATGATAAAAATATAATTTTGTAAAAAAATTATATTATTAAAAAAAACATGAGATAATGGTGGTACCTACAAATTTTTGTTCTTACTTGTAGTTAATACCTGTACTATGAATCAGCCCGCTTATATCAAACGTTCACCCTACATAATCGATCGACTAAAAATGGATTAGAGATAGGTTACTACGAGCTACGAAATCAGCGCGGCGTAGCTTATCAGCGGTTATATATTTCCGATGGTGTTTTTATAATTCCAGCTGACATTGGTGACTGAGGACGTTTTATCATAAGCCCAAAGAGTTTTGCATATCTAGCAGAACAGAGTACGAGAGGGCTTCGTTCAGGCTAGAAGGACCCGATCAGGTGGAACTCGTAGCCGGAAGTATGGGCCCGGTTGTTTTGACGAGGATTATGGGGTCACAGGTAGCCCATTGCTGATGGATTTCGCCCTTTGGCAGGCTTGACAGCTTAACCTCAACCTTGCGATTATATAGCAAGGGGAGCTATTGCCGTGTCGGCAGGGACCACCTGCGGTAAGTCTTGCCGCTAGACTACTCCCTCAAGGAGCGAATCCTGGTACTTTAAATGGCGAGTGTTTCATGGTAGTCAACCACTATAATAATAAATAATGATAATAAATAAATATTCTGGGACAAATCACACATGGTCATCTGGCCCCAAAGTAGGATTCCCTGTGTTATGGGTTACCAGAGACTGATATACATACTTATATACGTTTTCAAGCTTTGTTGCTGTTATGTGTATTTTGACTTCTGCCGTAGAAGTTAAGGCAAATGTTCTTTGCTTCTTTGTAGCCCAGATTAATACTACATTATTTATTTTAAAGCATTGGCCAGTATACTATAGATAATCCATTGAGAAATATGCCCAATCTGCGTCCATGTATGCAATCAATGTGTGTAGATATAAATAAAATTTAAGGTACCTTAAGAGTCGTTTGGCTACTTGCAAGCAGAGAAAAAAACACTCTCTAATAGAGGTATTAAGCCACAGAACACTCCTCCTCATAGGAATAAAGCGCAAGGTCAAACTGCTAACTCCCCTGGATAATATTTATCTCAGCTGCCAGTAAGATTATCCAAAACGATTAAATTTAATTTACTGATGAGTGGAGCGCACATTTTTCACCTCTGTGGACTGAGTTAACTAAAAAAAAGCAAAGCTTAGGTTTCATCAGGTTACATCAGGTCTATTCAACCTCCGGTATTCGAATAACCCCCATTTAGTTACGCGAAATTCTATGGTTTCGTTGTCTATGGTATTTCTATTTTTAGATTTTGTATGAAAAACATCTTTGCGGACTGTAACGTAAGAGACGTAAGTTTGTGAATTAAAAATCATACAATTAAGCCAACCTAATACAAGGGAAATTACCTCATTTTATCGGCTTTCCAAAAAGCTAATAAGACAAAAAAAATAGTTATACCAAAATTAATGATTTCTTTAAAAAGGGTACATCAGGTCCCATAATTTTTTTTATGATTGTACGATTTTCAAGATTTATCATACATTTCCTATCATCAGACAATCAGTAAATCTCTAGCGTCATTTAATATCTTTGGTTTGCTAATCGAAAAATAGCAATAATTTTGTTTTTCATACAAAATTAATAGATAATGTATGAGACTTGATACACCCTTCTGGATAATTCCCATTTTTTAATGATTTTTTTAATGTCTTAACTTTTATACCTTTTTGAAAACCTAACAAAACTAAGAAATTTATCTTGTACTTGGCTGGCTTAATAGATGATTTTTTTTTCATAAACTAACGTCAAATTCCTCAAACATGTTTTCCATACAAAATCTGAAAATCATAATGCGAATATCGCGAAAACCGTTGGGGATGATTCGAGTACTCCTAGAGGTGCTCTATCTCTGCACTTTCGCTTACCTAAACTCGTCTAATTGAACAACTTTCTTCAAGAAACATATGATAAATTTGCAAAACATTTTTCTGACTTCATAGGAAAATTGAAAATGTAATAGAGAGCTCTTCGGGCCGGCTAGCCTGAACACTTCGCGAGCACTTAATAGGATCTCGTGGCGGTTCACTGGGGGTTTCAGGATTAGAGAGTTTACTATAGAAACGATCGGTCACTAGTTAACACAAAAGCAATCGTATTTATTTCTGTTTTAACATGGATTTCTTAAATCTAGATTCACTGTACCTTGTTTTTGAATACAGTTGCTCGAAAAGTGGTCCTTTAAATGCCAGTAAAGTGTGCGAAAAATTGATTTTACCATATACGTGCTTTTACTTGACTACTTTTTTCATTTCTAGCCCGGAGGAATGAGACATTTCTAGCAAATCCTACTAATATTATAAATGAAAAAGTTTGTTAGAATGTAAGGATGTATGTTTGTTACTCTTTTACGCAAAAAATACTGAACGGATCTGGCTGAAATTTGGTGGGTAGATATATTAGGACCTGGATTAACACAAATGCTACTGTTTTCTACGCTCACGAGCCGCTTGCGGCTCGAGCACTGTGCACCCTCGACAAGTCATAGAAACGTTACCCACGCGGGTGAAGCCGCGGGAAACAGTATATGATAATCAAAGATACAGAATCTTCTTTAAGACTTTTGATAGGAGAATATTAAAAGAGATAGGTTGTTCCTCCGTGAGGTTAGTACATAACGCTAGGTGATACGATTCTCTTTGGGTTATATCTTTGTAAAGAAAAGGAAAAAATATGAATGAAGCGGAACCGGTTACACCAAGGAATAGGTCATCTTTTTCAAGGAGATATTAATGCTTATAAAAACATTTTCAGAAGCCTTACTGTAGTCTATTTATGTTAAAATTAAAAAAAACTTACGCATGCGTACGTGTGCTAGCTAAAACATAGCGCAATTTTCGTAAAACTGAATTAGGATGTTTTACTAGTGAAAACTAATAAAATTACGAATAGTCAACATAAGTGTAATGAAAACATAATTATGTGTATGTATAATAAAAAAAACAAAGTGAGATTACTCCCCATATATTTGAAATGAGCCACAACATATATTTTGTTTTTCTGTCACAGTCGTTTTTTATTATATCTGTTTTCTCACAACTGTATTGATAAACGTCGTATACATGGGTGTTAAAGAAAATAACAAACTCGCGACGATGGTAAACCCTCGCCTGCCTCGTAAATGTCACTCGTTTGTTAATGACCTTTTTACCACCCTTGTATTATACATAACTATTCTTAAACACTAGAGATACCTAATTCACGTATTAATAAATACACTACGAACGCGGTGCCAAGCCTAATTACGCACAGCTACTAATGATTCAATTACCGGAGGACTATCCAGCAACGTCACAACAGCATATCCGGAAATAGAATAGGCAAAACCGGCCAATCAGCTGGCCGATTTGTATAAAAAAAAAGAATTCGCGACTTGAGCTAAGTTGTAGAACTAAAGTTGTTCAGTTCGATAAGTACAAGCCACTTTAAAGTATCACCACACTTATACGTTACACCTGTATATATGGGACCGACGCGACGACGCAAAGATTCTACCCGAATAACACCCAATTACGGGGAAAAGCGTCGGTGGCTCAACCGGTAACGACTCGGTCCATCTAACCAGAGGTACCGGGTTCAAATCTGGACGGCCAATGTACCAATGAGTTTTTAAAAAACTTACGTACATATACTTACCGATTGCTTTAACGGTGAAGGAAAACATCGTGAGGACACCTGCATACGCCTGCGAAGAAACTCGAAGGTTGTGTGTGAAGTCGACCAACCCGCACTGGGCCCGCGTGGTCGACTAAGGCCTAATCGCCCTGTTTCAGGGTAGGCTCGAGCCCCTCGGTGGGGACGTCTATGAGCTGATATAAAACGGGGAAATTCACGGTAAATACCCGTGGAAACACCCGATTGGAAGAATAGTTGATTAGAATATATTCAGACAAAAAATGTCAAAAGCCTCCTCCAAAAAATTCCACAGCGGCCGTTCCTGCCGTATAGAATAGTCTTCTTAATATGTATGTATGTTTAAAGCTTTATTGCACACAAGAAATAATTAACATTAACATTGTTTTATCGGACTTAAGTTTACAAAGGTGGTCTTAGCGCTAAAAGAGATCTCTTCTAGACAATCCTTGGCAGATAAGATACATATATTCAAATATAATAAGTAATACAACGATAGTGCAAGACTTCTATTATTATTATAGCTCGGGGTGCGTGTTGAAGCTCATGCGTGACTTCAATGGTTTTTTTTTTGCTGGTTGGTTAATGGTTATGTAGCGGATGTCTCGGATTCCGAACTTCCCCGCCTGGGTCGTTTCAAAGCAGTAGCAACTTCTCTCCTAATCGTGGGAGCTAGGGATTATGAAATTTGATAAAGCTTGCTCACTGGTGGGTTTAAAAGGCGACATTATTTCGAGCAGTATCGACGTGGTGTACGTTAGCAGGATACTATCATCATCATCATCATCATATCAGCCGAAAGACGTCCACTGCTGGACAAAGGCCTCCTGCAACGATTTCTACAACAACCGGTCCTGCGCTGCCCGCATCCAGTGGCTTCCCGCGATCTTCACCAGGTTGTCGTTTTCCGGTGCGCGGTATACACTTGAGAATTTTAATGCCCAAAAGGCCATCTGTTCTACGAGCTATGTGACCTGCACACGGTTACTTCAGTTTAGCGATTATGTGAGCTATGTCGGTTACTTTGGTTCTCCTGCGGATCTCCTCATTTCTGATTTGATCGCATAGATAAATTCCCAACATAGCTCGCTTCATTGCCCTTTGGGTGACCTTGAGCCTGCTTATGAGGCCATGTTCATGTTTGACAGAATACGAGTATTATATCACCCAACAAAGTTAAGCCGCTGGTGCCGGTTTATATAACTAGATGGCAGTCGATAAGGGTCTTCAGGAGGCTCGAGTTTCCATACAAACGTAGTTCCCCTTTAATACAAAAACTACATGCCGGATTTAATCCAAACTTTGCAAATATATTGAGTAGACCCAAAGCGATGTTTGTAATTTGTTTTCGATATACAAATAGAAAACGGAAAAATATGAGAGCAGAGTCAAACTTTCAGTACAAAACTAATTTTAGCCTTCATTTTATTATATCATCTCATATACGTCCCCACCGAGGGGCTCGAGCCTACCCTGAATCAGGGCGATTAGGCCTTAGTCGACCACGCGGGCCCAGTGCGGGTTGGTCGACTTCACACACAACCTTCGAGTTTCTTCGCAGGCGTGTTGCAGGTTTCCTCACGATGTTTTCCTTCACCGTTAAAGCAATCGGTAATTATATGTACGTAAGTTTTCGAAAAACTCATTGGTACATTGGCCGTCCAGATTTGAACCCGGTACCTCTGGTTAGATGGACCGAGTCGTTACCGGTTGAGCCACCGACGCTTTTTCGAGCCTTCATTTAGTTAAGTTTAAATTTACTACGATGAAAACTAATTACAAACATCGATATGTGTCTACTCCATTTTGCAAAGTTTGGATTCGATCCTTCATGTAGTTTTTGTATTGAAGCTGAACTACGTTTGTATGGAAACTCGAGCCTCCTGGGGACCCTGCCGTGTGAGATTGGAGTCTGCCCTAACCTTTCCCAATTTGAAAGAGAACCGTGCCCTACCAGCGGGGACGTTATGGGGTGTTAACTATTAAAATCACCAACAACTAATTTATTATTATCATATCAGCCGGAAGATGTCCACTGGACAAAGGCCGCCCCAAGGATTTCTACGATGACCGGATTTCGACAACTAATTACCAACAACAAATTCATTATTATCATCATCATATCAGCCGAAAGATGTCCACTGGACAAAGGCCTCCCCAAGGATTTCCACGATGACCGGATTCCGACAACTAATTACCAACAACAAATTCATCATCATCATCATATCAGCCGAAAGATGTCCACTGGACAAAGGCCTCCCCAAGGATTTCCACGATGACCGGATTCGGACAACTAATTACCAACAACAAATTTTGTCTGTTGCGCAGTACCTACAGTGGATGGTGCATCAAAGCTAAAGGTTTCTGCAAGGGGTTTGATACTAATGTAATTAGTGGTGCAGTTGGCCAGCTTGACTGTCAGGGTTTCTATGTCGTTAGTTGAAATTTGATTTGTTGTTTAAATATCAATATCCAATTTTCAATACATATCAGATCACATTTTTTTTACAGATTTTATTACTTAACCGTCATAAATTTGTAAAACCATTCCAAATTTGAGCTTTATGGCAGTCGGCTTTAAAGCAAACGGCTGACAAACCGACTGAAGAATAGACTAATCGACAAACGGACGTGTGACGAAGTTTTAAGGGTTCCTATTGTGCCTGCTTCCCCCTAAAAGCAAAAAAATACTGTGAACGTGTGGGGCTTTAGAATGTTCACATCGAAGTGTTTTTTTAGTTGAAAAATTAAGTATGTTTGGCTGCACCTCACCTGATGGTAAGTGCTGATGTAGCCACGGCTCGAGAGCACGTTCTTGTTTTCGCTTTAAGTTCTATAAAAGTTCTTAAAACAGTCGAGTAAAAGTGCTGTAAACGTTTACTCGACGCGAAAAAGGCGCAAATTATTCAGACTAAAGTCCTATTAAAGTGGAATAAGCGCTGAGTAAGCAGCAAAAAGATGCTGTAAGATTTGAGTAAAAGTGGTAGAAAACACTAAGAGTGTTTTAAGAGCAACCAAAATGCGTATATAGGATATTTAGTTCAATAAACGCAATTGATTTGCTATTATACAGATAAAGTGTGCTATAATAGCAGCCGAATTGCTTTTATTCGCCTTTTTAGTTCTACAACAGCGAATAGAATGCTTTTACTCGACTAATAAGTGCTGTAAACGATCTTACGGAGGCTTTTATACCACTAAGTTAATGAAAATATTCAACTCAACGAGTGCGAAGTGCTTGTGTGCTAATTATTTGTAAAACAAGTAAACTATATTTCAAAGGCAATATTACCATATTATTAATAATATTAAGTAATTATCAAGTTTTTGAGCAATCAATGTGTTTATTTTTACTGTTCGTGTAGCTACTCCAAAACATCATGCGCAACAAGCTTTATTGATAAACCCAAAGGCATTTTTACATAAACATTCATGCGCTGCCTATTTTCTTAAATTTGACGACTAAGTTATAAAATTAAATATATTTTAAATAATTATCTTTAATGCTATGTCCATATTGATGATTTAGTTGCAGTTACAGCTAACTTATTCCATTAAAAGTCGAGTAAAAGTGCTGGTCACCACATTTATAGCACAAGGTGTCGCCATGATAATAAGATTTAGGGTTCGCTTGGTACGAGACCAAAAAACCAATTTAATTAATTATGATTATTTTTCTTTAAAGGAACATCTTATTTCATAAAACAATGCCAGACTTCTTGGATGTTGATACCTTTCTTAACAAAGATGATTTAAAACAACTTGACCAATTCAGATGGCCTTGGAAGGAAACGCATTTAATATTATCAGATAAATGTAACGGATGTGGCCTTGGGACAAACGATAACTCAAACCGAAGAAGGTTTCACTTTGTTTTACCTGACATTAAAATAAAACATTTACTAAATACCGGTTTCTTTTGGTGTCGAGGTTGTGCTTACTTTGCTGTTTATGATCATTTTACGAATGATGAGTGTTATTATTGTAACTAAATATTTTTACAACCCTAAGGTGAGTGTAGTACGAACTTTACTCAGGGCGTTCGCAATGTCACGCGTGATCATGGTGGCCAGCTCGGCTCATGTCATGCTGTTTTCGAAGAGGAATTCGGGCTTTGAGTAGAGGTCAAGTTACGCTGGAAACTGGACTTTCTTTTTGGCTATAGCAGTCGGGTTCTTTTTATAGGGGTTCTATTTTATTTAGATAGATAGACACAACTACAACACTACGAGATGTGTTAATAGATTATACCTCGTCTGGGAGCACTTTTATACTCGGGAAAGTCCCTAAAACTTATCTGCAGTTGCCCTTCTCGCTCACATGCTCAAATTGTCGACGGGGAAGTTCCAAACCTCGAAATAAGAAAAACAATTTTGAACTTAAATTGTATGACTATAAAGTTGTTTCTTTGAGGAATCGTAAAAAATAAGTGGTCGGTTAATTTTGCTTAGTAATGCAGAGAATAGTAAACCGTAATAGTTTACAGTAAGGCTGGAATTGAAAAAATACAGCTCTTATAGTAATGACATTTTGTTAATACTATGTCTTCACAAGTAGTTATCTACAAGCCAGTTTTATTCATTTCAGTTGTGAAGTGAGCCATCATGACGTGGGTTGCGAAATTCGTTTTGTTTATTTTGAATATTGTGATGTGCGTGTAATTTTTATAGCTAACAGAGTTAATTATTGTGTTACTTGAGTCTACGGAACCACTTAAAATACTCGGACTCGCGCTTGGAAATTCACTAGCGTTACTTGCAGAAATTAAGTTTTGCTGAATCAGTTTTGCAGAGCATTTCATCTGATCCAACGTTTTTTTAACTTTTTTATGAAAATGGCCGCTTTTTTCAATTTCTTCCATTTGTTTTTATCCATTTTGATAGAAAAATACTCGCGAAAACGTCTTCAAGGTATCGATCAACAAAATGGACGGACTTGTGCTGTTACTGTTTCCCAGAACTCTACAATACTACTTTAAACTGAGTAAATATCGTATAAAAGCTCTTAATTACACTACAGCTCCTATACAAACGTTTTTAATTCTATTATACGAGTTAGTCTATAAGCGTGCAGTAACAGCAGCAATGTTGCCATAAGCAATTCGATTGCGTTTATAGAGCTTTTATAGAAACATAAAAGAGAGCTGAGTAACGGCTGTATAAAAGCACCCAATTCAGCGAATCAGCTATTCTACAGCTATTATACGACTGTTATAGATCAAAAGATCGAATAACGAGTATTTTAGCCACTTTAATTCAGCATCTGCTAAAAGGTGGAGTAAAAGTGCTAAAACATAGTGCTGTAAACGTTTATTCGACGTCCTTAAAGCACACATTAGCAATATTGCCAAATAGTCGAGATAACCGCTATTATACGATAAATGGGTGTTTTAAGAACAGTTACTCGGCTCTTATACGATTAAAGGCTGAGTAAACAAATTCTTATTCGACTATTTTGCTGCTTGGGGCACTCTCGTATTGAAGATTTCTAAATTGTACGAATCGGGGAACACAGACGCTGGCAGTACTCACTCAAAAACCAACTTGAGGGGTCTAATAGAAATTAATAGGGAACAATTTTTTTTAAGTACCCACTTCACAGGTTACTAAGCAAAATGTGACATATTTTTGAGAGGGGCGTCTTAAAACACTCGTGAAACTAGGCGTCGTCATTTGTTCTGCCACTTTGCAGAAATAGTTAAGTTTAATTTTGATTTCCCATACAATGTCGCTAATCTGCTGATCTATTTGTACGAAAATTACCAACAAAAACAAAATTTTAGGAAATTTATACAACAAATATTGTTTAGTTTCTTAAGTTAAATTACTCTACATTTTTTCAAAAAAGTATCACTTCTATTTTGCCTAACACCCCGTATTTGTATTGGTCATGTGGAAATTAAAATAAATTCAGAGTGACAAATTATTTGTTTTATTTTCATCACAAACTCACATAGTTACTTATTGGCTATATTATAATTTATAATTAATATAATATAACTATATCTTCTATGATTATAATGTGTTATTGCAAAAAAAATAGAGAAGTTTATTATTTTAAAATTTACTACACCTAATTGTTTTCAATTTACATTAATATAATGCTTAACTTTTTTACATTCCTAAATTATCTAATGTAATTATCACGTGGTTTAGTTTACTCCATCTATGGAAGTACAGTCAGCATAACAATACTTTATGGAAGTATTTTCAATACTTATACAAAGGAAGAAGTAAGATTACCGTACTTACTGAATACTAACTGCACCATAGATAGCTACACAAAACTCGTAAAAACGTACCAAGAAATTTTCGCTGGATAAGATAAACAGTTTGTGAAGTCAACTTTACTAGTATGTTTCGTTCGTATTGAACATTATAGATGTGTTTCTTGAAAAAAAATAGTTTTAGTCATTCAAAAATCTGATTTAAAATTCTTTATATACTAAATGAATAAGTATGTATTATAAACATCCAGAATCAATGTTGATAAAGTCGCTTTTGAGTCGTGATATTTTTTTTAAGTTGGAATTTAAAAGGAACTGTTATCACCTATTATACCATTGAATCAAATCATAAAATTCTCATTAAACTAGCAATAAATTTGTATCACTCTACACATTGCCCGATTCGTTTGTAGTCGTTGCGGTTACACGTTTGACAGAGATCAGAAAGTGTCTTACGAAAATTAAACGTTTTAATCAATCATCTAAAAAGTCTTCCTTACAAATGTGAAAAATGTAGTCATCTGGTCCGTATGACCTACGAGGTATACGAAAATCATGATTAGGTAAGTATATGATTTAAAATTTAAAAATTCATGTTTTCCTAATTTTAAGGCGAGGCATTGCTTGGAACAGTTGTCTCTGTCTTTTTCTTTACGTGTAAAGAGTAAAACATAACCACACTTTTGCACTTTTTCAATGTTTTTTCGTTTCAATTTAAGAACAACAATTAATTAAAGTGTGTGTTTAGAATAATCGAATAAGAAAATTTAAAGGTACTAAATCGGTCTGCTTTGCCTGTAAAGTGCAAATCTCTGTCATAAAAGACATGTCTTTAATATATTTTTTCTGTTATAAAAGTTAAGGATTCATATTCTACAACTGACAAAATGAAGTCATTGAAATGAAGAATCAGGTAACAAAATATCACTTTCATATGTTTTGTGATTGCTGAGAAAAATCGAGATCCCTGCGACCAAAGTTTCCAATGCGTCCCCTTAAGATTACTCTTTCGTAAAACTTTCCGACAACGATTAAATTCATCTAAATACTGTTACAAATTATACAGATTTAGACATGTCATCTTGTTTACTTTAAATACCTATAAACATATTATTCACTACCTACACAATACTATCGAGAGTTGTGACGATATAATGTTTTACTTAATAAAAACATTTACTTACACAACTATTACTTGGTTATATCCACTAAAACATTATAACGCCACAACGTTAATTAAGTACCTAAAAATAATATATCATTTTGATCTAGGTGATAGCAACTACTCTTTTATAAGATTTACTTAGTTACTCTATAAAAAAACATAATAAAATAGGTATAAATAAAGTTATAAGTACTTGTATAATAAAATATTTGTATAAAAATTGGACTTTTAACAAGTATACATAACAAATATATAAATACTAAACGTGTTTTAAAATTACATACCTATTAAAATACGTATAGTAAAGTGAATAATTTACAAAATACAAAATTATTATTTGTCTCTTAAGGCACAGGATTAACGATTTACGTATGAAATACCTAGTCGGGAGTTCAATTAAATAAAGACAGAGACATTTTGATCTAAAGCAGAATACAACAATAAATTTCAAAAAGTCCGCCTAGTTTATAAAATAAAAAGATGCGAACGTAAAAAGTAAAATTTTAGCATTGTTTTTTATGCTCCAATCGAAGCACTAGGTACATTTTTAAGTTTTATTTATTGATCATCTTTCTGTTTTTAGGTTTAATACAAGCAACTTTTTGAATCCGGCTATTTTTGAAACACTAAGCTATAATGATAGTAACGCAATTTGCAATTTTGAGCTTATCATCTGACAGTATCACGTTGTCGTATATCACAGGAATTGTGCATTCCACATACCTACCTAAAATTGTAACAATAAATACGATTTGTAGAGGATTCGATTATAATTGCAACAACATTACAAATTCAGAATTTAGGAGATCATATCTCCTGTTTCGCATCTTGTTCTTAGTAAGACATCGCTCACCATACAACATATTGGTCCAACCTGTCTGTGGTCGACGAAACTATAATACAATTACTATAATATTCATAGAAACAACTTGGTACAAAGTTAGTTACCTGCTTTCTAACAAAAAGGTTATAACATCATTAAAAGATGTGTCAAAATATTCGAGAAAAGTTGAAATTTTAGATATGAAACTGAAATTTCAACAAAGCGAGTCTTCACGAGTAAAGTATAAACAAATACAGATGGCTTTTGTTGTATTTATTGCAAATACACAATTACTTATGTACGTCATGTAACTAAGTAAAATTTTAATTGATTTCTTATTTAACACTTAATTATACAATACTATTCTGATGTAAATCAGTAGGATTTGAAATGAGTTAATTCACTTCAAGGCTATTACAGTGTAAATATTTGATTTTATCGAATATTTTCGTAACACTCGCTAATTTGAAAATGATTTTCTTATTTTTTCCAATATGAATGAAAAAGTTTGGCTTGTTGCGTGGCTTTACATTAGCCGCACCATTTGTTAATCGATGGTGTCGTAAGAGGCGACTAAGATATTAACAAAAACTGTAGGATGGGCAGCAGCGTCCTTCCCGCGTACTGTGCTATCACACTGCACAGTGGTGTGATGATTATTATCATCACAGACCAAGCAAGCTGATTAGCAATAAGGCAAACAGAACAAAATGCTTAACATTAAATCATATTCAATACTAAAAATCACAGTCGTTGCTTGACTGGATTTCAACGCACTGCGGTGCGCCTATCTGTGTTTGAAAAGATCAGTCATAAAATAATTCTTAATGCGTCCACTGTCTATGAGGTTTTGTACGAATTTGTACTTGTAAGGTCTATTTTCCGATTCAGATTGTATAAACTATTGTTGGATATATAAATAGCTCTAGTTAAATTCGAGATAATATTTTGTATTGAAAAAATCATACTATAGTTGTATATTTGTACCTACAAAGTGTTGTATGGCATGAGTCGCTCGTGTGGGCGTGGAGAGGCGCGGACGCCGGCCTGCGCCCTTGAGCGGGTCCGTGGCAACCCCGAGTGTAACGGGGAGTCTACAGATGTGTAATGACGATCTCATCGTCGATTTCGTCCTTTTCGTCGTCCTCTTCCGGAGGCTCCTTAGCGGCTGCCGCAGCCACCGCAGGGTCCTCTGCGATAGCTTTCAATCGACGAGCCTGAAATATCACACGCATGGCTGTAGCAATTTAAAAAATACTGTGAGAATTGGCCAGGTGTGAGCCGGACTTACGCACCAAGGGTTCCGTGACATCACACAACACCTTTGTGTTATTTATTTCATTTTAATGTAAAAGACATCAACAAGATGACCCAGTCCGATGCTTTTAATGTATTACGAGTACGTTGTGTATTAAGGAACGTTAAGATAAACAAGTTCACCTCTTTTGTTTTTTTTCTTTATCATTATATCAGCCGAAAGACGTCCACGCTCGACAAAGGCCTCCGCTTTAGTTAAAAATCTAAAAACCTATTTTTTTTAATTCTTTAGATTTTCACCACGATCGTTCCCGCGCTTTTTTCACCAAGTTGTCGGTCCATCGAGTGGGAGGTCTGCCTACCCTACGTTTTCCGCTGCACGGTCATCACTCGAGAACTACTTTTTCGATAGCTTTTTTTAAAAATATTTTTAAGAAATCGCCATAATAATATAATAAAGAAAAAAATAAAATATTAACACGTATTAAGTGTAATTTTTTAACAGCTGCCTATCGCGGCTTAAAAGATCCCTTTTGTGTTGGGGAATCTTTGTAATCCCGCTTCCATCTTCGGCATCATCATCACATCAGGTGAGATGATGCCAAGGGCTTACCAATTGTGCTTGAAAAATAGGATAGACGGACAAAAGGATGGACGGTGATAGACTTTTTAATCCAAATAGTTCTACCGGTAGAGCTGCTAGTAGAACTAGATGGATAAAACGGATATTAGGCGTGGCTTCGTAATAGAATCCCGTTAGCACCTTTTAAGTACGAAACCCTAAAAGAAGAATGCATATCATCATCATTAACATAGCCGAGCCGAACTATGGGTCCTACGTTGCTCGCATCACGCGGCTTGCTACAATCTTCACCAGGTCATCTGTCCAATGAATGGGAGGCCTGCCTACGCAACGTCTCCCTGTGCGTGGTCATCTCTGAAGCTATCTACTATCGCCACTGATGGCAAATAGTCTTACTGAATGAAAGTCTTCGTATAACCAACCTTTCTCTTGTGCAGTATCTCCACGACAATGTAGCCGGCCATGCCAATGAGCAGCACCACCATCATTACATAGAGCTTCATCCTAGCGCAGAGGTGTGTAGAGTAAGCATACGCAACCACGAAGCCAGCGCTCTCCCAAAGACGGTAGTTTGAGAACGCAGCCTCCTTGTTGCGTCTGAACAGTACTCCGTACAGACCTGGAAAGTTAGGATATCAAAGTCTGTAAATTAATTCGTAAAGACAGCATTGGCACAGTCTAAAGCGAACGGAGATGTCTAAAAAGGGCAATCGTGCGGGGGGTGAGGACAGGGAAGGGCGAGCTCAAACTGCTATAGTCACCGTTGTTCAGCCCCTGGGGACAATTTATTCAAGGTTACCAATGACCAGTGATGTCGGCTTTGATGCAAACATCCAACGCAGATATCACTGTGTCTTTTGCACTAAAGCAATGGCGCTGAAAATGGCAATACTGGCATATCTGTCAGTGAGCAACAAAGAAGTTCGATACATTTAGTACTAATATGAGGTACGAGCACTATTATAATAATTTATATGTAGTTAGCATGGCTAAAAATGAAACAGGCTATCACGGCCAATCTAGTAGGCCCATGAGAGTCACAGTCTAGTAGATTTCCAGTAAACTTATGATAAAATTTTTGGACCACCAGCAGGACCTGGCTATATGTATACTGGGTTTGATTTTAGTCAATAACGCCAGGTTTATAAAGTTCTACTCGAATCTCAATTATTTTTTCTATCAGCCAGATTGGACTACTTTGTATAAAAAGTTAAAATTTTTTTGTTATCAATTTTTTTTTGGCATTCATCAAGTCAAACGTTGTTGACTCTGTGTAGATATGTTTTTTTTGGCTAAAATCAGCGTCACCACTTTTACGATAATTTACATCCAATATGTTAGTTAATTCTAGTTATCACTGAAGAATTTAAATAAATAAACAGTAAAAAAACCAAAAAAATAATTGTAATTAAACAAATCAGTTACAAAAAATCTACAATTTGTACAACAGTTTCTCGTGTGGTTATGGTACCGCTCCATAGACCATCGTCAATGTGGAATAATATTGATCAGGAGACGTTCTATTGAGTTGCCACTGACATCAAAAAATAAAATATTCCTAGCTTTGTTCGCCCTTTAAGTCTGTATAGTTATCGGCTTATTAGGCAATGGTTGGAGAAGTTAGCGAGGATGGTTCATTCATCTTAACTGCATTACATTACATTACATTTGGTAGGACTTTAGTTGATGGGCACATGTCTCTATTTTGATTCCCGTTTTGCAAGATACAAACGAACATGTAACCAGCAGCTTCTTTACTTGTTTATAATACTAACCAACTTGCTAGTTTGGTTGAACATAGACATATTTCATTCTTTCGTCACGTCAAACCTGAAGATTTTTATTTGTAAATTATTGTAATTATTTTTGTACAAAACTGCATTGATATTTGACTGATTTGCTTTGAAAATAGATGATTGATAGAGCACGTAAGTAATGTTACATACTTACAGAAACACCAAGTGATAAAAATGCGTAGACATAATGCGACTGCATGTTATTTGAATGATATAACTTTATTCTGTGACTTAAGTTCATTACCAATGTAATGTAAACAACAATAACATGTTTAAAGTTTATGTGAATAGTGGACGGTGATCTACTCGTGTGTGGATACCCTCGGATTGTTTTGTTTAAAGGTGACAGCTGTTAATTTAATCCTCGTAAAAATTGAATAGTTTAACAGGTTTTTCCACGTCTACATAGCTTAATGAATAGTGCGAGATGTCATTAGATTCATCTTGATACATAGGATACATTTTACCCGAGTTCCCAAAAAGAGGATTACTGTTTTTATGCAGTCGTGTTTTACTAAATTTTTAATTTAAAGTTAAAAATATAAACACTGAGTTATGCTATAGTAGGGTTGCTTCCACTTGAATAAGCTGACTGAGTAATCTGAATAATTTTTAATTATCTGCAACGTAAATACAAGTGTTTAACCAAACATAGTCAAATACACTCAATGAGATAAAGGTAATTAAAATTCATATTTGAAGATTTTGTTACGTTCGTCCATCAAGCAAATACTAACGCATTATCCTCACTTACCATCAAGAGAGATAATGACAAGAGTTTTTTTTATCCCAACGAAGCAGAAATGTGAAATGGTACCGAATATTGTGATATAGTTAGGATTAGGTTCTTGAAATTCTTCTTGAAATTGTTGACAACATTGATTGTTGACTGTACTTTATCCACAAACAAGATTAATTTATTTACATAAAAGAACAATAAGGGCTCTCCCAAGTCACAAGGGGGATTGATCGCCTTTCTCCAAAAAGCCCTTTAGGCGCCGCAAGATACGCAAACAGCGAGCAATAAAAACGGGCCCAGCTGGACAAAGACCTCCCCCAAGTATTTTCACAACAACCGGATTCCCACAGCGGCTTCCCGCGACTTTCAGAAGGTGAACAGTATTTGAGATATAACGTCTCCCTCTTTTGCGTATCACTGCAGCCGGATAGGTTTCGAATTCAAGTATTGGAGGTGAACCGGCATTGTGGAGTTTTAGTACGAACATTTCATTACTTCGAAATGTCGATGGTAAATTTACCAGCGCTAGAGAAACTGTAGGACAGCTCTTGTCTCAATCTAGTCAAAGGCTTTCTCATAATCTACAAACGCTAAGCATTGGCTGATTGTACTCTTCATTATTTTTTATAATCTGCCGCAGCATGTGTGTGTGGTCTATGAGCTGAAGGCTTTTTGGAAAACGGTTGTTCGGGAGGCTGGAATTCGTCAAACCTACGTGCGCGACGATTCATAATGACTCTCGAAAAGTTTCATGGCTCAGAGATGGGTCTGTAGTTCTTCAACAGGGTTATGTTACTCTTTTGAGGAGAACACCACCGCACTTCTGCACCATACCGTAGGCGTTTGTCCTTTGAGTATGACAGAATTGAACAACTTCTAAAGATCTGCTAGTACCGGTGTTCCACCTGTTTTCAGAATTTCCGCCATAAATTCATCATAACCCGGTGCTTTCACAAGAACAATCTTGAGCTGTTGGAGAGCCATTCTAATCTCGTACAGGCTGACTTCCTAAGGTAGAGTGTCGGGTAAATCTGGCAAGGTAAACGTGTCGTCGTGTATAAATGTCCGTAGAACTTTTCAACCTCATGCTCAGATCATATGATCCTGCCATCCTCGGATCATATCTATTCCTTAAAAAGTACGTGGGCTGTTCCAAAAATAGTTAGTTAAATGAAAAATAGTTAGAATATGCAAAAAGTATATTTAGAGCTTTTCAAAATATTCTCCTCTATCTCCTATGCATTCGAGTAAACCAGCTTTTAAAACATTTAAAAAACGTATCTTGGGGGAGGTCGAAAAATAACCGCCGGAATTCTTTGAGGGCCTTGTCTGCAGTGTTGAATTTTCGCCTACGAAGCATTTTTTACCGTCGTAAATAAAATAAAAAAACGGGTGGGGCTGTGTCGGGGCACACGGCCGTTGGTTTTAACGTGAATACGTCTCGCAACGGGTAATATGTAGTTTCTATATAAAATATTATTATTATTAATATTATTATCTGCGTAATTTCAACCGTCCCAGCTGCAGATGTACTGGCACCGTCGTTGATCCGCTCGGCCGCATTCATTACTTTACGTTGCCGGCACTGCTTGACTCGATCATATAGTGTTTTATTGGTACCATTCGATTGCTGTTGAGATGCCCTTTCCAACCGTATACGATCTCTGTATTTCGATTTGGCTTTTCGACGCGTATAGGCCGACATTATATATTTTATGATATTATTTTTTTATTTAAACACCTTATTATAATCACAGTTACAATTTTACACTAATGTTTTATATATAATCGATAGATTTTGACGAGAGCTGACGATTGAAACTTGAATGAACGTCGTAGCTTCATCGAGTCGAAAGTTATACTAAATGGAAATCTCGATACGCAGCAAAATGACCTTCAAAATGGCGGAGCTGCCCCCTCCCCCGCGCGCGATGTGTTACAGTCCTTACTTAGCGTAATAAATTCTTTGATTCTTTAGCTATCAAGTGGTGTAAACGGAATTTGGATGGAGATGATAGATATGTAGCTACAACACTAAACTGTATCCCCCGATTTTGTTATCATTCGTTTTTTTGGATTGCATCCCTATGGAGGTAATTTTAAAGACGTATTCACGTCAAAATCGCATGGAGCTAAATCTGTACTGTACGGAGGATGGGGTAAAATTTGTACCCCCAAAGCTGTCATATAGTTAATGGTTCTAACAGATGTGTGAGCGGGCGCGTTATCTTGGTGAAAAAGAATTCCACGGACGCTCCCCGAAAGCTTGAGGCATGCAAACTTCCCAGTACCATTCACTAGTAACGGTTCTACGGTCTTCTAGCGGAAATACTGTTTCTGGTCGAATGCGTCGAAAAAAAACCGCTATCATTTTTTTACTAACGCACCGACCACGAACAACTTTTGTGGGCAACTGGTCCTCTGCAAATACCCATTGCATGGATTGCTGCTTCGTGAGAGGAAGATTCGTCAGTTGTGAGGATGTAGTATACGTTTCGTGAAGTCCCTCCTTTGAAATTTTTCCGCATAAATTTGCACCAATCAACACGATGGGATTGTTGTTCTCGGTGAGAGAATGAGGTATCCATCGCGAATCAAGCTTCCTAACTTTAAATGATTCATGCAGGATGGCGGAAACTGCCTGTGATCCAATCTTCAGTTCAGCTTCAATTTCCAGATGTATGATGTGTCTATTCTCCTGCTATTGCCACTCTACCCTGATGACATATTCATGAGTTACTGCAGCTGGTGATCAGCCGGGTCTGAGGTCATCGTTTAGGTTCTCTCGACTACGTTTAAATTCACGAAACCAATAAGTTAACTACTGCTAACTCAGTAGTAGACTCCCCAAAAGCGTCTTGTAAATTTTCGTGAGATTCCTTGAAGGTTAACCCTCGTTTATTATCATAGAAAATCATAGCACGAAAAGCTTACCGCGAGACGTCCATCGTTGCAAACAAAAGAAGAGTGACAAATAATCTTTAAAAATATTTTTAAAAAATAACAATAGATGGTCAATGATTTTCACCAAGGAGATTTGTATTGAAATTAGCCGTCAATTCAAAATAGTTTCAGGAAAAAATAGATTGTATTTTTTAAAAAGTTTTAAGTCTTCTTTTTAGTTTGTTTAGTACGAAATTATTAATCAAGTTATTTTATATGTGATCTAAGTTTCTGACTGTACATTTGGCTGCTTTAAATAATTGCTGTTGACTGTGGCAAGGCGTCGCTGATAAAAACGTGCTTTTTTCGACGTTACTCACACGTGATCAATTCGATACACAAGTTTATTTATATTGAAATAATTGCCTTTGCGGATATGTACGTGCATGTTTGATACCTGGCATCATGCAGTGTGCTAGGTGTGACAAGAGATGTGAAGTTCATAGGAGGTATAAAAGGAGCCGATTAGGTAGGTATCGTCTATCCCTTGGATACACACGACAAGAGAGCAAGAGAGAGATAGGTAGGTATATTCTAAATTAATAAGCATGTTTTAACATATCGTTAAAAAAACAATTGTTAGGCCATGGTAGGAGACGATGATGACGAAAATGGAAGCAGGTTTACCAAGATTCCCCTACGCATTGAAAAACTAGCTATCATATCTTTAAGCCGGAACACGTCAATGCGGTTAACATTGATGTTTAGCGGTATAAAATGGTGGTAGCTACGGATAGCTATGAGGGCTAAGGAAATGCCCTTCCACACAACCAAACCGAGTCTTACAAAGTTAGACTTCGCCGAAAAACAAACCTCCAGACCCCCTGATGTGAAGCTAATGGACTAACTATTACGTCATGGGCAGTTATATTTTTAAATCCTGAAGTTTACATAGATAATAAAATGATCTCGGATTTAAGTTGTCTTCTCTATTCTCTTGCTCTTAAAGAAAGTATATAAATTGTAGTTACTTTATTTCCTCTAAAGACCATATAATTTGTATTTCAGGATTTCAATATCGTGGCTATTCAATTTTTTTTAATGCAATAGTGCGACATTGCAATCATGAATACGATTGCAATATCGGAGAGGTGAGTTGACACACGAAGGTGTTACAAATAACAATTTGTAGCCATTCTGAGGCTGCTGCGCGAGACATAAAACGCTTCATGAGCTAAGACTCCAAGAGCCACAATACACGACTTGTACTTATTATTACAGATCTTATGACGAGGGTTTGTAATTTACAGAGTTTGTAAAAGTGTTGTATGGGGATGTAAATATTTCTCATAAAGCGAGATCTTCAGAGAGTGAATGTAAAGTCTAAAACATCTCTGGTACTTTAAAGATAGATCTCGCATACTTACTTACTTACTTTTCATTTATTAGGTTTATGATAGTACAACATTTAACAAAAGAATTATACGATCATTTATCTATTTATAGTTCGACTTACATTTACATTTGATTTGACAAGCAATTCGAGTTGGGTAACGTAGGTCTATCTTAAGAGTATCATAGCCCAAAGGTCTATAAAATTTTGAATCATACATGAGGCAACACATTATAAAAATTGATTTTTATTACCTTCTCCTTAATAATTAGACCTTTTGGCGTAAATTCGATAAACGTCTCACTTTTTGTTTGGCGAGAATTTCAGAAAAATTGAGACATAAAAACATGTACTTTCGAGAGATTCGTATTATATTCGCACTAACAGCGCAAAGTTCTATTTTTTTATCCTACTTGAGATAATAAATTTTATCAATTGATTTTTTATTGTCCATAAGAACCACACCTTTCGTTGTGACCTTTTTAAGATTAGTTCGGCTGGTATTCCAGAAAAATTGCGACATTTATAAACATGTTTGTTTAAGAGCTTCGTATACGGCTATTACATCCTGATAGCCCAAAGGTCTATAATTTTTTTTAATTATACATGAGGCAATCAATTTTAACAATTGACTTTTAGTGTTCCGTACCAGTATGGGGACCCTACCTATTACTGCCCTTCTGTATGTCTGTTTGTCCGATCTTTAAAAGGCTGTATCTATGGAACCGTAATAAAGGTAGCTGGCAGAAATTTTCACAGACTATGCGTTATTATGGCGAATTTTCCAATAAATTATAAAGTATAAAATTAAGGCTCTACCTACAAGAATAGCGTTTTTTGTTCAGTTTCTTGTTTTTGCTCTATCATATGAACAGAAATACGTTTAAACAAAAGTGAAACTTAGTGTGAAACTAATCTTGAAGTAGATCATAGAAATAATCGTAAAGTAAAACAACAAATAATAAAAACTCAAGTGTTACACGTACTCGTGCTATGGAGAATTTAATGGAAAAAAAACAATCATTTTCTGTCACCTGCGTTAATGTTTTATGTTTTTTTATGAATAGATATCATTGTGGTACTTGTATAGAGAGGTTTGGTGGAAGAAACCCTCGACGTGCGATTCCGACTCGCAATTTGTCGTTCTTTATTTTCTACTGCATAGTAATCACACCTTTTGACGTGAATTCGATGGTCATCTTACGTTTAGTTCGGTCCAAAGGGCATTCCAAAAAAATGCGACATAAAAAATATGTACTTTTGAGAGCTCCGTATACGGCTACAATGGCAGATAGAAAAGTAATATTTTTTACCAACCATGAGACTCATTTGAAGAAATACCAAAATCTAGTTTTAGACCCGCCCTATTTTCCGCGGGCTTCTAATAAACTAGCGGCCCTTACCCACCCGAGGTCTGTACAAATATTTTTTTTATTATCATCATCACATCAGCCGAAAATCGTCCACTGCTGGACAAAGACCTCCCCCAAGGATTTCCACGACGACCGGTCCTGCGATGCCCGCATCCATCGGCCTCCCGCGGTCTTCACAAGGTCGTCGGTCCACCGAGTGGGAGGCCTACGTACGCTACGTTTTCCGGTGTACGGTCGCCACTCGAGAACTTTACTGCACCATCGCCATCCGTTCTACGAGCTATGTGCCCTGCCTTCAGTTTAGTGATTCTGTGAGCTATGTCGGTTACTTTGGTTCTCCTGCGGATCTCCTCGTTTCTGATTCGATCACGCAGTGAAACTCCAAACATAGCACGCTCCATTGCCTTTTGGGTGACCTTGAGCCTTCTTATGAGACCCATAGTAAGCGACCATGTCTCAGTTGCGTAAGTCATCACTGGCAACACATACTGGTCAAAGACCTTAGTCTTGAGAGACTGCGGTATTTGGGACGTGAAGATATTGCGAAGCTTCCCGAACGCTGCCCAGCCGAGTTGGATTCGTCGATTGATCTCTTTCTTGAAGTTGGACCTACCTAGCTGGACTGTTTGTCCCAGGTATACATATTCGTCAACAACTTCCAGTGTAGAGTCTCCAACCTTTTTTTATTATAGTAGAGTATTATTATAAGTATAATTTAACAAATCGTGAAAGTTTCAAATTATCGGTGGCACGGCCAAATTTTGTAGAACTGCATCAAAAATAAATTATGATAGTTCACTCAACTGCAGTCCCGCTGAAATTTTAATAAACATAACATGGTTCACACAATTAGTAAGTACCTCTAATATCATATGTAATCATTTAATAAATTCGCCGTAATATTTGTAAAAAAAACATCCGGCTAACTATTACGATTAAAAAGATACAGCCTTTTAATGAACGGATGAACTGACGGAGAGACGTAGGCTTAGTAATATGCTCCCGTTTTGGGCACAGGTCCCTAAAAAGTATCTCAAATACCTTAGCATTCAACTACATTTGCCATTTCACATAAACTTATTCCTTGAATAAGATTTTCTTTTATTAGAAACTAGTATTGCCGGCGAACTTCGTACCACCTTACACTATACTACACTACCCTACCCTACAGTACCCTACCCTACCATACACTACCCTACACTACACTAAACTACACTACACTACCCTACACTACACTACCCTACCCTACCCTACCCTACCCTACACTACACTACCTTACACTACACTACACTACACTACCCTTCCCTACCCTACACTACACTACCCTACACTACACTACCCTACACTACCCTACACTACACTACACTACCCTAACCTACCCTACCCTACCCTACCCTACCCTACATAAGAACCTTCTCCTGACAATAACGAACTCGACAAAAAAAGAATTAGCGAAATCGGTCCAGCCGTTCACGCATGATGCCGTGACCAAGGGAAATAGGGATTCATTTTTATATATATAGACTAGTTGTCCCGGCGAACTACGTACCGCCTTACATTACATTACACTGCCCTACCCTACCCTACCCTACATACACTACACTACACTACCCTACCCTACACTACCCTACACTACCCTACACTACACTACCCTACACTACACTACCTTACCCTACACTACCCTACCCTACCCTACATACACTACACTACCCTACACTACACTACACTACCCAACCCTACCCTACACTACCCTACCCTATCCTACATACACTACACTACACTACCCTACACTACCCTACACTACACTACCCTATCCTACCCTACACTACCCTACCCTACCCTACACTACCCTACCCTACCCTACACTACCCTACCCTACACTACACTACCCTACCCTACCCTACCCTACCCTTCCCTACATAAGAACCTTCTCCTGACAATAATGAACTCGAAAAAAAAAGAATTAGCCAAATCGGTCCAGCCGTTCTCGAGTTATGCGCTTACCAACACATTTTGCGATTCATTTTTATATTATAGATTATTTGTTTATTTTTAGTGATACCTCCAACAGGGCCTAGAAATAAGGAATGGTAACAAGCAATGCTTACCATTGACCTGTGTCTGCCACACGGCGTCGCCCACCCCCCACAGGCCGGAGATGACGAAGAACACAGTTGGTGACTCTGGGTTGGGTCTCCAGATGAGCAGCCACACGATCAGCCCGAGGTGCAGCGCCGCTCCCATGATGAGGATGGGGAAGCGACCGATGTACTTCATAGCAGACCCGAAGACAAGCGAGCAGAGCGCGTTTACAACCCCGAAGCAAATCATTACGTAGCCGATAGAACGGATGCCAAGTGCGCATGACACGTAAGCCTGTGGGACACAGTTCAAATTGAACATTTTTGTTTTAATTCGTTGATTAGTTCCAATCGAGTAACGCTTATTATCGCGCACCGGAAAGGCAGGCAGGCAAGCCTCCCACGCGGTGAACCTCAGACCTGGTGAAGATCGCGGGAAGCCGATGGATGCGGGCAGCGGAGGACCGGTCGTCGTGGAAATCCTTGGCCTCCCGCTTTTGTTCAGCAGTGAACGTTTTTCGGCTGATAAGATGATGATGAACGCTTATTATTATAACTGTGGATTGTAATAAAATAACTTCTTCATTCGTAACAAAAATAATAGAAATCACTCATTCGTAAGTTGAAGATAGCTGAGATCAACAGGTCAAAAAATATGTTCAGCCACGCTGCTGTGCATACTTTATCGCGTAGTCGGGCATACATAAATTAACAATTATATTACGCTTACTTATTAGCAAAGAATAAAGATAATAAATAAGATAATAATAAATAAGTAATGTGGGTTTGTAAGAGCGAGAGGTACCTCATTTACAGTTTTTTCCTGGAATATTAAGACCTAGTTAACCTTCACAAAGTTTCATTAAAATTGTTTGAATCATTTTTGATAAATAGTAACAAACAGCCTGGGTTTATATGGGAGATACAACCTTATTCCGATTTTTTATAGAATAACGAACTACCGCGTTTAGTAGATCAATACAAACTTATATTAACCTACAGGGTTTTGTCAAAATAGCCATTTTAAGTAAAAAAATAATGAATAAAAATTTGTATTACATTTTTTTTAATCAAGTAAGAATAAAATTTAAGAAAAAGGCTAAATCGTATATCTATATAAGTATGTATGTATGTCTGTTAGGTGTCGTTAAATTAGTCTTGATTTCCTGAGTGAGAGGATACATTTTAATGAAGTCAAGTTTTTAATTTTGTAATTGAAATTGGTTTGGTTATTTGGTTTACAGATCGTCGGTGGTGTAACTGGTAGGGCTGCTGCCTCCTGTCCAGGAGGTCATGGTTCGAATCCTGCCACGTACCAATGTGTTTTCGAAGTTCGATTTTATATGTATGTTTATCCGACGTTCTTCACGCCTGCGAAGAAACTAGAAGATTGTGTTTGAAGTCGACCAACCCACACTAGGCTAGTCGCCTAGACCCGATCGCCCTAATTCTGGCTAGGCTCAAGCCCCTCGGTGGGGACATGTATGAGATAATATGATGAAGGTGATGTTGAGTTAACTTACAGTTTTTGGAGTCTATTAGAGAAAGACAATGGATCCCCATAAAAATATCGGTTAAGTTCGGTTTTTTGCCATAACAATATCTTTTTACTCCTTCGTCGCTCGAATGTAAAATAGTTATTAGAAGCTAGACGATTTTATTATTAGATATACATTTTGAATCATATTTTTAAAATTAAATATTGTATATGAATCGTCAGGCGACAACTACGGAACGCTCTGTAAACTTTAAATTCCCTGTATCAATAAGCAATTGTTCACTATTTAAAACTAGGTTGGTATAAAAAAAAACTTTTGATTTCAACACACTGCAAGAACTACGCCATTCACTTTGCAGTGCGGACAAGATACTGTGAAACACTAAACTAGGTATTGCACGGAATGACGACTAAAAGAAGAACATATTCAGATTATTTATTAATAACTGCTGATATGATATTACTATGGGCCTCATAAGAAGGCTCAAGGTCACCCAAAGTGCAATGGAGCGTGCTATGCTCGGAGTTTCTCTGCGTGATCAAATCAGAAACGAGGAGATCCTTAGGAGAACCAAAATAACGGACATAGCTCTCAGAATCGCTAAACTGAAGTGGCAGTAGGCGGGGCACATAGCTCGTAGAACAGATGGCCGTTGGGGCAGTAAAGTTCTCGAGTGGTGACCGCACACCGGATAACGTAGCGTTGGCTGGCCTCCCACTCGGTGGACCGATGACCTTGTGAAGGTCGCCGGAAGCCGCTGGATGCGGGCAATGCTGAACCGGTCGTCATGGAAATCCTTGGGGGAGGCCTATGTCCAGCAGTGAACGTCCTTCGGCTGATATGATGATGATGATGTTGTTATGATGAAAAACCTCTGACGGTGGGGTTCGCCACTAGCCCTCAAACCTCCACCAACACGGACTTGACCCCTTTGTGTAGAATAAGGTCTAATCTTCAAGGGTTTGGGAAAAAACTAGTGCCCCAGGAGTGGGGACGTTCATAGGTTGTTAACGATAACAGTGTTGTTAGTAAGACACAAGTCAAGGTGTACAGTTCGTTCGCTGTATTAACTGCATCTTTGATGAATTTCGTCGGCGCCGCTATTGAACTCAAAGTGGCACCTTCGACGGAGTGTTTGTCGCGAGCCATTACAGCTGCAGCTAATTCAGCAAACGAATCTTAAAACTCAAAATTCACATTTCAAAATCATGTTCAGTTTCTTGCTATATCGGCCGAATAAGAAATTGTAGTTCGGTAAGATTTGTATGTTTCTTATGCGTAACGTTAGCACCTACGAAGTATATATGCGCTATTTCAAGAGATAATTAGCCTTAAGTTTTTACGTATAGTTTTTTGCTTGTTGTTATCTAGTCAATCCTGTATAATTCAAAATAAAAATTCGTTTATTGCGATCAAAGGCAATGTTACATAGACGTAGCGTACCTGTCCTATAAATGCATTGATGTCTGCTTTATTATTGAAGGTAGATACAGTGTGAATCAAATTAATATTTAGCACAGATATTGTTCAAAACAAGCAATAAATTCCCCAGACAACCTTGATATAATAGTACATATTTGTCTAAGTTTCGAGTCTTAAAAGTCTGGAAACTTATGTTATAATTATTTGTACACGCTGTAATTCAGTCTTTTTTTAACTTGTTCTCTGCAAGTTGGTCAACTATTTAGCCAATTTTGTGCACTTTTGTAGGAAGGGAGAGTCCATTTTCTTTTATAGAATAAAGTGTGTGCCTTGGGGAAAGTTATTAATAACATATTAGGAGATGCCCTATTAACTTGTCTTCACTAAAATTGTTGTAACCTCTGTAAGTGGATGTCTTGCAACTGACCTGTGTATAATCAGCACCAATGAAGGCCTGTTCCATCCCTATCCACAGGGTGATAGGAATGAGAAGCTGTTGGTTCGGCTTCTTCAGCTGGTAGGCAGTGGCTGAGAGCAGTTGGATGCCGGTCAGTTCTTTCGAGGGATCCGACTGCCTCTGCTTCTCACCATACCTATAGTAACATATTTAGTTTAGCATGGTCAGCCAATGAACCTAAAAATATTAGTCATTCATTACATTATCAATAGCATTCATTCATTCGTCTTCTTACACGCAAAATAGCAAATCGTATGAATAAAAGCTGCTGCCACAGCTCAGTCATTAAATTTTTTGTTGCTGGAATCACGAAAATGTGTCTGAGCCATTTGTAAGCTGAACAGTGTACTTTAATGTACCGAGACAATGACGTTTGTAATTCACGAGTTGGCCAAAAAAATGACAGTTGTGGTCTCAGGTCCGGTAAATTTCAATCAAACTAACAAATGACGGACGCACCAGACAAAAACGTAAAGACACTGTTAGGTATACTTATGTTTTTAAATTGATCTGAGAAAAACACAAGTACTTCTGTTATTTCAGGATGTAAGGTAATCTTGTAGGTTCTATGTGTAAAGTACGAGGCATGATAGGACTGATTGGATTAGACATAATTTGAGGATAAGATTACGAATTATTGAATTTGCAGTGACTTCTGTTAGCGTCAAGTGGTCAAATCACGTCAAGAATCTTAATTTGTTCTAAAATATACGGATACATCACGATCAGCTTTCAAAATGACTTTGAACTGATTATCCTTTTTAATTAATAATCTTCAATCACCTATGCCTTTACACTTTACGCTTTTGTAAAAAAGCACCAGGAGTTTAGTCTCACCTGGAGAGCGGGTCAACAAGCAGCGCTACCATCAGGACGGCGACAACAACGCACGCCAGGTAGATAGCGCTAATTTCGTAGATCTCGTGGTCAGGCGGCCGGTGCAGGTTGTGGTTGTCTTGATGCCCGCCTCCGATCATGCAGAAGTTGGCGCCGCACGTCAGCAAAGTCTTGCTGTTATTGTCGGTGGTGACGTTGCTGCCAGCGGTGTGCACGCCAGATGAGAATACTGAAGGGTCAAATAAAAATTGCGTTTGAAGCGTGGTTTAGTTACTAGAAGAACAAGATGAAAATAATTAACCGAGTTTCAACAAAGACAAGATCAAAGAATAAAATACTCACCTAAACTAGAGATAAGATTTCCCCAAAGTTCGGCAGTTTGCCAAGCGAGGAAGAAGAAGCCGAAGAACCGCACGATGATACCGTCCACAGCTTGGTCGGTGAGCTTCGCGTAAACGCTTCCGGCCTGCGTGAGGTAGGTGGCTTTGGAGGTCCACATGGGCGCTGCACCCAGCCCTACCACCACACCTGCCGGCACCAGCGTGTAAAACGCCGGGTAGAACTGCGCACCGATGTAGGGTGCATAGCACATCATCGACAGGCATAGAGTCCACTTGACTGTTAGCCTCTTGATTAGGAAGGTGGGCACAAATATACATGACACGACGAGAGCCGCGTAAATGGAACTAAGCGAGACCGTGCCCAGGCCGTCGCGGGCGTTGATGGACGACTGCAGATTGGCAGTGCCCTGGAAAGCAGTGAACTGCACCATGAATGCGCAGCTTACCGCTGCAACATTTTTTAATATTCTCCATTTCTCGTTCCTTGACAATTTCACCTTCCCGCTGGGGTATGGGTCTTCTTCTGTTGGTAGCGGAGGCGGCTTAACAATGTCGTCGTTCGAGTCTCGGTCGTGTTGGTAGCCATCGTTTTTGTATCCAGTTTTTATTGTGTATACGGAATCCTTATCCGGACGGTCGTCTTCACGTCCGCCACCGTGCGTAGCAGTCATGCCGTGTTAACTCGTTTTGCCCTGAAGCAAATATAAAAATAAGAATTAAATTTTGTTTAAAATCAAATATGTAAATTGTTTTAGATATATAGGAGGATATAAAGACTTTATTCACGCCACGTCACTGAAGGTAAGCTAAGGATAATATATCTTGGCGTCGTTCACGCCTGAGCGGCATTTTTCAGAGTATGGAAAATTACAGAAATAAAAAGTTAGCACAAACTGGTGGTGCAGCCCGCAGCGTCTAACGCAGTAGCTAGGTCCGACCAACGCGTAACGCGGAGGAAGTTTTTGTAACAATTACAATTTGATTCGCATTCATAGTTACAATGGACATCGGCTGTGTACATATGCCACTATTGTGCCGCAGTTTCACAAACCGTTTCATAATGACATAATCATCACGTTTCAAACGTGTGTCGCCATTAGCATAGTAAATTAGACTCTCTTAGGTAAATAAAATACAGAAAGCAGCACCAAAAAAACGAAATGATTAATTATTGTCAAATTGCTTGACTTATCATTAACGATCAGAAGGTAAGGGAATATTCTCCATCGGGTAAGGCACAATGTAACAATGTAAAAATGACTCTTCCTAAATACACAGTTTACCTATAGGCAAAGTGTCGCAGTTTACAAACTTTATTGTTTAGGTTCCAGCAAGACGCGGCTACGCATGCGCGCTACTCACGACGTCCGTCCGTGAAACTAGCGACTAATCGACCACCAACCCGTCTCTCACAATAGCCACATCCTATTTTCAAAATTCTAACCAATAGTTAGAAAGAAAGTGAGTCAGTTCGTTTCACTTTCAGCCAAATATGAAAATTGACGTATACTTAGGGTATTTTTTAACCCCGACTCCATGCGTGCATAGTTGCAAGCAAAACCCAGCAGCGTGTTTAATAAATAGTTTATAATATTATGAATGAACTAAAATATTTTTTCTACAAATGTCATAATGATTCTTTTGTTTCCATATTTTCACAAATGTTTGCTTAGTGAGTCACGAGTTTCAATCGTCGTTGTCGGCAATAATAAAGTTGAACGCTTGCGATAGTGTGGTGGAATGTGTTAGATTTGTTCCGAGGAGGTGCGTGATTACTGCCCCTACGTGTTCAAACGGATAGTGATGTTGTACGAGAAAGGATAGAACAATATTCGCTAGATATAACAAGAGTAATGTTAGCAGCGACGGCGGCATGTCGAAACTACTGCGCAGGCATTCTGGTCGTGTAGACAAGACACCCAAATCAGCCAACGAATGTTCTATTGTGCAATTTAATGAGCACCTTCTATCGACGACACTCGTTGTTAGATCTGTAACAGAGGTTACACCCGAGCTATGTTCTACTACTTATTTTTAACGTTTGATCTAATAATACGTACGGACATTGCAAACAAAATGAAAACCCAAAGCTAAAACGGTAAACAATCACTTTGTACGTAATTGTACACAATTATGTTTATGTATGTACATCTGTACCTGCTCATAATCAAATCTAATAGGAGGGTTTAATTTGGTATCATATAATGAGAGCCTGTAGTCGCCATTGTTCTGTCAGATAAGTTGATTCCCATAGCCGACGGACAGCATCACATCACAGCATATGCATTTACATCTACTGAAACGTGGCGTTATTAGAGGCGACGAGGCGAGGACGACCACGGGCTGGTACGTTGTACAAGTACGTACTCTTAAGGAAGCCTATTATACAGGATGTATGGTACAGAACTGCTAGCCTCTTAACTGGTATGCACTTTCATACAAATCCATTGGCTTGTATGTCAAGTCTGTGTAAAAAGTCTTTTTTTTTGTTACATAAAAGTTCTAAAACAAAAGTTATCCATTTTTATGTGTAGAATAAGCAGATAAGAGTTATGTGCCAGTCACCTGTATATCTATAGAATGTACTACTATGAAGTACTTACACAAGTAACAAAGGGGGGAAACTTGAACGGAATTTATAGACTAAAATCCCAAAAATGGGAATTTAAATATCAGCGATATGTATAACATTTCAACAGACAGACGAGTGTTGCCCATTCTTAACTGCAAAATACAAGCGCGTTTACTTATTGAACCCATTACACTCACTGCTAGAATGACCAAAACCTGATGCGCTCTGGCTCCTTTATAAATGATATTCTTTCGTGTGTTTATAGAGTTAATTTAGAGATTTTAATAAAAATATGTGTAATTTGGACAATATTTATAGGTAATAATTGAAAACGCTAACCACGTTAAAAAACCGACTTCCACCGCAACAACTTCAAACAATTTTGCATTATTATTTTTGGTTTTTGTGAATTTTCTAATAAAGTACCACACCGATTTTGATAAAATTTATATAGGACTACACGGAAAGCACTAGCTTTCGAATAAAAAAAGAATCATCAAAATCGGTTCACCCAGTCAAAAGTTCTGAGGTAACACACATAAAAAAAACATACAGTCGAAGTTTTTGGAAGTCGCTTGATAATAGAAGGAAGGAAGTATGTAAAAATTCAATAGCCAGCACGTGCTTGAGCCAGCCGGAAATATAAATTACGGCTATCGTTGGAAAAAGGGAGGCGGTTTCGGGAGTGTCTCAAAGCTGCCAAGACCTGCCAAGGCACGCTTAGTAAACGAAGCTGTCTCTATGAGCACCTCTACTAGATATAAACGTTTCACGTTAAACCAACGGCCGTGTGCACCAAACACAGCTACACCCTGTTTTGAACCGATTTCCAAAAAGAGGTTCTCAATTCGACTGCTTTTTTGTATGTTTGTTACGCGATATCTTCGCGGATTGTGAACCGATTTTCATGATTCTTTATTTATTCGATAAGGTATGCTGCCAGATTAGTTCCATCTAAATTTCATTAAAATCAGTGTAGTATTTTTTTTAGAAAATTTTAAAAAAAAATACAAAATTGTTGTTGCCATGGAAGTCGGTTTTTTAACGTGTTTAGCATTTCCAATTATTTATCGTATAACTTCGAACTAGTTTCTCCCTTTTTTTAAGCATTTTATATGGTTTTCCTGTATTATTAGCCCGCGCGACCGTGTGACGACGAATGTCTCCTTCGTTTACCACTCTTGCGTTATGAATTGTCTCTGTCACACATACCAACTTAAAGAACCTACATAGCCTCAAATAATATTATATTATTGTGATTTTCACAACTATAAAACTACGATGAGACATTAATGTAAATCAACTGCTGAACAAACACGCAACTTTATTATTCATGGAAAATATATGAATTTTACAATTCAAGTAAACAAAATAATCGGTTCTGTTACTGACACTGAATGGCAGTTCAGTTTTTACAAGCTTCTAAAAGTATATCACTTGCAATGTTCGTATGTAAAGTTGTCCGCTTCTAACTTTGCAGTTTAAATTTGATCCACTTCCCAGTTTCCGACTGAGCTGAAATTATACATAGACGTTTAGTTTGGGTGATAGATAATGCATGGTTAGCTAAGTGACGTCAATTTAAATTCACAATGGCGGACACCCAAAGATGGCGGAACGGTATTTTCATGAAAGGATTTGCTAAGAAGAATATGAAATAAATAAAATTTATTTTCAAATAAAAGCATGTACCTAGAAGTTTTTAGTGTTTTCGAAATTAGCTTATAGAGATTCGTATATGTTTAGGCTAATTTAGCATGGCATCTGAGCCCTTCGGGGAGCAATAATTTGCGCAAGGGCAGAAGATGAGTCCAAGAGTGCATCTTGGGATGACCTTTGTCCCATAGTGGGTTAGTATAGGCTGATTATGATGACGTGTGTGTCAACAATTACCAATTCAAGCATTATTTTATGCTTAAAAAGCCGTATAAGGTACCCTTCTATTTGAAAAATAGCATCTTTTTACAAGCTTTTATTTAACTTGCTATGTATGTATGTTTGGTCGGGTGGAATGTTGCAAGTTACCACTCTCCGGTTTCCGTTTGAGCTGAAATTTTGCATGCAATATTAAAATCTTGTACCTAAAAGTTTCTTGGCTTTTCGAAAATTATTAATTAGTAGAGTTTGTAGTTCAGCAGGTTTTTTATTAATGTGTTATATTAGATAGCAATTCCCCATTGCGTTGGGGAATCTTGGTAAGTCGGCTTCTATCTTCAGTATCATCGTCATTTGCCAAGGGCTTATCAATATTGTGGATTTTAAAAAAACGAAGTGGTTTTGAACTCTATGAGGAAGAGCAATGAGAGCCAGTGATTTACGAGGAATAGCAATGAGAGTAGTTTTCGTTAGAAAGAGATTTTACTCAAAATTATTACAGCTCCCCAAATGAAATGTTTTAGAATTTACTTATGTAAACTTAGCGCAACTGCCTAAATTTATGGATGTCTAGCCAGAACCGGCTATTGTTAGGAATATTGCTGGTGTTCAATGCCCTAACAGTTACTTGACCCAGTCGAACATGTCGAATATTGCAGGTTGTCGTTCTCTGAATACCAATAGAAGTATGAAATTTTTCCGTATTTTTTTAGAATTTTCTCCTTTTGAAGTGATACAACTTTAAGTGTCATTAAAATTTTTTAGTCACGAAGGCTAAGGAAACGTGGCCATGCCGCCAATTGCGAGGCCGAAGGCCGGAGGACAACGGCCGAAAAACAAAATTGTTTGATGAGTAAACTCCTGTCGCGCGTGGGAGCTGATACGAACACTTTTTTCTGCTTTTTTTAAAAAAAATCACTTTTAATTAGCTTACTAATAGAGTAATATTCAGTTACCTAATATTCCGTGTTTAACATAAAAATCATCAGGTGAGATGGTGCCAAGGCGCAGATGAGAGGGCTTAACAATTGTGAATAAAAAATCATAAAAAATTAAAACAAATTATAATAAAATGTGAGATGAAAAACATTGTGCGAAATGATCGTCCGCCGCTGATCAACCAATCCAATGTTAAGAAGTTCCGTGTATTATTTCAAGTTGAGTGAATCGAATATAATGTTAGACCTACTCTTATGCATATTTCACTAGACTTGTTTACATGTAACACATCTTTAGGTACTTCATCATCATATCATACATATATACGTCCCCACCGAGGGGCTCGAGCCTACCCTGAATTAGGGCGATTGGGCCTTAGTCGACCGTTGATGCACATTCATCCTAAAGTCCACCCAGGTGCACTGGGGCAAATGGCATACCTCCTGTATCCATGCCAAACGTGACTCCTGCTGTACACCCATCTGTGCAGTGATTGATTGATTGATTGAAAACACTTTATTGGACAACATAAAGGAAAAAAAAAAAAGATACAATGATTAAGGAAGTTGTACATATAGGCGGTCTTATCGCTAACAAGCGATCTCTTCCAGACAACCTTTAGGTGAAGGAAATATGAGAAATCATTATTGTGGGGTAGTAGTGGGCAATAAACAAATTCATAGAGAAAAAATAAAATAAAAAATAAATAAATAAATATCCAATCTTAAACTACGTAATACACGTAAATATATAAGTAGATATAAATGTTATAAAGTAACGCCTTTTACTTATTTTCCTTTGCCGGCGCGGCCGTGGATAAGATTTCCAAAATTGGACCCAATTTAGTTTTAAAATATATATGTGATATTGTGAAAATTTCTTCGTCGGACCCAACGAACGTTTAAATTTTATATGTGACATTATTTATGTGAATTGTATTTATTTTTTTAGAATTATAATTCCTATAGGTAATTCCAGCTCCGCACGTACGTGGTTGCAACCTTTCCTGTAAAATTACGTTTGGAAATTGAAATGACTAAATCCTTTTTACCATTTTTTTTTTCATTTACTTGTATTTCGAATAATGACAATTAACCAGTGATGACAATCACAACTTTATACGTGCGAATAATGACAATTAACCAGTAATGACAATCACAACTTTATACGTTCGCTGTTTTCTATCACTATCACTAATTGTACATATATTCGTACTAATCTCATTAAACTTTTTTTCTATTTTCCCATAATATTTAAACTTTTAGGCCAAACTTCCAAATCTTACGTATTCGTGTAGCAAATGGTTTATTTACCCTGGTTATTTTATTTATTTTAACCAAATTATGCTACAGTACGTGAGTTTCAAAAAAATCATTGGTACAGTCCGGATTTGAACCCTGGACTTCTGGTTAGGAGGACCTAGTCGTTACCGGCTGAGTCACCGATGCTTTTTTAACACCTAAAATATGATTCATGTGGTTTACTGGGATAGCTCTGAAAATGATATCTGTCATTAAAAAAACTCCAAAATGGTGCTAAGGTTATTTGTCAAATTTAATCAATCGAGGAAATTTAATTATAGCGCTTGCGGTACATCAAGGAAAGCTCTAAAAAAGGACCTCTCATAGAAATTGAAATAAAATGTTAGACACTCTAGCTAGTGAGAAGGTATGTTCTCCGTAGGGAGCATTTGTTTTCAGTTCCTCTTACTTAAGGTCAGAGACTTCATTTACTTTTCTTTTTTTTGTAGTAGTAGGAAAATCCATCATGGTCCCCTGGGAAAGGAGGACCAAGGTAGTGCTGAACTTCAACCAGCTAATATCCTTATCTACTCTCTTTTCTTTTCTATTTTTACAATATGCCATATCTTATTCTAAAGTTTTGTAACACAATATGCAGCGACCGTAGGGAGTTCAGTTTAATATGTACTTGGTACACTACCTCAAAATAATCACGTTCTGCATGATGACCAGGTGGGATGTTAACGGGAAATATAACCTTAACCTTAACCTTAGCTATCGTAAAGTAATTAATCTTAAATTAATATTTCTTTGGTAACAATCGATTAGTGATAGCGATATTATTACGTCTTCGAAAGGAATTTCATTAATTAAAACTATTGAAGCTCGATTAATTGCGTCACAGTTCGATAAATGCATCAGTTCGTTTACTTTTGTAAAAACAGGTGGTTTCTACTGCGTAGTGAATCATTTAAACATAGAGCAGGCTACGTGATAAAAAGGGGTTTGAACATTTTTGTATGGGGGCTGGCAGAGTGATTAAATGTATTTAAAAAAATAATCTCGCGCACGATGAAACCTATACAGAAATACTAGTAAAATAGAAACCTATTAGAATAATGGAAATTATATTTACTTTTTAACAGCCTCCGTGTCGTAATGGTTAGTCCATTCACTTAACACCAGGAGGTTGCGGGTTCGATTCCCGGTGGGGTCAACTTTGTACGACTCGGTTTGCTTCGGGATCTCCCATTGCGAGTGGGAATCTTGGTAAGCCCGCTTCCATCTTCGGCATCATCGTCACTTACCATCAGGTGAGACGATGCCAAGAGCTTATCAATAGTGGATAAAAAAAAACGAGCGAGACCTACAGTACTCGCATATGATGTGTAACAAATCACTGTTACACATTTCCGTCCCATTTCACGAAATCACTCCCACAAATTGCAGGAAAGCGAGAGCAAAGCTCATTCGTCAGATCGAATAGCGCGCGCTATCGCGACTTCCTGTTACACATTTCCGTCCCATGTTACACATTTCCGTCCCATGTTACACATTTCCGTCCCATTTCACGAAATCACTCCCACAAATTGCAGGAAAGCGAGAGCAAAGATGTTACACATCAAAAAACGGTTACGGTGTTCGATTAATTCAAACTTTTTGAAATTTTCTATAACCTTTATCCTTGCTACGTTTATAACCCGAAAGAAGGATAATGTTTTTTGGGTGTATGTATGAATGTATGTCTACATTTTTGTCTCAGCCTGTGGCTTAAACGGCTTGATGAATTTTTGAGTGCGAGGTGTGGTTAGGTTCTTCTTGATCCCGAAAGTGACATAGGATTCATTTTAACACGACTCCCCCAAAAGACAGGTGACTTTTTATGCAATCAGTATTTTATTTTTAATTAAATGGATATTAAATTCGAAGAATTAAAATTAGAGATAGACGAAGTGGGCTAGAACACAAATAATGTAAGCAAAAATTACATAAAACAGAAAAATAAAAGTACATCAAAAAGAAATAAAGTACAATATATTAGAAACGGGCAGCGCTAAGTGTGTGTATAGTGTGTTTGTGGAATGTGTAAATGTTGTGTGTGTGGTGAGTGCTTGCTGAGTCTGTCGAAGTTGTTGACGAATTTGTATACCTGAGACAAACAGTCCAGTTAGGTAGATTCAACTTCGAGAAAGAGATTAATCGACGAATTCAACTAGGCTGGGCAGCTTTTGGGAACCTTCGCAATGTCTTCACGTCTCAAAGACCGCAATGTTTCAAGACAGGTCTTTGACTAGTCTGATGACATAAGGAACTTAGACATGGTCGCTTACTAAGGGCATCATACGAAGGCTGATGATGTACATTAAAAAGTTATTTGTGTTTAAAGGCTCAAAGCTAATCAGATATTGCCAATCTAATCATTAAAGATATCAGAAATCATCTGAGTGATATTTACTTCCATAAGTAGAATAACACATCATTATATCAGCCGAAGGACGTCTACTGCTGGATAAAGGCCTCCCCAAAGGATTTCCACGACGACCGGTTCTGCGCTGCCCGCATTTAGTGGCTTCCCTCGACCTTCACCAGATCATTGGTCCACCGAGTGAGAGGCCTGCCTACATTTTCCAGTGCGCGGTCACCACGCACATGAAAATACTAGTAAATGACAAAATATAAATAATCAGCGTCCTTTCAGAAACAGTCTAGTCTTATGACTTTTTACTTACATTAGATTAATCTCTTCGACCCATAGCTAACATCATCAGCAGCTATTAGCCTGCTTTGGCATGACATGTGAGGATGATGACCATCATCTACTGTTGGACATAATTATGCCTCCTCGAGTTGGGGGGTCTTGCCGTAATCGCCACACTTGATAAGCGGGTTGGCGACGCATTATTAAGTGTGGGACGCTACTGTCTGCTGTATCGTCCGGTTTTTGATCCCTTAGTCCGTCTTACGACACCCTCTACTATTCTAGCGCTGCGGCGCAGCGAGAACCCATAGACCACCAATAAATTCACATGAAGGGGGTAGTCCAACACTAAGTCTTCCGGCTAGCGTTCGCTTCTCGAGGACTATTCCTCCATCGGTTCTAGACGTTGCAGTGAAATCAAAAATATGTATAAGTTATGTTTATACATACGACTTGTGTCGTTGTTCGATTGATTGTGTAAGTGGGTAACAGTAACCGTGTTATCGAATAGGTATAACTGCGGTATAACGTTACATTGCTACCGTTTGTTATCGCACTTTCGATCCACTGTTAGCGTTTTGCTTTATTTTACTTGTCTTAAGAGTTCTTGAGTGACTCACTTACACACATGGTTCGAAATCGTGATGACAGACTTCCATCTTGATTGTATTTCTTCGAGTTGCAAAAGCTTAATTTTTTTTTGTATTATTAATATTTTTTTATTTTACAATTGGTAAGCCTTTGGCATCATCTCACCTGGTGGTAAGTGACGATGATGCCGAAGATGGGAACTGGCATTCTTAAAGCGGAACAGATCAGTATTGTTGACATTGCTTATTGGCGGCAAGACTTAGATAAGATGGTTGTAGCTAGCCAGGCGGGCTTAGAATGTTCTACCACCAACCAAACCAAGTTATTGGTACCGCCGGAAATCCAACCTGCGACCTCTTGGTGTGAATCTAATGGACTCTAACAATTATACTACAGAGGCGGTCAGAATTTGCTTACAGTTTATAAGAAATTTCTTGTCTGACCCGATATGATATTATAATGAAGTTTCCATTCTACGAGTACCTGTTAGTACCCGCATGACCGATATTAAAATCTCATTTGAAGTGGGTAACTTAGATAGAAAGAATATCTATACGTTTTTTGAAGTCTGTTGAAAATTATACGTTTCCATTCACATAAGAATCGGTGTGTTTGTTAAATATAGCGCGTACTCGAGACGGCACTCGGCGGCTTCGCGGTTCGCCTGAAGCAAGGACGTCTGCTTAAGCCTGGGGGAGGGGAGGAGGTCTGGGCATCTTTTCTCTTGACCGAATTCCTCGCAGACGATTATCGTTGGTCAATTCAGAATCTTTGTTAAGCTAAGATCGTTTATACAGACACAACTCGACTTGGAAGTAAAATAATTGAGAACGCTAAACACGTTAAAACAACCGACTTAAAGTAAGCCTCGCGCAGCAAGTAAGTATAATTTTTCTACATAGGATTTTTTTTATTAAAGTGCAACTTTTATTACATCGTCTCAAATTTTTTCGTCGTGTTTTGCATGTCGCTTTCGTCTGACGGTATGATCGTTTCGTCCTCTGTGCCGTAACGAGAGCAGCCATGATCGTTTCGTCTTCTGTAAAGTTTCACTTTTACCGTGGTTTCATAAAACCACACACTTACTTTTTTTTTATCACTTAACCGATTTATTACAGTTTGTATGTGACCCCCTAAAGGCATAACCTATCAAGTAAAAAGGGATCAATAAAATCGGTTCACAATCGGCGAAGGAATCGCGTTACATACACAGAAAAAAACCAGTTTTTTTTGAAGTCAGTAAAAGTACAGCAGTAGGAAACATAACTTTTTAAATAGGTATATCCTTCCACAATATCCGGAAATCTAAGAATCATGATTCGCCGTTGGCACCTACTTTAAAACATAAAAATTTAAGTGCGACAAGTAATATAATTTAAATAAATATAATTATATTATAACACAAGATTAAGTCACTATCCTCTCCAAAGACATGCGTCGCGCCGTCTAGGACAGGGCCTAGGGCTGCCTTGTGTAATTTTTATCGGCCTCCCGCAGGAAAAAGGAGTATGATACCGGCGCATTTTCAGGTAGCAGATCATTGCCAATTTCCCCAGATATATCTAATCCGCCTGCTTTGGCATGTGACATCGATGACCATCATCACATCAGCCAAAAGACGTCCACTGCTGGACATAGGCCTCCCACAGTTGCCGAAATCGTCACGCTTGGAAGGCGGGTTAGCGATCGCAGTGTGTAGTGTCACACCCCGGACACTTCATACAACGGGCGAGAAATGACATTACAAAAATCGAATGACGGAACAAACAAAATTGCGACAAAATACTATAAGTTCCACAACCAAACGGTAACCAATCTGCATCAAAATGGGCGACGAGGGCGGTGAGGTCGCAATCTAGAGAGCGTCAGGGAGTGTTCATACTGTATGTTAGTAGTAAAATATATACTTTGGTAGTGTCGTGGCACAGTACGCGGAAGGACACTGGTATCCATCCTCCGGTTTCTGCTACCTTAGTAGCCTCTTACGACATCCTCGGGAAGAGATATGGTGGTACTATTCTAGGACCGCACCAAAGGCTACATCTTTTCTACCAGAGTACTCGTAATAAAAAAATGTAACTTAGCTCGGAATTATTATGACGCCTGACTGAGCCTGTGAGAATGATATGTGTGAGCATCAGGCGAGTTAGCTATAATAGTAATGGCAACTCATTTCATTTTATACTCCGGAAACGTGGAGTCATTAAGGCTCGCGATACATTAATTGGTGACCAAGTGAAGGCTACCTACAACAAACACAATGGAGGAGTCAACAATGGACGATGCGAAACCCGTGATGCGACAAGTTTCAGCTCGATTCAGTTCTACTAGAATATTAGTTCCGTGTGAGGGCTGTTAAATAACTAGTAAGAGACTACTGGGGCCCCACTATTGAGGCACTGGGCCCCGCCAGTGGGGCTTTAAGTAATAGTTGTCATTTTAGTTGATGATGGTTACTCGATAAGTTTTAGCACGTAACGTGTAAAGATTTCTTTGGTGGGTAATAATGCAGGTGTGCGGGTGTTCAATACCTATATATGTATGTTTTTAAAAGTTCCCAAAGTACAGGAAATCCTAGTTTGGAGCCAGATGACCGTGTGTGATTTAAAGGGACGTACTCGTGATTCTGAACAATTTCCTCGAGGTATCTATGGTCAATTCGTACAAAAACCGGCTGAGGCCGAGTCGGACTCGCGCAAAGCAGGGTAACCTAGTTTAAAAAAAAAAACATATTTTAAATAACAGGTTTTTTAAAATATTTTACCACTTTGTCGGCGTGATTTACAGACGGACAGACATGGTGAAACAATAAGGCTTCTTGTCGACTACGGAACCCTGAAATGGACTTCCCATTCATAAAGTTTTACTTTGCATGAAGATGTCAGAAGCGTCGGTGGCCCAACCGGTAACGACTCGGTCCATCTAACCAGAGGTACCGGGTTCAAATCTGGATGGCCAATGTACCAATGAGTTTTTCAAAAAACTTACGTACATACTTACCGATTGCTTTAACGGTGAAGGAAAACATCGTGAGGAAACCTGCACACGCCTGCGAAGAAACTCGAAGGTTGTGTGTGAAGTCGACCAACCCGCAGTGGGCCCGCGTGGTCGACTAAGGCCTAATCGCCCTGATTCAGGGTAGGCTCGAGCCCCTCGGTGGGGACGTATATGAGCTGTAATGATGATGATGATGAAGATGTCAGATCTTTAATCTATTATTGGGCATAATTTTGCCACTATAAAGTTGACCTGTTAATTGATCGATTTATTTGAGAAGTCCAACAATTTTGTTGCGGATTGACCATATATGTTACTTGGGGACAGTTGTACAGAATCCCGAGTAGTACCCGTGATAAAAAGTATGACGGCTAATAAATTAGGACCTTATGAAGATTGTGAAGCTGCGACACTGTCATACAAACGGCGTTTGTGATTACGGCATTAACCGATAATGACCAATTTTTTATAGGTTTTCAGTCAGAACAAAAGATAGGTTTATAGTTTTTTTATTTTTTCAATAAAATTCATCAATTCAATTTTATTGTCTTTCACGTGTTTTCATGCAAAAGTATATTCAGCCATAATTTTAAAAACTGAATAATTTAAAAAACGAATTCTATAAACCTAACTTTTGATCTGACTGACCGTCTATTAAAAATTGGTCGAAATTGGTTAACTTCTAAGAGGTGACAATCTCTTTCGCCGTTTGCATGACACCTTTAATTTTCGCTGTGGGTTTACAGTCCCTTTAAGAGCAGGCTGCCGAACAACCTGGTATTTAATTTTATAGATCTAATACTTGGATATCATATCAAATCCTGAATCAGGACATTATTTTTTAGTTTTATTTTTCCTATTTAAAAGTGTAACCTGTTTGAAATAAATATTTTGGAATTGGTATTGGACAGCTGAATTTCGCGGCGACCTGCGTCCTTTAGTTCGGGCGTAAATATAAATTTTCATTTGTTGCATACTGTTTAAATACTTAATGGTCCACGTTGCGCGAGCCGCAAGCTGCTCGCAAAGAATTATACACCTAAACCTTTCTCATGAATCATTCCGTCTATTGGTGAAAACCGTATGACAATACGTTCAGTAGTTTTTGAGTTTATCGCATTCATATAAACAGACAGACGCGGCGGGAACTTTGTTTTATATGTATGGATTGTAGGAAAATTTCGCCTCAGGCTTTTTATTAATACCTCAGTCTCTTGCTGTCGGTATATATTTCATGAGCCAGAAAAATTTTAAAAAATCTCCTAAAACTAATAAAAAGTCTCCATTGCCAACCCATAATATCGTATTTTTGTCTTTGGCATACGAAAGAAGGTTCAAAAAACTGGCTGTGGCTGTGTAGTATTAACGTTCAGCAAGCTAGCGGCCGACTCATCATGAAGAGGAACTAAATTTGAGTGTCTGGCCTAATTACTAGTTGAAGAAAAAATTAACAACCGCACCATCTAATTTCCTTTTTATTAATGTTTTGCTGATTTATTAAATAGATTACAATTATTATTCTATTAAAAAGTAAGTAATTCTCCAAGCTTGATGGTGGAATAATCGTATTATAATTATTATTAAGATTAATAACTGGATTACTATAGAGGAAGTTACGTGAGGAAAGCGCGGGAAATCCGTGCAACGTCAAGGTCATCTTCTCGTTTTATGCATTTTTATAAAGCAAATCAACTTTTTACTTCCTTGACCCTGTAGCACGGTACGTACGTACGTAGGGTAGAGGTGTTGTAATCGCGAAAAAAAATTGTTTTCCTACTTTCCTGATAATGTGTTCTACTCGTATATCATTAACACATACCGAAAAACTGAATATCTCAAATCCGTCCGTGCGTGCGTGCGTGCGTCTGTCCGTCACGACTCACGCTTGATTCTTTAGTCCGATTGCCTAGTTCAGAGGGGCTTTGACTACCGTTTCAAATCGTTCCTGGTGCAGAGGCTGTCCATAGCCATTCAGCGCGGAAATGCAGTTAGTGTTTAGAAAATGACGAAGGACGGGTTATTTTCGGTATTTTAGGTGTTGTATTTTAGGAATTTTAGGTATTTCATTTTAGGTGTTTCATTTTAATTATTTTAGGTGTTTTATGTTAGGTATTTTAGAGATTTACTTTATTTTAGGTGTTTTAGATATTGTTATTAGTGTGATATTATTTTTAAGACTGATTACGATTAATTAAACTTATTGTGTTATCTTCAATTTGAAACTGTTTTAAATTACTTTATCGATGGATTATTAAAAGTTTCTTCGTACAATCAAACCGAAGAGAAGCTGTCATACAATAAAAACTTAAAATATTTTTTTCTCAAAAACGGCTCTAACGATTTTGATGAATATTTGCATGTCGAAGTTGCTTATGTTTATCTATTATATGGTATAACTACCCATTAGTCTGGAAAAAATCGTGTTTGTATGGTACTCCTACATGTGAAATTGAAACTTGCGATTTACTAACAAATGGTTGGAGCTATTGAATTATCGTGTATTACGAATAAGTTTAATATATTTGGTCATGCCATATAAATTATCACAACTATAAAAAATAAAAAAAAATCAATTTTCGTATGAAAAAAAAAATTGGAAAAAATTTGTCGAGAAAGTTTAGTGCAGGCTGGCGTACAATTTCTTTTAAACTGTAGTAGTTATTAATAGCTAGAAAGGCTAAACAGTACTACAGGTCCTGCTTGGCTCAAGAAAAATCTAGAAGAGGTCGTTACTGTAGCAGTTAACCCATACAGATAAAATATTGTATATTTATTGTGTATTTAAAAAAAATCTGTTATTTTTGCAGGTTTCGTAGAACATTGTGCGTGAAAAATGTATTACAAATCCAACTGTACACCTTATTTTGACCGACTATTATTTCTATACACAGAATTCTAAGTTATACCTATAGATAACTCCTAAACGAAAAAAGCAGTGATAATTTTCCTTTAAAATTGATTATAAGCCCTAGTACTATTTCCAATGCTTTTCAGATTTCCTGAAGTAGCGATTTAACTAGGGGGTGGAGATATATAACCCTTTTGAAATACCTATTTAACGAACCCCACACGATAAAAAAAAACATGTCCACTTACATGTAAGGGACGTACTCTAAAGTTTTTTTACAGGTATTATTTCATAACTCTATAGGGGTCACAAAATATAACTATACCAAAATTGAGCATTTTAGAGCAAAACGGCTTTGACATACCGATGGACAGACATAAAGATCCTAGCTTGACTAAGAAACCCTAAGAATTATGAAAATGACGTGATCGAGATAATTTTGATTTTTTAAACTAGATGAAAGAAGGCCGCCATCGAACCCGATCTTTCGTAACCGGTTACGAAGGAGAAAAAAATATACTTTGTTTTGTACGATACCAGCTACGAACAAAGATCTATTTTTCCTTATACGTAATCATCGTTATTATTATGAGTCTTTTTTTTTTAAAAAAAAACGTATTTACCAATGAGAACTTCTTATTCTTCAGCGCAGGACCGGTCGTCATGGAAATCTTTGGGGAGGCCTTAATCCAGCAGTGGACGTATTTCGGCTGTTATGATGACATCTTATTCTTCATATAGCTTGTATACGTTAACGTTATAATGGTGGATCATATGCAAGCACTTCCCGATCCGTCTTTTATTAAAGCAGCAATTGACAGTTTCAGATTTATCAGGGAAAAAATAAAGTGACAAACGCTCGAGATTCATTTCTTCATGCAGTTGTAAACGGACAAGGATTTAGAACGATGTTTTCGCTTAGCACAAAACGGGTTATTCTACAAAAACGAAACATTATTATTATTACCACTACTGAAATACATTGTACTTCATCATTATACATTCATCATCGTACCTGATAAAAAAAAACCTTTAATTTTAATGTTTCAAACTACGTCATCTCTTTGTAAACAAACATGCGCATGTAAAATTTGCATCCAAATTAATTCTTAGATTACTTCTAAAGACTGGACATTAAAAATATTTTAAAAATATTTTATTCTTGACGATGACTCATCTTGTATTGGAGCCAGTTCTTGCACTTGGAATTAACGGATATTTGACCACGGACCGGTTCAACATGTAGTACGTAGGTACCATTTATTAAAAACGTTTCCTAGTTCGATTTAAAGATCAGTAGGTAATGAACATTCCTTACTAGTTTCTTATGTCTGACGCAGACCTAAGTGATACAGGCACTCCAAATTGAAAAATAAAAGAATATCGTACTGAAAGGTCGCTAATATAGTGACATCCACAACCTCAAAATCGCACAGCGGGCTATGGAAAGAGCTATTGCCTGGGGATTCTTTACTTGATCTAATCCGAAACGAAGAGATTCGTAGAAGAACTAAGGTCACTGACATAGCTCACAGAATAAACAAGTTCAGGTGGCAATGGCTGGCCATATTATAGCTAGTAGAATCGATAATCGATGGGGAAAGGTTCTTTACCACGACGACGGGACGAAATAAGTTTTTACCCCCCACCTGGTAAACTGATGATCTGGTAAGGCTTGGAGGATGCCGTTGGGTGCAAGTGTTACGAATTTGTGCTGAGTGGAGATCTATATGGGAGACGTATGTTCAGCAGTGGACTTCTTCCGACTGAGATGATGAAAATATTATGGAAGTTTGTTTGATTAATTTAATATACTGATGTACTGTATGTACCAATTTAAGGCATTGTCTTGTTACACGCGGTCGAATCTACTGACTGAAGTCAATGAGGTGTCATATTAAAAAAAAATTACAACCGGTGAACAAGGAAAGGCACTTAGACTTTTTAGTCTGACTAAGTAATATACCTAAATAAGATTGAGTCGGCACCGAACAAACAGACAGGCAATACGTAAAGTAGAATGGGCGACTCAAAATGATTTAGGTACTTAAATTATTATAGGAGCTTAGTTAGACTAAAAACGTTGTTTTGTTTTTCGCTTTTTAGTTCCTTTTTTTCGTCGGTATAATTTTTTGTCTAATGTTTTTATTGTTTTTTGGCTAAAATATCGGTATTAATTATTAATAATTTCAAGTCTCCGTCACGTTGTAGTGTCATTATAGAACTACATAAGTGTGGCAATTTTCGACAGAATCGGTTTAAAGATGAAAATTCTAAAAAGTTGAAAGTGAAAAGTTTCTACTGGGCGGATTTGGGTGAAACTTAGGTTACGGCAATATTATATTTATATCTCTAGGTGTTTATTCAAATTTCCTCTATCTTGATTTTTTGGGGTTGCCACCATGGTAAAAAAATCACTTATATTTTTTTACTCAAAAATGACTGAAACGATTTTATGGAAATTTGGTACGTTATTATATTTACATGGTAATTCGTTGTTCCAAGAAAAACCGGAATGAGGTACTTCCCATACAAAGCCAGGTTGTTTGTTACTTTTTCTCAAAAATGGCTATAACTATTTTGACGAAACTTTGTAAATAACTAGGACTTAACAAGGCCTACTACACAGGGTACTTCATTATTCCAGGAAAACTCTGAGTAAGGTACCTCCCACACTAACTCAAATTATTTGTAATTTTTTTAATCAAGTCTGATGTACCTAGCTTTATTTTGATTTTTTTTTATGTTAGGGTTTTATTTCAACTTATTGGTGTGTATTTATTCTGAAAATCTGCTTTCACGAAATAAATAATTTTAGTTTACATGTCTAGGTGACTTCTCGTCCAGGTACTTTAAATAAAAAAATTATCAATCAAAGTTATTGAAATTTTGTAAACACGTTGGTTCTAGAAACTAATCACTGTGTTTTTGGTTGGTCAGATTTCCGTAAAAGTTTGTCAGGACTCTTAAATTATGCAAAATCTGAAAAATCACACACACATTATATTAGGTTCGCGAACGTATCTACAATATTTCAATAACTTTGATTAATTAATATTCAAATAAAAAGCAAATCTTCTTAGCTCTCAGACAGGCGTTGGATTCGTTGTGCTTCACGACAGCGCTAATTACGTAGATGTCAATAGGAGAGGTCAGTGTTCGTGAAAATCGACCAACTTAAATAAATTCTGGTAAAATTACAGCAAACTGAAAAAAATATAACGAAGGAACTGTAAAAAAAAATATTTTGGATCACTCCCAATTCAACTAATACTACAAGATAATCCAGAAAAAAGTACAGCTATCTCTTCGAGGTCTATGCTTTGATCCTGCCCACGAGTAATCTAGGGTCGGTACACTTTTCACAAGAAATATTAGAATATATACTCCTCCTCTCAGAAAGGCGTTGGATGTATAATGTGCTTCACGACAGCGCTAATTACGTAGATGTCAATAGGAGAGGTCAGTGTTCATGAACGGCGACCAATTGAAACAAATGATGATAAAATTACAGCAAACTGAAAAAAATCTAACGGAGAAACTGAAAAAAAAACTTAAGACGAATGGGGACATTTAATGTTGGATCGCTCCCAATTACATTAATACTACAGTGTAAACTAGAAAAAAGTGCAGTTATCTTATCGAGACCATCGTTTGTTCCTGGACATGAGTAATCTAGAGTCGGTAGTTTTCAGGTTATATCGTTATAAACCTGAACACTTTTCTTAAGAAACATCCTAACTATATGAGAAAAAAATACGAAATATTGTATTGTATTTTATAAATGACCTTAACGGCCATGAAACGTGTGATAGTACTAGCAATAATAACATTGATTTTGTATTCACGAGAGGCTGCGTTAACGGCACCAGGAGCGTGTCGAGAGCCTACCAGCAGTATACAAACTAAAGTGTATTTTCGTTCACGGACATTTTCTTTTATTTAAATAATAATAAATATCCACAACTAGTTTTTGCCCGCAGTTTCGCCCGCGTGAGCAAGGTTTCTATGAAAGGAGTTTTCTCCAGAGCCCTAGGGAACTATGTCGGGCTATGCTAATTAGTTTCGGTAGTTTCCAGATCATAGCGAAAACAATAAACTTTCCTACAGTTTATAAATTGAATTAGTGTCTATGTCACTTCTTTCCCCTGCAAATATCTCTGTGCAAATATCATGTCAATCTTCGTTGCGTACGTTATACGTGCAAATATTTTCTTCAGATCCCTCGGGAGCTATATCTGGCTATGCTAATTAGTAGTATGTGTCAATTTCCACCTCCTTAACTATCTCTTTGCAAAATATCACGTCAATTCTTCGCTTTACTGCAACGTTAAAGCAATTAACAACAATAAAAAAGAAATCAACAAAAGTCAACTAATAGCTACCCCACGGAAAACACCTAAGAAATTGGGATAAAAGATAACATATGTCCTTCTTCGTGCCACAGGCTACGTGCATGCCCAATTTCCTCAAGATTGATTAAGGCGTTGAACCGTTAAGAGGTAACAAACAAAAGAACAAACAAATACACTTTCATATTTAAAATATTAGTAAGGATAAGAATTGCTAGGGCCTTGGCATCATTTTACTTGATGATAAGTGATGATGATGCGAAAAAGGTGGAAGCGGGCTTACCAAGATTCCCCAACGCAAAGGGGAACTGGCTATCTTATCTTCAAGCTAAAAGTTGTTAACATGATGTTTGGCGGCAAGACTTAGATAAGACGGTGGTACTAGCCAGACGGGCTCGCAAAATGCCCTTCCACCAACCGAAACGAGTTTTACTTACATAGTTAGACTCGAACCTCCGATCTCTTGATGTAAAGCTAATGGACTAACCATTACGCCACGGAGCCGAGCCAGTTAATGCAACTATGAGGCGCAACGAATACCTATTTTGAAAAATCTGGGGCCGTCGTATAACTAAAAAGACAGCTTAAATTCACAAAGAACAACCATAGCTTTTAAAATACACTGAGAAAAATCTCCCGCATGCCTGCCTGGAGAGGCAGCCTTTTTAGACAGTTTCGATAAATTCGTCCGAGCAAGATCTGACGCAAAAAATGTAAAAAAATATTTATCCTGATATAAAATAAAACGAGCACATCTTTACAAGAACATGAAGTCGTTTTATTTTGATCCGCCATCATATTAGCAACCTTTGCTGAACATCCGATTGTCACAAAAAGGGCAATAAAATATTAAGGTTCACAATCTTGAAACAATTCCATCATCTTTTTTGCAACCATTACTTATTCGTATATGAGAACTTTTTTGCTTAAGGACGGTTTTCCTTTTTTGGGGCCTCAAGGCCGCTGTTAAATCTATTTGAACAAACCTGACAGGCTGGATGCTGAAGCGGACAGAGGTTTAAGTTTACGAAGAGTTGATGCGTGACGGATTAAGTGACGAGACGGATGTGTGACGAAGCAACACTGTGACGACCAGTCACTGCGTCCGTTGTGATGGGATGGGAAATGCCAGGTCAAAATCTGCTGTGATATACATAATACATACATAAAAAGGCCAAGTAATAGTGAGTCCTAGTAGTTTTTTTTACATACTCGTATGTTGTTGGTCGGTATTAGATAGAGAAGTGAAAGGTCCAAGTTAATATCCGAAATCTAGGGAGACGTAATATCTCCAAAACTGTTCGCCGCCCTGGAAGATGTTTTTAAGCTTTTTAGACTCGGCACAATATTAACGGCGAGTACAGGTGGGTCTTTCGATTCGCTGACATTATCGTGGTTATGACTGAGACTATGGACAACCTAGGCACAATGCTCGATGGTCTCAGTAGAGTCTCTCAACTAGTCGGTCATAGTATGAACATGGACAAGACGAAAATTATGTCAAAAGTCCGTGTCGCACCTACTCCTCTGAAGGTTGGAGGCTCTAGTTGCCGAATTATATTACCTGGGACAAAAAGTCCAGTTAGGTAGGTCCAACTTCAATATTCGAATCGAACTCGGCTGAGCAGCGTTCGGAAAGCTCCACAATATCTTCACGTCCCAAATACCGCTGTGTCTTAAGAGTAAGGTCTTCGACCAGTGTGTTTTGCCAGTGATGACATACAGAACTGAGACATGGTCGCTTACTATGGGCCTCATACATAAGAAGGCTCAAGGTCACCCATGGAGCGTGCAATGCTCGGAGTTTCTCTGCGAGATCGAATCAGAAACGAGGAGATCCGTAGGAGAGCCAAAGTAACCGACATACGAGCAGCTCTCAGAATTGCTAAACTTACGTGGCTGTGGGCGAGGCACATAGCTCATAGAACGGCTGGCCGTTGAGGCATTAAAGTTCTCGAGTGGCGACTGCACACCGGAAAACCTAGCGTAGGCAGGCCTCCTACTTGGTAGACGGATGACCTGGTGAAGGTCGCTGGAAGCCGCTGGATGCGGGTAAAGTAGAACCGGTCGTCGTGGAAGTCCTTGGGGGAGGCCTATGTCCAGCAGTGTACGTCCTTCGGCTGATATGATGATGATGATGATCTGAATACCACACTCACGAAGTCATCGGCAATTTTTGGTTTGTATAGTGATATACAATCTAAACAACAAAAAGGATTTTTTTCAAAAAAGTCATATTTCCGAACCTACTTATTTTTTAAAACGCCATTTTTTTTTTAATTAAGATCGCGGTTCCTAAGAGCGTTTTTCTCTTTTTATTATAGTTTAGCATTTCCCCATACTGACCTTTAAAAAACTCACTTGTATATGTATAGATGCGGTCATCTTCCCAATTTCCAATACAATTTTTACTTACACATGTTATCAAAAGAAAATTTTAAACGATGTTTTTTGCACCAAAATCTTGTAATTCTAGATGGTTGTGTAAAATACGTAGTATCAAAACACTATTACCATAATAAAACCTAACACGATATTACCCAAACATGAATATATCTCTTGGCATGCATAGTATTGAAAACCTATGTAATTGCACATTATTACTAAATTTCAAACTAATCTAGTTTCCACTTACTTGGAAATTAAGTTAAAGTTATTCACTCACAATATAGTGATCTTTCCCCAACTCATAGCCAATAAGTTTGGACGAATAAATCAATGAGTTAAAAAAAGACTCGTATAAATCGATCAGCTTATACTTTTTGTTATTTGCTGTTAGTCTAATTTTGTGTTTTTTTTTGTATGAAGGGTCCGAAGATTTATTTGAGAACTGGCTGTGGATTCCATCTAATGGCGAAGGAGTTCAGTATGCTGAGTAAAGACCCATTTAACCGGTCGTACACCAATTTTGTTACAACTGTATTTGGTTTTTTTCGATATTTTAAATTGGGCTTTCATTTTTAATTCAGACCAACTTTCTCCAGGGAACCTATGAATCAAAAGCAATAAATTGGACTCAAACATATCGTTTAGCCGATACCTTAAGTGAGTATTTAAAGTCCAAAATCTTTTGTGATTTGATCCAAGGTTCCTTGGACGCGAGCAGAAGCCGTGTATAAATTATCGGGTGTTAATAAACACTTGCATTTTTGGGCTTTTCATACAAATCGATCTGCTAATAATCCAAGATTGTGTAAAAGTATTTTTTTTATTAGCAACCTCATAATATAACTAATATTGTTCAGCTACGTAGCAGTCATTCTGTATAATAAGTAAATATATCAATAGATTAGAGAAAAATGATTAGGTATATTGTGCTAGGTTATTTTTTTAATAATAAAAATTTTATGAAAACACGACTACATAAAAACATTACACTTCTTTTATTAGTAAGTTGGGTAAAATGTATCCTATGTTAATGAAGGGACCAAGACGAATCTAACGACACCTCGCACTTTAATATTAATCAAGCCGTTTAGAAGATATCGTTGAATAAAGAAACACGCATACATACATTAGAACTGATGACAATACACTCCTTTTTTGTGAACCAGTCGCTAATAAAAAAAAACTATGTTTTTGCTCCAGGAGCAATGTTAGCTAATTAAATGTTAGGCCACAGTTTGAATGTAGTAGTCGTTGTAGATAAATTCCGATACGTACTTAAAGACCGATACATGGTTATTACTTAAAGACCGATCATCACCATATCAGCCGAAGGACATCCACTGCTGGACATAGTCCTCCCCCAAGGATTCCATGACCACCCGGTTCTGCTTATAGACCGATACATGGTTATTACTTAAAGACCGATCATCATCATATCAGCCGAAGGACGTCCACTGCTGGACATAGGCCTCCCCCAAGGATTTCCACGACGACCGGTTCTGCTTATAAACCGATACATGGTTATTACTTACAGACCGATACATTGTCATGAATGGTCCGGACCGGACGAACCACACCGAGACAATTGAACGGAGAGATTCAAGTGTTAGGTTTCGTTTGCTTGCATCCTTCAGCGAACTCGTAATCATAATACGTGTACTTGCCATTAACGATCGTTGTTAAATCCCCACTAGTACCCACAAACTGTTAATCGATAAGTGTTAATTATAATTTGATGTAATCACTTCCACGCGATAGTTTGGAGTTTAATCGATCACAAGCGAACGTGAGCTATAAAACGAGAGTGCGTATTAGTACTACGGGAGCTGGTAGTTTACTGGCGACTTGGCGCAAGCCTGTAGGTCGTCGATAGGTGCAGAGGTGTGCAATATTTTTGTGTGAGCATAATAATAAAATTAATAAACTAAATCAGCGGAATGCTAATTTTAATGGGAAGCTCAATTTATGTATGTTTTTCGCAAACATTAGGGCAGGTCAGTTATAAAGTAAAGTGGAGGTTGGTAGGTAGATGATTGAGGATAATTAATATCTTGAAGCGCCAAAAAGCGTCGGTGGCTCAACCGGTAACGACTCGGTCCATCTAACCAGAGGTACCGGGTTCAAATCCGGACGGCCAATGTACCAATGAGTTTTTCAAAAAACTTACGTACATACTTACCGATTGCTTTAACGGTGAAGGAAAACATCGTGAGGAAACCTACACACGCCTGCGAAGAAACTCGAAGGTTGTGTGTGAAGTCAACCAACCCGCACTGGGCCCGCGTGGTCGACTAAGGCCTAATCGCCCTGATTCAGGGTAGGCTCGAGCCCCTCGGTGGGGACGTATATGAGCTGTAATGATGATGATGAATATCTTGAAGATATTCATTGCGTTGGGGAATCTTGATAAGCCCGCTTTCATCTTCGGCTTAATCGTCACTTACCATGCCAAGACGATGCCAAGGGCTTATCAATTGAGGATAAAAAAAAAAGTTATGAATTGCATAAATTAGGGATTTTTAAATATCATTCTTGCGATCCAATATTTTATGTTTGTTATTTATTTTCCTCCTATCTTTGACACCGACCGCGCCAGCATCGTCTTCTTCGTCGCTGTTTTACTTACATTTTTAAGTTAAATTAAACTGTGTTAATCGTGGAGTTTAAATTATTAAACTGTTTTAAATGAGTGGCGTAAAAGGTACCTAATACGTAATTCAAACTTGTGACGATGGTTACAAATATCATCTCGTTTGGAATTACCTATTTATAACCTTAGTATTCAATGTACTATCCTAAAACTAAAACTAGAGATGTGTGTAATTCCTTTTATTTTTAGCCTTTTTGTTCTCGGAAAGCCTTTGAGTGATATTGTTCGATTTAAATAAAAATATCGTATAAATAACAAAATAATAATAATGTACGTATTTCCTGTATAGCAGTACACGAATGGGCACTTTTAAATATAAAGGCCTACGCGAATGGGGTTACGCTTACGCATGAACTCACGGAAAACATACATTTGCGCAACGCATGGCAAAAACCGAATACACATTATGCAAAGTTACCCAACTTACATTGCGATTTTTCCTCAAAGTGTTTTTTGGAAAAGTTTTTAAAAAATGGTTGATAAAAGGAATAGCAATGACTTTACTCGTGAACCCGTGTTGTTCTTGTAAATTGACTTACTTTTGATTATATTTTTATTTAGTGAGATTATTGTGGAATGAATGTTTGTTCTCCAAAAACGATTCACCAATAACACAGAATCTAAAGTTAAACTACTCTAAAATAACATAGTTATCATATTCATTGTACAAAAGTTACTATTGCAATAAATTTTTTTATTAAAACTACATACTTAGTATAAAGTGACGTTAATGTCTATGTGTTAAAGGTGCTGTAAAATTACCTACGAGAAGTAGGAATTTGAATAAAAACATTGACTTTTTGGACATCAAATTAAGTTCGGTCAACAAGGATAACGTCCGCGAGTTTGATTGTAAAAGCTAAATATTCAGAGCAGGCTCCCAAAAAAAGTACTTTTTTCTAGAATATGTTGCAGCCTGTAAAGCTAAAAATATCAGGTTGTTCGCCAGTACCACGCTAAGAACAACAACAAAATTATTGCACATATGCAAAATTTTATTGCTGTGCATTGTTTACTTTCTACGGAACTGACCTACTCCGATGACGAGCGTAAGTGCATACGAGGTGTTTTGTCTTTTCGATCGCTCAAATTCTTCACTACACACATTTAGGATTAATGAATACCTATTGGCTGAGCAAAAAGGAGGGTAGAAGATGAAGCAGCAAAATCATATTAAAAAAACGTATCCATTTTATACAGGCTATACAGCTGTGTACACGTAGGATATTTTTTATCAGACACGTTATCTACGTGTGTACTCTATAAGGCTTATTTTTGTTCTTAACCATGTCTATGTGATCACTAGGTACCGTTGGTCCTAATTGTAAAGGTATCGGTGTCCAATTTTACTAAAATTATAATTTTACGGAAGCGAGTACGTTTTTATCGGTATTGGCTGAAAAACAGCGTTGTGGGTAATTTGCGACACACAACATTTATGGTGAGCGTAGACCATTTTCGCTAACTCGGCACCACTGACCTTGTTTTATTACGTTTTGTTATTGCTTTATTCAGTAATTTAATTACGTTCATTAATTATATAATAAGACTTCATTCATTCATTTAATTTACTTTGTTTATTGTTAAGTACAGTGTAAACTCTATATAGCGACACTCAAGGGACCGGGAATTTTGTGACGTTATTGAGAGTTTTCGTTATACAGAGAGAAATTTGCGTCAAAGTAAACCAACTTGAACCAGAAATTTTTTACGTTTTAAAGAGTGATTCGTTATATCGAGTGACGTTTTACAGAGTTTACACTATATTTTAAAGTAACTAAGTTTTTATATTCTATCTTCTGTAGGATGGTCTCGTTTCAGAAATTGTGAGATATGCCGATATCATTGGAAACTTTAGTTCTATTGTGACGGCTAATATGTCAAAATGTTTCTATTGACGAAGCCGAATGCTATAAAATAAGTTTGCAAGTTTTTCGATTTTTTTAATTTATCGAATATAGAGATGGGTGAAAATGGTAGACTTTTGAAGGTATGTCATCAGTTTTGTCAATGTGTAGAGAAACTAATTCCCTATCAGGTGTTTTTTACCGTTTTTTATATGGTTTAACTTTTTTGAGTTACAGCCTGGAACTGTGACGTGGTCGTGGCGCTCTCGGGGAGCGCAAGCACCTGACTGCATGCTATCTTAGAGGGTTATCTCCATGTCAGCGCTTCTATTCGCTCCACTTGTAACTAAATAACTAACAAAGAACCTAACTAAGTATTTAAATGAACCTAAAAAGACGATTTTAACCGGTATTGGTCGATTGATTGTCGTATCGGTTTGAAAATTGGCAGGTGTACGTAGTTTGGATGACCACACAAAAAAAGAAAAAAAAAAGAAAAATCAGCTTGTACGAACTCGGCCACAGCTGGAAAAATAAATATTAAAAGAGAAAATTGTAACATCTATAAGCAACGAAGGATTTTAATATTCGGATTCCCAATAGGCAAGAGTTCGTCGGCGACTCGATAAAATGTTCCAATGTGAAATGTAAGAAGTTAATAGTAGAGCCCCTTACATCCACGGTCTTGCGGTAGTTTCGTCTTCTGGCTTTTATACGTCTTTCGATACGGAGACGGAATTCCCGAGGCATCGTAGGAGTTGCAAAGATTGAATAGTTAACTGTCGAAAAACGATGCCATTCATGATAATAAATAGTTCAATTATACTGCTCCGGAATCTAGCGACGCGATGATGACAGTGAATTACAGAGCGTTACTAGAAAAATTACAACGTTATAAAATCTTTATTTAAATACGACATTAAAATGTATTTTTACAAGCTTCAATTTAGCTTTTAGAGCGACTTCCAGGTGTCCGATCAGGCTGAAATTTGGTATGATGCCTTATTCACGGTGACAATAGATCATTTTGGTATTTTGAAGTTTATTTGATGATGAATTACGAAGGTGGAATCAAGGTCCCAGGATCATCTATTGCTTTTAACCAAATCGTAGGACATACTACACCTCTGAGCCCGGATTTTTAAAATGTAGAACTTAAAAACTCTTTTCAAATAAAAATTTGTACCTAAAAGTTTTTAAGTGTTTCGAAATAAGCTTATTACATAACTAACATTAAAATTATTCATAATGTCAACAAAATCCCGAAAGGCACAATCTAAAATCCCAAGTACGTATTTACACAATTTAGTTATTGCGGAGCACATATCGCCGTCATGACTGACTCAATGACAGGCAACACTAAGTTTAAATTAATGAAGACAGAAACATATAGTATAGAAATTATCGAGGTGGAGAAATGGGGCTTAAACATTCGTATATAAAAATGAAAACTTAACAGCATACAACCTTAACTACTTTTTAAGCACTCGGGTGAAAATGTATCCAATGTGAAAAGGGATCAAGAAGAATCTAACGCCACCTCGCACTTAAAAATCTATCTAGCCGTTTAGGCGACAGGCTCAGCCGAAGAAACAGACATACATACCCCCCTTCTTCCTGGGCAAACAGGTAATAAAATATAAACAATAATGTAAACATTTATTCATAATATACATAGTTCTGTCACAACGATTTGCCTCAATGTAAACACAGCACCTCTGGGTCGAGGTCTCTTCTGTGCAATTTCCGTCTTCAATCAATTAATAGGATATTATGTAATAAAAATCAACAGATTCTTTAATGTTCAACAAAACAATATTATTTAAATTACAGAAACGCTTTACCGGTGTCTAGATTATAAACACAAATTTTTGAGTGAACCATGTTTTTTAAAAGCTTTTATTTAACTTGACGAGTACGTTATTTAGTTTTTTTCGGTACGTCAAATCTTAGATTTTATTTATGATTTTAGAGCGACTTATTCTTTGAGCTGGGTATGAAGCTGTGTTCCCGGTGACAATAGGTCCTTTTGGTATTTTGAAGTTGATCTAATGAGAACTTTGGAGATGGACTCAAGGTCCCTGGATCGTCTTTTTTTTTCAAGTACTTTTCTCGTCTTTTTTGAATTTGGAAACGTGTATTCACATTTGGCACACTGGGCATTTTACTTTTAGAGCATAAAAACTCTTTTCAAATAGAAGGTTGTACCTGAAAGTTTTTAGGTATTTCGAAAATGATTAATTGCTTTTTATCTGTTTTTTTTTTACCAAGATTATCCGTATATACCTTTTTAATAGAAGAAGGCCATAGATAGGTTTTTTGTGATTTGTACGTCTAAACATTAGTTTAAATTTATTCGCAATGTATTCGGAAGTAATAAAACATGACATTACGAAGGCCAATGCCAATGCCGATCGCAATTTTAATAACATAAATATTTTATAAGGGTAAACTAAATTATTTTATACTTTTATTTTTTATTTTTACGATCTACTTCTGCATAACCTCCACATAAGGCCTTTAAAAATGGTTAAAAACAGTGTTTTACGGAGTGGTCTATAGATGCAGATATAATAATCCTTCTAAGGACATAATAAAGGCCGATTGGCGCCAGCATTTTTTAGTACCCGCACTTAAACGAAATCACGAGTAATTCTAATAACAGTAGAAATTTTGTATTGCAGTTGTAAATCACTTCCGAATGATGAAACTTAGTGGTTAGAGTCCTGCCACGTTCCAATGTGCTTTCGATTTTTTATTTCATACCCACGTTCCGTTTATCCTACGCTCCTAAGGGAAAGGAAAACATCGTGAGGAAACCTGCACACGCCTGCGGTGAAACTCGATGGTTGTGTTTGAAGTCGACCAACCCGCACTGGGCCCGCGTAGTCCACTAAAGCCCGATCGACCTAATTCAGGATAGGCTCGAGCCCCTCGGTAGGGACTATATGAGCTGATAATATGATGATGAAACTTACGGAATCGGTGTTTCTGCTTATGGAACTTAACAAACTTCCACAAGGTATCTAAATATAGGGCATTTGTTGACATAGGGCACAAAAACGCAAAATAGTTTACAAATCTAAAATTGGGCGGTGTAGCCAAAATGAATCTAAAACTGCAAATAGCCATTTGGAAACTCAGAACAATAATTTTGGTTGATATTTCTTAAAATATGTCCCTTGGAAGGAGACATCATCCTTACTAATATAAACGCGAAAGTTTGTACATATACGGATGTATGGATACATATGGATGTATGGATGTTTGTTACTCTTACACGCCACAACAGATAAACGGATCTAAATGAAATTTGGTAGGTAGTCAGATTAGGACCTGGATTAACATAAAGACTACTTTCTTCCACGCTGCGCACCCTAGAGGACAGTCATGGAAATTATGTTGAAAGCCCTGGCAAAAGATAGTTGTATATAATTTGAACATGTTTTCTGAAACCTATCGTGTGGCGATAAAATGAAAAGGATTCGGTGGCGTAACGGTTGGGGCCGCTGCCTTCTGTTCGGGAGGTCGTGATTCGAAACCTGCCACGTACCAATGTGCTTAAGAATTTCGAAATCACATGTATACGTTTACCCGACGCTCTTACGGTGAAGGAAAACATCGTGAGGCAACCTGCACACGCCTGCGAAGAAACTCGAAGGTTGTGTGTGAAGTCGGCCAACCCGCACTAGGCTCAACAAAGGCCCATTCGCCCTAATTCAGGGTAGGCTCGAGCCTCTTGGTTGGGACGTATATGAGCTGATATGATGATGATGATGATACTACACCAAAACCTTTCAGCTACTTGGTTCCACAAAATACAAAAAGGTATAAAAACATACCAAGTTTACGCTCCTCCACGAAAACCCTACTTTGCTGGTGGTCCGACACGCACTTAGCCACATCTTTTTTACTTTTGAGAGTAGAATCTACCATAGCATTTGTGAGTTTTCAGCAAATACTTAAACAATCACCCTTATACGAGGTAGCTATGGACTAAGCAGGCAATGTACTCGTATCTATAAACTTTAGTATTACGTACACAAATAAAAAAATACGGGGAGGTTAACAGCCTTGAATTTAAAAAAACAAAAGAATGCCCATAACTAGTTTATTCAAATAAATATTCTGAGACAAATCACACATGGTCATCTGGTCAGACACAGAGCAAACAAATCTTAAGACAGAATAGTGTAGCGCGTGCGCCACAGTGCTGGGGCGGTGCGGTGTCGCGGTGGTGGTGGTGGTGGTGGCCGGCTAGTGAAAGTGCAGACAGCCTGCGGCTGCAATTGCCGAATGCCTCTAACTAACATTATAGGGTGCTAGAAAATACAATTTCATACCTAGATATAAGTAGGTACACTTAGGTACATATTTATACCCTACATTAATAATTTCTCCTGAGGGCCCGAGCAAACCATAGTCAATTTTTAAATAAAAATTGGAAAGGTATTAAAATCAGGTAACTCAACATTACTGTGAGTAGATAGAATATTTCAAAATAATGTTAAGAGAAATGAATAATTTTTCTACTTACAAAACATCGATACGAGTCTAAAACATTGTATGCATTCAATGTCAATTCGGCATTAAAAAGATAAGCTTGCTTGTATACTCTTCTAGTGAGCTACATTTTCAAATAACATGCACATGTTTCAAATGGTTTCAAACAATTTATCATCGTTTTGGAATGTTTAAAGTGTAAGAGAACTAAGAGACTTTTATTTAACTGAATGTAAACGAAACCGGTTTCAATTCGCTTTGACCATGCTTCGGCTGATTGGGGGCGGTTGCGACGAGGCGGCTCGCTGTGGTGCGAACCGGTGCAAGCCAGTTTGCTTCCCTAAGGCCGCTAAAGATCCTGCTAAGCCTCTGATATGAAATCCTGGATTATGGTTCACCTTCGCAAGATACTGAAATTGTCTTCGCAAGATACTGAAGTTTTGAACCAGTGTGAAGCCAAAACTGGTTGTTATCGTCTATGCTAAATGAAACTGAAAAGTTTTTTCAACGAATCGATTGTTTTTTGGATCTCTTAAACCGGTGTGCTGGAAATTTTCATTCAAAGTTCAAAATTTTTCTTTCTTAATTAATGACTTCTGTTGCACCCTGTACATAACGTAACCTTGGCAAAATATGGCTAAATACTAGGCAAAAAACGTCACTGAAATGCGACTTCAATTCATTAATTTTGCTTGACATGATGTTATTTGAACATAAATTATATCAGATCATATAGTTACCACCGAGGGGCTCGAGCCTTAGCCGACCACGCGGGCCCAGTGCGGGTTAGTCGACTTCACACACAACTTTCGAGTTTCTTTGCAGCCATGTGCAGGTTTATTTACGATGTTTTCCTTCACCGTAAGAGCATCGGATAAACGTACATATGAAATCGGAATTCGAAAGCACATTGGGTACGTGGCAGATTCGAACCATTACCTCCCGGAGAGGAGGTAGCGGCCCTAGCCTTCACGCCATCGACGCTTTTAATTAAGAGTGAGCTGAAACTCAGAATGTAACGAAGTTTTTGTGAAAACCATTAATGACTCTGTTTCAATTGGACTACCGAAACACACAGAGTGAGTTTTTATCAGCTAAAAAGCGGAAAATGAGAGATTCTCCTAATAAAACTGAACAACCTTTCACAAGAAACCTATACAATCAAAATTTTGGAGTTTTCATACAAAGTGAACTATTCAAAAAGCATTTTTAACTACTGAAGCAGAGTCACTGCCCTCTGAGGTAACTTATGACGAAGGCGAAATGTTTTTACGATCCACAACGCTTCTCAGCTCAGGACCTATGTGTGAATGAGATCCACTTCATTTCCATTCTGTTTCTCGTTTTCCTCCTTACTTCATCGATGTCAATTCCATGGAACTGTTTCCTACTAATTTATGGGTATTTTAAAGGAGGATGGGGCTGGAAGTGCTAAAGTATCTACCACTTTTTATCAGCCGTTTTCCCGTAATTCTTGTACAAACATACAAACATCCAATTTAGCTTTTATGATATTAGTAAGATTTTATAATTATGTTGCATAATAGTCACTGGAACAACTTGGCTCAATCATGGCACAACCAGCTCGCGACGGGATTAGTTGTTTCCAGCGTACATCCTTACTAATATTATAAATGTGAAAATGTGTTTGTTTGTTTATTTGTTTGTTTGTTTGTTACCTTTTTACGCTTCAACGCCTTGACTAATCTTAATGAAATTTGGCATGCAGGTAGCTTGTGTCACAAGGAAGGACATAGGCTACTTTTTATCCCGTGAAAATTGCATAGCCCGATGCAGTTCCTGAGGGAACTGAAAATATACTCTTTTTTGGTTAATTTATTTAACGTCGCAACGGAACAATGGATTGTGTGATTTTTTGCACAGAGATGGTTGAGGGGGTGGGAAATGACATGATTTACTAATAAGCATATCCTGACGTAGTTCCCGAGGGATCTGAAGAAAATTCATGTCCACGCTCGCGAGCTGCTTGCGGCTCGCGCACCGCGCACCCTCTAAAACAGTCATAAAACGATATCCACGCGGGCGAAGCCGCGGGCAAAAGCTAGTCCACTAATAAATATTTCTGAGTAAAAAACTGTTTAGAAATTGATGAATAAGACAAATTTTTCTGACATGCTTGTCTGAATTTCATTTAGGCGTGACTTTATTTTAATTTTACATATTTTAGACGAGTATCTGAAAATCGGCACTACCAGCCCCGCCCTCCCCTACATATTAAGCAAGCAGCAGGTCACGCAGAAGGACTCCGCGAGGCCGGCCGCTGCGCCCAACTGCCCTGCTCATGACGTTCCGATAAATAATAACTACTTAATTATCATAAAATTGACTTTTTCGCCTTAAACAATTCGCTAGTTTTCTTCAAAAACTATCAGTTTGCTCGTTTGACCTTTTCGATCTGTCCTCATCACAGAATATTTAATTAGATACACATTGTGCTGGTGACGTATATAGTACTAAATTAAAAAGGTACCGTATGTAACAGATAATGTTAATTAATACGAATACTGGGTAAGCTACTCCAATCTTGCCACAACTCTTTTATGTAACCCTTTCATAAACCCTAAATTATAAAATTGTGATACTTAACTATTTTTAAAATTATTTCAACTTGTTTCGTTGCTGCTTAAGATTTACAAGCAAGCATATATATATATAAGGTCTAACAAAATTAGCTGAAACTATTTTAACTGGTGCTTCTACCCATGAAACTGAACAACTTTACCTATGAAACCCATAGTCAAATCTAAAAAAAAAATTGAACTTCCCATACTAAGTTGGCTGATGAGCTGATCGAGTTAGTATGGGAGAGCCAAATTTAAACTATGGGTTTCATGAAGAAAGTTGTTGTTGTAAAAGCACCATTTAAAATAGTTTCAGCTAATTTTGTTACACCTTATATATGCCACCGGGATATTGTGAAAACCGCAATATTACAATCTCACTAGTTAGATTATAATATAACGGTAAATGGTGAATCGAATCACCATTTCACGGCCTATTCTTGTTCCACCGAATAAAACCGATGATTTTTTTCTGCTGCGAAGCATTTTGCTACCCAGAGGAAGCGAGGCTCTTTGACTGTTAAATCAATCAAACCTGACCGAACCTTACATCGCTCGATTTATTAAGTGTTTTTCACTTCGCTTAGTGTTATTGTAATGTCACTAGTGAGATTGCAATGTAACTAGTGAAAATGTAAACAATATGTTACAGTTCACAATCTTTCGACAGTTCACAATCTCGCGAAATAAATCCCGTTAGATTATAATCTAACGGAATTTACAATCTTACGGTGACATATATAATAATACCTAGACATCCTAGACTGCAGCGCATGCGTGAAGAGCGACCGGTTCTAGGATATCTAGCCATAAAATGTTACAGCTAGATTTTATCTGCTTTTTATTATTGGCTGAAGTCAAACTCCCAGGAGGAAGCAATAAAATCCACAGGATAAGTTAATGGCTATAATAAGAAGAAAATAGATATGAAATTGTATGTGTTTACGAGCAAGTTGTAGGAACAGATTATATTATTGAAATAACGAGGCTTTAAGGATCCTTTTTAATAGACATTTAGTTTTAATCGTATAAATCGATTCTCAAAAGACTATCATCATCATATCAGCTCATGTATGTCCCCACCGAGGGGCTCGAGCGTACCGTGAATTAGGGCATAGGGCCTTAGTCGACCACGCGGGTTGGTTAACTTACTTACCACACAACCGTCAAGTTTATTCGCAGGCGAGTGCAGGTTTCCTCACGATGTTTTCCTTCACAGTAGGACCGTCCGATAAACATACATAATATGATATCCAAATTTGAAAACGTTGGTACGTTGTAGGATTGGAACTACGACCTCCCGTACAGCCTCCCTAGCTGTTACGCCTCTGAAGCTCTTCAGTCAGTCAATTATAAGACCGAATAATTCGTAGGTGTATAAATAATGTGCTATCGAGAAAGTCGCCAAGTGCAACACCAGATACCCACCAGTATTATTCCAGGAAAAGGAGATATCTTTGTGCTGGTGGAGCATAACATCTGTGATGTGGTGCATCCCCACAAACTGTATGACGCACTTCAATCGTGTCCAGCGTGTCTCTACACCTGCACGCGAGGATCTTCTTGCAGCGACTAAAAAGCTACACACGTCGCGCAGTACTGGTTCAAACAAAAAAACTCTCAACAAGATAATACTCAACAATTTAGTACAATTTTGCATTATTATTTTTGGTTTGTGTTAATTTCTAAAAAAGTACCTACTACATCGATTCTGATAAAAAATATATTGGACCAACCTGGCATATACCTTTTTACTCTCAATCATTAATCAATCATATCAGCTTACACACGTCCCCACCGAGGGGCTCAAGCCTGTCCTGAATTAGGGCGAACGGGCATTACTATTATTATAACCTATTTACCTTTATTGGATAAAAAATAATCATGAAAATCTGTTCAGAATACGCGAAAATATCGCGTAACAAACATAGAAAAAAACATACAGTCGAATTGAGAACCTCCTCATTCTTGGAAGGCGGTCGAAAATATAAATTAAACTTATTACAATCGACATGATAGAAGAACAAAAACATCTATGTACGTGTTTCTAATAGTTTTCACTCCATGAAATAATTGTGACCGCGCGGCAAGGCATGCCAGCCCTGAGTGAGGCACGGACCACTGATCATTGTTTTTTCTATAATTACAACAATTTCCCAGCGGCGCCGGCGCACGCGATATCTAAAAATAACCACCTCGCAGCAAAAGCAAAAGCCTACCTTTAAAGAGTTTCGTAGTCCAACAAGAAACCATTTTTAAATGTTGTCCAGTCCTTCCATATAAGTTTCATTAACAGCAATGCATGACATTTTGAACAAGAATATTTTAAATACATATTTAAATATGTAATATATTTTTATCAGTAATTGTATTGTATACTATTTGCGATATATCCCGACATACCCGTACCTGTGGTACAAAGAAACTTGATCTCACTCACGCAAGTAAGGCGTAGCGTGGAGGGAACTCACAAAGCAAAATAGAGTCATTCTTAAGGCTACAAAATAAAAGAGTAATCTATTCTATCCTACTAATATTATAAATGAGAAAGTTTGTATGTTTGTTACTCTTTCACGCAAAAACTACTGAACGTATCTGGCAAAAATTTGGTAGGTAGACCTGTATTAACATATAGGCTACTTCTTTCCACGCTCGCAAGCCGCAAGAGCACTGCACACCCTCAGAGACAGTCATAGAAAAAAAGTCCCCCGCCGCATCTGCCTGTTTTTCTGAACGCGATAAACTCAAAAACTACCGAGCAGGATTTCACACGGTTTTCACCCATAGACAGAGTGATTCGTGAGAAAAGTTTAGGCGTGTAATTAATTCCCCGCGAGCCGCTTGCGGCTCCCGCACAGCGCACCCTCTAGTAAAGTAAAGTATGTTTTTATATTAAATTGGTCTTATTAAATGAAGTAACCTTATCTAACAGCATATTTTTATCAGTTATTCCGTTCCCAAGATCTAGCTGTTCAAAGTCGTTAAATATTTTTGGAGTTTTTCAACTATCGGACCTACCTATCATCATCATCTTCCGAGCCTTATTAATCCCAACTATTTGGGGTCGGCTTTAAATGTTTTTTGTCGGACCTACCTATATTAACTTGAAATCGATCATATAAGTGGGCCTTAGTAGACACTCTCAAAGAAAGCTATTGCGGTACGCTGGGTCATACATAACATATTTGTTTTATGTGTCCCGACTCCGGAACCCTACACTATGCGTGGTGCAACATGCACTTGGTCGTTTTTTTCCTAGCGCGAGCCAGACGGCCCTGTTACTAACTTTTCTTGTCGACCGAAGCGAAAGTACCGCTGTATTTAGCGAGCTGCTGACGTGGTCATTGCAAAAACTGCTCTAAGTACAGCATGGGTACATACATAAACAGGCAAACAGACTGACTTTCCTTGTGCGGTATCAACAAATAAAATTGGAAACGCTAAACACGTTAAAACCGACGCCAATCGCAACGTTTTTGCTAATTTCCAAAAAATATATATTGAACGGATTTTGAAAAAAATTATATGAGACCAATCTGAAGACATGAACTATTAATTTAAAAAGGAATTATCGAAAACGGATTATAATGTACAGATTGACTTGTGAAAGTCGTCCTTTTTTTGAAGTCGGTTGAGAAGGTGAACTCTCAGTAAAAGTTACCTAGGTTACAGGTTAAGTCGACGTAAATCCTTTTGAGGCGATAAACTACATCTAATTTGCAACAAAAAATTCTTATTAACTGGGGATCTGAATTCAGCGGTTTTCAAGTTAAAGTAATTTTGTATGAAAAACGCATTTGTTTAAATGTTTCGTGATTTCCCAAAAATGTTATCTTTTGTTGAAGTGCAAAATACGGTAAAAACTTTTTCATTTTATCAGCTTGATGATAAATCTTGGAATTAAAAAAACATAAAATTAATTTTTCTTAAAAATTTGTATGGGTTTTGAGGCACCCTTTTGACAGCGATCATTGTTTTTTGTTGCACCTAATTTGTATTTTTTAACTTTTTAACTTTGTTGGAAAGCTGATAAAATGAGGAAGTTTTTACCGTATTTTGCACTTCAACTGTAGTATAACTTTTTTTTGGAAAATGACGAAACATTTAAACAAATGCGTTTTTCATACAAAATTTTCAAATTTAATGGGCTTTAACTTGAAAACCGCTGATTTCCAACCCACAGTTAATATTACTTTTTTGTTGCAAATTAGATGTAGTTTATCGCCCTACATCATCTCACCTGATAGTAAAGTGAAGATGATGCCAAAGATGAAAGCGGGCTTACCAAGATTCCCCAACACAATGGGGAACTTACTAGCTTATCTTCAAGCCAGAACACATCAATGCTGTTAATATTGATGTTTGATAGCAAGACTTAGATAAGATAGTGGTAGTTAACCAGGCGGGCCTAGAAAATGCCCTACCACCGACTAAAATGAGTTTTACAAAGGCTCCGCAGCGAATAGAACCAGCGACTTCCTGGTGTGAAGCGAATGGACAAACCATGACGCCACGGAGGCAGTTAAATTCATTCGGCTATTCGCTATCTAGGAACCTTAATTTTGATTACGTAATAGGCAGATATTTATCGAATTTTCGTTCTTTTTAGTCAGATATGTATGACGTGAATATATATTTATTTTTAAAGAGGTTTGGCAAAAATAGACCTGATGCCGGCTACCACTAATAAATCAAAAAAAAAAGTTGTAACAACAAGTCGATCTTAGTTCCCGTATACGTGACGTAATTTGCGATATTTTAAACGTCTACAGTACCGATACTAAATACGAGTACCTACTTACTTACCCTGAGCGAGTACCTATAACATCAATTGCAAGGAATGACGCTTATTAGCACATAGATAGACAAAAAGCGTCGGTGGCTCAACCGCTAACGACTTGGTCCTCCTAACCAAAGGTCCCGGGTCCAAATCCGGACGGCCAATTTAATGAGTTTTTCGAATCTACGCAATCGTGAGGAAACCTGCAAATCTGATTCCAGATGTGTATGAAGTTTGCGTTGCACACGTTCGTAGCTTTAAATAAAAATCTAAATGCCCTACACATGCTAAGTACAACACCAGGCAACCGCCGCCTATCCCTTGAATAGCACGGTTAATTGTGTCACACGGTAAAAGAAAAAAAAGCACATAGACAAAGCAGAACCGGAATACATACTGAATTTTTTTAAATTACCAGAGGGGGATAGTTATTAAAAAAGTTCCATGGCCCTTTTACACGTAACGGAGCTTATCCGAAAAAAAAAACATAATATTAATTAATCATAATCAATCGATTTCATTAACCGACTTCATAACAAGAGTAGCTTCTATGTTTACTGAATGTATTTTCATTTTGGGTCATAATTTTACATCTGTGTACAAAATTTAGCTACTGTAGGTCTAATCGCCCTGATTCAGGGTAGGCTCGAGCCCCTCGGTGGGGACGTATATGAGCTGTAATGATGATGATGTGGTCTAATAGTGGCAGAGAACATTGACTATGACATACGGACAGACAGACTGACGGACATGACGAAATTGTAAAAATTCTGTTTTTTGTCATTTTAGTTCCGGTACCCTAATAAAAGCTTTATTTGCCAGTACACCCTTATTCGAATAATTACGAATATTTAAATCCAGGTAAATTATTTGTGAGTGCTTTGTCATGGAAATAGTAAAAAATAATATTCTCTTGCGAGAATAACGGAGAAGTTAACTCAATAATGCACAATGCGGCCATAATAATAAGGTTAAAACTAAGACAACGGCCTCCATCAATTTCGTGGCGAGAAATCGTAGTTCCTTTGATTTCAAAATGTAGGTAAACGAGGCATGTATTTCTGCCTCAAGGTTTCTTTCACCTGTCGCCTCAGTGTGCCTGGTGGAGCGAAATTAGAACCAGTAATGCCGGTAGCAATAGGCCAATAGCAATACAAATTAAAATTCACCTCGCAGTGCAACAATCTTTGTTTATCGCGCGCCAAAATCAACGATAAAGAGAAACATAGTACTTAGGTATGTATTATATAAATTAGTTTACTGCAGGTAAGTAGAATTAGGTACGTACGTACGATGAGCCCAAAAAAGGAAGATATTTTTAAAGCAGAAAAAAAAGCACACGAACCGGTGGCATTTAAAATGGTAATCATAGAGTTTTGTTTCATTTCACTCAGACTATTTACGCTAAAATACAAATAATTAAATAAAATATATGCCTGGCATAGCAAAAATAACTAAATTTTAATGCGATATTTAAGAGAACGTATAAAGCAAAATGTTTGTCCTCCTCTCGCTCACTCTTGCAAGCGTTTTAAATTGCCATCCCACTTAAAACACAGCGGTAGCTGCAAAAAGAATTTTTTATTAAATAAATCTAAAATTAAAAAACTTAAAAGAAAATATCCCTCGTCACCTTCAAATGTATTTATTTTTTAAGTTTTGTGTTGATACGAGTACTTATATGAGTAAACACACATCAGCTCATATATACATCCCCACCGTGGGGCTCGAGCCCACCCTGAATTAGGGCGATCGGGCCTTAGTCGACCACGCGGGCTCAGTGCTGGTTGGTCGACTTCACACAAAATCTTCGAGTTTCTTCGCAGAAGTGTGCAGGTTTGCTCACGATGTTTTCCTTCACCATAAGAGCGTCAGATAAACGTACATATGAGATCGAAATTCGAAAACACATTGGTACGTGGCAGGACTCGAACCACGACCTCCCGGATAGGAGGTAGCGGCCCTTGCCGTTGCGCCACCACCGATATGAGTAAACAATTGACATTAATGTAGTTTTAGAGGTTATTCGCGATTTTTAAATTAAATTATGCTTAATTCAGAAAACTAAACCATATCTAAAATGTTCATTTGGCTTTACACCACTTAAATATAATAATATCTCCACACTTGGCAAGCTGGGTTGGCGATCACAGTTCACAGTGTGCAGTGTGGTGGCGCTGCACGCGGAAGAAACGCTTCGGATGCTCATCCTACGGTTTCTGATCTCTTAGTAGCCTCTTACGGCAACTGTCGGGAATAGATGTGATTCTAGCCTTTGTTTGCTTTCATAAAATACCTAACCTCGAATGGATTAGTTAAGCCACTAATTATAGATTATAAAAAACACATGCTAAGTTCTCCTAATGCTTGTAAAGTTTTTACTAAACTAAGATTGTAGTCGTACGTCAGTCAGTTCATAAATAAGATTTAAGAAACCTTTTTTTTATTAATACAAGCTTTTGTTTGACTGGTAACTTAATTTGTCTGAAAACACCTGTGATTACACTGCGCAGTTCGTATTTACGTAAAGTATATTTAACTAAAAATTGTTTTCAGTGTGAATTATATTAAAGTATGTAGGTATTTCTACCACGACAGCGCGACGCAAGTATCTTTACAAAACACCATTTTCAAGTCAATGACATTAATGTTTTCCTGCATTATTCTTAATCTAATGGTTTATAATGTTTTGGAGTAATATGAGCTAACTGTTGGTAGTGCTATAATGATATAGAACCATGAGAGACCATGTAGGACCTCAACACAATGCTGAATAACCTTGGTGGTGCTTCCCAACACGTCGATCTTAAAATTAACATGGAAATGACGTTAATGTCTTGAAATGAACATGGAAATAATGAAGATCATGACAAAGGTCCATGTTGCACCCATATCCCTTCGCGTCGGCAACACCATCAACGAATTTGTTGACAAGTACGTGTACCGCCTTGGGCCTTGTACAACTGGGCAGGTCTAACTTCGACTAAGAAGTCAAGTTAAGGATACAACTAGAATTTGTAGCGTTCGAACACCGAAGGAGTAAAAAGAAAGCAATGTGACTATCTGAAAAACCGACTTTACAAAAAAGCACCCTTGATCATTTCTAGAAAAAAATGTGTGTGGTGTGAAACTGTTGAACTGATTTTGATAAAATTTTGACTGTAGATGTTTGAAATTATTTGTCAGGGATACTCTTTCAATGTTTTTATTTTCAAAATATTAAGTGTTTCTTTCATACCTAAGCAAATTTACTACTAATTTAATTTAAAGCAAAATACTATATCATTAAATTGACCTTCATAAAATGAGTTGTCAAATTCAATAAACTAATTCCAAGTAAGTTTATCATACAAATTTTGAAAATAATACCTGTGTATTTTTATAGCTTTAGGTTTTTTACATTACAAAAAGATACTTTGTGATTTTGTATCAACCAACACAAATGTGGGCAAGTATATCTTAAAGCGGGCTTTAAAAGATATGTTGCTACGTACTATGTTTGTTCCTGAGGGCCGTAGGGCGAGGGTCGCCGCGGGCGGCGGCTGCTCCGTACGGCTGGCCACGCCTCCTGCTACAAGAACCACAAGTCACTACAAAGAACCGCACTTCACTGCGAAGAACCGCAGCGCACCACAAATGACCGCCAATAACCAATTCGCGCAGCAAACCGCACAGCACTGGGACGCACCAGCTTTTACTTGAACTTAATTGCTCACAGCAGCCCAACAGGGTAGATTAATTGATGTGTTTAAAATTTTCCTTTCAGTAGGTAAACATTTCAATAACGGTGCCAAATTCAATTCTTCGATGTAGTTATATTAAATAGTGACATTATGTACCTATATTATTTTCATTCGTTTATTTGGGCTACCAAAGTAGAGTTAAATTGTACCGACATCTTAGTTCCAAAATCCTTATTTTTCATTAGAATATCGTAAATCCATAAGCGTGGCTACGCGCAAGTTCAATGCTCGTACCAAAATATACATTATTACTTACATTAAGACTAGTAATTAATGACTCCTTATTGAGGAAATGAACGTACCTAATCGCCATTAAAGTTGTGACCACCATAAGTAATATTAAGACCGTAAAACAATAAATCATCCGCATTTGTGTTAAATATTTGTGATTAGATGCGACAGGCGGCACGACCCGCCAATCCTATGATGTAACTAATCACGAATAGCTTTGTTTGTAATTAATCACGAAACCCGTTAACAAAACGGAATATGCGTGATTGTGTTTTATTTACCAGTCATAATCTAGTCACCACAGGTAAACAATTTTCTAAAAACAATAATTAGTATACAAGTTACAATCTTAATAAAGATTGTTTTGATAAGAGGCAGACAGATATTTTTGTTTGTATTAGTATTTTTTTGTACAATCTATTTCTGTTTTTACTGTGGGTATACTTCTATACTAATATTAAAGGTAAAGTTTGTATGTGGAGGCAATCTTAGAAACTACACATCCGATTAAAAAAACTTTCACCAATAGTTAGAATGGAATTTCGGGATGGGCCATTGGCTAAAAAAACCGCTCACTCTCGATATCCACGGGGGCGAAGCGGCGGGCAGCAGCTATTTATATTTTTAGATTATTTATTGAAATGACCAATACATTACTCGTGCATATTCGCTAATGTCGAATAAAGGATTTAATATAAATGGCGCAAAAAAAATGTGAAAAATTAGGTCTAAATGACCCCAAACAGAAAAACAAAATTAAATGACACATGTCGCGTGACGATTTATAGCAATTCACTCTATTCGTAAGCCGCAATAAAGATCTTCGTTACAAAAAAAATTTCTATAACCCAAATCCGTCTATTGGTTTGGGAACTAGAGCACCAGACGGACGCACATACATACAATATACATTTTTTCTTTGTTTTTTTGACTCTATGTAAGTGTAAGACTATGTTTTTTCTTTATTTTTTTGACTTTATGTAAGTGTAAGACTATGTTAGTGTAAATCTTAACTTTGATTTTTTTTGCTATGACAATACCTACCTTCTTCACTCCTTCGTCACTCGCTAACGCTCGCATCTCAGTCGCTCGAAATTAACAAGATATACGATAAACATGATCACAAAACACTATTCGTAGATAGTTTCTCAGTCGCTGAAAAATTTGCCAGCTTGCAGTCTTCTAACTGCAGCTTCCTTCCTTTATTTTTTTTTCCAAAATAAGACATTCGCGAATTAAACTCCATATGTACAACATTCGTTAAGCATCTTAAATAATATCTGGCAAAAAATGAAATCAACATTTCTGTTTTTGCGCCCGCCATTCAGTCTTCGGAGAAGCTGCTGTTGATAAGATCTGAGCAGAATTAAAAAATAATGACTTGTTTAATATTAATAAACCATGCATTTTGAACACTCGGACACAAAAAATGCTGCCGAGAATCATAGGCGCGGCAGTAATCTCTTGAATATTCATATTAAAAGTTTTTTTAACTGGGTACGTACCTATCTTATATTTTGTTTTCGACTTTACTGCGTAGGTAATATTGAAAAACCTATTTGCAGTTTTTTCTGTGATGCGTGTACCTATTAAACAAGCATTAATAAAAACACCAGCGTCCCCAATTTGGCCATATTCCATATACGTCAAGTCCGGATTGTTAGAGGTTGTAAGGATAGTGGCTAACCCTATGTTGATGCAGCCATTTCGTAGAATTAGCCGTTTCACAAAACGGCGCACCGCTTTGAGAAACGTCGCTGCTTTGCATGCGGCTACCTCACGTTTAGCCGGATTTGAATTCGCTGAAACAAAGTTCCCCGCATTGTATGAGCACTTCGCGTTCGTCAAAGCAGCTTAGTAACGTGGCGCTCAAAATGGTGTTCATGATAGCACAATAGACTTAAGTTAAGTCTATTGTGATGATAGTGCCCATCTTTTCAAATAGATATATCATTAAGTTTTTACTGTATTTTCATTTAATTTTTTCGTATAGGTGGATACATATTTCATTTTTGTAATACTGATATATTGTCATATTTATTTCTTTTTTCTTTTATGTGTTTGATTTTTGATAACATAGGGTAGACAATACAGCTTAAGTGTATTTTGTCAGCAACGATAGTAACTAGTACACGGATAAACCTGTAAAGGGTTTTGGTGTATTAGTATTATAATTTTTTGTAACAATCGAAAAAAAAACAGGCGCACCGCTTTATAAAACTACTAATTAAAAAACTCTAAACAAAACCGAGTCCGATGGAGCCCCGCTTCTCGCGGCTCCTTTTTACGGTAAAACAAATATTTTTTTGGTCCATCTGTCCATCCAACTCGGTTTGCTGACAATAAAGCTAATCGTTGGACGCCGCTTTGTAGAACGTATCGCCACCACAATCCGACTGAACGTGAGGTTGCAGCATCACAAAACAGCGACAATTTTCAATCAGGCGCGTCTACTTGTAATACGGCGTGTTACGGTAGGGCCACAGATTACTAATTAGTTACTACGGTAGGGCTGCGACATTGACACTAAGCACTGACACTACTAACAAATAATACTAAGTTACTGCTACTAATATGAGGTACGACGAGTTAGAATGAACTACCTACAGCTTCCGTTCATAGGCAAACTCCTCGAGGTGTATAAACAAACGGTTCTCTGGAAAACTGTTTTTCCTATCGCTTAATCGTTTATAATTTCACCTTGTATTTTGTACTTCATTGTTCTATTTCTGTGTCGGGCTTCCGTGCTTCGCAATAGACTGATTAAATCGTCATGTCGTGTCCTCATGTTGGCATCATTTATGATCTATGCATGTGACGAGTGCGGAAAACGCGGTGGACCGACCGAGTGCATGCGCACTGATTGATTGATTATTTAGTATCTGCACTGACGAGTTAAGACAACTTAATCTGAGCAGGTCGATCCTTGATAAAATAATATCGAACGTAACTCTATTCATTTTAAGTTCAAATCAATGTGGGCTTCAACACGGCGGTAACGTTGAGACCGAACGCCCAATGCTCAATTTTTACATGTTTTTATTACTTTTCTTCACTTTAAAATAAAAATTTAATAAATGTGTCCAATTAAAATATAGGGATTTTTGTGTGTTGGTTTCATTCAACATGAACTGTTCGTTTTTGAGAAATTTTGCAAATAATGCAAAAAAATACAGTATATTTTTTACATCAAAAATGGTAATAGTTTCATTATTATTATTATTATTATTATATCAGCTCATATACGTGTCCCCACCGAGGGGCTCGCGAGCCTACCCTGAATCAGGGCGATTAGGCCTTAGTCGACCACGCTGGCCCAGTGCGGGTTGGTCGACTTCACACACAACCTTCGAGTTTCTTCGCAGGCGTGTTTAGGTTTCCTCACGATAGTTTCATAATTGTATTCAATTAAACCATTTTTTATTACTTCAAAAATATTATGACGCACCAACGAGTCGTCAGGGGGAGTAAGCTCAGTGGGATCACGTCTTTGATTTAAAATGCAGTTCTATATAGGTTGTGAAGAAAGACGTAGAGCAATCTTTATTCATATCAAAAATAAAATAGGGCTCCGCCGGCTGGCTGATTATTGGACTCAGATTACCAGACTTAGCTTGTATTGCACTCTTGCTATAAATTCGACCACGGATAAGGGACCTCTGTCCTGGCTCGCGGTCACGAATAGAATCCGACTCAACTGTCAGAAATTTTTTGGAACGATCTACTATTATAGGTTGAATTTAGTAACTATTTAAACTTTTTAATACGACCCGCGGATAGCAAGACTGCAAAGGAGTTACAAGTGCGTGAACGCAAAGCTATACGAATATTATGTATTTTCCACAGTGGAAGGTTAATGCAGTCTTTCAATAATTTGAATTGAATATTGTGATTTGACCCTTGTTAGGGCCTAAGAGGGGATTTTAAAGCAAAACGAACATTTTAGAAATGATTTATCTGAATCGTACTTAGTTTATGAATTCTTAAAAGTGTGGCACTGTGAACTGGTAGACTTCGCAAGTTTTTCGAAATGGCTATAATACGTCATTTTTGTACGTTTTCCAAAAACTGAGTCGTAAAAAAATCCATATTATAATTATCGAACCTGCTTAAATTTTTTTTTTGCGCCGCCGGACAGATATAATATACGAAAGCATTTTTTCCCAAGCTGTAACGGAGACGCTTGGCGCCCGCTCGGTCAATAAAAGTATGTAATAATAGATAGACTATCTGAATGAGGGCTGATTCGCGAATATGAATGATATAAATCCGGAAGTTACCCTTCAAATAAATATAGTTTAAAAACTAAAAACCACGCCTTTAAAGCACATCAAACTAAAAAGTGAAAAATAATTATTGATATAAGCTGAAAACAATAATGAACGAAAAATACTAGCTATAGTGAAAAAGCGTCGGTTGCTCGATATACGAAAAAAATGGCACAAAGCGCCCCACGCTTTTTTCACAATAATACTAAAAGTTTCTAGATTTTTCATACAAATTAATGTTCTGTTATCATCAGCAAGTGTATATTATTTTAAATGTACATTATAATTATTTTTAACACTACTTTGCGGGAGTCGGATCACACTTAGCCGTTTTTGGAAGTTATTTTCGATTTAGAGCTTTTTGGTCACTAGAAACATATTAAATGTGTACATATAGTAACTATGTGAAGCCGTATAAAGCATAACTGGAATAATAAAGAATGTCATATGAACGAGTTTAGCACAACCGGTTTACAGCGAGCAGCGGCGTCTCAAATTCTAGTAAACTTCAGAACCTTTTTCAGCATAGGGGAGCAGAGGGTAATGGGAGCGGTGCGACTAGAGACAAAACCATAGCTCGTATTCTCTCGGTGGCCACTCGGGCGCCTTCGTCACACTGCGACCTATGCTGTGACTGTATTCTCCTGCCGCGCTCGTCGCGCTATTGCCACGCATTACGCAACCAAAGACGTTTATCGAATTGTTGCTCCGTGCTTATAAAAAATACGAAATTTCAAAGGCAAGGTAAGCATGAAGTTATATGTTTCTTACAATCAAATATCTTTTATTTTATATAGCTAATGTTATCAATTTTGAGTATCTGTGCGTATAATTTCATTACTAGCTAGATTCAATGTTTCAATTTATTCAGTTTCAAGATGGTGGTATTCGGGTAATCACAGTCTATTATATTTGCATTTTTTGTCTGGTCCATAACATTAGTTATATTACGGTTACGTTTGTATCGATATTTATATGAATAAGTCAGATTTCAGACTGAATTATAACAATTTTTGAGGCTGACTTAATATAAGTTGTTCTATTGACAGATATGGGAATTTATAGGCTCTCATTTCCCGCAAAGTCAGTAATGGGAGCGATTATGATTTTTTGAAAAATGTTCATCTATGGCCAATTGCCTGATAATGTAACGTCCACGCTATGATTAAACGATAGTTATATAGGTAAGGTTTTAAATTCATAATAAAAAGTTCCTAAAGTATGCATAAATTTGCCTTTTATTGAACTTTTTCTTAGCAGGCTCCAGTTTCCCCCTGCTCCTGAAACTGAACAATCAATTCTAAAAAAAATTTGGAAGTTCCATACAAATCGATCAGCTGATAAGCCAAGTTTCTATGGGAAGGCCAATTTTTTTTAGAATTTACCATAGGTTTCTCAGGGAAAGTTGTTTTGTTTCTGTTTCTTAATAACCTCCTTAAAGAATTCTTGGATTTGCATGAAAACCCTGGAGAGGCATCTAGTTAAAATTATACAAGTAAAATAATTGAATAACACAATGCTTTTTGTTTTATCCAAATATTTTATTAAAAGACCTAAAAAATAGAGAATTAAAAATCCTCAAATTTTTGTTACGTTTAAGAACGTTTTTTCTGGTCATTATTATATGACAGTCAAAAAAAAACTAATCAAATAAAATTCGTTAAGAGAATATGCGTGTATACGAGTTACGCACCGTCCTAGTATTTGTGGTATTTAGGACTTTCGTGACACATTTGCATTGGAAATTCATTTAATTGTGAGAACTACAAAACTACAGCTAGGTACCTAAGTAAATATACAAGGTGTAACCAAATTGGTGTAGGTTCCGGTAACTGGGGCTTCTACTTATCATACTGTACAACTTTTGTTCTACAAAAAAACTCTTTAAAAAAATTGATCAGCTGATCGACCAATTTTGTGCATTTTGTACGGAGTATTTGGGTTCTCAGGAGAAAGTTGTTCAGTTTTTAGGGTTCTTAAGTCAACAAGGACCCCTTATAAATTCGCCGTGTCTGTCTGGCCGTCTGTCCGCGGCCTAGCTCAGAGAACATTAGTACTAGAAAGTTGTTATTTGACATAGGTATACATATTAATCACGCCGACAGAGTGGCGCAATAAAATCTTGATAAAAAAATTTGGGTACCTCCCCTACATGTAAGAAGGGGGATTTTTGGAGTTTACTCCTTAAGAATCAGCCCGAGGTATGCAAATTTATGGGGAGTAAAATCAGACGTTATGTGTTACGCGTTAGTTGTACAGTATAGTAATTAATTTTGTGCGCAAGTTATTTGTGTGTATGTATGTTTATTTCTTTGGCACGTCCTGTAGCCTAAACAGCTTGACGGATTTTGGAGTGTAAGGTGTCGTTAGATTTGTCTTGTCAGAATTGAAAAAAGTGGCCGCCATTTTGAACTTTTTAGTTACTGAACCGGTTGCTCCAAAAGTCGGTATCTGAGGGTCCCTGAAGTCTCTTATCATGAATCCGTTGTCAAATTATTTTAAAAAAGGCCGTCATTTTGAACTTTTTAGTTACTGGACCGATTGCTTCCAAAGTCGATATCTGAGGGTCCCTGAAGTCCCTAATCACGAATCTGTTGTCAGCATTAGAAAAAGAGGCCGTCATTTTTAAATTTTGAGTTAATGGACAGTTTGCGTCCAAAATCGATATCTGGGGGTCCCTGAGGTCCCTAATCCCGAATCCATTGTCAGAATTGAAAAGAAATATAATCGTTAGTACGGAGTAAACTCCAGTCATGCGTCGGAGCTGACACACACACATTTTTTTTCATTGACACCCTATCGTGAGGCATATCGTTAAATAGGTCGTTAAACGATTTTTCGACTAAGGGATCGCGGTTTGCGAAATATTAAGCTTTAAAGTGCAAATTTTTGTTAGATTCATGTGTCCTTGTCCCCTTGTCCATAGCTAAACTGCTATTTCAGGACATCTGAAAAAAATTAAATAGTAAGACATATAAACAATTTAAAAATAAAACTATCACAGCTAAGTAGGCTTTCTTTGTTTAGGAGTAACAGTCGACCAACTTAAGGTGTGCAGTTGGATTTGTAAATAGTTCATAGATTTTCCATACAAAACCAACCAACTGCAAACATAATTTTGTTTTTTAAAATATACATTTATTTTTAAAAAAACACTATGGAACACTACTTTTGCGTGAGTCCGACTCACACTTGGACGATTTCTATCCCGTAGGGTATTTATTTTAACATTTAACGGTGGTAAAATGTGAAAATTTGGCTATGAAAACTACGGGCATATAGCTCGTAGAACAGATGGCCGCTGGGGCAATAAAGTTCTCGAGTGGCGACCGCGTACCGGAAAACGTAGCGTTGGCAGACCTCCCGCGCGGTGGACCGAAGACCTAGTGAATATCGCAGGAAGCCGCTGGATGCGGGCAGCGCAGAACCGGTCGTCCTGGAAATCCTTGGGGGGGGCCTTTGTCCAGCAGTGGACGTTTTTTGGCTGATATGATGGTGATGATGATGAACACGGTAAACAAGTTAAAAATCGACTTCAATCGCAAAAACCGTGTTACAGTTAGATTTTTTTGTTCTTTTTAATATTCAAAAAAGCACTGAACACATTTTGATAAAACTTATATGGGACCACTCTGGAAGCATTACCTATCAATTAAAAAAGGTTTATAATAATCTATTCACAATCGGTAAAGAATTCGATTAACATACATACAAAAACTGGTCAAGAGCGAGTTTGATTTGCGCGCTGAGAGTACCATCACACTTCTTCACACAAGCACGACACTAATCCCTCTTAATCACACACAAGAGACATCAACGCAAGCGACAGAAATAATTTTTTTTTTTATTCAGTTCGGACTCCTTAATGCAAGTACGACTCACACTTGCCGGGTTTTAATTATTTTTAGTTTTACATCAGAACCACACCAAATTTCACACTTGTATGTATGACCGTCCTTACGACAGAGCAATAAGAAAAAAATATTAAAAAAAACACATTCATTGTATGGCCTCTCTTTTAATTTTTCACTTTTTTAAATTTATGTTATTTTTTAGTAAATACCACATAAAACATATTATATACTGGAAAAAATTCAGCGAGTTCCAAAGATTCCTTTTGAAGGTCGGACAGACAGACGGACAGCCGAACAGCGTAGGCTTAGTAAAAGGATCCCATTACCTGGGACCTTCTCCTTTTTTTAAAAAAGGCGATTGAAAACAGACACCCCGATATTTTGAACACAGTGAGATAAGAAAATCAAAATCTAATTATAATTACGTACGTTTGAAAATGTACCTTAAGTGTTCATATACACCTATATTTTGAACACAGTGAGATAAGAAAATCAACGTCTAATTACAATTACGAACGTTTGAAAATGTACCAAATGTGTTCATATACACCTATATTTTGAACACAGTGAGATAAGAAAATCAACATCTAATTATAATTACGTACGTTTGAAAATGTACGTTAAGTGTTTATATACATCTATATTTTGAACACAGTGAGATAGAAAATCAACATCTAATTACGTACGTTTGATAAATGTACCTTAAGTGTTCATATACACCTATATTTTGAACACAGTGAGATAAGAAAATCGACATCTAATTATAACTACGTAAGTTTGAAAATGTACCTAATGTGTTCATATACACCTATATTTTGAACACAGTGAGATAAGAAAATCAACATCTAATTACAATTACGTACGTTTGAAAATGTATCTAAAGTGTTCATATATACCTATATTTGCATTTATTTTTTGCACATAATGTGTAGGTATAGTGCCTACTTCCCAGTAACAAACCATTATACATATTATACTGTTAGTGTCATTTACTTCAAATTATTCCTAATTACCATGATTTGTCCCCTCACATGATGAGGCAAAAAAAGTTGCTGTGACATCTAATAGTGTGTGTGTAACTAATTTGTCAACTCTTAGGTACTTAAATCTACATAATTTAGATTTGATGATTATAGAGTTTACTACGTTACTTCCAGAGCTATTTCAACAGTCATAATTATTGGAAACGCTAAATAAACGCAACAACTCAGTACTATTTTCAACTATTACTTTTTTTTTATTTATAAAAAAGGAGGTAATACACTGATTTTGATATAACGTATATGGGAGCAACTATATACCATATCGAATGAAAAAAGAAGCATGAAAATCGGTTCACAATCTGAAAAGATATCACGTAACAAACATACAAAAAAACATATATACCACATCGAATGAAAAAAGAATCATAAAAATCGGTTCACAATCTGCGAAGTTATCGCGTAACAAAAATGCAAAAAAACATAAAGTCGAATTGAGAACCTCCTCCTTTTTGGAAGCCGGTTGAGCAGTGTGATGTTCAACATATCTAATGCGTTTAAATAAAGACGAAATCCATTGTGGCAAGTAACTTGAGAAAAGTTATTTGGGCTTAGTATCGGCAGGTACGTATTCCAGATACAATGTTGTATCAATATCCATGGATTTGTAGCCTGTTTAGAGATGACCTAAGGTTACAGTATTTTGTACTCTGTGGTTTTAGTATTGCAGCGTAATGTAATACCGTCAGCTTGCTCCTCACGGCAACGCTTCACGACTCTTTGTTGCAATTTATAAAAACATTAACAACATACCACAAAATAATCACGAATTCCAGTTAATCAATAATACGCCTCATGTACAGTCGGGTACATAAAATTGTACGCCCTACACTTCACATAATGTTTCTTTTGAGACTCATTCCTTCGTATGCTAGATAAAACACTAATGTGTAGCAACACAGAGGAAATAAAACAAAACATAATACTAATGAATGTGGCTCAACCGGTAACGACTCGGTCCTCCTAACCAGAGGCGCCGGCTTCAAATCCGGACGGCCAATGTACCAATGAGTTTTCAAAAACATTGCTTTAACGGTGAAGGAAAACATCGTGGGGAAACCTGCACACACCTGCGAAGAAACTTGAAGGTTGTGTATGAAGTCGACCAACCCGCGCTGGGCCCACGTAGTCGACTAAGGCCCGATTGCCCTAATTCAGGGTAGGCTTGAGCCCCTCGGTGGAGACGTATATAAGCTGATATGATGACTAATGAATGATTTGTACAATTAACACTATCGACAACCCAGAACAAACCGTTCTGGCGCTGTGAAACAAGGAGAGCCGACTCCAAATAATGGGACAAGGCGAAGAAAAAAGAAGAATGAATCATTTATTTCATTGGAACGAAAATTCAAAAGATGCACTTTTAAATTCAAATGTACATCACGTACAATATGATATTAATGATAACAGTGTCTAGAGCAGATACAGTTTATTCAAATTGAATTATTATGAGTACCAATTTATTGTTTATATGAATAGTTCGTAAAAGCGTCGGTGGCTCAACCGGTAACAACTCGGTCCATCTAACTAGAGGTACCGGGTTCAAATCTGGACGGCCAATGTACCAATGAATTTTTCAAAAACTTACGTACATACTTACCGATTGCTTAAACGGTGAAGGAAAACATCGTGAGGAAACCTGCACACGCCTGCGAAGAAACTCGAAGGTTGTGTGTGAAGTCGACCAACCCGCACTGGGCCCGCGTGGTCGACTAAGGCCTAATCGCCCTGATTCAGGGTAGGCTCGAGCCCCTTGGTGGGGTCGTATATGAGCTGTAATGATGATGAATAGTTCGTAATGTAGAAGGTAATATTTATTATGATACTACCTGTTGCCCGCGACGATGCAAATGTCGTCCTGACAATAATTACGCACACAATAAAAAGTATTCAAATCGGTCGAGCGAGCTGTACTCAAGTAATATACATATTGTAGCAATAAATTTTTATACATACAGGTGTAAGAAAATGGTGTAGTATCCGTTAACTGGAATATCTACTCATCATACTGAACAAATTTTCCTAAGGAACCCATAGACAGTTCTCGAAAAAAATTAACCCGCCGTACAAAAAAAAACATTCTGCTGATCGATTTTAATGAAGTTTTTTTTTGCGATTTCAGCAAAGTTATAGAACAAAAGTTGTTCAGTATGATGAGTAGAAGCCTCCCGGTTAATGGGACCTACACCAATTTTATTACACGCGTATAGATTTACTCGCGTTCTACAAAATAAATTAGTATATTTTTGTATTATTACAACTTTAGTTATTAATATACATCTATTTATGGATTAATCTTCTGTTTATAAATAATCGATTCCTATTCCGATAAACAAAAATGATTTTATCCCTGGGTATAAAAAGTACCATATACTAATGTGTAGGTTTATTTCATATATGTACCACCTTTTTGTCTAAATCCGTTAAGCCGTTTTGCTGTGATTCACGTATAAACATCCAAACATTTATAATCGATTGCATTTATTATCGATCACTCTCCCGACTTACTTTATCATTTTATCCCTGCAGAAGCTTTTATCGGAATGAATATACCCTATTCAAATTACTTAGTCATATTTTATCTAAATTCGTTCAGCTGTTTCGCCGTGTTGGTGGAAAAACCTAGAACGCGCTATGAAAGTTTGTTCGTGCTTAAAACTGACGTATTTTAATATTAAAGGTATACTTACTTACTCGTACATCGATCAAATTATCTATAACAAGGAGTAAACATGTTCCTAAGTGAAAAGAACTAGACATGATATTGTCAGTAGCAGACGGCTGGCGGGTGGCGGCGGCGGCGGCGCGGGTGTTCATTAGGCCACATAATATTAAGTGTCATCGTCTCATTTGTTATCATAACTTGTCATACATATCGTAACTTCTACAACATATTTAGGGATGTCATGAATGGAGCTTTCATACAGCTGATAGTACCAGATTTTGTGGTACAGGCAACGCGATGAAATAACTGGATTATTTCGAATCTTACGGATTTTCTAAAACTCTGCTGCCTCGACGCGCCCACCTTACCCGTGACGATGCTTGCACGTGTGATATGAGGTTGTGGAGAAAGTTTTGGAAGGCAAGGGGAGTAGGGTTCTCAATATAAAATAGGAATTACCATCAACTGTTTATGATTTATTAAACTCGCAATATAATCGCAAAACATTAGGAAACACAGAATCAAAAGTCAGGATGAAAAAACGAATAATCATCATACATCAAAAACATAGAAAAAGTGTGTGTGTGTCAGCTCCGACGCACGAGCGGAGTTTACTCCTTACTAACGCATAACGCATAACGCCTGATTTTATTTATGTTTGGTTAAATAATAGTTATTTGTGTAACAAGGGGACAATGTAATACTTAGGTCCGAAGGGCGATAGTTTGAATTTTGAGCTAAGCGAAAGATCTTAAAGTAAAATTTATATTTTTTGTTTTTCATAACACACGACTGGAGTTTACTCCTTACTAACGCATAACTCATAATACATAACGCATAACGTCAGATTTTACTCCCCATAAATTTTCATACCCTGGGCTTATATAAGGTCTAAAAAAATTAGCTGAAACTATTTTAACTGGTGCTTCTACTCATAAAACTGAACAACTTTTCCCATTAACCCATAGTCAAATCTCAAAAAAAAATTTGAACTTACCATACTAAGTTGGCTGATCAGCTGAGCGAGTTAGTATGGGAGAGCCAAAATTTTTTTTGCGATATGACAATGGGTTCCATGGGGAAAGTTGTTCAGTTTCATGTGTAGAAGCACCAGTTAAAATAGTTTCAGCTAATTTAGTTACACCTTATATATTAAGATCGATTCTTACGGAGTAAACTCCAAAAAAGGAATGAAATAAATTTAAAAGAAGATGATATAAAAACATATTAAAAATGAACTAAAAAGTATGACTTCGTCATAGCTTAGATCCGGATAACGGTCGTTTTACCTTTTCAGAGGCCTCTTTAGCTCTCAAGAAAAGGTAAAGCACTAATAACTCTTCCGTGTTACAATAATTGTTCTATAATATGTCAGATGGGCCGTCCGGCAGCCACCGCCATTTCCAATAAAAAATATTCTTTAATATAGGTAGGTATACTACAAGTATAAATGGTTTTGTAGCCTTCGTGGTATACAATTAGAGCTGCATTTAGATTTTATCGCAACCTAGTCAGCAACACCAAGATCTCTCGCATCACAGTGTGTTAAAAATATTTGTCAAAATTTTGACTCTTGAAGCTGAACAACGTTTCTCGATAAAATCATAGTGAATTCGCATTATTTTTGCTTCTCATACATTTAGCCAACTTAGTAAGGAAAGTGTTGACTACCAATGAGTTTCTTAGAAAAAAGTTGTTCAGTTGCATGAGTAAATACAGAAGAATTAAGAAGATAACTACGTAGGAGCCACAATTAAAATTGTACTCAATACTTTGTATCAGCCTGTATTTTTGTTTTACGTTCTAGAAGCCATATTATCTGTGTACGACTAGTTAACGTTAATTAGACATTGGTGAAGAACAGTTGACAAAAAACAATAGTAAAATAAAAATGTAAATGCGTGGCTACAAAAAAGGCACCTACCTACCTACCTAAACGTTTCGTAAAACAAGAAGTCACTTAAATCTTCGTAGAACTTCTAACAAAAACTTAGGCATAAAGTTTATTACACTACTCTATAACTATTATCCAAGTTAACACTAGCAGGCGCCTGTGACTTCGACTATGTGAGTTCCATCGAAACCTTTCAGTTATAATAAGCCCACAAGTTCATTTTGATTATATTTTACTTATTTACCAAATTCCATTAAGATTGATTTGTTTTGGCGTACTTAAATGACTAACGTGAAATATCCACTTTCTCATTTATAATATTAGTTAGATAAGACTTTGAGCTCCTACTAACAATAAGTATAAACAAAATGAATGAGTAAACTAGTTAGTAATCGTGTATTGGGATCTAGGTGCGATAACAAATATTTTTAAAATAGTACAATATTTCACACACACACACACACACACACACAAACACACACACACACGTGCGCGCGCAGACACGTAGGTATCAATTATCTAGCTTTTATGGTTTCAGATTTATGTTCAGTTTAGGAAGAGAAAAATTACGAACACGCACAAGATAATTTTATATAAAAATCCAGATATCTCGTGACTATCACGACTTTTGGGTACATCGAAAATGAATATATGCTATATCTTATATAATTATATACTATTATTTTCAATACAAATATTCAATTTAGTTTATAATCAAAATTAGTTTCAATGCTTAGATCCTAGTAGTTGTCACCAGTTTCTTCACGATTCCAAAAAATAAGTTTCTTGTATGAGAAACCCCTTTTTACTTTCGAATGAGTGAGAAGCGCACGCTAGCGAGCGACGAGGAGTGAACAAGGTATTGTGATGCAAAAAAGATCAAAGTGTGTGTGTGTGTGTATTTGTTTATGTGTGTATTTGTCCGTCTGGTGCTCTAGTTCCCAAACTACTGGACGGATTTGGGTGAAATTTGGGTCAGGGCAGTATTATTTTTATATCTACCGGTGTTTCTTTTTCAAATTTCTTCTATATTTATTTTTAGGGTGGTCATCGTATTAAAAAAATCACTTATTATTTTTTTATTTTAAAATGGCTCTAACTATATATGCCCTATATTATGCGGTAGTCCGTTGTTCCAAGAAAAATCAGAATAAGGCACCTTCCATACAAATACAGGTAGTTCGTTACTTTTTCTCAAAAATTACTCTAATGATTTTAATAAAACTTTGTTAATAATAAGGAGTTAATAAGGCCTACTGCCCTGAGTACAATTAAAATCAGAGAAGGTATCTCCCATACAAACCCCAATTCTTTGTAAATTTTTCATAGTCTCATATTCCTAGCTTTATTCTTTGCTACTTAGTGTAATATTTATTGTTGATTTTTGTATGCCCGACTACGACGTACGATGATAGCTTCGCGAGAAAGTATGCACAGCGTGGCTGTACAATTTATTTATTATTTGTTTTTACAGCGGCAATAGAAATACACACTGTGCTAAAATTTCAACACATATTTCGGTTCATGAAATTCAGCCCGCTGATAGACAGATAGGAAACGGAGGCTTAGTGTCCCGTTATCACTTATCACCTTTTGGGTGTAAGGAACTTTAAAAACCAAGAGTCAAAAATAAATAACGAGCAGCAATTCCTCAGAGAAAACAAAATACCTACTAAAATTTTATTCTTAACACTGCTATAATAAGTACAAATACTAGGGCAAAAGTATGTATTTAAATAGCTGTCTTGGCGAACCGTCTTGTGATCAAGGTAACATTAAAGATTTGCGACCAACTTTTAGTTTTCTAAATATTTATTTATAAAACAAACTGAATACGACAATAAAACGAGGATCGTCGTCGTCGCCAGCGACAGACCCGCAAGTAGCAAATAAAAGAAAACATTGCATTGGAGAAAGTAAAATGTGAAATCTTTAGCACTGAGATTCGCGCGCAAGTGAAATATATTTGACTTCGCGAGGAAGGACTTGCAGCAAGTGGCAAGTTGCTGCGATGGCCGCATAGTTAGAACAAAGTATATATATCAGTACTAACATAAGGTATGGACACTCCCTGCCACTCACTAAATTGCGACCTCACCCTCTCGTCACCCATATTGATACAGATTGGGTACAGTTTGGTTCTCGAACGTTTGGGATTTCGCCGTGATTTTGTTTGTTCCGTCATTTGTTTTTAGAAATGTCATTTCACGACCATTTGTATGCAGTGTCCGGGGTGGGGTTAAAGTCCTAACTTTTATTGTAAATTCGATAGTGTATTTGTCCTTCTTTCACGTCGCAACGGACGGATCTACGTGATTTTCCGCACAGAGAGTGACGAGAAAATTAGTTTATTCCAAATACTTTGAGGACTATGCATTTTTGCGGGATAAAATGTCTTATGGTCCTTGTTCTTCTTACTTCACTTTAGCTCTATGCCAAATTTAAGAAATTTTTCAACTTTATTCAGTCTCTTCTTTTGTTTATTTTTTTGTTAAAGCCTTTTGTTATAAAGAACCTTTTTTTTGTTTGAAAGTCTCTCTCTTAAGTCCAAATAGTGACAAATTCTGCGGCATCAGCCGTGACCTCTCGCTGACGCCCGCAGATAGAAGTAGTGGACGTTCTGAAGTCATGGGGAGAAAGGGCAGGGTCCGAGCGAATAAAATACAGGTTTACCACTATATGACTGTTCTAATTTATTGTTACATCGTTTTAAATTAAAAACAGAAAAAAGGTACAACGTGAAACGGTAAATCTGAGAATAAGAGTCAGTTAAAAAACTAAAACAAATAGACGAATCCGAAAAAATCAGAATTTAAATAATATTTTTTTTAAGTTTGTATGTTAGATACAATGTTATTAATCACACTTTCTTTAAGAATTTCAATATAGTGTTTTGATGAGTAGCAAAAGTGTTTTGACGAGAGACAGAAAGTGTGAGAAACGGCGGTTGCGCGGGGGCAGGGGGGGGGGGGGGGTCGTTCGGATTATAGAGGCGTTCGGACTAGCTGGGGTTAGGATTATCGAGGCCTTGCTACGACCTTTTAAAAGTCGCTCTAACGGGCGGACAGATAGCGTAGACTTAGTATGGATCCTATTCCCTGGTAACAAATAAGAAAATTTTTTCTACGACTACAAACTCTCTTTACGACCTCGCTACGCTCCGTCACTCAACATTATAAAAATATCACGCGTCCTACCGGCGTGATTTCGTTATCGATTTATCATTAGTATGCTGTGCGATAATAGCCGCGAAATGGGCGCGAATTTCAATAATATCAAAACTAGTTTTTAATGTTGCATAAATGGAAAGCAATTTACTATAAAATCTTCAACAAATACGCATATAGCTACGAAACAAATAAACATCAACGTGCGGATGAAGAAAAAAACAATTATTTGTGGCGCCCTAAGTATAATAGTATTAATCAAATCGATCTATGGTTGCCCTTTGAGAGATAATTTAATTCAGACGTATCATCATTTACATTTTTTCTTAAAAATAGTCGTTGGTGTACAATATTTTTTTCTTCATGATTTTAACTAAAGGCTTCAGGACTTTATGCAGAAGTGTCATTAGAAATACCGTGCAGCTGGTAGTTATTAGTTGGTAGCCACATATATCACATACATAAAGTTTCGTAAAATTTTTTCGCTTCACCACCAGGCAGTTTAAAAAACCGGCGAAGTGCTAAACGGACTTGTACACCAGTATGAGATTGAGATATTAGGTATGTTTATTACAAACAAAATATATCAACGCGAGCGCAAAAAATTTGCTTTTTTAAATTCAGTTCGGACTCCTTAGCGCGAGTACAACTTACACTTGGTCCGTTTTGATTATTTTTTATTTTACTTCAAGATTAGCACTATAATCACACCAAATTTTACGCTCGTATGTATTATAGTTTTTACGATAGAGCAAAACAGAAAAAAATATTTAAAAAAACACGTTTTCCTCCACCACTTTGAATTTTTCACTTTTTATTTTTATTTATTATTCATACTTTTTGGTAAATTCCTCATAACAACAAATTCTGAGAAAATTTTAAGCCAGCTTACTATTAGATATACGGTTTCGAAGATGCAGCCTGATAAAGGTCGGACAGACAGACAGACAGACAGCGTAGGCTTAGTAATAGGATCCCGTTACCCGTTACGGAACCTTAAAAACGCTGCGTGCATCCCAAGTCAAGGAAAATCTTCATGTCGGTACATTGTTAGGTCCAGAGCGTAGCGTACCTATCTATATAATTATTTGTAATATAACATAATGAGTGGACCTATTAACACAAATAACTTGATAATGTACCGGGAAATACTCGTAATTAAATTCACTTAATTTGCTTGCACGTAGTTCACAAATTGTTGTAAAATGAATAGCTAAAGAGAATTCGTTTTTTTTTGTTTTTGAAGGGGACTCTTAGCAGATAAAATCATTATTTGTAGAAAAGAAGAGAAAAATATTAGCAGATGTGAAGAATAAGCAACAGAATAATGTTCAAAGGCTACACACATGTCGATTGGTTGATCGCGGAAAAGAAGAAAACAGAAATGGAAATGGACAGGACACAATCGAAGAACCGAAAAGAGGTGAGAAGAACCGAAAAGAGATGGAAATAATGGAGTGGTACCTAAGACACGGACCCCGCAACAAGGGGAGACCACAAAAAGAAGGGAGACGAGCTCCGAAATATAGGTAGCCGGACCAATATGGAGAAGCATTGCAAAAGACAAAACGAAGTAGAAAGTACGACAGACTTTTAATTGTGGACAATACAAGGTAAAAACGTTTAATATTATTTCACTGAACACCCTCCTCTGACCATAAGGAGTGATAGTAATTGTTAGGAACATCAGAACATTGATTTCAACCAACATACATACAAATTAACTGAATACAATGCAAAATATGCTTTTGTCTATGAAAACTGGATATTTTACTATACATTAATAGTCTTAATACTATGGTATGGTAAAATATTCATAATAGACTATAAATAGTCTGTGGTATGGTAAAATATTCAGTTTTTATTGACAAAAGCATATTTTGCCACTGAATATTTTACCATATCACAGTATTAAGACTATATATGCTTTTGTCTATGAAAACTGAATATTTTACCATATCACAGTATTAAGCCTATTTATAGAGTTATTTTTGAGACTAAATAGTCTTAATACTGTGACAATACTTACTTACTAAATACCCACTTTTTTGCATGATCTGTAATGTTATAATATAACTCCAGCAATAAAGGCTATTTTATTTACGTTTATTGATCTCGGAACACTGTTCTTTGATTTCGTGTTACAGTAGGCGAGAGTTTACCATCAGGTGGCTATAATGTCAACTTGTTTATTAGATAGATTAGATGATGTTACATATCGAAAACAAATTGTTCAGATGCGCCCGCCAGACGCGAGAATCGTGAGATGGCCAGATTGGTTGCGTTTCGACCCACGGTTTTTAATAATCAACGTCGTTGGTCCCGTTTTGATCTCTTTTCAAATTGACATTAGCAATAGGTATCACAGAATATCTCGAATAAAAAATCTGGGGGCCGAATCGCGAGAAATACGCTGTAAAAACGTTGTAAAAACAGTTTTAAGTGAAAACCCACTAATTAAAAATTACATTAGTTGTCTTAGAAGAAAATCATTATGATAGTTTTTTTTAAAAATTTCGGAACCTACCGTACAAACTGAGATTGTTAGTAAACTCATCAAGTCTGTTAAACCCTTGTTTTTGCTACTAGTTAGCGTATTTTTTAAATATGTCTGTATGTCAGAAGGTAAAGGCTACGAGAGAAGTTAGCACAGCTGTGCAATTTATTAATATTGCCAATAAACAGGACTCACTATGTTACTAATGTAGTTTCACAAAATCGTTTCCCATACAAACTTAAAATTACTGCTTCTTGAAAATGACTGGGCCAAATATAATGAAACTTATACACATAGAAATTCTAGTTTGCGGATAGATTACATTTTAGAAATACTTTCTTTAAAAAAACTGGTTGTCTGTAAAGTCGGTTTACGGACCATAATTTTACGTGATAACGTCATAAGAAAACATTGATCAAAAGCCGAACGCTTAGGCCAATCGTGCCTCTTTACCGCTTGTTCCGTGCTCTCGCTTGCATGCGGAATGTGACACTTTTTCGTGCATGCAGCCGGCGTTCATCGATTTATAAGACGTTATCACGTCAAAAAGATTAGCTAACTTTCATATTACTATAAATCTTAAATCACTATTATTTAGTGAAAACACTTTTTTTTTTTAATGTTATCTATCTGTGGAAGCTATATTGTAGAATCCGCCGTTATGCAAAACAGCGCGATGAATAACGCCGGATTGTAAAACGACGGCGATATGTAATGCGGCGACATCACGTTCACCCAGATCGTTGAAAAAAAGTACCTTCGCCGCATTACATATCGCTATTGTATGAGGCGCCGGTTTGTGTAAAAACTACTGAGTAAAAATAGGTTCGGTCAGGTTTCATTGATTATACAGTCAAAGGCCTTGTGAAGCGAGGCTCCTCTGCTGGGTAGCAGAATGCTTCGCAGAAGAGGAAATCAACGGTTTTATTCGAAGTTTTTTACTCAGTACCTAGTTTACAAAGCGGCGCAAAATCCGCCGATTTAGAAAACGCCGCTGTTTTGCAAAGCAGCACGCTGTTTTTCAAACCGGCGGATTCTAAATAACGGCTTAGACATTTCCACAAACTAGAAGCAATATTAAATTCAGGCAGTTTCTTTAGGGATAACGATGATAGAGCTCGAAAATGAGTTGAGTTGCTTCGAAAAAAGGATGTACGGCCGTGTTTGTCTGCTCGACATGATTTCGTGACATGCGTGTACAAAGCTTCATTAGAATCGGCCCATCTATTAAGTAGTATTAATCTTAAATTTGTACGGGAAACGATTTTTTGAATACGTTCTTAAGGTGTGTGTAATCTATAGTATTTGTAGCATTCCCGTTATCGGCGGCTATTTCGCCGGCCGGCCGGCCTGCGCGCTCTGCCAGCTGCGTTTGCCGTTTTATGGCGTACACTACGTCATTTGACCTGAAACTTTATTTGCCATTATTCGTTAACACTTACAGGTTGGTTTTAAAGGACAATAATTTATTTTCAAATAAATGTTTGGCTACCTGTGCTATAATAGTTCATTCTTAGTACTTACTTCACGATTTTTGTAAACAGTGTATTAAAGTTTTTATTTTCGCTTTACGATTGTTTTTTAGGGTAACGAAGTCAACAAGGAACCCTGATCGTTGCGCCATATCTGTATCTGTCCGTCTGTTCGTCTGTCCGCGGCTTAGTTCAGAGACATATTAATCACGCACGCAAAGGGGTACAATAAAATCTTTAAAAGGTTTTTTAGGGTACCTCCCCTACATGTAAATAGAGGGTGATTTTTTCACGTATCCTATAGTGTGGGGTAACGTTGAAGAGTTCTTCGAAAAGTACTGAGGGTTTACTAAAACCATTTTTCGATTCAGGGATCGGTTTTTAAAATATTAAGCTTTAAAGTAAAATTTTTTGTTGGAGTTAAGTGTAGGTGGGAGGCCTTACCATTTAAACCGCTATTCAATGACATCTGTTTTTTTTAAATAGTAGGATATATAGTCAAATCAAACGGAAAACGGCGAAGTATAGAATTTCGTAGTTTAGGAGTATAATGGTCGAGCAACTTAAGGTGTGCAGTTGCATTTGAAAAAAGTTCATAGATTTTCCATACAATATGTTCTATTTACCGACTGCAAATATATTTTTTTTAAATATACATTTGTTTTAAACTACGGAAACCTACAATGTTCGAATCCGACTCGCACTTGGTCGGTTTTTTCATAATCTTGTATCCCAAAAAACATTTTTTTTATTAGTTGAAAATTTGAGTGCGATTGACTATATCTCACCTGATGGAAAGTAACGATGTAGTCGAAGTTAGTCAAATAACTCAAATAATCCTTATTCACTCTCGCCTTGAAGATCACCGAATTGAATTATGAAATTATAATTTGTTTGAATTGTAAGATTATTCAATTCAACTCAATACATAGGTACTTAAATTATTATTTGTCTGAATTGGTATATGAAGCAAGTCACGCGTTAGGCTAATCAGCGGATACAGAGACGGCTCGGCAGTGGCGACCAAAATCGTGACCTCAATGTTAAGCCATCTTCATCACGCGATTATGTCATCAAAACATAATTGTCAACAACAATTGGCTGAAACGGAAAAACAGCAATTATTCACTATATACAGCTTCTTTTTAAATCCCATTGAAAGGCAATGGAATATTCTGCGAGCAATAATTAATCATTAAACTTTGTTTGTTTCTTGAATAGAAAACCATATTTAAGAAATCGTTGGAGATTAGGTAGGTACCTACCTCTAAATATTTACGAGTACAAGCGTTTCATCACACGTTTGTTAGAAAATAATAGCAGTTTATGAAACTGTTACGTAATGAATGAGGGGTATTAAAACATGTGTACGGGTTTAAAAACCGAGCCTTGGCGAAGTTGTTAATAGTATTAAACGAGTGTTTTAATACCTAGTTATGTGCAGTTTCGTACATTACTTTATCTCATCATCATCATATCAGCCGATAAACGTCCACTGCTGGACAAAGGCCTCCCCAAAGGATTTACACCACGACCGTCCTGCGCTGCCCGCATCGAGCGGCTTCCTGTGATCTTCACCAAGTCGTCAGTCCACTACGTGGGAGCCCAGCCTACTTTTAGTTTTCAAGAACTTTACTGCCCCAACGGCCATCTATCATTACTTTATCAAATTTTATAAATTAGGATTGAACCTACTAAATAAAAGATTAAAGTTAAAAGAGAAGGGCCAAAAAAATTCCACGAAATTAAGTACAACAAAACGTATTTTCACCGCAGCGCGCAGGCGCTAAAGCTATATCGATATTTTTCGATGTATTGATATTTTTCAGTACGAAGACGATGTAACGAATCTGTTAGATATGGATTTATACATTTTTGGGTGTAAAGTGTAAACATCTCAAAATGTAATTTAATAAAAAAATATAAACGGCTTCCAGAAAAAAACTTAAAACATACCTTATTTTTATTTATTTTCTTTTGGACAGATTTTTTATTTTTTTTATTTAAAATATAATCAAATGCACGGAAATCACTGGTGGTACTTTTACTTCTAGGTAGCATATTTGGTTCAAACCCAGTCAATGTCCTTTCAGTCAGTCACGGAACATGCATTATGCACTTTGCATCTACAATTATTGTCTTCGAGTGCATCAAATATGTTTACTTTGTCTGTTGCCACCCTAAACCTCGGTACACTAATGGTAAACCAAACAAGATATCTACATATCAGACAAACAATATTTGACCTCAAATAGTCTGCGTGCGCGAATAGGAACATGGCAGATGGAACGAGAGGAAAATGTCACAAATGATATGATAACAACACAGTAGGCGTAAACAAATTGCCAATGTGATAAATTTTGTTGTTATTTTTTTTGTTACCAAGCTAAAATACAATCTTTAGCTAAAAATGTGTAAAGTTCCTCGAGTTTGCCCTTTAAGGAGCACTCATCATATAGAACGCAAATAAATACTAGCGAGCAGTCTATCGAAATATGCGAACTTTGTTGATCCTTGCAAGTTATTAACAGTACATACTTATGTAAATAAGTTGGTACCTTCATCGTAAGTAAACAATCGCCGCCAAGGGCGTTATCAAAGCTCCTACGAATGACTATGACAACAACAACAATGCCGTTAATTTCTAAATTACTTAGACAAAGACAACAGTGCATTGAAGCGTGGCTGTGTGCCATTGACCCATAATGTGGACATTACACCAACCTGCGATATTTGATGTGGGACACGAGAGTGGTTTTCGTCGGAAAATGAAGGTGTGATATCGTGATACGTAAGGCTGACCCGTGAATCACTTACTGATAGCAAATATTTGTGTAAGTGGACATTGGGTTTTCTCCAACCTTGCAAAAATTGTGTATGTACTTGATAATAGTTTCATTGGTTTTAATAAACTGGAATCACAGATTATTTTAATATGTAGTACTAGTGGAACCCTTAGTATTATTTAAAATAGTAATATTTAAAATAAGCTAAATGATACTTTTCCTGTTAAAGCACATTCATTCTCATCTGTCCCTTTGTAACTGTTAAGCGACCTTTGGTAAAAACCATTTACGTAACCGGCATCTCAAAATGATTACTGTATCGAATTTGGATACAATAAACATCTTATTGCAAGAAATATATTGATAATGAAGAAGTAAAACATTCATACCCTTTTTTATAAATAAATGATTTGTAAGTAAGAAATGCACAGTTAATGCACATGTACGTAGTCCCGGTGAGCAACTTTCAATTTTCACGTGGGAAAGCGTTAACTCCAACAAGTCATGCATCGATTTAAAGCATTAACCGCCTCCGTAGCTCAGAGGAAAAGTTCACTGGCTTTACACAGGAGGTCGCGGGTTTGATTCCCGGCGGGGTCAATTGTAAGACTCGGTTTGGTTGGTGGTAGGGCATTTTCTAAGCCCGCCTGGCTAGCTACCACCATCTTGTCTAAGTCTAAGTCTTGCCGCCAAATATCAATTTTGATATCATTGGTGTGTTCCGGCATGAAGATAAGATAGCCAGTTCCCCATTGCGTTGGGGAATCTTTGTAAGTCCGCTTCCATCTTTGGCAGCATCGTCACTTACCACCAGGTGAGATGTTGTCAAGGATTTACCAATAGTGAATAAAAATAAAAAAAATAAAAAAATTGGAAATCTAAAGAGTATTGGGTACGTTACGACATATAATTAATTTACAAGATTAATTATTAAGGCCAAATAGGTTTTCTTAGTTTAGGAGTATAATAGTCGAAAACCTTAAAATGTGCGGTTGGATTTGTAACAAGTTCATAGATTTATACCTTTAAAAAACTTTTAGCGACAATTTTTTTAAATATACATTTATTTTTTTAAAGACTAAGAAACCCTACTATATGCGAACTCCGACACGCACTTGGCCACTTTAAATATATTTATTCATTATTTGCAGCTCAAGTAACAGAGACACAAAATATGTAGTTATTATTTGGAAGGGTAAATAAGAACGATGCACGATGTCTTGCAAAGTGGATATGTTTAAAAAATCTAAATGATCTTTTGTGTCAGTTCCTTGAGGTAATTTCGCCTGCTATGCAGATAATGTAATTTTAATTTTTATAACAGTGCCTTCTTGAAATAATTGAAGATATCACTCAAACATTATGACAGTTCAATATTTTAAAAATCCTTCAAAAATACTTTTTCACTTCGCTATCTTTGAAAATGAGACCGTGAAAGTGGACAAAAAGCTAAGAAACCTTTTCAAAATGCAACATAACATATTATGATCGTACATGTTTATATTTTTTAAATGAGCGAAACCTTTTGAGTATCCTGCTCATGAAACCGAACAACATTTGACCTACAAGTTTGCTAAAATCGTCAAACAAAACATAAGACTCTCCACACAAAGTAATCAAATCCGATATTATCAAACTTGTAAACAAAATCTCCTCAATTCCATAAGCAGTGTCCACCATCTAAGAAGTTTCAGATCAATTCCAAATATGTAATAAACGTTTATAATAATAAGAATAACAAATGGAATGAACCCTATTAGGTACATAATAAGCGGTCGATCGATGATGGCCGCCCAACACGACGACACAATGGGCTGTAACTCGCCGATGTTTCCAGACAAACATGAACCAAATATGACACAGTAATATAGTAAGTATAACATAAAAGTATTTATCTTTTGTCATATCGTAAAATTCGATTTAAAAACTTCAAAACGAGTTTATATTGATATACTTTATAAATACCGTTCCGAAATTTTAAAAAAAGAATCAAAATGTAACCCTTTTTCTCTAACAATTATTATTTTGTTAGAGAAAAAGTGAGAAAGAGCGAGCCTTACAGTGCGCATATGATATCTGACATCTGGACATTAGTAAAAAACCTACCAGCCTTTCGGCCTCGCATTCAGCAGCATAGCGAGCTTCCTTAGCGTTCGTGATTTTTTAAAAAGGCTTAGTAATTGTGACTTAATAAAAAACGCATTTCCGGTTACACACTACAGTTCCTTTTTAAATCACTCCCACAGTTATCAAAAACAATTATCCTCACTAATATTATAAACGCGAAAGTTTGTATGTATCGATGTTTGTTACTCTTTTGACGCCACAACAGATAAACGGATCTGGCTGAAATTTGGTAGGTAGACAGATTAGTACCTGGATTAACATATAGGCCACATTGTTCTACGCTCGCGAGCCGCCGCGCACCCTCGGAGACAGTCATAGAAGCGGAACGGAAATACGAACGGAAACGGAAAATACGAAGTCAGCTTGGCCATACCTATCTACAACCTAGTCTGTCGTAGAAACCAATGAGTTTCTACCTATATAATATCTCCAGGGGGAAATTCCATGTTACGTATATTGCCCAACATTTGAATATCCTGTACGACACAATCCTCTAATTCTAATAGGTTGCTGCTGTGAGAGTAAGATAGAAATGGTGTAATTTTTGTAAAGTTGGATTTTCTGAGCTTCTTGTATATCTTTAAATCTGTTTGTTAACGCTACATCTCCGTCGATTCATGAAAAGACTCTCTAAATAAATATAATTTAGAAACTGCGATAGTACCCTTCATTTGAAAATTCTAGTAAACCACAGCTGTAAACCTTTACGCAACCATCATACAGTCACGTGCAAGAGTCTTAACTTCTTCCTTCTGGCACTATAAAATAGGTGAATTTTTTTTTATTATATTTATCAATGATAACACAAAAAGATGTTAGTTTTTCTATGTATATATGCACGCAATCAATATCTTATTCTCATCTAGTGACGTAAAAAATGTCCTTACTCTGATCCAAAATCCTAACTTTGGCCTAATCATAGGAGATTTTAATATATTCCTAGGTTAAGATGGTTTTTTTGTGGTTTCCAATGTGAAAGGTTATAACTCAAGAAATTTCTACATAGAAACCAAGTCTATCTGTAAGTATCAGACAGAAAAGAAAAGAGTACCTAAATAATGTTTCTTATATTCAATGTAAATATTAAACAATAGTCATAAAATAGTAATTACATATAGGTACCTACCCTAAATAAGTATTAGATATGTATTTATCGTATATTCTGGAATAATTTACAGATACAAGAGCGTTCCGTTCGCGGGTTTAAGTTTTTGAACTTTTAACTTCTTAGTTCAGGAATAATCTGTATAAAGTGTTCTATGTTATCCCGTATATTTTTGTGTTAATTAAGACGAGCTCCCGGACAAAGATATCTCTCCAATCAAAAAATATAAACATAGATGGTACCTCAAACAATCTTTCAAGAGCCGCAAACATGGCTATTAAGGAATAGCGGTTTTCCTCTTTTCACAGTGCAGCTTTCTTTGGATTTTGGCTATAATAATCATATTCAATTTTTTTATTACTACTGCATAGATTGAAGTAAAGTGATCGAAGCTAAAAAATCAGTTAGTTATCTGTATATGGATACCGAATTTGGACCTACTGGGCCTTTATTTCTGCTTCAATTATTTGGTTTGTTAGAATTTGTATCGAGTTTATACCTACATTGGGTCTGCGATATTGTTTCAATGACCACTTCGACTCTTATCGTAGCCTGTCAGTTTATAGTATTGTAAAACTTGTACATTAAATGTCTTCATATTACAACATGACTGACGCGAGTCAATTTAAATTGCTTGTTCGTGATAGAGTGATTAACCCATTAAATTTACTAAAGTAATAACAAATAATTCAAATGTTTTAAGAAGTTTAGGTGGACTTATATTAGAAATCGCAAATAAATAAAAATAAATTGCAAGTTTGTTTCTCTAATTAGTGTAGATACCGAACTTACCTTTCTTAATCTCTAAGAATTTCCGAAAGGTTTTTAAACGTTTTCTCTATTTCATCGTGGCTCACAAATGTGGATATTTTATGCTCCTACTGTACCTATGCTTGGAACATTGATATATACATATATAATGACCTAAAAGATACAAATTATAGAAACCATAAAGTTGCCCTTAGTAATCAGCCATCACAGTAGTAAATAGTACTTTATGATCTATTTACTACTCAGCAATGAATTTAATAAAATTTACGATATTCTCAATGATTATTTGCTTCAGTGACATGAATAGGCAGCGGTTCATTACGAGTGATGTATGAAAATGAGATTGTAATTTGTAGAGCTATTTATATTTCTTCAGGTAACAAAAGACGATTTTGAAAACATCGATCTTTAACTATTGTTCAATTTTTTTCCTAATTGATGAGAAATGATAAGTACCGCCTTGAGAATAAACTTCATTATCAGGATTGTAAACAGTATTTTCGTAGAAAAAATTAAAATACAAATAGTTATAATGTGACTCGCTGTTCATGCCTTACTGTACGGTAAGTTTTATTAAAAACTCTTGATCGACTTACAGACAATCTAAAGCGTCCAATAAAAGTCAAACAAAAAATATTTTTATGTTACTTAATTTGCATAGTTTTACAATAAATAACTCATGTTTTTGGATAAGGATAAGGTATTTTCTGGGCATGACGTAGGTAGATCGCAATGAAACTCCAAGTGCGATTTTGCTTTGTTATAACTTTAAAACTACTGTAACGAAGTGTAAAAAGGTTTTCTTTAATACATAGAACAGATAGCTTTGCTTTTTACAGGCTTGTACTCATTGTACTGATCAATTTTCGTTTTCGTTCAACAACTTTGTTGAAATATTAAATAAATTTAAACTGTTCATACAAATAGGTAGGTGTTAGGTAAAATTGATTTCAATGAGAAATTCAAAATTAGTTTTTTTATCATATCTATTCAAAAAGAGCTGATTGGTTCTTATTAAACAGAGATCAAAATAGCTTTTAATCCCTAATAGGGACAAAAGCAAAAAGCGAAAAGCTATTGAGCGTCAGTGGCGTAACGGCTAGGGCAGCCGCCTCCTGTTCGGGAGGTTGTGGTTCGAAACCTGCCACGTGATTTCGAATTTAGATTTCATATGTACGTTTATCCGACGCTCTTATGGTGAAGGAAAACAGCGTGTGGAAACCTGCACACGCCTGCGGAGAAACTTGCAGGTTGTGTGTGAAGTCGACCAACCCGCACTGGGCCCGCGTGGTCGACTAAGGCCCGATCGCCCTAATTCAGGGTAGGCTCGAACCCCTCGGTGGGGACGTATATGAGCTGATATGATGAGGGACAAAAAGTGACTTCAATTTGGAATGTGGCTATTGTTAGTAAATGTTCCAAGCACCAACGAGATTGATCAAGAACATTGCATAAACAACTAAAAAAACCAGACAAAGCGAGTTAAAACCGCACACATAGGGTTCCGTACCATCATACTAGTTGGCACTAGTTTCCTCACGTTTAAAAAAAAAGATTTTTGTGTGGAGACTTTCACTTTTTCTAATTTTTTTGTATTTGTTGTTATAGCGGCAACAGAAATACATCATGTGTGAAAATTTCAACTGTCTAGCTATAGCTGTTCATGAAATACAGCCTGGTGACAGACGGACGGACGGACGGCCAGCGAAGTCTTAGTAATAGGGTCCTGTTTTTACCCTTTGGGAACGGAACCCTAAAAAATCCCTAAAAAATTTTTGTGAAAAAGTTATACACATTCGGCCTCGTAATTATTTACTCAAATTCAGATTTATGCTGATGACACTTTATAAAACTTTTAGGTACAATCTTTCATTTGATAATTTTTTATTATTATTTTGTATTGTTCTCAGCAAACCCTTTCATTTGATACACATATTAAGGGGGTGCATAAAAAAATAACTGCCATCTTTGGGAGTCCACCATATTGAATTTAGAATGACGTCATTTAGCTATAACCAATAACCATTCATTGTTCTCCAAACTTAACGTGTATGTAAACATCTAAATCGGAAACCGGGAAGTTATCCTAATTAAGCTTTCAAAATATGTCCCAAATTAATAGACAAATAAGCTAATGTAAAGCTTGTAAAATATTTACGCTTTTCCAAGTAGTGATAATGAAAATGTTATAGTAACTCCAGATAAAATTGTATCAGATGCAAAGAATTTAAAAATATATTATCTGTTACCCACAAAATCCCGTAAACAATATACGAAAGCATATGACAATTTTATCATTTGCAAAATGAAAGAGCGAAATCTTTTTTGAAAAATGTGTTTCTATGTTATGTCTTGTTGTTCCTAACTTACTATTCTCATTCATCATCATATCAGCTCACATACGTCCCCACCGAGGGGCTCGAGCCTGCCCTGAATTAGCGCGATCGGGCTTTAATCAACCACGCGGGCCCAGTGCGGGTTGGTCGACTTCACACACAACCTTCGAGTTTCTTTGCAGGTGTATGCAGGTTTCCTCACGATGTTTTACTTCACCGTTAAAGCCTGTTAAAGCAATCGGTGAGTATATGCACGTAAGTTTCGAAAAACTCATTGTTACATTGGCCGTCCGGATTTGAACCCGGCACCTCTGGTTAGGAGAACCGAGTCGTTACCGGTTGACCGACGCTTATTATTATTCATAAGTTACACTTAGTTATTTTTTCATAAAGGGTGATAAAAAGTAGAGAGTCTGTAACTGCAGCGACACTATTTTAAATTCGAATGTCTACTTGAGAATCCTTTGCTCCGCTTTGGATTAAAAAAAATAAGTACAGTTGTTCGATCCCTAGGTAAACAATCTACTATTGCGATTCCAGCACAGTTGTAGAACAACAGTAGTTTCAACAGTTAAGAGGTTTGAAGTTATGTACCTCAACCTGCCGGAACAAATAATGGAACGGAGATTTTTGAAGTTAATTTGTGCTTTATATGCTTAAGCATGACTCAACTACGCAAGAATTATGAGGTTTTTGTTAAACGCTCTTATAACGCAGGAACCATTGGACTGTTTTGAAACGGATTGGTTTATTGCTTTTTAACCGACTTCAAAAAAGAAGGAGGAGGTTCCTCAATTCGAACGTAGGTATATTTATACTTTTATGTGTGTTCGCGGATAACTTAGTCGTTTATAAACTGATTTTGATGATTCTTTTTTTGCTGGAAACCATGATACCATGATAAGGAAACCAGGATCTGATGATGGCATCCCAGAGAAATCGAGGGAAACCTTAGTTTACTGTTTTTAGTCGATTTTTTTTGTTCAAAATTATGCTAGAGAAGTAGCTGTGTATATTATATATATAACTGATTTATAAGAAGGGTTTTGTTAAACATTATCATTGTTAACAACCCAAAAACGTCCCAACTGGTGGGGCAATGGTCTCTTCCAAACTGGGGAAGGTTAGGCCATACTCCACACTCGGGAGCGCTCTCCGGCTTGGTGGAGGTAGTAGGGCTAGTGGCGAACCCCACTGTCAGGAGTTTTTCAAGCCGCCTGTAAGGTACCTGACAAGGCTTGACGATAATCATCTAGTGATAGCAAGCAATCAGCCTTGCGAAGCATGGAAACGGTCGACATAAATGTCACTAACAGTCGAACCCATTCAGGTAATGACCGTGTTGCGGGTTAGTTAACCTGCGTGATCGAGTACCAAGCAGCGTTGCACCACAGTATAATAAAGAGTACTGTTGCACTGAGCTACGACCGCTTCCGTGTGTATGTCTATATTGTGACTTTCGATAGCCCGGTCAAAACAACCGTTTACGCAGCGTGCAAAAGAGACCACCCCCAGAAACATTTCACAAATGAAACTGAACAACTTTCTTTCAGGGTCTTAAACTAAAATTGTAAAAATATACTTTTCATAGAAATCGATTAGCTATAACTTGTATGGAAATTGAATTTACGATATTTGGTGTTATTTCGCGAGTTCAACAGCGAATTCTGCAGTAAATTGTTCAGTTTCAGGACTAGAACATATTTTTACTCCCTGTATAACAATAATTGTAATAGTAATAATAGGTAAAATAAAATATACGGTCGCGCGTTCCTAAGCATTTGACGATATTTACAAGTACGCAGGTTACTCAAATACTTACATAGAAGGTCTGTAGATCCGAAACCTTGAGAAATATGTGTATTGCAAATTGGTGAAGCCTTACATTAAGTACGAAGACAACTATTATTTTAGTAAATACATAGGACGTTTTATAAATGGCATAACTAATAATTGTACTTATGTCTATATTTTTTCATGTTTATTCTTTTACAAAAATAGAAAACAAGGAAATATCTCATATATACTTATCTACTAATGAAATGAAAATCATTTCTTTAAGGATTCTTTTTTTTTAGCAGAGCTTACATAATTAATGGTGGTAGTAAAACAAATCTCAACAATACGTATGATCGATCTACCAACATTTTGAATACATTGTTCGAAACAAACGAAACCAAACCTTACCTGGGCAAAAATGTTTAAAAAAAATATTTTTATTAATTTTACATATAGATACATTAGAAAGAGGTAGTTTTAAATGTAAATAATAAGTATTATATAAATAGACACAGTAAATTACACGAAAAAGGAACAGAAAAAAGAAATAAAACGTATTGTATATAGTTTTGTTTTTAACCTAACACATGTATAATAAATTTGTTTAGATAGGTAATTTCATTAGCTTTCTAGATCAGTAATTATCTTTTATAGCTCTATACAAAAAAAATACTGAGAAAACCGTGGATATCGGCAAAGCGCCAAACTGACACCCGTGCGGCGAAATTACTCTACTCACTTTAGCCCCAGCCTCGCCATTGATATACACGCTGGATAGTTAAAAAGTACGGACCTTAGAAAAAGCAATAAATTTAAAATATAAGTATTGTAAAGTCGACCAAGTGCGTGTTGGACCACGCATAGTGTAGGCTTTCGGAGTCATTAGTTGAATAGTTATTTATGCCACTGCCAAGTAATGAGAGCCATTGTAACATGAGTGCTACTCGTAGTTTGTGCCACGAATCGAAACTGAGTGGCACAATAAACAGCACGAGTGTTACAATGGCTAATTGCGTGCAGTGCCTACAATACTTTTTCTACGACCATGAAATAAATAAACGAAAATTTTAAACCGTCAAAAATTTATCCACACAGCCTAATCACATGCGATGTTTAGCCATGGCGCAGGTACGCGCGCTTTTTTAAATGGCCTTGGCATCTTGCACAAAATACATATTTTGTCAATAATCATATATTTAATTTCTGAAGCCAGTCATAAAAATATTTAAAAAGTTTTTATTGTAGTATTCTCGTTTTTGTTTTGAAATGATCATTGTAAAACGAAATGTAGGAATGAATACTTTTGTGATATGATTTGAGGTTATGCACTTATGAATCAAAATACCAAATGGGCGTAGAAAAAACTGTTTGTACTAGGTCCAATATTGTAGAAACATCAGGGACACTTTTCACTACTTTGAGGAGCTATATCTTGGGAAAGAAACATCTGACAATTTTTTTTTGTTTTAAAGCATTACTTTATTTAAAAATACCATTTTTTTCGGAAGGCACCCTTAAAAATTATTATATTTGACTCCATTTTTGTTTGGCATGTTTAGTTTTTAATATTTAGTTGTAGTTTTGGGGAAGTGGCAAGATTAGGGCGGCTTACCTTTCTTTATTGTATGATCTCTGGTTACCGTAGTACAGGGAATCCTACTTTGGAGCCAGATGATCGTGTGTGATTTTCCCTGAATATTTATTTAGTATTATTTCTCGCAATATGCAATGAAACACCGCGTCAACGTGCGAGTTTGGCAAGACTGCTTGGGATGCGGCGCACGCGACGCACGCGGCAATCGATCGATGTGACGCGGCGGTCCAAACAACCTTGCGACAAGGCTCTTACGGCTGCCGAGTGACCCGAGTGCCATAGGTACAGCATGGCATAGCCACTTGAACACTCACCCGGGGCCGTGGACCCCGGTGAACGGTTCATTTCACATGTAAACGACATTTACCTAATATGTATTCTACGGTAAAAAATGACAAACGCCAAAAACTAGTGTGGACTGGAAAATTGTTATTGCCTATTAGCATTTTCATAATTAGACAAAATCAGAGTAAATTAAGCTGCATATTATTAAAATAATTTTTAAATATTTTTTTATTTTTTTTCTTATTCACAAGTAAAACAACTCAATTCAGTTTAACGGAAGTTACGCCTTATTTCAGCTCGGCACACGAACTTTTGAAGCTGTTATTTTTTGACATTTGACAAGTAGAAACTACGTCATTAATAAAAATGGAACGATACACGCTTCAACAACGCATTGAAATTATTAAAATTCACTATAAAAATGGTGAAAATTTGGCAGAGACGGTTCGTAAAACTTGAACATATTTGGGTCCTCGTGAAGCACCTTGTCGGACCGCAATACAGAAATTGGTAGAAAAATTAGAGCTTTTGGGACAAGTTAGATATGTGAAGAATTACGTCGCTCAAGAACAACCGAGAATATTGCTGCTGTAGCCGAAGGTGTTGAAGAAAACCCAGGTTTGTCCATTCCTCGTCGTTCTTTGGAATTAGGCATTCCACAAACGTCATAACACCGTATTTTGCATAAATATTTGGGTCTTAAGGCTTATAAAGTTCAGTTAACACAAGAACTCAAGTTGGCCGATCATCAACAACGTCGTGTCTTTGCTGATTGGGTCGTTGAAATGCATGAAAATGATCCGGAATTCCATCGAAAAATCATCTTGAGTAATGAAGCCCATTTCTACCTCGGTGGCTTCGTCAACAAGCAAAATTATCGCATCTGCGGCTCGGAAAACGTTAGTGAACACGTTAAAGAGTTATTGTTGAAAAGCCTCTCTATCCTCAACGTGTGACTGTTTGGTGCGGTATATGGTCAGGCGAAGTCATTGGACCTTACTTTTTCGAAAATGAGGCTGGAGTAACAGTTACGGTGAATGGATTGCGCTATCGAGAGATGATTAATGATTTTTTAAGGCCGGAATTCGATGGTATTGATCTGCACAACGTTTACTTTCAACAAGACGGCGCTATGTGCCACACAGGCAACGAAACCATTGATCTTTTTCAGGAAAATTTTCAACCGTGTTATCTCTCGAAGAGGTGATCACAATTGGCCACCGAGATCTTGTGATTTAACACCTTGCGACTTCTTCCTTTGGGGCCACGTGAAAGAGAAGGTCTACACCAACAGCCCAGCGTCAATTCAAGACCTCAAAGTTGGAATTCGTAAGGCTATCGAGGACATAGGGCAGCCACTAAGCGATTTGGTTATGGAAAATTTCATGAAAAGGATATGGTCCTGTAAGCGTGGTCGTGGTGGTCATTTGCCTGATGTTATTTTCCACTATTAACGGCATACCTTCTTCTTTATAATGAAATAAACATCCGATCATTTATATTAAAAAATGGCATTTTTCTTTGAATATCAAAATAACACCTCACTTTAAAGACTTTGTCGAGCTCGATCTTGGGAACGGAAAAACTGATAAAAAGTGGTTGTTCATTACTTCATTCAATGATACTCCACTTTTTTATGACTGTTTTACCCCCAAAAAATTTTTCTTGGACTCCATTTTTATTTCGCGTTATACAAAATTTTATAACTGTAGATCTTATAGACGGGAGAGTGCAGTCAAAACCAAAAATAATAGTTACCTACTTAACTTTGCTCCTTTTAGTAATGTCTTGTATCTGTATTTTGTTCATTATTTCAAGTCCTATGGTTAAAAAGTTACAGAGACACGAAAACCGTTATTTTTGGAAATGCTAAATTAATTTATAAGTGTTCAAATAAACCTTTAATTCATTCTATGAGACCTGTTCAACGAAAACATTCTCAAGTCAGTACACTAAAAAAAATCATCCTTTTATAAATGTTTGGGAAGCTTTTTTACATTTTAACTTCATCTTCCATTTGAGGTTTTTTAAATTATAAGGGTAGTACCGTTTTTTACCATTTTAGCTCCGAAACCCCAAAATTGTTGGGCTATCACATGGCTATCATTAATCCCCAAAGATTAAACAAAGCAACGTCATCTATAGCCTGGTCCAATGTTTTACGGATGAATTTTACGCAAAAAAATCTAACTCATTACAACGCCCATTTAATACAGTAAGGGAATTACGTAAAAAACTTGTTTCTAGAAATAGTCATTCAGGTTTTGCTTCATTCAATTGTCGGTATGGTACGGGTAATCGACATGTAATCGATTAAGAAAATTGATTACAAGGTGCCTTTTTTTTCTTCTTGAATGACGGATGTTACGAACATAAGTTTTGGAGACGATTTGCAATTATTTAGTCAGAAACAGCGATTTGTTACACTAGATGGGTATTATGCACTAACAAAAACATTTGAAAATCGAACCCATTTACACACGCAATATTATAAGTAGTCGGCTTCTCGTGTACCGCATGCTATTGAGAATAATAAAAGTAAAAAAAACTCAAACCAGACTACGCAAGCTCAATCGTAATCAAAGTTTTTATCATAAGTATATAGCTATCATTATGGCTTGCGACCACGGCTATTACCCCAGATGAAGGGAAAAATAAAGGCTATGGATTCAGGCCGTAAATTCTTGTTTTCATACTTTTCCGTAGTAGGCTTTTAGTTTTTTTTCACTTTTATTTTATTTCCATATTTTTTTGTGCTCAGAGTACAACGCTACCATACCTTGCTACCCGCGGCTTCGTGTTGTAGTGTCGCTTGATTGTAGCGCGCATACATTGAGCCGTCTCATAATGTTGTTTGTGAGACCATTTTCTAAGAAATTAAAAACATTCCCATATGTTATATATATTTATTTAGAATATGCTCATCAAGACCTATCCTTTGATACCAAACATGATATGGTATCTGAAAAAAAAAATTTGGGTTGTGTAATTCACCTATAAAATCCGCCATGTTGATTTCATTTAATTTTTTTTTTAATTTTTTTATCAAAAATTTGAGTGCGTTTGACTGCAACTCACCTGATGGTAAGTGATGATGCAGTCGAGGATGGTACACGCAAACTCAAATAATGCCTATTCACTCTTGCCTTGAAGATCCCCAAATTATAGAAATCGGGAAACACGGAAATGTTATGTATCCTATGACACGCGGAGTGATGGCACAAATCCAAAGACACCAAATTAATTGTCAAGATCGGTTAAATGGTTTAGGAAATACTAGGGAACAGATGAACGTACATACATACATAGACTGTCAAAAACATGACACCAATTTACGTGGCATTTCACATACAAATGTATATTTACGATAGGAATCTTGACGGATTTTAAAAAATATTCCAAATTGAAAATTGGTATATAGAACTTGAATTAACTATACAGCATTAAGTAAATAAAATACTTGTAGAAACATGCTCTGTCCAAATGTACTTGTAAGAGATTGATAAGAAGTATTTTTGTTAACATGCTAGGCCACTTAGTTTATACCATCTGCGAGTATACCATGTTGGATGGCACTTGAATGTAACCAAGCACATTTCTGCTTAGTTTTCGAGCAATGTCTTAACTTTTAAAATGCCTTTGAAGTGCCTACATTTAACAAGGCTAAAACGTAGCAAAAAAATAAAGCTAAGGAGAACAGGAACAACGCGAAAACCAACTCTTATTTATAGGTCATCATCATCATCATCATCTTAGCCGAAAGGCGTCCCACCCCGGATTTCCACAACTACCAGTCCTGCGCTGCCCGCATATACGACCAGTGCTGCGCTGCGCGCATATACGACTAGTCTTGCGCTGCCGGGCTTCCCACGACATTCACCAGATCGTCCGTCCACCATGCGGCAGGTCTGCCTACGCTACGTCTTCCGGTGTGCGATTGCCACTCGCGAACTTTCCTGATCCAACAGCCATCTGTTCTCGTATAATTCCCGGCTTCGAATGGGGCCATCCCATCTCTTCCCGTGGGTGTCGTAAAAGACGACCAACGAGTGGGAGGCGTGCCTTCGCTACGTTTTCCGGTGCGCGGCCGCCACTTGAAAACTGTACTGTCCTACCCGCCATCTGTTCTACGAGCTATGTGCCGTTATAAATGGTAAAGTAATGCTATTTAATGTATCACCATTTACTTTTATCTTGTTGACGTAAGCACTGAAGTCCTGTATTTTAATCTGTTAGCCTAAAACTATCCCTTTATCAAAATACTCGGAATCATTAGCTACTGAACATATAGGCACTTATGTAACAATAAAATGAACTATCTCAAGTACGAATGTGTATGATGTGCAGGTAGTAAACTACCTGTAAATAGTACCTACTGAAAATTACAGGTAACAATAATATTCAAAACTTAATTTACTGCCTTTTCCTGCCTACCTCGTAGGCCCCAACGGAAGCCAGAAATCAGCCTGATTATAGCGCAAACCGTAAACAAATTACTGATCCACTCCGCATTGGCCCTATCATAATGTACAAGCACGTATTATTGACGCCTAAAACCCGCCAGCCGGCCGCCATATAAATTTGCGACATCACCATGTATTTATTCAGCAGTTTCATGTGTAAAAATTAATTGTTCGTTGAATTTTCCAATGTGTAACGTTCAACGTGCAAACACAAGAGAGAAACATATTATTGTGTTTATATATGATTAAAAGGTAAGAGAGGGCTCAATTAGTGATAATATGACGTCATGAAATTTATTTAAACTTCATACAAATATGGGGTGAAATTGTTTGTTCCCACAGCGGCGTAGTAACTTTTTTCAGTAGAACTATAGAAAAATAGTCAGTTGTTAAATTGTTTGAAAAACATTTCCCGTACAAAATAAACCATTTTAAGGATGGCGAAAAACTGTTTTAGTAAAACACTCATTTTTATTGTTTAAACTTTTTCACTAATTCCACACACAAATAAAAAAAAGTAAATATATACAGAGTGAAATTGATATTGTGAACCAAACTTAAAGGGGGTACTCCAATCATGAAACTCGTACTCCATACAAAGTTGGTAATCGATGGGATCCAATTGTGTGGAGAGTCCAATTTTTTTTTGTATCTATATTCTTCTTCTTTGCCCTCGCCTCTGCTCATTACACGGGGTCGGCTTCCTTAATCTTTCGGCGCCATTCACTTCGCTGGTAAGCATCGTCATCTGCAAGGCCAAGCTTTAGCATGTCAGCATGTCCTTCAGGACATTTATCATCCAGGTAGTTTGCGGGCTACCTCTCCTTCTCTTTTTAGTATCTATATTCATCATATCAGCCACAAATTGTCCACTGCTGGACAAAGGCCTCCCCCAAGGATTTCCACGACGACCGGTCCTGCGCTGCCCGCGGCCTTCACCAGGTCATCGGTCCACCGCGTGGGAGGCCTGCCTACGCTACGTTTTCCGGTGCGCGGTCACCACTCGAAAACTTTACTGCCCCATCGGCCATCTGTTCTACGAGCTATGTGCCCTGCCCACTGCCACTTCAGTTTAGCGATTCTGTGAGCTATGTCGGTTACTTTAGTTCTCCTGCGGATGTCCTCGTTTCTGATTCGATCACGCAGAGAAACTCCGAGCATAGCACGCTCCATTGCCCTTTGGGTGACCTTGAGTCTTCTTATGAGGCCCATAGTAAGCGACCATGTCTCAGTTCCGTAAGTCATCACTGGCAACACACACATGTCAAAGACCTTAGTCTTGAGACACTGCGGTATTTGGGACGTGAAGATATTGCGAAGCTTCCCGAACGCTGCCTAATCTCTATATTATAGGAGTGAACAGGCATTATTATAGTTTGCCTGTACCATCCTCGACTGCATTATCACTTCATCACCTATCATCAGGTGAGTTGCAGTCAGCACTTATTAATTTTTTTAATAAAAAAATAATAATTACATACTACCAACCCGCACTGGGCCCGCGTGGTCGACTAAGGCCTAATCGCCCTGATTTAGGGTAGACTCGAGCCCCTCGGTTGGGACGTATATGAGCTGATATAATAATAATTACATGATGTCCAAAAACGGTCTGACAATATATAAAAGTAGTTTTATTAGTGTTATGTGGAATTAGTAAAAAAATATATCCAAAAATGAGTATTACAAAAGAATCTTCAATCGAAAATATCAACAATATTTATAAGGCCTTTAATTTTATTGAAGTCTCTACTAGTGTCACTACATTATGCTGCGGGAATAAAATCAAGTGAAATGTGAGTCTGGATTATTTCGTATTTTAAATATTTTTCCTCGATGTTTTCTTGATGTTGGAAAGGAAACACTTTAAGCGTCTTATGGTTACGGTTCTAAAATGTTTTTGCTCAATCACTACTTTTCTATCGCTAATACATAGTTTTAGCAGAAAGATTGTATTCTACTTCCCGGAAACCAGACCCTGGTATAACCATGAGTTCACAGAGTGAGTAACCCGAGCTGATGCTAGACCTAGCTTCCAAATCACCAAAATAGATTTTTCTTATAGATAGCAATTTGAAAAATCCTCAAACAACAAATTTCGGTCAACTTTTAGAATTTTGTCTTTTGAACTTTTTCCTGGCAAGTATCTATTGAAAACTGTAAAGTAAGCAATTTTAACACAACGCTTCTCTGTCTTAGAGTTTTGGATATAAAATGGTGCTCTTCATCCTGGAGACCAGTCACCGGCGGCTCCATTTCTTTCCTGTCCTAAATTTTTTAACCTTAAAGCACCTGCAAAGTTTTAATAAAATGTTGCCTGTTTTTTTTCGACGACCAATCACTCAGTGAGTAAGTGGGAATAAAGTAGACATGTTGAAAAATTACACACATACTTGCCTATTATGAGTATTTTGTGTGTTTTATCTTTTCGTTCCATTACTTCACTTCTTTTGTTTAATCTTACTAGTTACATGAACGTTATTAGTTTGAAGTAGTTTCTATGTACCTTACCTAAGCAGAATAAGTGCGCTGTAAAACAAGTACATTGTTTTGAACACGTGCCTATATGTACTTGCAAAGCGTTACTTAGTTAAGTTCAATAGAAATTTTTATTTACCAGATAACAGTGAATTATCACCTCTATGACGTATGCCTTTAAGCAATTATCATTGTGAAAGAACTAAACATACTAGCAATAACAAAGTGTGATCACATATTTTGTTGGCATTATTTCTGGCTTAAATGTAAATGAAAGACTTGACGTAGGTTGTTTGAACCAATTTTTCGTGAAAAATAAAATTGAAAACTCTTAATTCCTGACCTGTGTATGTTTGTCCCTATTAAAAATCTGATAACGATTTATGGACTTGACGAAATGATACCTGGAATAGGTTAACCAATCTTAACACACTAAATACAAGTAAATTGGACTCGAGTCTCGACTTGCTTTTTTATAAAAGGCCAATAATGATATTTAATTAATTTATTGGTTATCTTTCAAGCTACTTGTCTGTCTTAGCTGGTCACTCCGGCTTAGAGCCTTACAACGACCTCGCCAGGAATAGAACGCGCTGTAATCTATATTTATAAAATAATTTGTCCTGGCTGACTATCAGTGCACAGCTCAAACCACTAGATAGATCGGTCTGAAAATTGGAATACAGATAGTAATTATAAATTAGGCATCCGCTAATAAATGAGTTTTGGAAAAGGTTCTGGGTGGGCAACGCCAGCGCCGCTGGGCATCCGCTAGTAAAATATAATACCAATTATGTAACAGCTCTGATTAGATCAATTTAAGAGGCTACTGAAGACTGTGACGCTCCCATTAGTAATAAACTGTAAGGCAGGCCGCAATAAACTTTCTGGTAAATTTTTTAATTACTTTTTCATACTAAAACTAAATACAAAAAAAAATATTGATGAATTGTGTGGTGACAGTCAGACAGACAGACGGATAGACAGACAGACTGACCGACAGCGAAGTCTTAGTAATAGGGTCCCGTTTTTACCATTTGGTTACGGAACCCTAAAAAACACTTTTTGTCGCTCGCGTTGATGTCTTTTGTTTGTATTGAATTTCATTATCGTTGTACTTGTATGGAGAGGTGTATTGGTACGGACAGAGCCCTCGACTGGCACCGGGCATTTTTCGAGTTAGTATACGTATATTATTTTCTTTTATTGGATTTTGCATATTTGTAAAACTCGACTACCTAACTTGTGAATGTTATGTACACCATTAAGGATAAGTTTTCTATAAATAAGAAATTCTTGACACTGAATAAGTGAATGTTGTAGTATATATTTGCTGGTATAATTGTTACAAGTAGGTCCTAGAATGAACATGGCCAAGACGAAAATTATGTCAATCCTTGGGGGAGGTCTATGATATGATGATGACGATGATTGTTATAAACAAAATAATAATTAAATTAAGTTTCAACATCCCACTTCTGTTTGTTTGTCTACGCATAGATGGGTACTGATAACATCATGATGTCAAATCAATATAGTAATCAAGAAAGGCTAAAAAACCAATGTTTAAAAAAATCTTACTTTTTGCGAAATAAATCAAAATTAAGTGTCTAAAAATATGTTTACTTTGTTTTAATCTTAGCATTCTTCGAAACATCATACACTGACCTTTAGGAATACAGCGAGTCGCATTAAACTTCTAATTCAGAGAAGCCTCAAAGCCTCATTTAGTTTTTTACAGAAGGTTAATTGAATGACCTCAGAAATGGCGGCTCCATCTCGCCAGCTCGCCAACACCACTAAAGATCATAAGCTGATATAAGCTCAGCTCGTTTGTGTCGCTGAGATCGGTTCAGTTAAATTGAAGCTGAGTCACGGCTTTCCACGATACCAATTAAAAGAGAAGTTAGTTACTTATAAATATTGAACATTCAAGAATTTCATTACTGGTTATTTCTGCTCACTAGATATTTACATGCACCACGACTACGGATACTAGTCAGGCTGCCTGTTTTGTTGCCCACAAGTATGCAACATGGTATATCTAGTATGTCCTCAGCATGGTCGCAAGTTGTGTTTTTAGAGAGACCTATTGCTATTAAATAATTTCTAAGGATTATTGGTTGTGAGCCGTCGCTTCCATATGCAGCTTCCTCGTCATGTTTTATGTTCGGTTCTTAACAGGTATTAGACTATGCAAAATATTTATTGGCACAACAAAAAAAAATTAAAAACTGGACAAGTGCGATTCGGACTCGCCCACCGTGAGGGTTCCGTACAAATTTGTAGGTACATATTATAAATATAACTGTGGAAACTGTTAGGTACTACATACGCCAAAATTATTAGGTGGACCTATACATATAAAAAGGGAAAAGCTTTTTTTTTCATTCTTCGTCATAAATCGAAAACTATACATCAAAAAATAATTAAAATCTGTTTAAGCTTGTGCCAATGAAGCCCTTTCACACGATACTAATTTGGACCGCCGTTCCTTGCATAATTGATTACGTACTTTAAATAAAGACTTTATTTTTTATCATTTAATTACAAATGTATAGTTTTAGATTTTTCCTTATACTTGTAGTATAAGACAGTATTACTTGCCAAATTTCATAGTTCTCGGTCAACGGGAAATAAGGGTATTTCATAGGGATGAATTTTGATTCCCTTGAGAGTGTCGAAATATACGTTTTTTTGGGCATAGACGGCCGTATCTTTTTTTTTACGTTAACTTAAAAGTTTGATTTTTAACTGTAGGTCGAAACATATGGTTTTGCCAAGATAAAGGGTCTTGACAGACAAACGGACGGACGGACGGACGGACCACAAAGTGATCCTATAAGGGTTCCGTTTTTTTCCTTTTGAGGTACGTAATCCTAAAAACGCACATATGTCATATAATGTCTCCATCAAGCATTTCGCACCCTTTATGACATTTAATCCAAGTCCGTCTGGCCATTCTGTCCAACCATTTTGCATTTTTTTTTAATGAAAGGTATTGATGCACTGATTTGCCGTCAAGCTTTAGAAAGCCCCGCGCACCCTCGATGTCCACGAGGCAATACCGCGGGCAAAATCTAGTTTCACTTAATAGTTTTTCTTGAGGCCTTATATGGATGCTGAGTTTGATTTGTTTAGTGTGTACATTTAGTGAACCAGTCAGTAACTTTGTTGCTACTTTAGAATATTTTGTTCAGCAAAATGGGGATTTTCTAGTATATGCTTCAATTCCTAACATCCATGGACTATAAGTAGCATGGCGGCCAGCTACTCACATATAAAGATGTACTGAAAGGATGCGACATTGAACCCTCGCAATGGGGCCTCCTGGCGGCACAGTGCCCCGAATGGTAAGGAAAAAACCGACTCTTTCGAAGACCGTCGCAAGATAGACTTAGACAACAAACGCGACGAAATAAAAGCCCGACCACCATTGGCTATAAACTACAAATTTGTGAACGGCGTTCTCACGTGCCCCCACTGTGCGCGGGGAATTTGCCGCTAAGATCAGCTATGTTAGCCATATTTGGGGGCGCACGAACGCCACAACCCGGCCTAGGAGTAGTAAGCAGTCGCCATGGCCGAAATCGGCCGAGGAGGATATATATTATATATAAGGTCTAACAAAATTAGCTAAAACTATTTTAACTGGTGCTTCTACCCATGAAACTGAAAAATTTTCCCCATGGAACCCACAGTCAAATCGCAAAAAAAAAATTGGCTCTCCCATACTAACTCGATCAGCTAATCAGCCAACTTAGTTCATTTTTTTTTTGAGATTTGACTAAGGGTTTCATCGGGAAAGTTGTTCAGTTACATCGGTAGAAGCACCAGTTAAAATAGTTTCAGCTAGTTTTGTTAGACCTTATATATTAGTAGTGTATTAATAGTACCTTTGACATTTCATTAAATAGTCTTATTCTAATGAACGGAGTCCCATGTTTGTCTAGTGACGCTTCGTACACTGTCTAAGCTTTTGCGATATAGAGGCATCGCATAAAAAATCCATCAAAAAGGAAATATTAAACACTAGCAACTCTAATAAAAGTGACATTGAGGCATTATCTGATAAGCTGGGGACCGGCTAGGCTGTGCGTGTGTGGCCTACTCTCATGGCTTTCGATCTCGCGCCAGTGCCGGCGCCGGCGGCGGCAGCTGAGACGCGTCTGCGATCGATGTCACCGTCTATCTGTGCCATTAACGGTCTTCTTCCTTAAATATTTGTCTTGTCCGTCTGTGAGGCCACTCGGCATAGTTCAGCCACACCCTGGACACTTCATACAACGGGCCAGAAATGACATTTCAAAATTGGAATGATGAAACAAACAAAATGGCGGCGAAATCCTATACGTTCGACAACCAAACTGTAACCAATCTGTATCAATCTGGGTGACGAGAGTGTGAGGTCGCAATCTAGAGAGCGGCAAGGAGTGTCCATACTGTATGTTAGTACTTATATTATATATACTTTGGTTCAGCTGTTGCAGACTCGTAACAAGGTTTAGGGCACCAATTGATTACAAAAGGCTCCCGTAGCAGATATGAAATTCAAAATATCTTCAGTCTTGGCTATTTGCTCTTCTTCGTGCTGACGTTCAAGGTTTTACGAACCGTTTGTTTTTCGTATAAGACTAGCATTTCAGTTGAATGGCTAATTAAACAACTTGACTGCGACCTATGCACCGTATGTGGCGTCACCAATACCTAAACTTGGCTGGCGAACTATTAGCGTTAGCTATAACACGTCGGACTAACGACTTACCGAACAATAGGTTATTTGCATAAAATTGGAATTTTGATATTAAATTAAGTGCGTTTACCTACGCGTCTGAGATAACCAGAATATTTAACTTATGTACTAGATCGTTAATCAGTTATCTTAAAGTTTTGTTGCAGAAGATTTAAACAAAAAAAACTGTCTATGGGGAGGCTACACAACACTGGTGTTCAATAGCAGTATATTCACACTACCCACGACTTCACTGGCCTAGGGACCATTAATTTTCATATTAACATTTAAACTTATGTTGAATTTTGTAATTCAGTGTTGTAAAGAAGATGTAATAGGCTAGTACGTGACTGAAAAATAAGGCTCCAATGTGATTTATGAGACTATTTCCCTAGTTATTTATGCAGCCTCGGTGTGCCCTCCGATACTAACACGTATTAGGTAATGGTGAGAGACAACTTAAGTGGCAGTGGGTGGGGCACATAGCTCGTAGAACAGATGGCCGTTGGGATAGTAAAGTTCTCGAGTAGCGATCGCAGAGCAGAACCGGTCGGCGTGGAAATCCTTTGGGGAGGCCTTTGTCCAGCAGTAGATGTCCTTCGGCTGATATGATGAGAGACATGGATATTTTTTTTAAAACCAATACTATTGACTATATTATTATCTTTATTTATTAAAAAAAACCAAGGAAATCATAAACGAGAAACATATACCAGGTTGTAATGAGGATCAGGATTAGAGTGCAGAATGAGTCAAAACAATTAAAAATTAACAGATTAAAAAATAACATGTCAAAATTTTAATATTTAAAATTTGGATTAGAAAGGTATCGACAAAAGTTATAATTTAAAGAGATTATAATACAAATAGATCGAAAATAAATAAATTAGTTTGACGTCGTCTTCTGAATGCTTTACGATCGAGGAAGTGGATATTGCACCTTGTTAATATGCAGGATGCTATTTACAAAGCAAAGACGACTGACAGACGGTCACTGAGACTCTTCCCTATATAGATATAGACGACCAGGGCCTGCGCGTGATCCGCGAATGATCGATTTTCCTTTCACGTTAATTAGAATGATTTGTAGGTTAGTTCATATGTTTTTACTGAATACTGTCAAAGACCTCGTTAAATAAAGGTCACTGTTTACAAGTAGTAAATGAAAGATTTGAGGATGCACTAAATACACGAATTTTAATTTATGAAATATTTACCCAATGTATCGATCATGACCGGACCGGGGATTATTTTTCAATTAACGTCTTAAAATACGCCTTTGTGTAGAAAATCACTCCATTTTCAGTTGTCCATTTTCAGTTCACACTTTAGTTTTAATTTATGGATATGTTAATTCAATTACTTAATTACTTACTCCATAATTATCGTTTATTTTAAGTTAATTCTTGTCAATGCTAATTTGTCAGCGAATTAATCTAATGAATTTTAAATTATCACTTAAAGTGCATTTAATGCAACCTGCTCTATACAAATATTAGGTCTTTACCTATAAAATTGCTGATTGTATAAAAAAGTTTAAACACGGAAATTAATATTAAGAACAATAGTTATTTTAAAAAAATATTCCCAAAATAGCATTAGACTATTAGAAATTAAATGGTGGTATACATATGCCTATTGTTTAGATATTTTGAGAGCACGGTGGCTTTAACCCCATGAAGTCGGGTTTTTTCACCTAAAAAAAACGCCTTTATTGAGGCAAAAAAATACATATTTTATTTTAAAGCTCTAGAGTTATCGCAGCAGTTTCTTCGTTACTAATTTCATATTTGGGAATACCCTGCATAAGATTTCGTCACTTTCAGGAAAATTCAAGAAAATAAACCAGTCTAAAAAATTGCCTTATCTGACCACTAAGAAAACGCCTTTGTTCCATTCAATGGTACTAATAAAAAACCATAGGTAGTCTCACCGTAACGTCAATAATAAAAAACAATAACTTTTTTATCTTCAATGAAAATTGGCATTGAACTTCAAAAACGGAATCAGCAATTTCGTAGGTAAAGACGTATTATTAGCAGATTGCTTTGACTAATTGCAAACCTTTGTATGAACGGGGCCAGCGACATTTGCAAATTTTAATTCATATGTTAATGTTAAATGTTAGGTATGCACAGCAATAAGGGCGATAACAAAACTATTTCTGTCCAACAAGTTTGAGTTGAGTACATTTTTCGTGTTACAAAAAGAAAATTCTTGACTCTTTCATTTTATAGTCAACAAACCGTAAATAAATTCTTGTCAACACTAAGAAACTAAATGCGGCAGTTTCCGCTAAGCAGGAAACGCTGTAAATAATCTGATTGAATTAGAATACTCGTTAACTGTACACTCCGATCACAGCGCCGTTGCCGCCGCAACAAAAGAATCGCTGGGATATGGCAGCGGCGTAATTATCATCAATTCATCAGCCATCATTTTATTGGCAAGCGATCTTCTGATGTCATCTATGCTGGCATGCTAAAGGTTAACACTTAACTTCGTAATTTTCACTTTTTTAAGCATTGTTCGGACTATTTTTTGTTATTTTTATTTAATTGAATAGTGACAATTATCTTCACTTATATTCGTAGTCATACCGTTTTAACCGCCTGCGTGGCGTATTCGCTTTACACCAGTATAGGTCGCGAGTTTAATTCCCGACTGGAACTACCTTTGTAAGACTCGGTTTATTTGATGGTAGGGCATTTTTAAGTCCGGCTGGCTAGCTTTTACCATCTTATATAATTCATGTCGTCAAACATCAATGTTAACAGTATTGATTACCAATGAACCCTTCCCGCGAGGAGATCAAAGGCAACCGTCCGAGCGGGTCATAGAATGTAAGCGGAGAGTTTTGTATAAAACCTATGAAAACCGATGTCGATCACCTGATCAACTTGCCGGATATCAAAACGAAGATTATTTTGCTATTTTATATTAGGTACCTTGAAAATGTAGAGTACTTACAAAGTAGTAGAAGTGGTTGAGCTAATACGACTTGTGTGTTTGCGTCGATCACGCATGTTAAATGACCTGAAACACGGTCAGTACCGTAATACGTTTGACTGTTAGTGGTATTTTTCTCGACCGTTTCCGTGCTTCGCAACGCACGTTGGTGCCGGTTGCTGTCGGCTTGAAAACTTCTGACAGTGGGGTTCGCCATTTGTCCTACCACCTCCACCAACTCGGACTGGCCAAGTCCCGTGTGTGAGACCCGTGCTTCAGCAGTAAAGATGTATAATGAGTTGTTAACGAGCTAATAAAGTAACAATTTAGCTAGCATTCTTGGTAAGTCCACAACGAGTTTTATATCATACCATCAATGTTAATGATGACATGGCAAAGCAAGCTTGCTTTGGTAAGCATGTTAAGTGAATGAGGGGGGCCACAACGTTACGCTTAACTGCAAATAGTTTCAAAGTTATTTATTAAACCTATCTGCCCACGCCACGCTTGGAGATCTTAAAAGTTTGTTTTGAAATGAATCTGTTCAGTAATGTAGTACATTAACTATGCAGCCTGACCATTCTCCCTAATGACCGCTCATAAATAAACTTTTGCTACGGCTTTGGTCAGATACAAGAGCACTAATTGTAAAAATAACATATGAAAGGACACTTACAATACCTTGCGGTGATTTTCCTCGACAAATCTATTATGATTTTCTCAGAATTGCACAATAACATTGCCCAATCTTCTACTGTACACTGTTTCTCAAACAAAACAGTGCAAGTGGACAGACTTTCTATCGTGTGTAAAACAAGAATTTAATTATTTTTAAATGTTTTTTAGTTTTGTTACTCTATGAACTGTACCTCGCCCGCAGAAACCAAACATACTCAGAGTCTTGTCATACTAATTCTGTGTTTTTTTTTTTTCAATAAAATTCTGATACGGCGTTCATAAGTTTTCCCCGGATATACATAAACATACATACAAACAAATGCCAAACGCTCCAACCTACCTCTGGTTCACTCGGTGAAAAGTTATAAAGTTAGGTACATCCTTACTAATATTATAAATACGAAAATGTGTTTGTTTATTTGTTTGTTTGTTACCTTTTCACGCTTCAACACCTTGACCAATCCTGATGAAATTTGGCATGCAGGTATACAGGATACGGGGGAAGGACAGGAGTCACGGGGAAGGACATAGGCTACTTTTTATCCCGTGAAAATAACATAGTTTTATGCAGTTACTGGGGGAAATGAAAAAATACTCTTTTTTTGGTTAATTTCTTTAACATCACAACGGAACAATGGATTGTTCTGATTTTTTGCACAAAGATGGTTGAGGGAAAGGAAATGACATAATTTACTAATTAGCATATCACGACATAGTTCTCGAGCGATCTAGAGAAAAATCATTTCTACGCTCGCGAACCGCTTGTGGCTCGCGCACCACTCACCCTCATAGACAGTCATTAAAACTACATCCACGCGGGCGAAGCCGCGGGCAAAAGCTAGTAGCAGATAAAACAGCAAGCATTGGTAACAATACTATCCCGATTTCTGGTAAGGCATTATTCATATAGTAGACTGTATCATTCATTGATCAACATATACGAGGAGGACCCATGCTGATCCGCGTATAAAAATGATGTTGCGCGGTGTGCGATAATGTACGCGTTAAATGATCACGCCTAGCTTCCCACCAACTGAACCAATTTCAGTGAGCAATAGCCCAAATGAAAGAGCTCATTCCAGCAAGGGTCCATGGACCAAAACAAACCACTTACTTTAGATAAAACCGGAGATATTGAAACTGAAAGCTATGAAAATTAGTGTTTGGGTATGCGGGCAGCGCAGAACCGGTCGTCTTGGAGATCCTTGGGGGAGGCCTATGTATGTATAATGATATGATGATGATGATAACTTGATAATTGACAGTTAGGTGGTTTTTAGGGTTCCGTACCCAGAGTGTAAAAACAGGAACCTTTTACTAAGACTTCGATGTCCGTCTGTCACTAAGCTGTATTTCATTAACCGTGATAGCTAGACAGTTGAAATTTTCACAGATGATGTATTTCTGTTTTCGCTATAACAACAAATACTAAAAATCTGAAAAAGTGAAAAAATAAGAGGGATTTCCATACAAAAAACGTGTTCCTTTTTAAACGTGAAGAAACTAGTGATATTTCGTGATAGCTAGACAGTTGAAATTTTCACAGATAATGTATTTCTGTTGCCGCTATTACAACAAATACTAAAAATTTGAAAAAAATGGTGGGACTCCATACAAAAAACGTATTATTATTAAACGTGAAGAAACCAGCGCTAACTAGTATGATGGTACGGAACCCTTTGTGTGCAGGTGTGACTTGCACTTAGCCGGTTTTTTTAATGCATTATAGAAAATCTATGCATGACATTTATAAAAAATAAGGCAAAATGGTGTGATAAAATGGCCGGATGGACTGTGATTAAATTATACAGGGTGTAACAAAAGTGGTATAGGTCCCGTTAACTGGGGCTTCTGCTCATCATACTGAACAACTTTAGTACTACGAGTTTGCTGAAATTGCAAAAAAAATTGACTCTTCACATAAATCGATCAGATGATTAACCAAATATTTTATGCATTTATGTATGGAGGATCCAAATTTTGATGATTTTGATGATTGACTATGGGTTTCTTGGGTAAAGTTGTTCAGTATGATGAGTAGAACCCCCAGTTAACAGGTCCTACACCAATTTCTTACCCCCTGTATATATATATATATTTTTATACAAGGACGAAAGTTTGGTGATTTCCAATGCTTGATAATAAATGTGTGCATTAATACCTTTAATTAAAAAAAGTAGGTAAGCAAATTGGTTAAATAGAACGGCCGGATTTATTTTCGTCTTGTTCATGTTCATTTAATTGTAAGACCCACGTTGAAATTTAGATTAAATCCTACTAATATATTATTATAAACACGAAAGTTTGTATGTATGGATGTTTATTACTCTTTCACGCAAAAACTACTGAACGTATCTGGATGAAATTTGGTAGATAGACAGATTAGGACGTTTGCGGCTCGCCCACTGCGCACCCTCGGAGACCGCCATAGAAACTATGTTCACGCGAGCGAAGCCGCTGACAAAAGCTATTCATAAATATTTTACTTGCCGTAGATTTGTCACACATTTAAGACGAGGTTCTCTCCTGATATATATTATGATATCAGTGACAATACCGCCGCCGCGCCGTCCGTAATGGGGGAACTAATTAAGACGTTTGATAAAAATCTAAAATAACAGTGCAATGGTGACTATGATGAGTGTAAAACTAATTTTAGACAATTTAAACATAAGTTAGTGTTTATTTCAGGGTTCTTGCTACAATGGTATATGACTAGTGTTACAAGGAAAAATTGCATCTATTATTTAACTCACTGTTGCTTCAGATTGAATCATCGAAGAGACTTTTCGTGATTCACGTGTCATGTTTACTTCTTACGAAAAGAGCTGCTTTTATTTGTTACACTTTTCCTGCAACAGTTAAATTCTTGTTGTATTTTTACGATAAAACCACATTACAAAATAAACTGCCAAACTGTGAATACTTGATGATATTGTGTTGTGGTTTACAACACAACCACTTAGTATTGGAGAAGTATGAATGACTTCAAATATAATTTTCAGGATGACTTCAAATGTAGGTAATTATAAGGAATTAAATTTAACTGATCTCTAAATAGTATTAGCCAAGTTCACAATTTACGTTTGTTTTTATAAATTATAACCGAATTTTAATTTCATAGGCGCTTGACAACATCTCACCTGATGACAATTGACGATTAGACTGAAAATTAAAGCGGGCTTACCATATTCCCCAACCTAATGGGGAACTGGATACCTTACCCTGATGCCAGGACACGCCGAAAATGGAAAACCCTCTTTTTGACCAAGAAAAACCCTAGAGTTCTTAGCCAGCTTCAAAAAAAGCCTGTTATTCTGTTTGGAATTTTATGAAAAAGGACTAAACGAATTTTGTCGCGGTTTTCAATAATTTTTATAACTTCAATCGGATGAGGGAGATATATACGAGTATTCTCGCTTTTCGGGCGTATCCGGGTAAAATCAAATAGCTGCATATAAGTTCTTGAACGCCCAAGGCGCCTGTTGAAAACAAATGAAAGTGTCCCGTTGACAGCGTTACAGACAAAGTTAAAGGTAGATAAATATATGTAAGACTAGTAGTTGAAGGGCGCCTAAGCCGCCTGTATAATACTAAAATGGCGAATACTAAAATCTGAACCCGAATCTCTGTCGACATAAGCAGAGCATTCTCTAGCTAGACTAGTGCGGCTATATAAGTGCAATTAAAATAGTCTATCAATCCCAATGCACCTGATGACAGCACCGTCAACAAAAGACGCGAGCGCTCCAGAATTAGGGATTAGGGTAATAGTTGTCAATGTAGAATACAAAATGACAATACAACTGAAAACATCCATTCAACCCTAGTGAGCAGTCAATTAAAAAATGAAATTAATGTGCCAATACCTCACAAAACCAACACTCAAGTTTCATTACTGAAACTAACATCTTTATCTTGATTTACTATTTATGCAAAAGAAAACGATCGGTTGAAATGTTGTTGTATTCAGTGGTATTTAAATTGTCGCAGCTGAGTCATTAGTGCTGTATTTAAATGGTACAGCTCCACTGTCCAATGGTGAAACGTAAAAGTAACACTTATCATGAATTCGTGAGGTGTTTCAGTGCTCACGTACTTTACATATGACATATTACACCAATAAAATAAAGTATGAAAACTATTTATTACCTAACCTACTTTATTAGACATTTACCAATAAATACATATTATGTAGAGGCATTTTAAGGTTGTGTGTATGTAGCTGAAGCTTGTACTCGCATGTAAAATAAAAATGTTTTGCCCATACAAGTTTTCATTGCCGATTTTACAGTCTTAAAGGATGAATTTTGAGAAATGCCGAAACACTCGTTTAATTATTTTCATTGAACTGTTCTTATTTATCAAGTTAATCAATTAAAGAATAAAGTTGTATCGATACAAGCTTTGATCCATAGGGATTCGCCTATATTGCATCCTTAGAAGATGAATACAACACATTGGGCCATAGCTGTTTGAAACCGTGGACACGTAAAGAAGACGACGATGAATGTTCTGTAAACCTTTTTATCTGTCACATATGTATGTTGTAAAACATATCTACTGAGGAAACTTTATGGTTATAGCTTCGGCGTTTTGGACTGAGCCTGGTAAGGAGGGCAACCATAAAACTGAAAAAATATGAAATAATACGGCAAAGGGACGATTTAGCGCTTTCTGTAGCATTAAAAATTAAGACCAAGGCCTCTCGTATAATATCTACTGGAAACACTAATAGCTGGATTTATGATATAGCGTCAACACTCACCGACACCAAGGTAATGAAGTGAGTGCCGCTATTCCTCCTAACACCGTGAGGCAACGGCAAGGATTAGCTGCTATCGGTTTTACCACCAAGACGCTTTTCCTGGTACTCTGCGAAGCGAGTGTCTCCTGGAAGAGTCCACTACATATTCTCCACCGGAATAAGGTACTTCCCACATAAATCCAGGTTATTTGTTACTTTTTTCTCAAAAATGGCTATGACGATTTTAATGTAACTTTGTAAATAACTAATAAATAAATGAAAACTTTATTGAAGATCAAAATTTTGACAAAATTAATACTGAGTGAAGCGAAAATCTCCTCAAAAAGGTAAAACCTCTGTGTTATAGGATAGGTAACAATGTTTATCCCACCAAATCCTGGACAAAAAAAGTCTATAATATTGTAACCTAGTCTATATTGTAATACTGTGCTAGTAGTAAGGTATTTTAGTACCAAAATTTAAACAATATTTAAAAGTAAAACAATTACTCAAATCAACAGTTAACTTTGATCGTATGTACAAAATGTCTGTTGTGTACGAGTGTATATTTGTGTGTGTGTGTATGTGTGTGTGTCAAAAGTAGCTATTCAGTTTCTGTTTATGTTTTCTCTTGTTACCATAATTATAAAGAATACCCTTTTATAAATTCATAGAGTATAATGTATTAATCATTATGTCAGCTCTTAAACGTCCCCAACAAGGGACTTGAGCCTACCCTGAATCAGGGCGATCGGGCCTTAGTCGACCATGCAGGCTCAGTGCGGGTCGGTCGACTTCATACACAAACTTCGATTTTTTCGCAGACGTGTTTTTTCATGTTTTTCACTATGTTTTCCTTCACCGTAAGAGCATCAAATACACATCGAAAACGCATGGCACGATTCGAACCACGACCTCCCGGACAGAAGGTAGCGCGGCCCAATTGTTACGCCACTGACGCTTATATGTATATTAGTATTTTTAATCTATTGTAGGGTAAGGAAAGGTATTTTGGTGGTAAAGGCACCTTGGTGTCATTTTTTAAAATGTACAAGCACGTTTACGAAACAGCGCTAGCTACTTTACACAAGTGCGAAAAAGACAACCATATATTATATTTCCCGTTTCGATTGAATGCTCGAGCATTTTTTGAGACACAGGAAAGGACCCAAGAATGAAAATAATTTATTTGTAAAAGCCATTTTATAACGATTCTCAATGCTTACAAAAAATTTCCTACGGCTGTTTTAAATTTTCTTTCAATTGTAATTTTTATACTCAATATAAACAACTCTTACCGTCAAGACCTTAATTTTTTTATATAATTGTACGGTGTTATATTGAAACTGTTTAAAAGAACAGACTTTGAACAGACTTAGAAGAATTGTTTTATCTGTGTTAACAAGCTTTGCATAAGCCATTGTAGACCCCTATGAAAACCACTCTGAGCTTTACTAAAAACATAGAGTTTTTGCTTCAAAAAGTAATGCCGTGTCATCAGCGTATGATATTATATTTCCTTGGTTAAGTTGCAGTCTAAATATATTTAAATATATGTTTAAGGAACAAAGTGGGACCCAAAATGCTGCCTTGGGGGACCCCATATTCAGCAGAAAGAAAAGTGCTGCACTTGTTATAGATGTTAACACATTGTAACCGATTGGTCAAACGTAACCTTTTTTTTTATTCACAATTGGTAAGCCTTTGGCATCATCTCACCTGATGGTACCTAACTTAAATGTTTTCTTTTTCAGAGTAAGTAACATTATTTCTTACTAATATTCATCATCATCATCATCTCAGCCGAAATACGTCCACTGTGGACAAAAGCCTCCGCCAAGGATTTCCACGACAACCGGTCCTGCGTTGCCCGCATCCATCGGCTTCCCGCGATTCTTACCAGGTCGTCGGTTCACCCCGTGAGAGGACTGCCTACGCTACGTTTTCCGGTGCGCGGTCGCCACTCGAGAACTTTACTGCCCCAACAGCCATCAGTTCTACGAGTTATATGCCCTGCCCACTGCCACTTCAGTTTAGCGATTCTGTGAGCTATGTCGGTTACTTTGGTTCTCCTGCGGATCTCCTTATTTCTGAATCGATCGCGTAGGGAAATTCCGAGCATAGCTCGCTCTATTGCCCTTTGGGTGACCTTGAGCCTTCTTACTAAGCCTATAGTAAGCGATCATGTCTCAGTTCCGTATTTCATCACTGGAAATACACACTGGTCAAAGACCTTAAGTCGTGAGACACTGCGGTATTTGGGACGTGAAGATATTGCAAAGCTTCCAGAACGCTGCCCAGTCGAGTTGGATTCGTCGATTGATCTCTTTCTTGCAGTGGGACCTACCTAGCTGGACAGTTTGTTCCAGGTATACATATTTGTCAACAACTTCCAGTGTAGAGTCTCCAACCTTTAGAGGGGTGGGTGCGACACGGACATTTTACATTATTTTCGTCTTGTCCATGTTCATTTTAAGACCCACTTGTTGAGAGACTTTACTGAGGCCATCGAGCGTTCTGCCTAAGCACTTTCATGTATCATGTTTATGTATTTTGACGTCTTATGTTTGTATATACAGGTACCTACTATGTATGTTACTTAAATGTTCACATGTTAACATATTCGTCAAAACCTCGAGTGCAGTCTTCATCCTATAGAAGAGTGGGTACGACATGGACATTTAACATTATTTTCATCTCGTTCATGTTAATTTTAAGACCCACTTGTGGAGAAGCTCCACAGAGGTCATCGAGCATTGTGCCTAGGTCTTCCTGCATATTATAACATTTTAACTTCTACATTGAATGAGTGTTTTTTTAGTTACAATTAACTTTAATTTAAATAAAGCTCGTTACTGTAGGCTCAACAAAGTTATTATCATACATTACTGTAACAATCGTTATTAGTCTACAATACTTATCAACATAACTTTTGTAGTAATATAATAGAATTTACTGTTGTGAAAATAAATGACACATAATAGGAAAATAGTTCTGGTTTTTTTTATGGTTTAATATCCAACATACTCGTACCTGCTAACCATTTTTGTAAAATGTGTAAAAACTTTCGTAACTGCATTTCGTAACTAGTTTATAATAAAACAATTGGTGAAGATTTTGTAAATCGTCAATGTCTGTTTTTGGACCAATTGTGTTCAATTTTTTACTTTTTAAATGATTTTTTCAATACGGTAGCCCAGGTCCCTCAAAAACTATCATTTCCCGCCCCCTTTATCCATCTCTACAAAAAATGACAACAATACATTGAACCGTTGCGATGTCAATGAAATCAGCCAAACAGTATTTTTTCAGTTCTCTCAGAAACTGTTTATATATGCTATTTTCACGGCAGTTAAAGTAGCCTATGTCCTTCCCCATGACACAGGCTTCCTGTATACCAAATTTCGTCAAGGCAAGTTGAGGTGTTGAAGAGTGAAGAAATCACCAACACATATTATCACATTTATAATATTACTTATTTTTTTCCCGCGGCTATACTCGCGTTGGCATCTTTTTTATGTCTGTTTTTGAGGGTGAGTTTACTCCAGATCCCTCAGGAACTATATCGAGCTATTCTGATCAGCAATTTCACGTACTCCTTCCTCAACTATTTTTATGCTAAAAATCACGTCAATCCGTTACTCCCTTATGACGCCGTCGTGCTCGAGCCTGGAAATAAGATCTCTCGGGCCATAAACGTAATTTTCCACCCCTTTAACCGTCTCTGTGCAAAAAACCACAACAAACACAATTTGCTCCGTTGCGATGTTAAAGAAATCAACCAAAAAAAATCACTTCAATCCGTTGCTTCATTGCGACGCCGACGTGCGCAAGCGTGGAAATGAGTTTGTTGAGCCGGTGGGAAGTGACATAGACTGCTAAACAGAATAGCCCGATATAGTTAATGAGGGATCTGGAGAAAACTTACGTCCACACTCGCAAGCTGCTTGCGGCTCGCGCACCACTCACCCTTAAAGACAGTCACAAAAACGATGTCCATGCGGGGCAAAAGCTAGTAAGTAAAAAACCTGAATATCATTTTAATTCAATGATTAGTTGAATTCGAAAGGACCTTGACTACCCGCGACTGCATTGCTCAATCGGGTACGTGCCCATTATTACAAAAATACCTAAAATGCCTATCAAATCTCATAGGTATCTCATAGAAATTTTGTAAGAAAATATCATTTAATTATATTGACATGTCATATGTATAATAGTAGTTTATGAAACTGATGCATAGGCTCTCGCCAAGGCTCGGTTTTTAAACTCATACTCGTGTTTTAATACCCAGTTATGTGCAGTTTCATACACTATACTTTATCTAATCTCATACATTGGGATTGAATCAATTAAACAACAAAGATCAAAGTTGAAAGAGTAAGAAAAAGAATTCCCACGAAATTCAGTATACCTACAACAAAACGCGTCATAGCGCAAAATCCCAGCACATCACCGCGATTGCGCTGAAGCGGACGCCGTCACAGACAGGTAAAAACAATGCTTTCACTGATCTCAGACATTTTTAAGCAAGAATGAAAATTATCCACGAAATTTAGTAACTACAACAAAAGTATTCAATGAATGGCGCCAAAACCTAGCACATCACCGCGCATGCGTTAAAGCGGGCGCTATCACAGACAAGTAAAAATTGGAATTTGAATTGTCGCGAACAATTCCAATAAAAAAATAATTGATATGAAACTTCGTTGGTGATATTTACTTTTTGGATTAACTTGTATCGTAATGGAAAAACAATTACTTTATAACATTATTTTATCATTATTTATTGAAATAATTTTATTAAGTGTTTTTTTTATTTCGGTATTGTGTTTTATGGTTATATAAATTCATTTTGAAGTTTATAATTCGAACTTTACGATATGAGAGTAGATAAATGTAATTCCGCCTTTATTAAACAGGTGTAACAAAATTGGTGTAAAATCGTCCTAATTATCATACTGAACAACTTTTGTTCTACGACTTTGCTGAAATCTCAAAAAAATATTTTATTCTTCATACAAATCGATCAGCTGATCGACCAATTTTGTGAATTTTAGTATGGAGGGTCCAAATTTTTTTTTGAGAAATGACTATCCTTCTTATCCTTTGTCCTTGGGGAAAGTTGTTCAGTATGATGAGTAGAAGCCTCAGTTAACGAGTCCTACACCAATTATTTTACACCCTGTATATAAATTATTTATGGTCTAACAAAATTAGCTGAAATTATTTTAACTGGTGCTTCTACTCATGAAACTGAACTTTCCCCATGAAACCCATAAACAAATCTCAAAAAAAATTTGACCGTCCAATACTAAGTTGGCTGATCAGCCGATCGAGTTAGTATGGGAGAGCCATTTTTTTTTTGCGATTTGACTATGGGTTCCATGGGGAAAGTTGTTCAGTTTTATGGGTAGAAGCACCAGTTAAAATAGTTTTGGTTAATTTTGTTACACCTTACATATTAATTGCTTAAAGTGTGATTTGTATTTTTTTCTCTCTACCTCTACACTACAATTAACAAAAAAACCATCTAAAAGAAATATCGTCGTAAAATTTTAATAATTATATATTTGAAACTTTTGTACGGAATGCATTTTGAACAATAAATAATAAATTAATGACAAAGGGTCAATTTGAATTGCTGCGAAATAGAAGCTGAACGAATTTTTTGGAACGTTCGTGGAACGGAAAATACTAAAGTTTGGGTTCGTTTAACATGTCATGTCTGGTGCTACCCGCGGCGTTCCGGCGACTTAGAATATTTCGGAGCCCCGCTTCACGATCTGCCTGGAAATATCTGGTCAGACCGCGATCTGTCGGATTCTTACAGTCTGCCGCCGACACATATACCATTTTAAACTTTATCTTCATAAAGTAACGGATGTGTTGTACGTTACTTTATGAAAGTAGAGTTCAAAATGCTATGAACAATTTCGTTTCAGATATTCCTTTCCGTCGGTGGCTCAACCGGTAACGACTCGGTCCATCTAACCAGAGGTACCGGGTTCAAATCTGGACGGCCAATGTACCAATGAGTTTTTCAAAAACTTACGTACATATCATTACCGATTGCTTTAACGGTGAAGGAAAACATCGTGAGGAAACCTGCACAGAAACTCGAAGGTTGTGTGTGAAGTCGACCAACCCGCACTGGGCCCGCGTGGTCGACTAAGGCCTAATCGCCCTGATTCAGGGTAGGCTCGAGCCCCTCGGTGGGGACGTATATGAGCTGATATAATAATTCCTTTCCGTTCTCTTCCACGGCTGTGTACCGACTGCATAAGCATAACCCCTCTTTAGACAGTCAGATAAAAATGAATCCTATGTCACTCAGGGGATCACGACGAATCTAACGACAAGAATCAAGAATCCATCAAAACGTTTAGGATACAGTCTAAGCCAAAGAAACAGACATACTGGTGCATACACCCGAAGACAATACGGATGACGAATGCTAGTCATCTGAGTTACTTTTTATCATCTGTTAAAAACTACATTTTGTTCTAAAAATGTTTGAAATACCTAGGCGTGATGTCATAGTTTAGCAGCGTCATTTAAGTACTCATTTTGTGACTTTGGTGAATTTAAAATCGAAGACTTGATGTAAAACAAAACCAGTAAGGTTTTCCGAAGTTTAAGTAGGGGGGCAATTTAGTGATCAAGAGTTCATAATTTATTTCTGATGCTGTCGTCATTCCTATTACCCTTCTTTTTGGGCAGTCGGGTAAAACATGTGTGTGCAGGCGGTGCAGAGGAGGCGGCAGCGGCAGCGCGGCGCAGAGGTTTGCACAGCGCCGGCGCAGTGCCATCGCCACCGCACCGCCACCGCCCGCCGCCCGCGCCGCTGGCGAACGGGAACCAACAGCAAACCTGTTCCTTCACCACATCGCAGTATCCATTTCAACCGGTCAACAACACTGTGCCTCTTCACTATTCATATAGAAATGTAATAATTTGATACAGCTGAAAAATTTCTCATTATGGCGTGACCTGAAAATCGAATCTGATACGCGGACTGCTACTGATGTCATTGACTAGTTGAATGGGCGATCATTCACAAGTACTGTTACTTTTTGGTTTAGTAAGTACCTATTTCAACCGACTTCCAAAAAGGAAGGAAGGAAGGTATGTTTTTTTATGTGTACTAACTCAGAACTTTTGACTGGGTGAACTGATTTTTATGATTCTTTTTTTATTTAAAAGCTAGTGCTTCCCGTGTGGTCCCATAATTTTTTTATCAAAATCGGTGTAGTACTTTATTTTTTTACAAAAAGTTTATTTACAAAAACCAAAAATAATAATGCAATAATGTATAAGTTGTGGCGATGAAAGTCGGTTTTTAACGTGTTTAGCGTTTTTGTAAAGCTTTTATTTCACTTGCAATGTTTGTATACGTTAATTAGATTGTAAAGGTCAAATCTTCCAGGGGTCCTTTGAACTAAAATTCGGTATGAAGCCGTTCCCGGTGACAATAGATCCTTTTGGTATTTTGAAGTTGATCTGATGATGAACTTTGGAGGTGGAATCAAGGTCCAAGGATCGTCTTTTATTTAAAGTAGAATCGAAGGAAATGCTGTACTCGCCTTTTTTTAATATGGAACGTGAGTCTGAGTTTATAGCTTGTACCTAGGTACCAAAAAGTTTTTAGGTTTTTCTTGAACTCCTCCTCTGGCACTGTAATGCTTAATAGATAATTCATTTTGTAAAATTTGAATTGGTTTAATATACTGTATTATGCTTTTGGACATCGATTCTCACACAAACGGCCATGGACATGCCATGGATCACTTTCATCCTTCGACGACTGCTACGAATACCAAATTATGTGTTATTTCAAGCTCGAATCTAACTTGCCAGCAGCGTCGTTATGCAATGCCTTCTACGTTTCTTCACACCGCACCGCCATCGCCACCAGCAGCGATGGCGCCGATTTACTAGAATATACTAGTTTGATCCAGTATTAACTTGGTTTCAATTAATGGCGCACTGTTTTAAAGGCTTTTTATGACATTCCGTAGGTAGATGTACCTACTATACAGGGTGTAAAAAATTGGTATAGGACGTGTTAACTGGGGATTCTACTCATTATACTGAACAATTTTCCCCAAGGAACCCAGTAAATTCTAAAAAATGGAAATCCATACAAAAATGATCGATCAGCTGATCGATTTGTATGAAGTTATAATTTTTTTTTGCGATTTGTACGAAGTCATAGACCAAAATATGTTCAGTATGATGAGTAGAATCTCCAGTTAACGGGATATACACCAGTTTTGTTACACCTGTATATCTGTATACAATATTATAGTAGGTAGGTTACTTATTTAAAAAATATTTAGATTGGTCCTTCTAAAATACACATAAAACTGAACAACTTTCTCCAAGAAACCCATAAAAAATTCGCAAAAACCAATTGGAACTCTTCATACAAATCGAACAGTATAAAAAATTGGTGTAGGACCCGTACACTGGAGGTTCTACCATAACTAGTATCTCATCTGTGGTTCTACTCATCACGCTGAACAACTTTCCCCATGGGACCCAGTCAATTCTCAAAAAAAAGTTTTGAAACTCCATACAAAAATGCGCAAAATTGGTCGATTAGCTGATCGATTTGTATGAAGTTAATTTGTATTGCGATTACTACAAAGTCCTAAAACAAAAATTGTTCAATAAGACGAGTAGAAGCCCCAATTAACGGGACCTACCTTCACCAATTTTGTATCTGTACTTGGTAGGTTACTTATTAAAAAATATTTATATGGAATATGATTGCTCCTTCTAAAATAGGTACACATGAATCTGAACCACTTTTTCTACGAGACTAAGGTTTGCTTGATTCCCAAAAAACATAATGAATGGAACAGGTAAAAGTGAACTGTGAATAAGAAGTTGATTTTTTTAAATTAAAAATTTGAGTGCGTTTGACTAAATCTCACCTGATGGAAAGTGAAGATGTAGTCAGGGAAGAATGGTGTACATACGCAAACTCAAATATTTTTTACGAACCAATAAAAGTTCAGTTTCATGAGCTCAAGACCCTGGAGAAGAGTACAATGCCTATGTTTTAAATGTAATTCAAATAAATTTAGCCGTTCCAGCGACCAAATAAAAACTTTCATATTTGCAGTAAGTATAGAAGTATATTAAGGATTAATATTTTAAGTTACTTGAAAAAATATTGGTGTTTAAGTAAATGTGTGCCTATTGTTTAGATATTTTGAGAGCATGTTGGCTTTTAACTCATGAACACGGTTACTTTCAACTCAACATATCACCATTTTTATAGGAAAAAATACACATTTTTAATACAAAGTTTTAGAGTCATCGCAGCAGTTTCTTCGTTACTAATGTCATATTTGGGAATACTAAGCATAAGATTTCGTCACTTTCAGGAAAATAAAAAAAATTAACTAGTCTAAAAAATTGCCTCATCTGACCACTAAGAAAACGCCTTTGTTCCATTCAATGGAACATAGCTCAGGGGATTAGAACATGAAAGATATGCCACTAGTTCTAATAAAATACCATAAGTAGTATCACCATAAGGTAAATAATAAAAAACAATAACTATTTATTCTCAATAAGAATTGGCATTAAACTTCAAAAACTGAATCGGCAATTTCGTACCTACTTGAACCCCTATTATTCACTATTTATCAATTACAATACAACCGTTTCTGTTAAAATCGCTAACCTCAAGACTAGTTTCGAAATCATTTAAAAATGTCATAAACATGTCCTCTTGCGACACGCGTCCAAGCAGAGTCTACAATAAGATTATCGTAAACCTATGAGTAGGCACCAAGACAATACCCTGTGACACCTGGTATCAGCTTCATGTGACTGGTGGTGTCTTGTTATACTCATTCAAATCCAGGGTTCGAAATTATCCTGACAGTTTTTATTTTTTGGTAATTATAATGATAATTATCGGATAATCATCGGCGTTGATTCTTACTTTTAGCTTTTTAATTTTTGCTAAAAATTGAAGTACAAAAATGTTATATATAAAAATAACTTGATATCTTTTAATTGTTTAAGTGTAAATTTAATTACGATTGTTAATCAACAATTTCGTTTTTGTGACTTTAGTCAGTTCGAGGTTTGACGCATTTCGATACGTCACGAAACGTCAAATCGTGCTCGAATAAACATGTCACGATATAGCGCGAGGCCTAGCGTTTTGTCATTATAATAACTGTACCATTATTGTTTTGTTTTCGCAATTAATTTTATAATTATCAACGTTATAATTATCGATAATAATCACTTTGAACCCTGTTCCAAATACATAACGACCGCACTGGTCTCTTTCCATCATGGGTCCCGTGAAAAGGCTCTGTACAGGATGACTGGTAGACGACAGACACAAATTTGTTTTGAGAATTGATCATAGGTTTCTGGGAGAAGTTTTTCAGTTTCTTCTTCTGATTCACCTCCTTCCAGTCACCCTGTACGCTTACGCACAGTATTATAACTTCGAGAAAAAGGTCAACCGCATAAACCAACTCGGATGTGCTAGGTACTTTGTGGTAAGTACGAGAATACATAAAGACAAACATGGATGTTGCTTACATGCCGTAATGACCTATGGTGGTATTGAGACGTGGTCAATAAGTACATTTAAGCCCCATGCTAGGGTGCTTATATCCTTTTTCACAAGCTCAGTCTCAACGGAGTATGGAGCTCGTGGTGATTATTCGTGGTTTGTTAAATTTTAATTGAAATAATCCGAAATGAGGAGATCTGGAGAATATCTATCTACCATTTACGTCGCAAACTTGATAACGCTATGGCGCTACATGTATTACTAATCCGCAGAAAGAGCACTTTGTAGGAGTTTAGTGAAGTATCTTGTACTCGTAAGTCCATGGACTTACTCCATGGTGATCATAATCACATCTTAAATTGATTTTATGGGACCACCACAGAAGTATTCCCTTTACAACTAAAAATAATCTATGATTTTTTTATTTCGCGGAATTCTAAAAGCTGTCATTTTGATATGAAAATGAAAATTGGATTACTAAGTAATAATAGAACAAACAAAGATCACAAAAATAAACAAAAATATTTAAAAAAATCTGTTTCACATCGTTTGTTAATCAGCCAAAATACGTCCACATAGGCCTCCTATCTTGATAGTAGTAAATTCAGATGTACCAAAACTCCCTATAATAGAATATGATTTTTTTTGGGCTTGCTAAGTATCTACAAATAAAGAAATAAACAAAAATAATTAAAAAAAAAGGTAGAAAACAAAACTTATGTTTCACATCACTTGCTAAACAGCCTAAATATATCCACTGCTTGACATATTGGATTGCCATAATCGCCAAGCGACTAGGCGATCGCAGTTCACATACGAAAAATTATAAATCTCAATTTATATCATCATAGACATGGTAGTCATTATCGTCGTCGTTTTCATTTTCATCCAGGTTGATTAAAAATCTGTCATAGACATCATCTTTCAGATGATCGAGACATTCTGGACATTGACTGACACACTATCTAGATATATCAGACTTGACAAAAAAACTAAATAAATTGGGTTTTTAGGCAGATACCTTATTCAGATTGTTTCTGGAATAATGAACTACCTAGTGCAGTAGGCCACAAACTTTCTATAAAAAACCTGGATCTTATTCCGATTTTGTCTTGGAATAACGAACTACCACGTGATGTAGGTTATGTAAAATTATAGTGAAGTCCAGAGTTTATCAAAATTATTAGAGCCGTTTTTTAGTAAATAAAAAGCACTGTTTGCCATGGGTGGCAACCCTAAAGAATCAAGCTAAGAAAAGTTTTAAGAAAACGGATGGAGGTAAAACTATAATGTAGGTACATAAAGGAAGGTAAAAAAACAGAAAAAACGCCACGCAAAAACTAACACGATTCTTGTTTTGGACAATAACGTTCACAAATGAACATAAATATCAAAGATTCCCAGAAGTTTCTTGCAAACTGCCGTTTTTATTTCATTTTTGGATTCAGCCAATTTGAGCCATTTGGTGCTGTAATATTGCATTTTTACCCGACTACCTAAAAATAGAAATATTTTTACGGGTGTATGGTAGGTACGCCTGTTTCTTGCGTTAAATTATGGAGTGCAATCCTGAGTATCATAGACAACATTTTAAGCGGTCGGATTTCGATACTTGCCTACTAGTCATCTGACTTACTTTTTATGAACTTACAAAAACGAGGTTTTGTTCTAAAAATATTTGAAATATTGAACTATGATGTCATATTTCTTTATGGCCGTTGACGCACTGATTATGTGTTTTTGATAAATTAAAAATAGAAAATGTTTATGGAAAACCAAATGAGACAGTTTTTTGAAAATGCAGAAGGATGGCTATTACGTGAATTGCATTTATTTTGGACGCTGTCCAGTACCTATATTGACTGCAACAAAAATAAATTATGAAACTCGTCTTCCCTAAATCCCATTCAATAGAAATTTTAAAAAACTTACTCATTTTGTATTGCACAGCGTTTTTAAATTTTAATCAAACCAAATCATTTAGTTAGTTCATCAATGACGCTGAGTCACGCGTTCCTATTTTATACATTTTTAGAACAAAATTTCATTTATAACAGATGATAAAAGTAACGCAAATGACTAGCAGTCAACATTAATGAATGACCACTAATAATGTTGAAGTGGCATAGTAAAAATGGTACTTAGTAGGTAAGTTCTAGAATTATCTGAAGTTATCTGTTAATTAAGCTTAGCCCTCTCTTGCGAGATATACAAGATGAGTAACAATGGCGGATAAGAACACAATCACGTTACAATTCGAACAAAATCCAGCAACTTTTGTTCTATTGCAATTTAAATAAAAGTCTCAATTTTTTGGACCTCAGCTAACATATATTTTTTAAGATAGACAAATAATGTGTTTATTAACAAAAGTTAACACGTTTCGTTCCATATTATAATGCGGTCTTGTTGTAACAATCTTATTCTAAAAATGTCGGCTGTACCTCACTATGTACTAATAAGTAGAATCGGAACACACCTCTAAAAACAATTTTCGGAAAGCATATTATATAAGCATAAATTATCAAAAATACTAAATTTAATTAAATACTGGGTCGATGATTTACTTATGATATTTAAGTCATATAAACACAAAGTACACTACCTTTTACTAAATACCTAAAATAAAATGTCTAAAATGTTTAAAATGAAACACCTAAAATACCTAAAATAAAACACCTAAAATATCTAAAATGAAACACCTAAAATACCTACAATAAAACTCCTAAAATACCTTAAATTAAACATCTAATATAACCCGTCCCTCGTCATCCCCGGTGCAATTACCAATACTCGACTGCATAAAAACATTACCTCTCTTTATTGGGCAGTCAGGTAAAAAGGTGTCACTCACGGGATCAAGACGAATCTAACGACACCTCACACTCCGAAGCCATCAAGTCGTTTAAGCTACATGCTCAGTCAAAAAAAACAGACATACATACAGACAACCCAAAAACGTTACCCTCCTTTTCTGTGCAAGCGGGTAAAAAGTGGTTACATTTTGTAATCCAACCTTCGTCAAAGATTAAAATAAGCGAATCAAAGAATGATTCTGGTCTGGCTGACCATCAACAGAGATTGAATGCTATTTGTTTACGTTTACGAGGTAATCTTAGAAAAGCAAGATTATGCATAGTAAAACGTGATGTCTACACATAAGGTTTCGGGGCCGCGGTGGAACCTGCGCCGGCGCGGGCGGCGACGACGGACGGTGAGGCGATAACAGCATTTTACGAGCAACACACAGTTAAGTTATTAGACACACCTGCAAATTCCTGACCATTTTTAATTTTAACGAGAAGCCTAGACCTGAGATTAGTCTTCACTGAGGTTGAGCTAAATCCTTTAAAGGCCTTCTCTTAGTATTATTAGGAGAAAGGTCTATTACATACGAAATTATATTCAGTGTTATGTGCAGTAAGGCATCCATGTTTTTATAACTATTCTGAACATGGAGCAAGCGCAAGCGGCTGGCGCACAGTGCAACATTGCTCACAGTCTTAAAGACGATATTCTCGCGAAAATTTTGTTACTATAATACTACATGAGTTTATAAACATTTTCTACAGATATGACAGGGAAATTCGTAAATAGGTAGATAACTGTTACCTTGTATTTTAGAAGCACTAACTTAGCGATGCTGTGATGATCTCTTTAATCAACTTGTTTGTAATATCGATAGTCTCATCATCATCATCATATCAGCCGACGGACCTGGACAAAGGCTTAAATCATCACTAGTCTAATGATAACATTTTTTGTTGTTTACTTTCTATGCACAATCACGTGCTTGGAGCAACTATTAAAAAATCTTTTAAAACCACAACATTTTTGTAATCAATCAAGAAGAATTGATAACCTCGGCGCGTGAGTGGACGCTTTACACGCATGCGCGTCCGACTCACGTATACCGAACAAAGTTCAATCAGTCCCTTCTGCATTTATATCTAGAACTATTTCTTTCCCTAGATACGCACGTAAAACAGTGTAGAACATGTCTTTATTATAGTATCCTTACCAATATTATAAATGTGAAAATGTGTTTGTTTGTTACCTTTTCACGCTTCAACACCTCGACCAATCTCATGCAGGTAGCCTGTGTCACTAGGTAGGGCAAAGGCTACTAAGAAGGGAACTGAAAAAATACTCTTTTTTTGGATAATTTCTTTAACATCGCAACGGAATAATAGATTTTTTGCAAAGAAATGGTTGCGTAGGTGGGGAATGACATAATTTACTAATTAGCCTATCCTTACTTAGTTACCGAGGGATCTGAGGAAAACTCATTTCACGCCGGGCGTTGCAACGGAACATCGAATTTAAGTGATTTTTTGTATAGAATTGGTTGAGGGGATGGCAAGTGACATAGACTACTAATCGGAATAGCCCGATATAGTTCCTGAGGGATCTGCAGAAAACTTATGTCCATGCTCGCGAGCCGCTACATCCTCAAAGACAGTCATAAAAACGATGTCCACGCGGGCGAAGTCGCGGGCAAAAGCTAATATATAATAAACCAAATGAGAACCTTCCCAACCCGCAGGGTAATATATACGCACTGCGCTTATAGATGCTTATAGTTACCGGTTATGACCAGTTTCAAATAGGTACCTACCGGAACCTAACTATCCAACTGTACGATAATTTAATAGAACCTTCTGTAATAATATTGTTTGACTAAATATAATGATTAATAAATTGAAAGAAAAATTTTAATTGCGTACTTCTAAAGCTAACTACTACTTAATTGTGTTTAAGATTTCGTGATGACAATAAGACGAGAAAAGCAGAATTATATCTTATCTATGCTATTGATAGATCAACATGATAATGAAACAAAGGCACGTTCGGAAATTGTAAATTAATAATACCTAGGTATAACATAAAAAATAGATATTTAAAACTGAACATTGTCTTCTATTTATTCAAAAATAACGTTGTAAGTACCTGTAGCAGAAATAGATGCCTTTGCCTAATAAGTGTTCATACTAAGTTTTGAGTAAATAAAAGATACCAGTACATCTCAATTATTTTAAATGATTTCTAATTTTATTGCATAATTTTAGCTTTCTTAATAAACATCCTCATTGTATTACATATGTTCAGCGGAATCGATGTTTTGAGTTTAATGAATGGCATTAAGCACTAGGATTATTTTCATATTACTTAACACTCGGCTCACTATAGGTGTTATTAAAATGAGTTTTTGTGTTCGCACCACCAGCCGCAGCCGGTGAATAATGCGCGAACAAAAGAACCAAACATACGCGACGAATCGAGAGCCGCTTTTCACTGTGACATCGATACGGAATATTATGCAAAAATACTTCAAGAGAACAACTACAACTACTTGGTCGTAAATTGTCCACTCACAAAAGATATAGGTATTTACAAATACCGTCCAAGCTGTTAACCTTAACAGTCCAGTCCAGCATTGCAAACATGATATTAGCGATCTGTACTAAAGAGCGGGCGAGACCAAGCGCCAGGCCAGGGCGTCGAGCGCAGTCGGGGACTACCATCGGCCTGCACTCAAGGAGCGAGCCTTTTCGAAAGTTCGCCGAAACAGGACACGCGTCCTCTCCGACGTTAAATCGCAATGCAGAAACACTCGCAACGCCTGAATGTGGAGATTACAATAATCGACTCACCTGTAAGATTATTTCAGAGGTCCAAGCCGTCGCGGGTCCCTCGTCTGTGTCTCGTGTCAGGAGAGAAGTCCGGTTTTGCATTCACGTACCGAAGCACGATCACACTTCGTTAGAGAAAGGGCACGCGTTCTCGAGCGAGTAGTCGCGTGCTGCGTGTTCGCAGTGCCGAACGAGAGTGCGGTCGCGGCGTGCGGCGTCTTCGGCGGGACTGAACTGAAGGCCGTGCGCTGCCGCCGCTCTGGGCCGCTATGGTGGTGGAGGCGCTGCGCCGGCGCACCCCGACACGCTACAGAAAAACCTACCCCCAAACTTAGAAATTAATAAAGTAACTACATAGCTCAAACTAAAGGGGAGCTAAAATGTCGTTGTCAGAAAAATCTAACTCTGAAGAACTTACACTAAAAAAAAATCTCTCAACTTAATTATCCATCTAAAACCAAACTAGTAATTCAAAATCGGGTTGCTTCTAAACAAAACATAATACTGGAGATACGAGTGAACCATCTTATAATATCTTACCTTTGTGAATGGGGGCTGCAGTCGCAGCGACACTTCGACCCAATGGGAGCTTTTGTGTCTACCCCTATATAACCAGTAGGTTCGAGTACGAAGATGTGCTGCATCAATGCAGCAATTACGCTGAGTGGAAAGTGCTTGTAGTCCTCCGGTTTTGGGTAGCCATCACCAAGGAGGCACATACACTTACTAGCCAGGACATCGCAGTGACACAGTAAGTGTTCCATTGATTCTACGTCTTCACCACAGGCCTTCAAGTCGAGTCATTCGTCAGGCCGATTTTTTTCAGGCGTACGTTTGTAGCAAAGGGACCATTCAATGCTCCTGTTATTTCTGCTGCTATTTATCCAAATGTACTTGGATGAATTTGTGGTTACCTCACTGATGAAGAGCTTGGAGTGTTTGTATCCACCCGCAGATAGCCATGTCAGTCTGTGTCTTCCTTCGGCCTGTTCTTTTAACACTCTTATAAAATCACTAATAGGCAGCCTTATCCCTGATTCTGTAACACACATTGTTGACTGTGATCCCGTTCTAGCCCGTTTATCTGCTTCTTCGTTGCCTTCCACTCCTACGTGTCCAGGGACCCAGACCAGTTGCAGTTTGTTATGTATGCCCACCTTGTTGAGGACCTTTATACAGTTTAGCACTAGGCCAGAGTTGACCTTGTAGGAGTCAAGAGCTTTAAGCACAGCTTGGCTATCGCTGAGGATATAGATGATTTACCATAGAACACACAATAAAATAAAATCCTAATTAGCAGAAACCGAGCAAGAAGCCTCGTCTCAATACCTCACGTAACTTCGATTTCCACGTCCTATTTGTGTACAATGTTTAAACCCACTGAACTTAGAGTTATAAGCGTAAAACTGGAGATTCGAGTCAACCACAGAACACACAATAAAATAAAATCCTTATATATATAAATAATAATAAAATCCAATTAGCAGAAACCGAGCAAGAAGCCTAGTCTTAATACCTCACGTAACTTCGATTTCCATGTCCTATTTGTTTACAATGTTTAAACCCACTGAACTTAGAGTTATAAACGTAAAACTGGAGATTCGAGTCAACCACAGAACACACAGTAAAATAAAATCCTAATTAGCAGAAACCGAGGAAGAAGCCTAGTTTCAACACCTCACGTAACTTCGATTTCCACGTCCTATACGTGTACAATGTTTCAGCCCCACTGAACTTAGAGTTATAAACGTAAAACTGGAGATACGAGTAAACCATAGAACTGACAAAAAATAAACAAATTAATTAAATATTAAAAACCCGACTGCATAAAAAGTAACCCCTTTTTTGTCCATTCGGGTAAAAATGTATTCTGTGTCACTCACGGGTTCAAGACAAATCTACCTCTCACTCCAAAATCCATCAAGCCGTTTAGGCTGCAGTGCGTGCCAAAGATATATACATACACACATATACCTATACTCGAAAATCGTAACCCTCCTTCTGGCGTATACCTAGCAGAAACCGAGCAAGAAGCCTCGCATCTACACCTCACGTAACGATTTCCACATCCTATTCGTATACAATGTTTCAACCCACTTAGAGTTATCCCTACCTATTTACTAGATCTGTTGGTATCAGCAATCGGCCAGCGTTTAGTGGATAACGTAAGGAAGCATCGTTTAATTAAGTAAGACGTTTTGGGGGGTGGGAGGGGGTCGAGCCGAATCTCACCCAATCTTACGTGGGGGAGAGAAAGAAGAAAGAAGATCTTGAAGGTCTCAGAAAATATCACGTAATTTTTATTTCCGCAAAAAATAGTAGAAAATTGCGAGAAAACTCTAGGTGCTAACAATCACTCTTGGAGATCATCACATGCGTCTCCGTATCTGAACTGAAATAAAATGAACATCCTTTTGCGAATTTTAGTAGTGCCTATTTAAGTATTTGGTTGGAAATTATTATAAGTATAAGTATTTTGTATATATTTATTTAGAAGATTGTAAAGAAAACGGTCGTCGTGGAAACCCTTAGGGGAAGCCTTTGTCCAGCAGTCGACATCCTTCGGCTGATACGAATGAACAAAGAAAACGTACGAAAATTGGGCATTCCGCCTTAACTCCGACACAAATATGCCAACCTTTTTGATTATCACAGATTATAGGACGTCCCTTACTTAGAGAGAAAAAATCTAAATGACATCCGATGTCCATTCGCCTAAAAACAGAATATTTAAAAAAGTTTTTTTCCGAATCTACAGTGTGATATATCAAATGAAAGGGATTGGTGTTAGAATCAATTTTTTTTATTTAATTTTAAAGTTTATATTTTGGAAGATCTTAATGAAAATGTACAAAAATTTAGCAATCCCTATACTTATTAACCCCAATATTAATCTCCGAAATTACTAAGATATTTTTTTTTAAATAGGGAATATAGAGCCTCTTTAACAGAACTGTCTTAGAGAGTGGGCGGTGCGCAAGCCGCAAACTGCTCGCAAGTATTGGAATGAGTTTTCTCCAGATCGCTCGGAAACTATAGTATTCTACTTATGCTAATCAGGAGTCCAATTATGTAAATTAGTAGTCTATGTCACTTCCTATTCCCTTACTCTGTTTCTGGGCAAAAAATAACGACAATCCATTGCTCCGTTGGCCCGTTGCTACGTGCGGGAGCGTGGAAATAAGTTTTCCCCAGATCCCTCGTTAAATACGTCGGACTTTGGTGAGTAGTCTTTGTCACATCTGACTCCTTCATCTTTTTCATTACCAAAAATCACGTCAACCCTTTGCTCCGTTACGACACCTACATACATGCGCAAACGTAAAAAAGAGTTTTGCCCAGATCCTCGGGGACTATGCCGGACTACGCTGATTAGTAGTCTATGTCACTTCAGAAGCCCTCAACTATATGTGCGAAAAACCACGAATTTCCATTGCTTCGTTTCGTTGTGATGCATTTTAAAGAAATCACCCAAAAAATAAGAGATTTTTTCAGTTCCCTCAAGAACTGTAACGGGATGCTATTTTCACGGAATTAAAAATAGCTTATGTCACTTCCCACTTCCCCAACTATGCTGCCGGAACACATCATGGTTTTAACATTGCAAATCTTAGATAACATGATGGTAGCCAGACAGGCGGACTTAAAAAATGCCCTACCACCATCCAAACCGATTCTTACAAAGTATTCCACCGGGAATCGAACCCGCAACCTCGCTTTTGATTTGAAGCGAGTGCACTAACCACTACGCCGTGGTTTACTCATACACCAGCTACGAATAAACAACAAGTACGCTGTGGACACCAATAAACCTCGCTTTTGATTTGAAGCGAGTGCACTAACCACTACGCCGTGGTTTACTCATAGACCAGCTACGAATAAACAACAAGTACGCTGTAGACACCAATAACAGTGCTGCTGAAATGTCCTCCCTCAATCCTGATTCGTTAGTGATATAACATCCCAAGAGTCAGAGTTGAGTAAAGAGTTTTAGTGACAATCTTTGTTTGTGAACTCTGTATTGTACAACAGATTATAACGTTATAGGTACTGAATAAGTAAAACATGTACAAAGCGCGCTTGACTAGCTACCACCATCTAATCTTAGTCTTGCCGCCAAAACATTAATGTTAACAGCGTTGATGTGTTCCGACATGAAGATAAAATAGTCAGTTCCCCATTGCATTAGGGAATATTGGTAAGCCCGCTTCCATCTTCGGCATTATCATCCATCAAGTGAGATGATGCCTTATCTATTGTGAATAAAAAATACTTTCAAGATTCAAAAAAATACCTTCAAGGTGTCACAGTGGCAAGTCATTCAGCCATTTCTTTCCCTTCTTGATTGTTTAGGGATGACGCTATGGATGTAACGGTTTGAATAAAATTCTGTTAATTACTATAATATAACTTTATATAGCCTACTCTATGCTGTAGTTCATTATACCGGAAAAATCGGGATAAGGTACCTCCCTTACAAATCCATTTTGTTTGTTACGAGTACTTTTGCTAAAAAATGTCTTTCAAGATTTTTATAAAACTATGTGAATTACTAGGACTTAATAAGGCCTACTGCAATAGGCAGTTCATTATTCTAGAAAAAACTGAAAAAAGTACCTCCCATACAAACCCAAATTATTTGTAAAATTTTCATCAAATCTAATACACCTCTTTTTTTGCTACTAGGTAAGCGTAATGCTCATTGTTGTTTAGTGTATCCCCGACTACGGCAGATGGTGAGGGCTTCGCGAGAAATTATGCACAAAGTGATTGCACATTTTTTTTCATTTAGGATCTTAAATAATTCATTTGTATAATATGTTTTTGTTCAAAATTTTGGTACTTAATTTGTATTAAGTTATCCACGCGGACGAAGTTCCGGGCAACAGCTAGTTAAAAAATAAACAATGAAATGAGTAAACTCGTCGTGAAGTAGACTAAAAGCATTTATAAAAAACAAATAGACTTAATAATATGCCTATCAGTGGAGTCACGGCAATTTGGGAATGACTTAGTCAGTGTCGCGGAAGTATCGGCCTCTCCACAGACACTGCGCCGCCTAAGCCACATTTATGGAAACGCGGGGCTGCCCAGGAGCTACGTTACACTCTCGGTCTCAATGGCTGAACCCGAACAAATGACGAGTTGATACGTAAGGGCGGAGCCAGGTCGCGTAAATATAAAGGCGGATATAACACAGATACCCATAGTTTGTGCTGCATTATCTTGCGGATGGCCTAAAGCAGTTTTTGTCCGTCCAAACCCAGCTGCTACACAGCGGTCTGTAGAGCAGCCGCATTTGGTTCTAAAGTCAATGAAAAGGCGGATTCAACCATAATCTCATCCCATAATCTGCGCTCTGTTATATTAAGAACTAGCTGTTTCCCGCGGCTTCACCCGCGTGGACCACGTTTCTATGACTTTTTGAGGGTGCGCAGTGCGCGAGCCGCAAGCGGCTCGCGAGCGTGGTAAAAAGTAGCCTATGTCTTAATCCAGGTCCTAATCTGTCTACCTACCAAATTTCAGCCAAATCCGTTCAGTAGTTTTTGCGGGAAAGCGTAACAGACAGACAGAGTTACTTTCACATTTATAATATTAGTAGTAAGTAGTATAGTAGTATTAGTAGGGATAAGTAGGGATGGCTGCAACACAATGGCTAATAGTGCAGCTGCTTTTATTTCTAAAAGTTGAGCGAGCGAAGCGAGCGATAATAGGTTCGTTAGGTTTCATTGATTATACTGTCAAAGAGCCTCGCAAGGCAAGGCTCTCCCCCTCGCTCCATTCCTTAGCTCAGAGAAGCGAGGCTCTTCGGCTGTATAATGTATAATCAAACTTAATGAACCTATTATCGCACTTCCCTCCTCAGCGTTTCCCATACAGTTAACAGCTATCTCAAACACTTTCCGTATGAAACATTTTGTGTTTCTATTGAACATTCTAAGTGTATTCGTTTGTAATCTGTGTATCCACTTGTTAAGTTTCAAATATTCAGCATCCAAGCATAGCATAATATGCTCTGTTAAACAAAGCAAACCTTCGATTTTGCTTTGTCATGTGACTATTGTCTTAGACCAGTAACGTATCATTCTGATTACCAAGAAGTGACGCAAAGAATAGGAAATATACATTCTAGTAAATTCCACGCCAATAGCGCCGTGGACTGTTGCTAGTGTTACGACAACGAGCAAATGTCGCCGTTTACTTTTATAGGAGTAAAACTAAGTAAATAATAAGTTAGTTGAACATTGTAAATAGACTGGTGTATATCCCTTAGTTTCCTCTTGCGACACCCTCGGGACGAGATTGGGTGGTATTAATCTAGCGTTGCACTACTGGTTACGTACGTAATCGAATCGGAAATAAAGAGATTCTTAGGAGAACTAAGGTAACCGAACAGCTCACATAATCGCCAAACTTAATAGGCAGTGAGCGGGGTACATAGCTTACAGGACAGATGGCCGTTTGGGCAGTAAATTCTCGAGCGGCGTTCGCGCGCAGCTCAGTGTAAGAAGGCATCCCACTTGGTAGACCGACGGCCTGGTGAAGGTAGCGGGAAGCCGCTGGATATGGGCAGCGTATGACCGGTTGTTGTGAAAATCCTTGTGGAGGCCTTTTTCCAGCAGTGGACGTCTGTCGGCTGAATTAGAAATCCTCAACGGCTATCAGTTTACTAGGCCACGCAAAAAATGTATCAGCAAAGAGAACATTTTCGCGTGATGATTTTGTACGATTTTAAATGTCGACTTAAACCAGAATAATTTGTATGACTTAGAATAAAGCCTCTCTAAAGCAACTGTTTATTGGTGTTTCAACGAATTAAAGCACGCAAGTCAAATCACGAACGGTAGTACATTAGCGCAATTGAGAGGGCGATTGAAGACGTTTCTGATGCGGACTGGAAAAAGTGTTTTTAAAACTGGTTTAGACATATAAAACTTTGTATAGACGCCGATGGAGAGTTCTTTGAAAAGATATTATATATAAATCAAAGGGCATAGCCGTTGGAGTCGTAAAGTTCTCGAGTGGCAACCACGCACCAAAAGACGTAGCGTAGGCAGGCCTCCCACTCTGAGGACCGACGACCTGGAGAAGGTATCGGGAAGCCGCTGGATGCGGGCAGCTAAGGTCGTTTGGAAGCCACTGGGGGAGGCTTTTAACCAAAAGCGGACCGTCTTTCGGCTGATATGATGATGATGATTAACCTGTTCTATATTTTTGTAGTGTCGTGACTACTTTCTCATTTCCTCACGTATCTATCCACCTAAACGTATTTTATTTCAGTGACTAGGTATACTGAAAATTACGAACAGAGCTCGGTTTTTACGTTAAAATTGTTCCCGTTAGACCTAATCGATCATTTATTATCAGTACAGATTCTTCATAGATTTTAAAAACTTCTTCAGAATTCCGCAACGATGCATAAGAATGTTGTTGAGTGAGGATTGAGGACATTTAGTACAGGAACTACTTGAGACTCAACAGTCTTAATAAAGCCCTACAATATGGTACATTTTGATAGTTAGCATCTTCTGTGTAGTACGAGTAAGCGATCTACTCGTACGTACAGAGCTTAATTATGTGATCTCAGTTTGCTCATTTCGTTGATTAATAATGTCATAAATTAAACATGCACTATAGGAGTTTTTTGGCGGGATTTGTGGTAGACGCATTCGTAGTTTTATTTTGTTGTTTTTTCATTGTTTTCTGCTAGGATTTAGTTCAAGAAGTGGTGCATTTTGGAGAAAATCGTCTAGTTCACGTGAGCAATGTGGAGAACAAGAAAGTAAAACGAAGGAGGACGTGAGAACCCAATTTGCTCTGGGTGCAGTTTTATAGACGCCCAACAGCAACTGGGTGTTCCACCTCAGAATGAGGCTGCTGCAAATGCTGTCAAGAACTTCAGAGATGATTTGTAATGCACGAGCACTAGCATTACAAATCAAAAAAACTAATAAGGAAACTAAAATACGACAGACTAGGCTGTATGGTCATAGTTACCTTTGCCTTTTCCGCGGTTTTGGAAGCCGGAGAGAAGAAACCAAAAAAAAACATGCACAATAGGGCGTTGCAACTCAGATTCAAATTATTGTTTGTCATGCTATCCCTTGTCTCGCGTATATTATGATGATTGACTTGTAGCCACTCTTACTTTTCGTACACGGTTTGGCTTGGGAACGACTTCAAAAATTGATAATTTAAATTCTATTGGTTTAAAACTGTATTTGTTGGCATTTACTGTTTACGCCGCTGTTAACAATTTCTATTTTTAGTGTGTTTCCTTGCCATTGAAGTCGGACGGATGATGGCGATTGATGATGGCGATTGATGATGGCGATTTATGATGGCGATTGATGATGGCGATTGATGATGTCGTTTGATGATGGCGATTGATAATGGCGATTGATGATGGCGGATGATGATGATGATGATGAACTGTCTTAGTGTTAATTTATTGCATAAACATTCTGCGCCCCAAGGACTATATGGTAATGGTAAATACTGCATAAATAAAAAATAAATAAATAATTTATAATTGCTTAAGTTGGTAAAAAATGCTATGCAATAGCTTTACCGCGGCAGTCCCGGAGTGCCACACGTCTTTTTTTTCATCTATAATTGATAAGCCCTTGGCATTATCTCACCCGATGGTGCCAAGAGAGAGATGCTTTCCGAGACTCCCCAACGCATTATGGAACTGGCTATCTTATCTTCATGCCGAAATATATCAATGGTATATTTTATTTAAAAGCTTTTATTTTATATTTATGTCTAACCATTTTAACATAGACCAGAGTGATATAAAAAGACCATTTAGTAATTTCGTGTTTGACTTAGATAAATAGGTACGTTATACTTTATACTTTAGAATCTATATGCATTTTTCAATGAATACGAATAAAACGTTTTTATGGGAAACAACTTCCCCCATAACAACACTATTAAGTCGCGATACGTTCGCTTCGCTCGCTCGACTCGCGCGTTGTCTTTCATGTCAAAAAACCTAAAAGCTAGTAACTATCTAGCCAACCAATCAAGCTTTCAACCGAACCAAAAAACCATCATCTTGTAGGAGTTGGCAAACACACATTAACCTTTACCTTGACCCAAATTTTATTTGGTGACCGATCTATCAATTTTTAGAAACAAATACATGTAATTAATAGAGGTGAATACTTATAATTTGGTGGTCAAAAATAGAATCACCTTTTATGATACCTCACACGGCGGGGTATGCGTATAAAAACAAAGTCATCCCCACTTTACATTTACGGTATAGGTACCTAAAGGCCCTTAAAAAAAATGTAATTGTATTCTATACCTATATAGGCACCTTTGATTTGCTTAAGGGTTCCTACGGAAACCTAAAAACTGTACGCACGTTGATGTCTTTGAGTTTCACTCCGTAAGATCGCGTAATGGATCTATTAGTTAACTTTTAGCTGTGGATGTTACTTTTTTTATAACACTAGTATGGACGTGTGGTCTCTCAAGCACCGTTATTTAATGGCCTGATTAATATATAAAATGATTATTTTTTACCTTGAATAATAAATTTAGGTATCCAAATAAAGAAATATATTATGTTTAGACAAAACTAAATAATGTATTGTGACATTATGTGTAAGTAAAAATTAAACTAATTTATGTTTTTTAGATATTTATGGCACTTTTTAGTCTTACTTGACCTGATTAATTAACAGGAACATACTTGCGTCTAAAAAAAGATATTTTCAAAAAATAAATAAAATCTTTTCGTAATCTAAGAAAACTAATTCGTACACATAAAACAGAAAAAAATAACTCGGGTTCAATATGAGGTAATTATTGGCAGTCCTTGCACAAAGGCTTCGAACATTGAAGACATACCTACTGAACAACTACAAGCCACACATGCGTGGTTAGTCTTCCTGTGCACACTTGTTGCACAGAGTCAGCAATCGCATTGTATTCCCCTACCTGGGGTGGGGTCTTGATTCCCCATATCTGGTCCAAAAACTCGCTTCAGTGTCAACTTCAATTCTTTTGGCATACTTGCAAGGATTTTCAGCTTTTAATACTTTGATCGCTGCTGTATTGATGATATTGACGCAAGTTTAATTGCCGAGGTACTTGGTTGACTATTCAAATTTTGAACTAAACTAGTTTGTAACAAACCAAATATCTGTAAATTATTTTTGTGTGGGAGTCGTGGACGTAGGGCTTATCAGGCACCGTAGAATATTCCAAGCGATATACTTAACTCACCAAGTTGGTCGCTGGCGACGCAATCTTTCGCCGCAATAGTAGTTTTACAACTAAAAGTGAAGCTTCGGAGCGGAATTTGCGGGGAAGTATGTGTATCATTCATGAATGTAGTAAACTGCGTGGTTTCTGTGAGGCCCCACATCCACAGTTAAATATGAATGTATCATCATTAGGCCCTTAATCAAGTTAGGTTCAGATTATCTATCTGTATAGACATGACATCTCAAAAAGGAGCCCCGCGAAGCGATCAAATATCGACGCGATGAGACAAAAACAATTACAGATCTTGCGATCTACGCAACCATTAGAGTATTAAAAATGTTCCTCTTTAGCAAACTGTCCCCTGGTAGTAAAAAGAAGCCAAGCAGCTCAAAATACTTTTTGTAGTTTCTGAGCCTTGCACCTTGAATCTTTTAGGGCACTTGACTGACGTAGATGCTACTGTTAGTGCCCCACGCGACGGACCACGTGCATGCACCATTCAGCTTTAATATCTGTCATCACGCACGCGTTAATTCATTTCATCTCCAACAAAACGAGAATTATGGTGTATACAGAGTGTATAGGAAAAGGTTACCGATATTTTAAGGCTAAATCATATCGAACCACATTTCATCGAAGAAAAACCTCCATTAGGGGGTCGCATCCTTCCATCCTCTAAATGGCAGCAATTTATATTTTCAATTTGTAGATATTAATAAAAAATATGTTTTCTCTTGAATTAGCAGCAGTACAGACTTCAAAATACTCTCATTTAAAAGGTTATCGATTTTTTCTGGTGATCCACACATAAAATTAACCAAAAAATTTGAGAAAAAAACACATAAAAGTTTTAAAAAAAAATGCACAAAATAGTGTTATTTTCTTTTTCTTTTTTTGAACCTACTGTTAGAACGAGGTCATTTATTCTTGTTTTATTCTTTTTTAATCGATTGATTTTGGGCTAAACTATAGAATGACACCAAATTATGTACCATTAGGTTTTTTTAATTGTTTTTTTTTTGCATTTCTTTTCTATAAACTTACTGTGATCTTTTCCTCAAGTGTTTTGTTTAATTTCATATGTGGATCACCAGAGAAATTAACCTTTCAAATGAGACTATTTTGAAGTCTGTACTACTACCAATTTAAAAGAAAACATATTTTTCATGAACAGCTACAAAAAAAAAAGAAATAAAATTGGCTGCCATTTAGAGGGGAAGAAGGATGCGACCATTTAGAGGGGGTTTTCATCGATAAAATGTGGTGTACTACATGCCTTTAAAATATCGTTAACCCTATTCGATACACACTGTATAATAGATTGTATGTTTTGTGTGGTCATGGATGGTGTTAGTTGACAGTGACATCGTCGTGGGAATGTTCCGCATCGCTGCTGCTGCGAATTAATTTGAATGTTCGGTACGAGTGATGTTTTTAAATGCAGTAATACCGGATGATTTTACAACGCCGCTGGAAGAAAAATCAATAGCCTATGACATTTAAATTGGTAAAATTAGTCTCTAGTCATACACTGCTGCAGGAGTCTCATCTCACCAAACTCGTCCTTTGCTCCTGAACTTTCACTACAGAAGACGACTATTGGCATTATGATAATCATCATTATATTAGCGGATTTCCGCAACTTTCACCTAGTCGTCGGTCCACCGAATAGGAGGCTTGCATACGCTACATCTTCCGATGCGCAGTCGCCACTCGAGAACTATACTGCCCCAACGGTTATCTGATCCACGAGCTATGTGCCCCGCCCATTACCACTTATTGATGAATTTTTACAAGTGGGTACCCGTGGCTTCGCCCGCATTGATATCGACGGTGCGCGGTGAACGAGCAGCAAGCGGTTCTAATTTTTTTCCTATAACCTTCCCGGGCATACGCGCAACAACTGTACGAAGTTTCAATTCAATCAGATGAATAGTATGGCAGCGCATAACATCAAACAAACAAATAAACAAACATTGATTTTTATATGTAAGATTATTAGTAGGTATTTCAACCGAATCTTTGGAAAAAAAGTTTTTAATCATTTCCTGTTATAAAATATTTTTGAAATCAGACGCCACCACCAAGCATGCCAAGAAATCTGTTTAAAAAAAATATTACTTTGACTACCCCGCTCAAGTGCAAATTAGCTGAAAATCAACACATTATGGGCTTTGATCTCCCGGCTTCTTTATACTTTACGGTAAATCGGTTCTTCAACTGACGTTACAAATTTACATAGAGAATGAGGTAGTTGTACCAATCTATTGGTGTAAGGAATCACCCCTTTTCGATCTTGAAGAGCATCTCTGAAAACTCTAACGCGTGAGAATATCCAGCGAGTTGGACCCAGTACTCCCGGCTATGTACAGAGCGCTTGAAGCAGTCGTTCACCTCATCAGACCTGGGTGAACACCATGATATTATGTTCCGGTATGAAGATGATATCCAGTTCCATTGTATTGGGGAATCTTGGTAGTCCAGCTTCCATCTTCGGCATCAGTTGTTTTACTATCCGCACGTCAGATACGTCCAAGTCCATTTCTTTTCTTTTATTTTTATTAAAAATTTGAGTGCGTTTCGTGGATGGTACACGCAAACTCAAATAATGCCTATTCACTCTCGCCCTGAAGATCCCCAAATTGTAGGAGTTGGGAAACACAGACGCAGCCAAGGAGTTCCACTCCATCGCTGTCCGCATAATAAATGAGGAAGCGTAACGCTTCGTGCGTATAGGCTGAATATCAAAAACAAAGGGGTGGAACCTCCCCCTGCGTCTCGTTGACCGACGGTGGAATGGAGCTCTGGGAATGAGATCGTGCGATTCGTGCAGTTCTTGTGCACACTCTCCGAAATGAATTCGATAGAATACCGAAAGACAGGCAACTTTGACAAGCTCGTCGTCGCCAATGAGGCGGAATGAGGGCGCGTCGGTCGATGGCGTCTAAGGTATCCAGCTGATAGCGCGCTGAATCCATCCCATAGGTGAGAACAGTACTCCATACAAGATCTGACTTGTGCTTGATATAAAGAAAGAAGCTGTCCAGGTGTGAAGTACCGTCTCACCTTAGAGAGTTTTATTGAACCTCGGAAATATACTGACTTTGTACTGTACCAAAGGTTTTTGTTGCCGGTTTACTGTTTAATATACTATTTTACTCCGGGATGTACGCTTTCACTCTATAAAGTTTTGTTATAATTCCTTCAATGGTTTTTGCGTAATGCATATTCAAACAAACAATAAATCAAAAACAATTCTAAAATGTTTAGTTATACTCATTTTGAGTGGCCCTGATGGGTTTTTTTTTCGAATACTTTAATGAACAGATTTTTTTAAACATTTTGATCAATTGTATACGTACAGATTAGGTCCTAAAATCACTATTTTGAATTAATACCATGAGATGTACTTAATATTAAAAAGCAGTATGATATTTGACTACTTAATAAATACTGTCCAATTACATGAATTATAGCCGTTGTGGTCTGTGGTGCAAAAACCGGCGCGACATTGTTCCATCTAAATTTTGTCAAAATAGGTAAGTTTAATTTACCTAATGTTAAGTGACGATGATGCCAAAGATGGGAGCGGGCTTACCAATATTCCCCAACGCAATGGGGAACTGGCTATCTTCAAGCCAATGTTGTTAACATTTGTTAATATTTGGCGGCTAGACTAAGGGTGAGTTTCACATGTAACTATAACGATAACCAAACCGTAGCCGGTTATTAGACCTAACAATAACAATAACCAGTCAAAATCGAGCGGTTAACGTTAGCGTTAAGTTATGACGTCATTTTAACCGTTGATTACATATATAACCGGCGATTGACGGCTGGTTACGTTTTGGCTATCGTCATAGTTACCTGTTCGGTCCAAAACTTTCTGGCTGGAAAAATTTGGCGGCTTAAAAAGAAATAAAAAAGATGTCATCGCGATTGTCATTTAGTCTGATTTTTCGAGTCTGGTTATGGCGTTTCTGTTGGTTGTAGTTTTGATTTTACGGCGTTTTAACGATACGAATCCGGAAAACTTTCGAAATGATCAAATTGGAATATCGTTCCGTGATCAAATTCCTACTAAGGAAGGGGTCAGCCCGACCGATATAAAAAAAAGGTTGGATGCCGTGTACGGGGATTCTTCTCCATCATTTTCCACGGTAAAAGAATGGAGTAAACAGTTTCGATTGGGGCGGGAATCCATTGACGACGAACCTCGCTCCGGCCGGCCTATAGAAGTACTCACCGAGCAATGCATTAAATTAGTGGAAGAGGAAGTTCTGAGTGATCGAAGACTAAAGACTAAAGAAATAGCGGCAAGAACCGGACTTTCCAAAACTTCAGTACTTAGGATACTACATGATCATCTTCACATGAATAAAGTTAGTGCTAGGTGGGTACCCAAACTTCTTTCGAGCTTGCAGCGTACTGAGAGAAAAGCGTGTTCTCAAGAAGTTTTAGACGCGTATAGGCGTTACGGAAAAAGTTATTTGGAGTCGATTGTTACGGGAGACGAAACCATGGTTTTGTACTATGATCCCCTGTCTAAAAGGGAATCGATGGAATGGCGTCGTCTTGGTGAAAAGCCACCTAGAAAGGCCAAGGTAACGCAATCCACCAAAAAGATTATGGCAACGGTATTCTGGGATTGTCACGGAATACTAATGATTGACATAAAAGAAAGGAATACCACGGTAAATGGCAGCTACTACGCCACCCTTATTGAGCAGTTGCGAGAGGCGATCAAGCAGAAACGACGTGGAAAACTTAGTAGAGGTGTTCGGCTTCTCCACGATAATGCTCCCGTTCACACTGCTGCAATTGCCAAAGCTGCTGTAGCTAAATGTGGCTTCGAGGAAATTCGCCACCCCCCTTACAGCCCAGACCTGGCCCCAAGCGACTACTACTTGTTCTCGAGACTTAAGGCAGACTTAAGGGGAAGACGATTTTCTTCGGATGATGAAGTGGCCCAAGCAGTTTTTACCCATTTCGAGGACAAAACTCCAGAATATTTTTATAAGGGGATAGAAATGCTTATCACGAGATCTGCAAAGTGCGTTGAAATAGAGGGGGACTATATCGAAAAATAAAAATAAAATTGTAAATATATCTACTTGTTTTCTTTGTTAGGCCGGACACTTTTGGACCGCACCTCGTACATGGCGCAACTCACCCTTAAATAAGATGGTGGTAGCTAGACAGGTGGGTTTAGGAAATGCCCTTCTACCAACCAAACCGAGTTTTGCAAAAGTAAGACTCCGCTTGCTTGGCACCTGAGCCCGTTTACATCTTCGGCGTCATCGTTACTTGCCATCAGGTGACATTATGCCAAGGGCTTACCAAATGTGAATAATTAAATACATAAAGAATATAAGTAAACAAATTTTGGACTTTTCATGCTAAAAGTTGTTGAACATAATTTTAAACAAAAAAAACGACTACAAACGCAATAGTCGCCACTACAATTTTCGACGGTTCCCTTCGATTTCTCTTGGATGCCATCATCAGATCCTGGTTCCTTACATGGTATCACCCTTGGGATATCTTCTTTCCAACAAAAAAAGAATTATCAAAATCGGATCAAAAACGACGAAGTTATCCGCGAACACACATAAAAAAATTGATACGGTCGAATTGAGAAACCTCCTTTATTTGAAGTCGGTTAAAAGTTTTAATTACAAAATAAAAGGTTTACAGTAATGTACCAGCCACCCCGTATTAATACATAAGTATGTACCTATTTAAACTATAACATAGTAGGACCTATTATCACCTAATCAGAAATATTTCAAAGACTTGAATAAATATGAAACTATTATGTTCTGTCAGCGTCTGCTTGTAATTCATTTTTACCGTGATCAAAATAAATCACTATGTAAATAGGCCATTTAACGTTTTACACAAGTGCTAAGGAAATATGTAAATTGTCTAGTGGTGAACCAACAAAGGAGATGATTATTTGCGGTGACAGAAGCCCTCAAACTAGTTTGTGATATGTTCTATTGACGAAAACGCTTGTTTTCACTATTATAGTCATTAAATGATAAGTGAAATTTGGTCGAATTTGGATAATTATTGTCGATTACGGTAAAATATGACGAAATTTTGTTTTATTTTGTAAAATTTGGTTAAGGTTGGCCAAATTTAGTTGACTTTGGTTAAATATGGTCAAATTTGGTGTGATTTGATCGAATGATTTGAAAATTTTGCCAAATTTGGTTGAATACGGAAGAATTTAGTAAAATTTGGTGAAATTTGATCGAATTTTGAAATATTCAATCTCGAAGCAAGAGACCCAATACTAATCCAACGCCGCCGCCGCCGTGCACCTTTCTCCTAACCTTATAATATGTACAATTTAACTCATCTACATCAGATGTTACAGATTCTGTACACAGAAGAATTATTTTTCAAGGAAATCTTAGAACTGAATGAAATAGACGGGGTGTAAGTTGTCTCCGTGGTCCTAGTAAGAGGACAAAATACTAGGACTACGGGTAAACAACAGCCATTTAGCATAATATGCAGAACTTGCTTATCTAAGGTGGACTAAGTGAATTATTTTTTTCCGTGAAGATATTGCCCGTGGATAAAATAAAGCTCGTAAATGTGTGCTGGTATGTGTGTTGATAGCTGGAGGGACGGGGGTGGGTGTGTGGTTAGGTGAGTATGTATGGGTGTTAATGTGTGTGTATGTATGTGCCGGTGCGTGTTTGTTGTTTTCTGAATTCTCTCAAAAAGTTATTCTGAGAATAGTCTAATAGGTTATTAAGCCACTGAACATTAATAACAGGTAACGGGTTCAGGTACCTATCTCTAATGATGACCTATAGTTTGAAATAAAACTAAGTACTTCGGGTAACCTGTGATAATTTTATTCAGTTATTAGGTATTAACTTCGAAACCCTAAACTATACGTGGTCAGACACGCACTTCTCGGGCTTTTTTAGTTTAAGGCCAATAAAACAACCTTTAAAATAATTACTTGCTAGGCTTTTAGGTCATTCACGCTTATAAATCATCAACTTTAAATTTAGAGCAATTTTAAATAATTTGTACCACTTTTGCTAAAATTGTCAACATATTAATCTAATGTTTAGGGTTCAGTAACTTCGAAACCGTGTTTTTGGATGATAAAATTAGTTGTTTTAAATGCCATGTACTTTCTTACACGTTCTAAAATATTACTAGTCCGATCCCAGACACACTAAATGTAACAGAGGACGATTGGAGGAAAGCGTAGAGATGACGGCTGAGAATGGATTACATTGAATAGTTAATAGTTATAGAAGAAAAAACCGTCCAAGTGCGAGTCGCAATCGCGCACCAAGCGTTTTGTAACATCATACCTGTGATAGCTGTTAAATTATCATCATATCAGCCGATGGACGTCGACTGCTAGACATAGGACTCCCTCAAGGGTTTTCACGATAACCGGTTCTGCGCTGCCCGAATCTAGCGGCTTTCCGCGACCTTCACCAGGTCATCTGCCACCGAGTGCGAGGCCTGCTTACGCTACGTTTTCCGGTGCGCGGTCGGCACTCGAGAACTTCTCTGCCCCAACAGATACCTGTCTAAGCAATTATAACAATAATACCTATTCATTTTTAAAAAAAGACATCAACGCGAGCAGAAAAACTACTTATTTCAGGTCAGAGTTCTTAGCACAAGTACGACTCGCATTTGGCTGGTTTTTACAATATTTGTTGTTTCACTTTAGGATAAGTACTTTCTGGTCGCTGTTTCTACTCATATACTTTTTTTTGTGACAGCTCTTGTACACGAGTTATAGCTTTCACTTATAAATCGCTGTGTTACGGTCTAAAGAACCCCGTACCAAAAGTATGGAAAATGTGGTTTCAGTTAAATATTCTGAGATTTTGATAGAATATAGATTTTAACGTCCTGAACAAAAGTCTCTATGGGGGCTACCACTGTTGCCGAGTCCCTTTCAGAGTTACGACTGATTTGATTTGATTTGAAATGAACCCTTATTAAACCGAGTTTGAAAGTGTACATGTGTGTCTATGAAAATATATGTAGATAAGATTTAACGAGTAACACTATTTTTCTTTCATTTTACCCGTTATTGATAGTTTGTTTTGTCTGGTACAGTCTACTGTAAAAATATGGGTGCATTAAAATGCTCAAATATATGTTCCAATGATGTTCTGGCAGTGGGCAGGGCACATAGCTCGTAGAACAGATGGCCGATGGGGCAGTAAAGTTCTCGAGTGGCGACCGCGCACCGGAAAACGTAGCGTGGGCAGGCCTCCCACGCGGTGGACCGATGACCTGGTGAAGGTCGCGGGAAGCCGATGGATGCGGGCAGCGCAGGACCGGTCGTCGTGGAAATCCTTGGGGGAGGCCTTTGTTCAGCAGTGGACGATTTGTGGCTGATATGATGATCTGTGTGTCGTTGTAATAAGAACTTCGTAAAATATTTATGAAACGATTTATTTTGCACTTGAAAAAGACACTGGAGGTGCCATATTACTGATATTACTGTCACTGTGACAAGGTGCGAATTGGTACTAGAGTCGATTTCCTTGAGGGTACAAAACCAGTCGTAACTCTGAAAGGGACTCGGCAACAGTGGTAGCCCCCATAGAGACTTTTGTTCAGGACGTTAAAATCTATATTCTATCAAAATCTCAGAATATTTAACTGAAACCACATTTTCCATACTTTTGGTACGGGGTTCTTTGTATTTGATGGCTGACTATTGTTGGTGCTTACAGAACTGCTCTCTGCCTTCAACTTCAGCAAGAAAATACTTTTCTTTATATTACATAAATAAAATTAGATATTCTTCTAATAAATAGACAGTGTTTTTAAAAAAAAACACCCATGCGTCATATTTTTCAAACTAGAGCTGATACAGAAATTTCAGACACAGATTTGTAATCCTCATCAAAAATTGGACTATAGCAAAACATTGAATTAATGGAACATCCGCTAAATAGCCCACACCTAAGCCCTAACGATTCTTTTACATACGCCAGATCTTTAACAAAAATACATGTGAAGAAACCGTCGACGAGTGAAAGAGGTATTGTGATGGCCAAAAATCGAAGTTAAGAATTTCATGGGGATCAATTGCCTTACATTAATAGTAAAAAAAAGAAATATGTGTGTGTGTGTGCATGCGTCCGTCCGGTGCTCTAGTTACCAAACTGCTGGAAGAATTTGTGTTAGGACATTAATGTTATTTTCAGCCATTTTTCTCAAATTTCCAAAACCTTGAATTTTAGATGAGCCACTTTAGTAAAAAAAACAGTAAATATTAATGTAAAAGTAAAAACATCGGAATGAGGTACCTACCTGCCATACAAATCCAGGTTGTTTGTCACTTTTTCTCAAAAATGGCTCTAACAATTTCAAGGAAAATTTGTGAATAACTAGGACTTAATAAGGCCTACTGCGATAGGTAGTTAACTATTTCAGGAAAATCGTATAATTATTTCACCAATTCTGACTTATCTAACTCTGTTCTTTGCTACTCAGTAAGTGTAATGTTTGTTGTTGATATTGTGTATGCCCGACTACGACAGAAGGTGAAGGCTTCGCAAGAAAGTATGCACAGCATGAATGTAGGTACCTACAATTTATTATGTGATAATCTCCAGCTCCAGAATTTTCCTACTACTAACGGGCGTTGATTCATAACGCAACCGAATATTTGGTCAGTTTTTGCATAATTGTCATGAGTACAACTAGTTCTTTCATTTGACATCTTAGTTGACTATTTCCCTTATCGTTTTTTTTTTGTTCACGATAACTAGTTTTTCAAGCGCTATAAGTACATAACGCAACTACTTTGCGCAGGCAGACCGACATATTTAACATCAGAGGGTTGCCATTTATACTCTCAACCTAAGTTTATACATTTCCGTTATCGTTACCAGACTTGTCATGACTACCTAGTCTATTAGCAATATAACTAGCACTACTTGCATACTATCGAAATCATTCCGTAACGTTATCTATTTTTATAGCTATGTATGTTTTACTCTGTTTTGCAGCTTGCTGCAGTACAAGGACACCGCGCGCTGCCGGCGACTAATTATGATCGCGAAAGTTCGTCGTTAGTATGTCCCTCACGTAGTAGTGATATGAAGGAAGATCACTACGACTATTCGATAGGCGATATATTGTCACGTGAAGATAGGTATCCGAAGAACCGCCTCATTTGCATAATGGTGTCATCATATCAGCCGAAAATCGTCCACTGCTTGACAAAGGCCAAAGGCCGATGGGGCAGTAAAGTTCTCGAGTGGCGACCGCGCACCGGAAAACGTAGCGTAGGCAGGCCTCCCACGCGGTAGACCGACGACCTGGTGAAGATCGCGGGAAGCCAATGGATGCGAGCAGCGCAGGACCGGTCGTCGTGGAAATCCTTGGGGGAGGCCTTTGTCCAGCATAATGGTATAAAGTCTTGAAAAAACAAGATTTTTGGGCACCTCCCTTACTTAAAAAGAGGAGGGTGGTTTTTTTGTGACGTACCCTATCGTGTTGATTATCGTTGAATAGGTCTTTTAAAACTACTGAGGGTTTGCTCAAAAAACTATTTTCCGATTCTGGAATCGGTTTGCGTAATGTTAAGCTTAAAGTGAAATTTTTTGTTAGAGTTGAGTGCCTCCCTCCCCCCCCCCCCCCCCCCTCTCTATCGGCTAAACCGCTATTTTAGGGCCTCTGAAAAAAATTTAAAATAGTAGGACATATAATCTATCATGGCTTTTTTAGTTTAGGAGTAATAGTCGACCAACTTAAGGTGTGCAGTTGGATTTGTAAAAAGTTCATAGATTTCTCATACTAAACGTTCTATTACCAACTGCAAATATAACTTTGTTTTTTTAAATATTCATTATTTTTTTGAAAAGACTACGAAAACCTACTTTGTGCGAGTCCGACTCGCACTTGGCCGATTTTACACAAAAATATTTGGACCACATACAAATCGATCAGCCTGGCTTTTGTTTGGGAAGTCCAAATTTTAGTAGGATTTCACTAAAGTTGGTTGGTCCGATTCAGAGTAAAAAGAAAATCTACTTTGAAATTATGGCGTGGCGTCCAATTAATAAGGTAGGAATCTCAAATACTTAATTCGTGACAATGAAGTTTGTTTGAACTCCAACGCATCCCTTTGCCACGTGTTGTGTACACAAATAGGTTCGACTAAATATCCTCCACCAATTAAATTGTTGCCGATAACAACAGGAAGCTATTGTGCCTGGTTATAATAGAATTTGTTTTCATAAATACTCGCGTATAGCAGTTGGCAGTTGTTTCGATATAGCCGAAGCGACAAACATTGCAAAGACCTAAAAAAATAATTGTACAGCCACGCTGTGGATACTTTCTCGCGAAGCCATCACCGTCTGCCGTAGTCGGGAATACACAAAACAAAAATAAACTTGCCTAATAGCAATAAAAAGAGCTGTATTAGATTTCATGAAAATTTTACAAATAATTTGGGTTTGTATGGGAGGCCCCTTATATATAGCATATATCTGATGGGAGGTATTTACTTTATTCCGATTTTTTACGAAATATTAAGTATATTAAGTCCTTGTTAATGTTAATCACTGTTTTATTAAAATCGTTACAGCATTTTTTAAGAAAAACAACCTGGATTTATATGAGAGGTGCCTTATTCCCGTTTGGACGAACTGCAGCGTATAGTAGGCTATATAAAGTTATAGTAACGTACAGAGTTTAATCCATATAGTTAACCATTTTCGAGAAAAAAAAATTGTTTACTATGGTGGGGCAACCCTAAAAAATAAAGATAGGATAAAATTATACACAAGACTAGGGATATAAAAATAAAATTGCCCTTATCCAATTCCATCCAGACGGACGCACAGACACACACACACATTTTTTTATTTTTTGACTCTATTAGTGAAAGACAGTCCATCCCCATCAAAATCTCAACTTCGATTTTTTTGCCATCACAATACCTTCGTCACTTTTTCGTCGCTTGAAAATAAAAATACGGTATTCGTCTAAATAGGTTTGTTAAGATAATGAACAAGACAATAAAATTATTTATTAAATAAACAGCTATTCTTTAGTTGGTAATACATACGAGATAATCACATCATTCTGTTCATTCCACTTGGTCCACGATGAATCAATCTATATGTGAGATAATATTGATTGATAACAAAATATGTAGGTAGGAGTTCGATAACAACTCGTAACGTTCCCACTGCTGGGGCACACTCCGGACACATCATACAACGGGGCAGAAATGACATTTCAAAAAAGGAATGACGGAACAAACAAAATGGCGGTGAAATCCTATACGTTCGACAACCCAACTGTAACCAATCTGCATCAATCTGGGTGACGAAGGGGTCGCAATCTAGAGAGCGGCAGGGAGTGTCCATACTGTATGTTAGTACTAATATATATACTTTGGCTAGGGCGCGGGTCTCTTTCCAAGTTTGGGAAGGTTAGGCCATACTCCACACATGGAGGCCAAGTCCGGGTTGGTGGAGGTTGTAGGACTAGACGCGAACCCCACTGTCATAAGTTTTTCAAGCCGCCTATAAGGCATCTGACAGTCCGACACGGCTTGACGACTGCCATCTAGTGATAGCAACCGGCACCCAAAGCTTAACACAAATCAGACTGAGCTACGACCGACCTCTTCGAAGCAGTAGTAATAACTTATTACTGTTACGGTGAAGGAAAACATCGTGAGAAACCTGCACACGCCTGCGGAGAAACTCGCACTGGGCCCGCGTGGTCGACTAAGACCCGATCGCCCTAATTCAGGGTAGGCTCGAGCCCCTCGGTGGGGACGTATATGAGCTGATATATTGACTACCTACTTCGAAGCGGTCTTATTACTAATAAGAAAAAAAAGGGCGAGTCAAAATCGCGTGGCGAACTCTCTCCATGCGAGTTTGACTCGTCCTTTTTTTCTTCTGCACCATTTCGTTTTCCGTAAGAACGTCAAAACTTTTCGTTTAGGGTTTCCTGTAATCTGTAAGAGGCCATACATTCCTTTTTTTAATTTTAGACTCATAGTTTTAGAAATAAGGGTAGCTCAATTTTTGTATATTTGTATTTTAAAATAATATATATATCCCTGTCAACTTCCGTTCACCTCGCCCGCACACACTTCCGTAACGCTCTCGTCACGCATCCACCAGCTTACTCCCCAAGTCAAGTCAAGCGTGCCTAAAGAAGTTTTACTTCAATAAACGCCTCCATTTAAGCCGCCAAGAAACGGTTTTTGTATTAGGTTTGTAAAAGCCTTTAAACCACGTATCTTGTAAAGGGATTCCCCTCGAGATTTCCTTAGTTTTTCTTTTCGTTTTTTGGTTGTATTTTAGAAAAGTGTGAATAAAACATACAAATCTGTCCCCCGCCCACATCGTTGTTGTAGTTGCGGTACGTTGGAATGGGCTCTTGGCGAATTTCAGCTTACACCACGACCGTTTCCTGTGGAATTTATTGTAAACGGACCACCGCAAATACAGGGTTACTTGAAATTCGACGGCGTCCCTTTAATGATATGAACTAAATCTAATTTACAACAAAAAATGACAAACGTTAGTTTAAAGATCAATTGAAGTAAAAAAAAACGCGGCAAAGTGTTAGTCCTACTCGCGCTAAGAAGCCCGAAGTAAATGAAAAAAGAAAAACATTTTTCTATCGCTCACTTTGATGTCTTTCGATTGACATGAATAGATATCATTATTGTACTCGTATGGAGAGGTGTGATGGCACGCAACCCCTGCGCGAGTCTGACTCGCACTTGGTCGGTTTTTTACTAGAATTATTGTTTTTTTTTATATTGTAACATTTTTTCAAAACTTTTGTAGCTAGGTTTCCCGAATGCATAAAAGTATAAACGGATAGCGGGAAGAATACGAGTCGTCATCGAACCGTTAAACTTAAGTGGCAGTGGGCAGTAAAGTTCACGAGTGGTGATCATGCACCGAAAGACGCAGCGTAGGTGGGCCTCCCACTTGGTGACCCTCTTTGGGGGCTCGTACATCCGCTCAGTGGCTCATTCTTTCGTATTTACTTCAGAGGAACATTTAGGACTTTATTGAAGATTTTTAATGAAATTTTAAACTTTAATAAGTACAAAAAGAAATCCTCAAGATGGGCCCTGCGCTCTGGCTACGATGCGGCTGCATCGCGCCTTCCGCGAATTTATCGGCCATTGTTCGACCGGCCGCTCCCCGCAAAAGGATAAATTATTATTTATTATCATCAACTCCCAGGCGCATGTGTCACAAAAGGCAAGAGAAATTGGCATGACTAGAGGGCAAGCAATCATAAGTTCAATGACCCAATCTCAAATTTGTTGTTCTTATAAAAAATGGCAACTAAACCTTGCATTGTGAAATTGATATTAGTTTTTTCTTCCAGTAAAAGAAAGTTATAAAGTAATTTATTTATTATTCAGTGGGTATTCATAGCAAACACGCCCATAATAACAAGGAATAGCACTGATAACGAACAATCTAAATTGAGTTAATATGTTTTACAGTAGAACATAAATTAAATATACACATATGAAATCAATACATATTATAATTTATATTACAACAATCTACAAAAGGAAAACAATTTATACTAACATTTTATTTTTAGCGTTTCTAAGATAAATTTTATTTATAAGACTTTCTACAAAGCTTTTGTCTAAAACATAGTCAACGATGAAGTTATGCACTTAATATTTGGCAAAATCCAGAAAGTTGCGACGCAGCGTCATTTTTACTCAAAAAGCATGTAATATAAACAAAACTTGCTAGATCAAAGTCGAAAATTTAAAATAATATTAAAATCGTTATCTATGATGAGAAGATAACAGCCTCAAAATGTTTTCATTTCAAATAGGATCGATTACAGGTACATTATGCAATCACTTTATTCAACTTTATTCAATTACGCAATGCATCCCACTTACGCCCTTAGTACACCGACGACGCGTAGTATGCGGCAGCGAGTCTGTTCAAACAATGCGATAGCGAAACATCTGCGGAACGTTAGTTATTTCGCAGAGAAATGTCTTTGTCGCTTTCGTGAACTGTGGGTTTGGGCGTCACTTCAGGATGTCGTCCCAGTCATCGCTTTCAGAAAAGGAAGAATTGTTGTTGCTGGCGTCGTCGGTAATAACGAGAAAGCGTAAAATGTGGGTGCACAAAATAAACCAGAAACGAAGGAAAAGTTGGAGAAAACAAACTCATTTTTGTAATCCATGCGTCCAACTGCATATAATTCGGGATAATTTCGAATTAAATTCAAAAATATTTCTATATTTTCGGCTTCCATTATGCGAAAATCTGTCCGCCCGGATAGAACGCCCACTAGAGAAATGTCTGCGTCTGTGTCACGACCATTTCGCAATTAAACACTACCGATAAGGACGAAAATATATCATCTGTGTAAAGTTAGAGTGAGACAGAATGTGCTAAACGCTTTTTCGTTGTATCGCTGCCGCACACGAACGTGTCGGTGTACTGAGGGCGTTAAGACTCCCAACTGTTGGCGGTCAGTAAGAATTCTAATGACTCCCATACACAATAAGTTTCTATATCTCCATAGGGAGATTCTGTCATCTAAATGGCCCCTAGTGTAGTATACCTTACGGCATACTCCTCCTCATAGGTGTGTATTGAGAGTCAGACATACTATTATTTTTATATAGTTTATTTTTCACAGCTACGTCTTAGTTTCTGATACTTGACTCCACTTTTCCGTCGAGCTGTGAAAATAAACTGCTTGTCTATTGTAAGATACATAACCTCATCGAACTGACCGCCACCGTGACTATACCGCTCCAGCGCGTCTTTGTGGGAGAGCCTTTATCTAGAACCTACGTCTATAGCTTCTCGTACGCAAATACATGCTTACTTCCTTGGACATCTCACACAATTATCGCACTTTATGTAGATTTGTTCTGAACGCAAACCATATAGGGAATTCAAATTGTAATAATATGCCACATTGCAGAAACAAATAATAAAACTATAAAATATATCTAATCAAGGCTTTGTCAAACTACATGGAATGTCAACAGCCGCCTATAGTCGGATTTTTAATAAAATACAGTAAACTGACATTTTTTTTGGTAAGGAAATGACATGTTTACTTACCCACGTAACGTCAGTTTACTACACCTAATTAAAAGTCAGTCTCAAATGCGTGATCATTGCATAAATATAGAATCTTTTTACAGAAGGTTAATTTCCTCGAAACTAAGTTCTATCTACCTATGGTCAAAATTAGGTATTTTAAGACGATTTGCACACGACGGGGCGGGGCGGACCGCCTAAGAGTCATGCATATTAAATCAATAAACAATGCTTCATTAAAAATATTACAAACCACTCCATGCAATCTCCTTGGTGCAAACACATACAACTTTCTGAATTTTGCTCTTTCAAGTTTTTCACCTAAAAAAACCTATTCACTTTTTGGCGACGCCGCCGCCACCCGGGAGCGCGGCGTCGTCGGCGGACTTCCCCAATATCACTTGTGCTTTGACCTTAACTTTCAGGATCTATTTTTTATTCGATGATCTGAAAGAAAAATCACACTTTTGAATACTTGTTTAATTTGACTAGGTAGTAAAAAATGCTGCCTCATAAGTCATAAATTACAAAATTAGGGAATACTGTTTCAGTTCCTTTGAGTGACGAGTGAACTAATAGAAGGTTATGTGATCGTCCAAAAAACTAACTACGAAATTTTGACAAAAATGCACTCCGCATCGCAACAGTAAATACCAAAAAAGTGTTCTAGAAAAAATGTGTGTGTATGCGCGTGTGCGTAAGTGCGTGTGCGTGGTGTGCCTTCCATACGAAAAATTCCAAAAACGTTTTTCGCAAAAATGATGCTAAGGATGTTTACCAAACTTTCGTTCACCACAGACCAAACCAAATCAGTGACTCAGAAAAGAAAAAATATTCAATCCATTTCAATAGACTACATTTTTTTTAATCCTTTTTAACAGCACGATTGTTACAAAGGCTAATTGCGTGCAGTGGCATACAATACTTTTTCTACAATGAATTCAGAAATAAATAAAAATACACTGAAATTTTGACATAATTTTTGAAGCCTAATCCATAAAAATATTAAAAAAGTTTCATTGTAGTACAGTTGTCTCGTTTTGAAAGGATCATTGTAAAACGACTTGTAGGAATGAAAACTTAATTTTTGAAGCCAAAGCCATAAAAATACTTTAAAATATTTATTGTAGTACAGTTGTCTCGTTTTGAAATGATCATTGTAAAACGACTTGTAGGAATGAATACGTTTATGAGATGATTTGAGGTTATGTATTAATCAAATTACCAAATGGGAGTAGAAAAAATAATTTAAATTACGATGCGGGAATAGCGCAATGAATACTACGCATAAAATCTACGCATGTTTCCCACGCCAACATTTTACGAACTGCTACCCAACCCGAGGAGGGAAATATCAGATGACAAAGCATTTATGACTTCCTGTTGGATAAAACATTGATGAATTTTTAAATTGAAATTGAATTGACATATTGATACTATAATTAATTACAAATAGTAACATTATTTTATATTCTTGTCATTTTGAATACTTATTATTTTAGTTTGATATTTTTTAGGGTACGGTACCCAAGGGGTAAACACGGGACACTATTACTAAGACTTAGCTGTCCGTCCGTCCGTCTGTATTTCTGTCTGTCCGTCTGTCACCAGTCTGCATTTCATAAACCGTGATAGGTAGACAGTTGAAATTTTCACAGATGATGTGTTTCTGTTGCCGCTATAAAAACAAATACTAATAATTAGAAAAAGTTAAAAAATAAGGGGTATTTCCATACAAAAGAATGTTTTTTTGAAACATGAAGACACTAGCACTGTCTAGTATGATGGTACGGAACCCTTTGTGTTCGGTTCTGACTCTCACTTGGCCGGTTTTTTTATTTTAATTTAATTTTAGAATAGGTATACTACTATGACGATTTCTTACTTTTAATTGCTTTTGTATCTACTTTATTTTATTTAAATTTGACGAACATCGACTTTGACATAATATATTTAACATTGACATTATTCAAGTTTTTATTTTGTTTTTTATTTTAACTTTGTTTTATTTATTTCTGTGACGATTTCTTATTTCTATTTTGATTTATTTATTTTTGACGAACATCGACATGGACATTATTATCTTATAATTTGGCATCTATAATTTATAAATTTGTGGCATGTGATAAATGTAATGTAATTAATATTTAATAGTAAATGCCGAGGGATACAATATGAGGGAAATTGCAGATCGAGTCTGATTTATACGAGGTTTCCTGGTGTTGCACTTAGCATTACCCGCGATCACGTGTACGACATTGAGATTTACACCTGCAGACGTGTGCAACGCGACCTTCACACACATTTTGGGATCACATTTGCAGGTTTCGCCGTCAAAGCAGTAAGTACTTAAGTACTTACTGGTAATTTGGCCGCCCGGATTCGAACCCGGGACCTCTGGTTAGGAGAACCGAGTCGTTACCGCCCAGCCACCTTACGTATCTAACCTACACGCTTACGTATCTAACCTACACGCTTACGTATCTAAGACACGCGATAGAAGTAGAAGCACTCACTGTTTCTTGGCAGCACGACCGCCTGCTGGTCGGCGACGGTGCACACGTGCAGGTTGTTGTGGAACATGTACTGGATCGTGAGGTGCTTCTCCTCCCCCACGCTCGGGTCGAAGAAGCCGGGCAGCTCCGACTGGGGACGATTACAATAATATAATAAAATATAGTAATAAATGCAATAGCTCGTTGTGCAGATGGCCGTAGAGTTCTCTAGTGGCGACCGCGCACCGTAAGACGTAGCGTAGGTAGGCTTCCCACTCGGTGGACCGATGACCTGGTGAAGGTCGCGAGAAGCCGTTGGACGCGGGCAGCGCAGAACCGGTCGTCATGGAAATACTTGGGGGAGGCCTATGTTCAGCAGTGGACGTCTGTCGGCTGATATGATGTTTTTAATAAATAATAATAATTTATTTCATATCAAAATTTTACAGACTACATGGTAAGCGCAACAGATAAGTGATTCTAATTTGCAAAATGCAGAATAATTTTAATTCTTATAGATTACATACCTATACTAAGCATTTAAAATACTTGTGTTATAGATATAGAAGACACTTCCCATTTTGATCAAGCCAAAATTAAACATAGTGCGCAGTAAGTTAATAACTTAAAAAAAAAATTGTTCTTGTTAATTTCTGTTTCGTAAGGATATTGAAACTTTGATGATAAATTACTAAAGATTAAGAGTGTAAGAATATAAATATTAAAATAAATTATCCATTTATCCATCTACAATAGATAAGAATAAAGCGCCTTGCCGATCGAATTTTGTTCGGCCTCTAGTCATGTAGCGGTATCTGTTTTTCAGTAGCGGAACTAATTTAATTTATTTTTGTGTGAAAACAGATTTTAACTAGAAAAAAAAACATCCAATTAGTTAGATCCGTTTTCGAGAAACCAATTTTATATACCTAATAACTTGTTTTTGAGGGTGAGTGGAGCGTAGACAGTAGCAGTCTATGTGACTTCTCACACCTTTAATACTTCTATTGCTCCGTTGCGACGCCAATGTGCGCGAGCCTGGAAATGAGTTTTCCCCAGTTCCCTGGAGAACTATCTCAGGCTATGCTAATAGTAGGGATGACGACAGAATCAGAAATAAATTATGAACTCTTGATCACTAAATTGTCCTCCTACTGAAACTTCGGAGAACCTTACTCGCTATGTTTTTCATCAAGTCTTCGATTTTTAACTCACCAAAATCACAAAATGAGTACATAAATGACACTGCAAAACTATGACGTCACATCTAGGTACTAGTATATCAAACATTTTTCGAACAAAATGACATTTTTGACAGATGATAAAAAGTAACTCAGATGACTGACTAGCATTCGCCATTCCTATTAGTCTTTGTCACTTCCAACCCCCTCATCCATCTCTGTGAAAAAAATCACAACAATCCGTTGCTCAGTTGAAGAAATCAACCAAAAAAGACTTTTCTTTTACTTCCCTTTGAAACTGTATGCTTTTTTCACGGGGTAAAAAGTGGTCTATGTCCTTTCCCATAACACAGGCTATGTGCATGCCAAATTTCGTAAAGATTGGTGTTGAAGCGTGAAGAGGTAACCAACAAACACATTTTCACAGTTATGACATTAGTAAAGATAAAGATGTATATTATTATACAGAGTATAGAAGTTAAAGTATAGGATTTTATAGCCACACTGTGCATGTTTTCTAACATAGACTTCAACTTCTGAAATACATAAATCAACAGCAATCATTATATTTACTCTCGGTAACTAAGACTAAATGTAAATGAGACCTGCAATAATTTAAAACAAAAAAAACCGACTTCAAACAGGAAATTAAGGTTCTCCTCAATTTTTCTGGGATGCCATCATCAGATCCTGGTTTCCTTATCATGGTACCACCCTTGGGATATCTCCTTTCCAAGAAAAAAGAACCATCAAAATCGGTTCATAAACGACGAAGTTATCTATATACGGTAGAATTGAGAAACGTCCTCCTTTTTTTGAAGTCGGTTAATAAAAAGAAACGGATTGATTCAAATTGTTCGAGCAACCGAGTGCAGCGAGAAAACAATAGTCAGATCGACGTAACGGTCACGGTCAAGCTGCGTACATATCGGCTGAAATCTTGATTAAAATCAGCGTAGTAGAGGCGTTGAAATCCTTACTATAATAATTATTATAAATGTGAAAATGTGTTTGTTTGTTACCTTTTCATGCTTCAACACCTCGACCAATCTTGATGAAATCTGGCATGTAGGTAGCCTGTGTCATTCCTTTTTATCCCGTGAAAATGGCATAGTCAGATGCAATTTCTGCGGGAACTTAATTTCTTTAATATCGTAACGGAACAATGAATTGATGTGATTTCTTGCACAGAGATGGTTGAGGAGGTGGGAAATGACATAATTTGACTAATTAGCATTTCCTGACATAGTTCCCAAGGGATCTGAGGGAAAACTCATTTCCACGCTCGCGCACGTACTCGGCGTCGCAACGGAGCAACGGAGTGAAGTGTTTTTTGTATTAAATTGGTTGAGGGGGTGGGAAGTGACATAGACTGCTAATCAGAATACCCCGATGTAATTCCTGAGGGATCTGGAGAAAACTCATGTTCACGCTCGCGAGCCGCTTGCGACTCGCGCACCACTCACCCTCAAATACTGTCATAAAAACTATGTCTACGCGGGCGAAGCCGCAGGCAAAAGCTAGTCAATTATAAATGTCATTTGTTACATTACAAATGATTTTTTTACCTACAAATCAATTTTCCTAAGAACAAATTTTTGTTTCAGCGGGAAGCAACTGTCAATTTTACAACTGATTAAAATAATTACGGCTAGATCCGTCAAAGCATAGATGCTTATGAGCACATAGGTCCCCTACCTGTCGTGTCCCAACATAGTTTTTAATCCCAACAATGTGCAGTGCGCAAAAGAAAACTTACGTACCTACTTACTCGATACGAAAATATTATGCAACGGAAGATAACCCTAAATTTTAAAGATGGTAAATTTTACTCACTTGAATATTTCTTTATTGCAAAAATTAAGTATGACTGCTTTCAAAGATGTTCAAAAATTGCTTGCCTTAGCAAAATTTTATCGAACCGGCAAAATGTGCAACATAATAAAACTGATGATAAGGAATTTTACACAAGGGTTTGGTTTTATTTAAAAAAAAGTAAAACTGCATTCGAAGATCTACGTAAAATCGCTTGATTATCGAAATGGCAATTTTTTTAAAAAAAAAAGCTTATATTTCATGATGTAGTCACAAAAATTATTAGAAAAAAATGATGCTTTATTAGAGGAGATCCGCAGGAGAACTAAAGTAACCGACATAGCTCACAGAATCGCTAGACTGAAGTGGCAGTGGGCAGGGCACATAGCTCGTAGAACAGATGGCCGATGGGGCAGTAAAGTTCTCGAGTGGCGACCGCGCACCGGAAAACGTAGCGTAGGCAGGCCTCCCACGCGGTGGACCGATGACCTGGTGAAGGTCGCGGGAAGCCGATGGATGCGGGCAGCGCAGGACCGGTCGTCGTGGAAATCCTTGGGGGAGGCCTTTGTTCAGCAGTGGACGATTTGTGGCTGATATGATGATGCTTTATTGACTGAACCTTTGATTGGTTTCATAAAAATAGAGGGGATGTGTTTTTCTTCACATTTGGCTGATTCGATCCCCGGCCAAGGTAAGCTAGTTTACAAAACTCTTTCGACTTAGTTTTATTTATTTTTCAAACTAAAGGAATGAATCTGCAAGTAAAATTTGCTATCTTCATTGTTTAGGGTACACTCCCGACTGGTAAGTTTCGACCCCGTATATGTTATTGAATTTGGTCACTCACCTTGCTAGCCTCCAGGAGCTCTAACCTCGAGTCCTTGACCAGGCACTGGATAGGTATTGTAACGTCGATCACCTCGCTGTAGTTGGTCGGCGACTCCACAGACGGCGTGTCCCCCGTCTGTTCTGCCCCTATTTCGTGGCTTGATGCTCCTGGTACGAGTTAAGCAAAATTAGCACCTCACTAAGGAAAATAAAGACTAAAGTCAATTTGAATTTATTGTGACGTGACGTCATTGACTTAGGACACATTCTGGACCTTTTTTATTCACATTCAACTCCTGGTATCATCTCATCTGATAGTAAATGACATTTCGTCACTTTCATGAAAAAAAACTATTCAAAAAACGAATTTGTTCCATTCAATAATACATTGCTACGGGGACTGTAACATAAAAGACATCACACTGATCAGTAATAAAGACCATTATGGTGAATAGTTAAAAAAAAATTTTTTTATTAGAATTGAACTTAACAAAAAAATTTTTTAATTAGAATTGAACTTATCTAATCGGCAATTTCATGGGTTAAGACTTAATATTATGTATATTTATTCAAGGATAGATTTTTGAAATTCTCACATCAAAATGTGTAACTTTTCAGGTGTATTTAGTTTCTAAATAAACTCGCAAATCTACTTATGCTACAGATTTGAACTATAGTAACATATACATGCAATGCAAGGTATGTTTTTATACAAGGTGTATACCTGAAGGCAGCTTCCCATACAAGGCGCGTATGATGACGAGACCCTTCTTTTTCTCTTCGTCTGACCGGATCCTGGCGTATGTTTCCCGCATTAGCTCGACTGTCGCGCGCGCCTGACGTTGCATCTCCTGCAATCTATTCATCACGTTTTTTTTATAAACTACTGAAGGTAATCTACAGGCGATGGGCACTGCTGGGGACACAATACAAGCTGAGTTAATCCTGTTGAAAATATATAAAAAAATTAAATGTCTTTTTGTCAACTTATATACTAGCTTTCTGTAGCTCTATTACATGATCTGCTGATCACCAAGATCATACCCTGGACACTTCATACAGTGGGACCAGAAATGACATTTCAAAAAAGGAAAGGGGGAAAAAACCAAATGGCGGCGAAATCTAACACGTTCGACAACCAAACTGTAACCAATCTGGGTGACGAGAGGGTGAGGTTGCAATCTAAAGAGCGGCAGGGAGTGTCCATATTGTATGTTAGTACTTATATATATACTTTGCCAAGATCACGGATTTCTTAGGCGAAATGGTTAGCTTTACCGTGTTTTCTGAGAATTGTGGAATACGAAGTTTTTGATCGAACAGTTCACTTATGGAAAGTAATAAGGTTTATAAAAATAATTATCTATTCCAAGGGTTCTCAAAGTGTGCGCCGCGGCGCGCTAGGGTGCCGTGGAGAGATTAGGTGCACCGCAAACTTAATATACTGACTGAGTTTTAGAACAAAAATTGTTCAGTTTCATAAAAGGGAAAGAGCGTTTTCGACCAAACAACACCTGTATATTAATTAGGTCTTTGGCATCAAGTCACATAGACACATAACGTCAGGACTTCTATTATGCATAATTGACTGTTCGCGTTCTTGAAAAATCAATTTTAATTTTTAACCATGTCATAATAGCCTTCCTATCATCATAAATAATATCGTAATGAGCGCTGACTGAATAATTAAATTGGTAAGAGCAATGTCAGGAAATTGTCGCCCAACAAGCACGGCGGATTCGCGGCTGTAATAGCGCTTTGTTATCTACACCCATTGTTCGCGATGCAATGTCACGTGCTGGAAGGAACTGACCTGTGCAATTGTTTGATGGTATATCTAAGGCTACTCATTTAGTTAATGGCTATGATTTAAATATAGGTGTGTAAGTAACATACTTATTCAGTTCCAGTTAGAAATAGAACCGGTCCAATACGATCGCAAACGTTCTTCTCGTATAGATTAAATATCAGAATTATTCGTTTTTTTATCATTTTTTTTTAAACTAGCTTATGACCGCGGCTGCCATCGCGTGGAAATAATGTTTACGACTATCTTTGAGGGCGAGTGGTGCGCGAGCCGCAAACTTAGACAGGAGTTTAATCCAAATCCCTCGGGATCTATATCAGGCTACTATGATTACCAGTCTATGTCACTTTCACCCCTTCAACTATTTCTATGCAAAAAATCACATCAATCCGTTGCTTCGCTGCGACGCCAACGTGCGCGAGCCTGGAAATGAGTTTTCCCTAGATCCCTCGGGATTCATCTCGGGGTATGCTACTTAGTAGTACATGCCATTTTCCACCTCCTCAACCATCTCTGTGCAAAAAATCAGAACAATCCGTTGCTTCGTTGCGACGCCAACGTGCGCGAGCCTGGAAATGAGTTTTCCTTAGATCCCTCGGGATTCATCTCGGGGTATGCTACTCAGTAGTACATGCCATTTTCCACCTCCTCAACCATCTCTGTGCAAAAAATCAGAACAATCCGTTGCTCCAATACAATGTTAAAAAAATCAACCAAAAAAAGTGTTTTTTTTCAGCTCCCTCAGGAACTGTATCGGACTATGTTATTTTCACAGGATATAAAGTAGCCTATGTTCTTCCCCATGATACAGGCTACCTTCAAGTCAAATTTCGTCAAGATTGGTTGAGGTGTTGAAGCGTGAAAAGGTAACAAACTAACAAACACAATTTCACATTTATAATATTCATCATCATCATATCAGCTCATATACGTTCCCACCGAGGGGCTCGAGCCTACTCTGAATTAGAGCGATCAGGCCTTAGTCGACCATGCGGGCCCAGTGCGGGTTTGTCGACTTCACACACAACCTTTCTTTTCAGGCGTGTGCAGGTTTCCTCACGATGTTTTCCTTCACCGTAAGAGCGTCGGATAAACATAAATATGAAATCTAAATTCAAAAACACATTGGTACGTGGCAGGGTTTAAACCACGATCTCCCAGACAGGAGGTAGCGGCCCTAGCCGTTACGCCACCGACGACGCTTCGACTTCGACAAACATTTTCTCGATTCGGTTTCCAGCTATGACAAGCTAAATAGATTTCCTAATTTAAAAATTTTCTAAATTTGAAGTGCTTTCCCTCCATTGAAGAATGGGACTAAAGCGCTGGGACACCCTATAGACTAAATAAACGATAAATTATTTTGCGCGTCTCAGATGCTACACATATCGTTGACGTACACATATTGTAGTTGGAGCATTCCACGCGAAGCGGACAGGTAAAAAAAACTATGTTTCCGATTTCAGTAATATTTGAGTATGGTCTGCCTATATATGTCCTTGAGATACGTGTACCAAATATTTTTTAATATAATGACTGGTTCAGGAGTTATGGGACTTTGAAATTTTGACCAACCGGTGGGTATGCAGTACTTCAAAGCCATTTACCGAGTCATAAAATTACAGAATAAAACAATTTAACCTCTGAATTTATTACTTCATTTAATGAGTTTTTTAATTGTATTTTTAAAAACGTTTTTTTTATTATTTTTTAAATGCGATTTAATTTTTTTACCTTGAATTTCACTAAGTTAGACCATTCCGATTTTTTTTTCTGAAAATAGCTAATATTGTATAGAACATCCTTGCTTAGTTTTATAATGGGCGTGAAAGTATAATATTGGAAATACTGCCGAAGCGTGGCGTCCTGCGCCGCGCCCGCGAGTTTAGTGAAACTATCAATCAAATTAAATAACTTGTAACGGAATGTTTTTCATATTTTAAATAATATCAGTACATTTATAATACCTATTAAATACTAAAATACGTTACATCTACACGTAAATACTTCGTAAATATAAACGTACAATAGATGGCATTAGAGAACATTTTCTGATGCAGCCATATTTTGTTTAACTAACAAAAACAGTGGTGTTATCTGTGTCAATGTGTATGAATGAAAAAAAAATTGCCGCGTTATTTTAGTAGTTATCAACTGTTTACTTAAACGGACGCGTGTATTTGTTAGTTTTGTGAGATTGTTTCGCTACTAAAAACATTTGTACATCATGGCTCCTAATGGGGATCGATGTTATAATCCGTTTAATTTACCTGTACATAGAAAAACTAAAGACTTGAGGAAGTCATCGCAAGTGTTAGCAACGAAGTGGTCAATTACAAAAAAAAAACGTATATGTTTGTAAACACTGTAGAGAACGTCTTGCTAGTGAAGAACTGTTAATTATTAGTGACAATGTGGTCCAATGCAGCCAAGCAAGCCAATCGTCAGTCCAAAATTCACAAGAATTACAGGGTTCATGTTATTTTCCGGAAGATAATACGCTTACGAAGTCGACACAGACAGACGATGTAATATACAATGAAATACTTTTACAATTAAAAGAGAAGTTTAATTACACTTCCACGTCTGTTTCTGTGAAAACGATGATTCTTACTTTAGCACCTAAATCATGGAGCGTAAACAAGCTTGCTGATGAATTTCATACTTCTAGACGGCAAGCAAAAAAAGCCAAGGAACTGGTTGAGCAGATCGGTATTTTATCATCACCTAATCCACGGGAGGGCCACAAATTAACATCGAAAGTTATAGATCTAGTAAAACATTTTATCTTAGAGAAGATAACACTAGAATAATGCCTGGGAAAAAAGACTTTGTGTCTGTTAAGTTACAGGATGGCAAAAGAGTTCATCTACAAAAACAGCTATTAATGTGTAACATCAATGAATTGTAACAACAGTTTAAATTGGAATACTTTGACACAAAAGTAGGCCTCTCAAAATTTTTTTCATTGCGTCCTAAGCAGTGCATTTTTGCTGGTGATTCGGGTACTCATTTAGTCTGCTTGTGTATTTACCATCAAAATGTAAAATTGATGCTAATTGGAGGTAATATTCCATCGCTTACTTCCGAGTCTGCTATCTCCCTAACATCGTACAAGCATTGCTTACAAAAGATGATGTGTCCAGATCCGACACCAACTTAACATCGCCACTGAACGAACAATGCCGTAGTTGCCCTGGCCTTGACGGAATTCGAGAGCACTTAAGAAATATATTTGACGAAAATCAAGTGACTAGTGTGCAGTTTGATACATGGGTTGGTACTCGTATAGACCGTTTCACAATCGCCACTCAATTCCTTCCATCTGATGATTTTGTTGACAGTCTTTGCTCAGCATTAGACACTTTGAAACCCCACGTTTATACAGCAGATCAGCAAGCTCGGTATTTTAAATTATTAAGAGTCGATTTTGGAGGGTGACATTATTATTCAGTGCGATTTTGCTGAAAACTACAGCTTTGTGGTTCAAGACGCTGTCCAGTCATTTCACTGGAATAACGACCAGACTTCTCTCCTGACGTCAGTATATTATTACAAAAAAGAGCAAGATTTGAAACACGGAAGTATTGTAGTGGTATCGGATGACCTAAAACATGACACTGCAACGTTTTATGCCTTCCAAAAAATTTTGCATGAACATCTTCAAGAAAAGAGCATATCAACTAAGAAATATATTTATATTACTGATGGTGCACTCCAGCACTTCAAAAAAAGGTTTAATTTCATTAACCTTTTTTATTTTAAACACGATTTCGGGTCCGAAGCAGAATTTCATTTTCATGCCACTTCTCATGGCAAAGGGCCATGTGATGGACTTGGGGGCAACTTAAAACGTTTGGCGACTAGAGCTTGTCTACAGTCGGTGTCAAACAAAGCCATCACCACACCTGAGCTTTTGTAAGAATGGGCGAGAAAATTAATGCCCCAAACGCACATTTTATATGCTCCAAAAAAGGACATTGAAAAAAACAGATTGTTTTTAAAGAGCAGACAATACCAGGCACAAAAAATATCATGCCTTCATTCCCACTACTACTGGTATTATGATAAAACGTACGAGTAACAGTGAAGCATTTAAAATTGTAAAAATTTGTAAATAAATCTTTACTTAAGATACCATTGTGATAAGACCTGGAACATAGACCAACTGGCGATCACCAGCATATGTACTAACCTCTCGTAGTTGGCCTCCATAGAGCGCTGCCGCTCGCGCTGCTGGCGATCCCGCGCGATAGGGTCCAGCACCAGCCGCTTGAGCACTAGCCACGATACCAGCGGCACTGCCGTCGCATAGAACACCGGCGAGGGCATTACTTCCTCGCACAGGTGGATTGGAATCACTATGGTTTGTGAGGAGCACGACCACCTAGAGGATTTTTAAAAATAAGTCAACAATAGCACTAATTTTAGTTAGTAGAGCACTGCGTGCGGTGACGTCACGTGATTAATGTGAGATTTCACTCGGGCATCCGCATCACAGTGCTGTTACGTCAAATGTTACTTCACCCTTCCTGCACCACTCCCTACTACAGGAACCTAATAGACTATGCGCTTCACCAGAAGTATACCGTTTGTGACGATTTAAAGAAATAATATACATATTCAAGGAGATGATGATCATACATGGGTACCTGGTCCCAAACTTGGTTTCCCTGTAACAAACTTGTTAGACACACGAATGTTTTCCGTAGACAGGGATCGGGAACCCACGGACCGTAGCCCGGAAGGCAGGAGCGCTGACGGTCCAGTCAATAATAATAATAAGTCAACTAATGTACCGTATGTGTACGAGACAATAAATTAAAATAAAACGCTGGTATCAGTAGGATCAACTACCTCAGTCTTGGGCATCATCTTTACTTAATGGTAAGTCTAAAGCGTCGGTGGCTCAACCGGTAACGACTCGGTTCTTCTAACCAGAGGTACCGGGTTCAAATCTGGACGGCCAATGTACCAATGAGTTTTTCAATAACTTACGTACATATAATTACCGATTGCTTTAACGGTGAAGGAAAACATCGTGAGGAAACCTGCACACGCCTGCGAAGAAACTCGCAGGTTGTGTGTGAAGTCGACCAACCCGCACTGGGCCCGCGTGGTCGACTAAGGCCTGATCGCCCTAATTCAGGGTAGGCTCGAGCCCCTCGGTGGGGACGTATATGAGCTAACATGATGAAGTCTTGATGATGTCAAAACTACCAACAATCACCAACACAATGGGGAACATGTTATATAACCAGAAGTATTCACATAAATGCTGTTAACATCCGTTGTGGGTTTAGAAACCATACCGAGTCCGTTAATGTTGCACTTCGCTCGTAAACGGACGCTCGTCCTCTGAATAGGAAGCTGTGCGCTAGTCACTGCACCACAGAGGCAGTTAATTCATTACATAATGTTAAATTATACCTGGAGTTATACGGTCAGATTCTTTTGCTACAAATAAACACATTGTATGGCCCTTGACTCTTCATCATCATCAACATATCAGTCGAAAGAGGTCAACGGCCTCTCCCAAGAATTTTCGCAACGGCCGGTCCTGCGCTGCCAGCATCCAGCGGCTTTCTGCAACTTTCACCAGGTAGTCAGTCGACCTAGTGGGAGGTTACCTATAGGAACGTTTTCCGGTACGCGGTCGCCACTCAAGAATTTAACGTAAACTAAATAGAGTAGTAATTACTACCAAGGGGTTAATGAAGCTCACTTGAGTTTCAGCATGACACCGCTTGGCACGCCCAGCATAACGGCCGCGGACACGCTGCTATTTTGTGACACTTTCTTCTCGGCTCCATACTCAGCTATTGCCCCGAATGTACCCAATCTGGAAATTGACCACTTTTAGACCAATGTTTTCGTCGTTAACAACCCATTAACAACCCCACTGCTGGGGAACATGCGTCTTCGTGTGTCGCACGTGGGTCAAGTACGAGTTAGTGAAGTTTATAGGGCTAGTGGCGCTCCACTGTCAGAAGTTTTTCAAGTCACCATCACCAACAACCGGCACCAATGGCTTAAAGTGCCTTGCGAGGCACGGAAACGATCGAGAAAAATGCCACTATCAAACACATCCCGGTAATGACCGTGCTTCAGGCCAGTTAACTTAGGGTAGTCCACGCTACCCAACTACGCAAGTCACACTGAACTACGGCCGCTTCGGAGCAAAAGAAATCACAAAAATCAAGTTTTTGTTCATAGTAAAAAGCGGCCTGATGGAAAATGGCTTATGCCGCCAGTAAACACATTTGACACCAGGCGCACAGTATGACTATAGTCCTTATACCTACTGTGCCAGTGGAGATATCAGTGTTTTGCCGACCCTCGCGGACTATGGCGATATCTCGTTGGCTGTTTCGCGCCACAACACAGCAAGCTGCTTGGCGACAGACATAAACCCAGCTAGTCCTTGTATAAAATATCCCACCATACCAATAGTAAAGTTCTTCGAAAAATATTGCGCCGGTAAATTATATTTTAAATGTTTCGTTTTTTATGACTGTATACGAGGGTGCGGCAAGTGGGTCGAGGGTGGTCGAGGGTGGACTACAGTTTTTCTTAGATCCCTCGGGAACTGCGAATTTTTACAGAAAATGTACCCTATGTTTTTGTCCAGTCTTTACATTAGTTCTATGTAAAAATTCAGAAAAATTGGTAAATGTTCAGTCGTTTAGGCGTAAAAGTGGAATAAACCATAACAAACATCCATACTTTCGCGTTTGATATTAGTGAGACTTTCGCGTTTATAATATTAGTGAGACTTTCGCTAAGCCAGGGTTAAACTTAAGACAAAAAAATATTGTAAGTAGATCTTATGGTGAATTGTGCAATGAGTATTGCAACATTCAATAACAATATCTTTATACTTTCTAGATAACTTACTTGAACGCGAGCCTTAGTTTCATATCATGCTGCGGGAGCTTCCTCATGATGCTAATTGATATAAAGGAATGCGGGTTGCCAATTTGCAAGGCAGTGTTGGTGTGGTATTTTTCCGAGTCGCGTACGTATATCGACGTCATAGAGGACCCGCCGTTGCCGCCCGTGCGGTAAGTCAGATAGCCTACCGAGTGGGCATCCAGTTGTAATGCCAATGCTGGAACAAATTTGTAAGATATAAGTAAAAATAAGTGCAGACTCCTCCTCCTCTAGGGTATTTCTAGCCGAGTCTGTTGTCTATTTAACCATAGGCGCCAAAGCTACAATTATGACACACTTGGTACCAGGCGAAGTGGCAACAGCGCTTCCAGCACAGTCAGCTAGAGTTTAGTGCGGCGAGAAGAGAAAACATCGGAAAATCTGTGAATTGTCGAGGACTGCTTCCTGCATTGCTGTAATTAGAGGTATGTCTTGAAGTTCTCGATTGGCGACCAGGTAGCACAGGCAGACCTCCCACTCGGTGGACCGAAGACCTGGTGAAGGTTGCAGGAAGCCGCTGGATGCGGGCAGTGCTCCTGCGCTCATTTTATAAATCCATGGGGGAAGCCTTTATCCAGCAGTGGACGTCTTTTGGCTGATTAATGATGATGATGATGATATTATGACATCCACCAAAAAAAACCTGGATTGCACCACGATACCACCAGTGGTCAGTAAACCAAAGCGCATTGTCATAAGCGTTCAGCGAGTTTTTTGCTAAACATTGTATAATAAAATTGTATTAGTATGCGTAAACTGTGAACATGCCAACTTTAGTTTATTGACCTGTAACTATGGTCTATGACAGTCACTGATACGTACAGTTTAGTTTTTGTAACTTGAGCTTTGCGTAGTTTCCTTATTTTCATAAAACTTCACTTACCAAACAGGGATTGATAAGAATAAAATAGAATAGAATAAATGTTTATTCAGTGATAAGTACACACAAGTGAAATATTGCGTAGTTTTTTAAAATACAATAGTCAGAAAACAAGCACAATAAAAACTTACTTGAAACGAGACTAGGAGATATTCCTCTTGGGGTGAATTGTAACACGGTACCGCAGTTTAGAAACATTAATCGAGATAATGTCCTAAATATTTTAAAGCCTACCAGTGGGCCATTACCTATACCAAATTCACATTCCGTCCATCCTTTCTCTGAACTTAAATGTCTGTTGCATAAGTTTACTGAACCAGTGCCTGTAAAATAAACAGTAAAAAAATTATTTGCTGTCTAAAATTTTTGAATCTTGATATAATATAAAGAAGACGGCTTACTGTCCATACAAAATTTACCCAGCCCTGGCTCAAAAAATCTCAAGTTATTCACTACTATAAGTAAAAAAAAATATATTTAATTTTGGTGGCTTTCATGTATTTTTCTACTCCCATTTGGTTACATAACCTCAAATCATATCACTAAAGTATTCATTCATACAAGTCGTTTTACAATGGTATCGATTCGGTTTTGCACAAATCAACTAAACTAAACTAAAATTAGGTTAAGATGTGTCAAAATTACGTTTGCTATTCGAACAAAACTCGACTTATCTGAAAGATCTAAACTAAAATAGAACTAAATTAAGTTTAGAACGCCATTTTGCTATTCGGAACAACCATTGCTATTCGGAACGACCATATTTTAGATGTGTCAAACTAAAATTGAACCAATTTTAATCGCGACCTAATTTGGTGCAAAGGTTGATCACCAAAATAGGTCCTGGAAAACCACAAAAGTGCAAATTTTGTGATGAATACCTAAGTAAAGTGATGGTATAAACCCTAATAAGTACTCCAGTACACGCTATCTTTAACTTGAGGGTCTCATGATAACCAGGTTGCTGGTCGACAGCTCTATAAAACATTCAAAGCTAGAAGTTTGGCGTTTGGACCAAGATGCATCAGCACACTGCGCGACTCTGACCGAATGAATTCTGATCTGAGGGTTTTACTCTAATGATGATAACCAGGTCAATAAACCAGGTTGAAAGACGTCTGGTCATATGTCTTTCCAACTTACAGTTTTGGCAGGCTTAGTAAGCCATCGATTGCCAATCTGGTCATCATCAGACCTATAATTTCTCCAGATTCTGACAATACACAATGCCCCGATGCACTTTTAGCCAACTTCAAACTCCTAAAGATTTCACTCAAAAATACTTGCTGCCAAGCCAAAAAAAAAAAAACTTTTTATATAAATGTTTCATAAATTACATTCGTAGAATCGTAGCATAAATAACATATGCAACAGAGACAACGCTTTAGAATTTTTTCTCTTTTTTTCTCTTGTATACTCAGCTTAACTTCGTGGCATAAACGAGCACTCATGTTACAATGGCTCTCATTACTTGTCAGTGGCATAAATAACTATTTTTTTCACTTTTTCAAAGTTTCTCGTCATGAGTGGTTATTGTATATAACAACGTGTTATAATAACATAAATTGATTTATATTATAACTCATAACGACGAAAAACTTGGATGAATAAAGTAAAAAAAATGCATTTTTCCTTGATAAAACCAATAGCCGCTATGAAATCCATCGTAATGTAATTTTAAAAATATATGTTTTTTTCTACTCTTACCAGTGAATAACTTCAGATACAATTTTTCGCGCCGGGCGTTTTATGAAATTTTTGGATCAAGTTTGAACCATCTTCAATAAAAATATAGATATCAGTTTAATTTTCCTTTTCTGATGTACATTGTAGTACAAGTTACAAAGGCATGAAAAAATCACCTATTCCATTTTGTGTAGATATGTTTCCCGATAAAGTCATTGTATTTCTTAGTGTAACTGGAGCATCAATTGATTGCTGGATAGTCATGCCCGATACTTCGATATTTGGTATAATAGTTGCGTCTTCCCTGGAAACAATATAACAAGGTAATAAACAAAGTGCAAAGATAAACTGCAATAGGAAACCGATCATTAGCATCCGATATGACTCCGTAGCCTAGGATGATTTATTAAATTCGGTCAGAACGCAGTTAAATAAAATTACGTATACAAAATGCGTGTGAGATTTACAATACTTCTTACTAGGTTAGCCATATCTTAGGCCGCGGTTTCGATGATAGCGGCGCGTTCAATGGAGCCGACTTTCCGGCAGCGGGCGTCCGCTGCCGCCCTGCAGCCCGCTGTTATCGAGACCGCGGCCTAAACTTATCTAGGTATAATAATTTTCGAAAAACCTAAAAACTTTTAAGTACAAGGTTTAATTTAAAAAGAGTGTTATTTATTTCGTATTCTTCTCAGCAAACCCTTTCATTTGAAACACATATCATGGTTTTGCAAAAAAAACTGATCCGCCATCCTTGGGAGTTTGCCATATTGGATCTAGAATGACATATTTAGCTAACCACGCATTGTGCTCCAAACTTAACGCGTGCCAAATTTCAGCTCAAATTGTCCGAAACTAACATGCAAGCTAATATAAAGCTTTTAAATTTAGAAAAGAAGAAAATCTTTGTTTTCCACTGCTTGTAAACAAAATGCTTAAATCTACTCACAAGATTTCATATTCATCGTAATACTTCATAAACATGTCCGTAGCATTGATAGACAGTGTGATTGTGCCTCTGGGATTTGCACTCTGCTGAAGTCTCCTCTCCTCTCGTTCTCTCTTTAGCCTGCAGAATTAAAATAAATATTTTAAAAAACTACTACCTGGTCAAGTTACTACGTTTCTCACTGGAATGCACCTCAGAAAAAATTGAAATCTGATAAAAAATTGTTTTCAGAAAACCGTTTTTAAGGTTCCATATTAATTTTAAAAGACCTATTCAATAATACTCTACGTAAAGGGGTGCATTCAAATGCATGGAAATGTACGGTGCGGGAGGTACTCCTAAATAATACAAAATGTTTTTATTCAAAATTATATTAAAGAAACTAATTTTGCACCAAATTTGAAGCAAATTGATTCAAAATGTATAAATATAAGTGTGAATGTTGATAATGGATGAACAGACAAAACAATCTTAAAAGGTTTCCTCAAAGGGACTATTTAACCTTGACCCGTGAAGTATGTGGTAAAGAAATGTTACACATAGAATGTGGCGGAGTGTGACGTAACTGAATATTAATGTTCTATCATCAGGTGAAATGTAAATGAATACTGTTCTTAATCTGTATTTTTTTTATCTAAAAAGCATTAAGACATTTATACCTATATATTTTAGTATAATTTTTTCTATATTTCTTTGCAAATTAGCCTAATTAGAAACAAAAGTTTAAGGTTTCAGATTATCGACAAAAGCATCGAAATTTATTATATATTGTACATAAATCAACTTAAAACGAAAATTAAATGAAATGTATTAAAAACACCTAAAAATTATCTATAGTATAAATAATAATTTTTGTTTTCAGATTTTATTATTTTTAATAAGAACTTCTTTTCAACCAGAGTGGCATGAATCACTGTGATCAGGCCACTGTCCTATACTCCAGCTGCTGGAAAGGCAAGTGTTGCGGGATCAATACTTCAAAAAATATACACTTTTCATTGATGGCGGGAGTAGCCGGGGTATAACATATGCCGCAACATGCTTGCCAGGTTAAAAATTTCAATAGAGCTTTTGCACACTGTAACAGTGCATAAATGTGACATCATCAACCTTCATGCCTAGTTTGGTTGGCTGAGTAGTATTTGGCATGTTCATCTTAAATTTACGGTTCTTATAAATAGAGGTACGCATGTTCCGAATTGTGGGAGCTTTTTACTAGGTAGCCCAAAAATACCCAATTTATTTTTAAAATATTCTTATTAATGTTTATTTAATAATAATGAAATTGTAATGATTTTAAATTTTCTTAAATTAAAAACTACAGTATGTATGCCAATAACAGACAGATGGGGGCAGTGCAGGACCAGTCATTGTGGAACTTCTTGGGGGAGGCCTTTGTCCAGCAGTGGATAGCTTTCTGCTAATATGATGATGAACGTAAAAAAATTGCAGAAGCTCATGCAAGTGGAGAAATTTTCAGAAACATACCTTTCATATTCCTCTCTGATTTCCCTCGGAGTGCGGGTTCGGAAAATGACTTCCCAGCCATCAACCTCAAGGCCACGCTTACCTGAAAGGCAAAATAAATTTTGGTCAGTTATTTGTTTTGTATACGTCATCAGAATTTTTCGTTCCCAAATGAAACATGTATAACATTTAATGACAAATGTAGATAACTTCAAAACCAGATAGCAGCTTTGGATGTTATACATGATGAGCAGCTTAGCTAATCATTATTTAAATGTACACTGCTCAAGATTGTCTAGGGATGTACCACTTGTGTTTTTTTGAAAAGCTTTAAAAAATACTTTAGGATAGAAACATTCAAGATGGGTAAGAGTTAGGTATAGTAAGACCTCGATAATCTGGTCCCGCTGAAATCTGATGATCTCGGTAATCCAGACAGACCATGTGGACTAACTTTTTAAGAGCTGATTAAAATTAATGTTTATGTCCTCGTAAGTGCTTAATTACTGTCAATCAATTATTATTAAAATTAAGATTTTGTATTTAAAAGTGTCTTTCACTAGGAACTTATCCTGACACCTTGATAATCCATCAGAGCCTGCTTTTTATCCCATCCAGATTATCGAGGCCCTACTGTTTTTACCATTTATTATTACTCTCACTATGGTTTTCACATGAAATGAATGACAGAAACTGCCAATGTTATGTTTACATTTTTAGTTGAAGATAGCAAAAAATTTAAATTTTTTAGACCAAATTGTATTTACCGTTTCAGTTCTTGTACCTAACTGAATTTTGTATAAAGCAGTTAGCGTAAGTACAATTGTAGAAGCGTTAGTACAAATTTATAGACAAATAAAATAGTTTTTCACAAATTTCTTGTTATCTGTTCCATTCTTTTAAAAACAATAACAACAGCAACAGCTAATTCATTTATAAAAACTGAGAGAGTAAATATAGAACTTCATCATCATCATCATCATATCAGCCTAAAGACGTCCACTGCTGGACAAAGGTTTCCCCTAAGGATTTCCACAATGACCGGTACTGCGCTGCCCGCATCTAGCAGTTACCGGTGACCTTCAGCAGGTTGTCAGTCCACTGTGCGGGAGGCCTGCCTGCACTACGTCTTCCGGTGCATACTTACAATGTTAATAATTTCTAACCGACACATGGCTTAGGTAATTTTTACAGCTTTTCAAAAAACAAACTTTTGTTTGAATAATGTTGAGCAGCATACTTTTGATATTTTTACATATGTACCCAAAGTATCATAAATGGCTCTCTTGTGTGAATCTGACAAGACTTCGTAAGCTTCTTTCACTTTGTTGAATATCTGTTCGGCCCACTTCTGTTTGTTCGGGTCCAGGCTGTGTTTGTCTGGATGGAACATGCGTGAGAATCGACGGTATGCACTGTTTATTTCCTCCGGTGTTGCCTGGGTAAACGTTAAGTCGCATCAATGCAGTTTAGGAAAGACAAAAAAGGTAATAAAGATCCAAAGATAGGAGATATAATACAACAGAAATGTATATTCTTATAATGCTAATACAAGCAATCCCAATAAAGCTTTAAGAACATTATGAAATATGGATAATGCAGAATTCCTAAGGCAAATCAAGAGTATTACTAAGCATCTTTGACTTCTACAATTCCGCATGAATATGTAGGTATTGCATCAATAAACTGCTCATAACCTACAAATCTGTTAGTTTAAAAAAAATCTTAAAAGACAAAATTAAATCTAAACGACGTATATAACAAACAAATTATAAGATTTTCTAGTTTTATGCTTCAATGTGCTATTTAGCAGGAATATTTACGTCGTTATATAATAAGTAAAATGCAAAAAATACACCAAGTGATGAAATACAACATGTGAGTATTTACCGTTTTAGATACATTTAGTAACTGGTAATAATTTTCTTCTAATAAAATATTTTCTCCTTCTTCATCCATTTTTGGGTAATAAATTCTGGGAATTTTTATTTATCTAAAAAACGAGACTGCCCGTTCAAAGGTAGAATTTTTTAATTCTTTTTTACCGCCACATGTCAGTGGTGTCGCTGTTGTCGCTACGAACCTACGGAAGAAAAAAGTTATTATTGTTTTTGTTAATTTTAAAGATGGTAACACATTAAAAGGGCCGGAGCAGTCGACAGGCAGCCGCTGTTCGATAGTGGCGGCCAAGATGACCTATTAATACCAGCGTAAAGCGCATCTTTACCCTCACCTTCCCCCGCTAACATCAACGTCCGTGCTCATGGTGCTCATGTTAGTGATCGATCATGTATCGTCGATTGTCACCGTGACCTGTGTAAAATTATAATGAAGATAAAAATGCAATTTATTGTATTTTTCAATGATTGACGCGTAGAAAATGTTTAGAAAAAGCAGAAGGTCAAAAAAATTGATCGTATTCATAGTTTCCTTGTTACGAAACCGGGAACAAAATGATTTCTGCGTAGGTTTTCTAGGCAAATATGACGAAGCTGTTTAAAAGTAAATATTACAACAATTACATAGAAAGAACACTCAAAAGATGCCAGTGAGGCAAGGAATTGAAAAGCTTCTACCTCCGATTCACTGGATCCACTGACGACAATGGAATGTTATCCCTTTCGGACCGTCGCGTCGCTTACATCTTAAGTAATTTGGGGTCGTAAATTACGAATTTTCCATTTTCTGGGTTTTCCGACGCCATCTTGGAAAATTTGCATACCAACATTTGTATCAGGCTGGGCCGACGCACAATTGCATTAATTCCAAAAAAAATCATATCGAGTAAAGTACAAACTGGTTTAGTTTGTATACCAGTTTTGGTCATATAGTACAAGTTCGTGGTCAAATTAAATTGTCTAAAGAGATCTACCGCTCAAAGTATTCTGCCAGTGTGCAAATATCCAGTATGAACAGTGTCTTGTGGGATGAGATTACTATTGAAGCGTTTCTTCTGCCACGTATAGCGACTCAGAGGAATGTTGTCATTGTCGCTTCTACTAAGTCAACTTCACTTTTTATTGAAGAACAAAGCTCAGAAGTGCAACGTCTTCATCAGGTTGGACGTCCAAATCTTCTACCTTATCATCATCGCCGTCGTCCCCAGAATCAGTCAGCATTCCTGCGATAGCAGCATCATTTATAATGCCACCCATTTTTTGTAAACTCTGATAACATGAACTTTATTTAAATTCTAAGCAAGCGTATTAGGTTGAGTAGGACCCAGCTTGATTTAATTGTGTTACAAAAGTCCGTTCAGCCGTTACGTTAAAACTTATGTTTGCGAAACTTAACTATTAACTTAAAAATGTCCTATAATTAACTATATTAATAATCAGTAAAACTTAATTCATTGTACTTACAGAACAAATTAATTGCGATCTTTACTTCCGCCAAATCGGGGAGCGCGATTCTTTTTTGAACTGAACAGGTTAGCACCTGTCAACCGATTATCCGACGGATGAAATTTACGCGAGAGCTGGACGAAAGCTACCCGCACAATCGTACGACACTAGGCCCGTCCAGTACAAACATAAAACTAATGAGATAAACTTGAATTTGTAACCTGCACAACTGTATTGGAGAGATTCTGGGAATACAAGTATTGTAGGCATTATAAAATAAAGTATTGTGGAATAAGGGTTTTCCCAATCAAGAAAAACCAGATAAGTAGGTCTTGTTTTTTAGGTTTTTACTTTTTTTTAATGGTTTGTTTAGATTTTGTACTTTCTTGATTCATCATCATCATCATCTCAGTCGAAGTACGTCCACCTGCTGGACATCGGCCTCCCCCAAGGATTACCACGACGAACGGTTGTGCGCTGACCGCATCCCACGGCTTCCCGCGACTTTCACCTGGTCATCGGTCCACCGAGTGGGAGGCCTGCCTACGCTACGTTTTCCGGTGCGCGGACGCCACTCGAGAACTTTACTACCCCAACGGCCATCTGTTCTACGAGCTATATGCCCCGCCCACTGCCACTAAAGTTTAGCAATTCTGAGAGCTACGAGTATGTTGGTTACTTTGGTTCTTCTACGGATTTCCTCGTTTCCGATTCAATCACGCAGAGAAACTCCGAGCATAGCACGCTCCATTGCCCTTTTTGTTCCATTTTCTTGATTAAGACAAGGTATCTATGAGTACCCATAGGTACTAACGTTAGTAGGTTACATTGGCTTCAAGATTTCAAAATGTTTATTCAAAATAGGTGCATGTTACACTTTTTCTGATAGTCATTAAGATAGCGATTGCATCACATTAATGCTAGATTGTGAAATAACTATAAACAAGCAATCATCAGTTAATAATGTCAATAAAATTATTGATATAAAACAAATAATGTCATTTGGACACACATAAAAGACATTCTGAAATAGTAGAGATAAAGGATTCCAATGAAGTGACTGCCTTTTTTTGGAGTCAGAGTTAAATAAGTATTGTAGGCGTGATGTTAAATTTTTTTCGTGTCTTCTCCTTTAAATTTTTACGTATAGATTTTCGTTTCCAGTTTCCAAATGAGATTGCATTGCTAGTCCGTTGAAGGGTTATGACGTATGACTGTCACTTCCAGTCTTTGAAGTTTGAACGAAACTTCGAACTTTAAGTTCATTCTACTTCGCTTAATAGTTTCGTTAGCAGACACTCGTGATATTTGTTTAGTTTGCAGTTTTTTTTTGGGATTGTCTGGGTATTTTTCTGTGTCTTTTAACACAAGTTGTTTTTTTAGACGTAAAGGCAATATATCTGACTTTTTTTGTAGTTTTCGATGGCCTGACTTTAGATTTTTGTTCTTCGTTCGAGCGTCGGGTCCGACTTACTCAGGAGAGGTTAGGTCATCATCCTAACAGTCGTGTAGTGTCTTGTCGTATTGGATGCAAGTGCGCGAATATCCCCAGAGGTTTTTTTTTATCACGGCGACATCCTTTCTTTGACACGCGGCGGCACGTGCTTTTTCTGTTACAAAAGTTTAAACGAAACATTATGTATTTTTTTCTTGAAAGTTAAAAATTATTTTATATCATTTAAACACCATTATTATCGTTAGTAAATAAATTATTTAATATAGAATAACAAAGGATGCAATTATTTAGTAAGCACTATCAATAAATTGTTATTGTTAAGTGAAGTAATTTATTTAATGGGGATGGTGGATAATGGATTGTAATAGGTGTAAATTATTACACCCATTACTCCCCAACATGTCTCGGAAAACAATTTATGATAACAGCTATTTTTAAATTCTTGATATTTGACAAAAAAGTGTGTATGTCAGCTCCGACGCATGACTGGAGTTTACTACTTAATTACGATTGTCTAAACAGGCACAAAACAGGGCTTGACTTTGGTTTTAAGTTTACTCTGCACAGTTTTTATAAATGATGATTCCAATTTCCAGCCTCTTTTCATAGCTGATGTGTCAGGTATTTTAGCTCCCATGATCGCAGCTACTAATGATCCATCTAGTGTTTGGCAGCGACTAACCTCATATGCATTGGATGCGGTTTTACGAGCATATCTTAGGTCATACCATAAAGTGCTCTTACATTGGTTTCCAGTTGACTTTCTAATTAAATCAAGAGCATTTTTGTTAAGTTTCTCTTGTAATGTTGCTAGTAATTTGTTGGTATCATTCTTTATATCATCACTCGTTTGATTAAGGAAATGATGAAGTGAAAATTGTCAAACCTCATTGTGTTTAAAGTCGTTCTGATACTTCAACAGTTCACAATTCATAATTTTCTTCTTTTTTGCTTCTTGAAGAAACCCGTGGAAAAGGTCTGTGCTGGTTTTATGATGTCGAGCTGTATTTTTGCAAATTTGATCTACAGTGACATATTTCATTGTAGTCCCTACTCTCGAGGGGATGGGTTTTTTCCAGTAACATTCAACCTCGGTGCAGGAAGGTTTTTCACTGCGACGATGGGTCCACATTAAAAATGCCACTGCATGCTTACAACCACCAGCTGAAGCTGCACAGTCCAAGCACTGGCAACTGTCGATTTCACCTTTAGTTTCGTCTATCACCATAGTGACTTTGTATGAACTAGCCCTCACTCTGCACTCGGGGCAGATCTTGCAATTGAGTGTGCAAAGTCCTGATCCACGACGTAGTTGCACGTACCCAATAGTATCGTCACCATAAGATTATCGTGCAGCCCTGAAAATGCAAACTAATTACTTACTGTAAACACAATTTATTCTTTATAACCTAAAAAACTTGAAAGAAATACTATTATTTCGCTTTCGAAGGATTAAGGTTACTTACGTAGGTGGTGTTATATTATTTTATAGTACTTACATTGCTGTTTTTATATTTCTCAGCTCTGCAGAACTAAAATCGGGGTAATTTTTGAAGAACATTCCAACCATAATTGCGTCCATTTTGGGCAAGTTTCTGCTATCTGCTTTCACAAAATTGACATCCATGGTGGAGTGGAATGCTAAATTATACGATGGAAATTGTAAAATATCACAAATTTCTACTATAATATTTTAAAATCTTATTTAAACAGATCAAAAATCGTAAGACTGCAACAATGCCAGATCTGATTACTGTGTTGAGAAGTCATCTTAGATTCAGCCAAACCTGACTGTTTTGTATCACGTGACATATTTTAGAGGTGCGCACAATATGTAAATGTAAACGTAACGCGATCACAGGATTTTAATCCTCATATTTTTTTCATACCGGGCGCCTTATATGAAAGTCGATTCTTAAGGAATAAACTCCAAAAATAAGCGTTTGTGTTTTTCGACTGTAACGATTTAGAGATCTTCAAGGCGAAAGTAAATAGGCAATCTTTGAGTTTACGTGTACCATCCTCGATTACATCCTCACTTTTCATCAGGTGTAATGTAGTCAAACGCACCCAAATCTTTAAGAAATAAAACACATTATACAGGGTGTAAAAAGACCTCTCTCGGAAACTTTAGGGGGATTAAGTAGGCCCTATATGGAGTTAAAATACTAATTTCTTAAAAAAAAACTATTTTTAAACATTTGTTCTATTTTAAACGTGCGCGTAATGAAATGCATGCAATACGATGCCCGCCACTGGTCGTCAATGTACCACGCAGCCGTGCACACAAATGCGCCTTATTAATTGCTCGCTTGCTATTCGATCGGCATTCTTTGTCTTACAGTCTGTAAGACGAAGAATCCCCATTAAAATCTCAAGTTCAATTTTTTGCCACTACAATATCTTCTTACTCCTTTGTCCCTTGCTGCCGCTCGATCCTCAGTTGCTCGAAAGTAAAATTGAATTTTTTCAAACATTAAAAATAACAAAATTTATTTATTTATCACCATGGCGGCGTGTTAGTTACTTACGAAACATTAATTTTACTTATCTACCATAATGGGTCTGACAAACGTTTTTAACTTTATATGCCAAATAAATCTATCTACCAAAAATAACGAGAAAAACTGTGTTTTTACTTTTTTCATATCTTAAAAAATGGCTGAGAACCAAGTGCGTATTTCTGGCCGAAGGTTTTTAAAAACGTGGGTGGGCGCTCACTAGCTGATGACGTCACAGCCTCGGTCATTCAACAGTCGCGCTCTCGTTCGCACGCCGCTGCGCAGTAAAAATCAAAAGTATAAAGTTCCTGTGGTAAGAATTGAAAAAAAAATACTGTATTGTGCCTCAGTGCTTCAATTCAACAGTTAAAATACCTGACAAACTCTTTTTTTTATGTGCCCGCGGACTCAAAAATGAGGAAAAAGTGGATGACAGCCGTAAAAAGATGTAGTAGGTCCTAAAAGTAAACCGCACTGCTACGAAGACCTTTTCGATGTAAGTGTTTATTAAATAGTAAGTTTATCCTTCTTCTCTACTTATCCTTGCCACATTTGACTTACTTAACCTACCTACTTGTCTACTTTTGATTGTTTAAATAGGTATCTTGCCTACTGCCTAGTACCTATGTAAATAACCTTGACGAAATACTAATATATTAGAAGATAAATAAAGTGCTTGCATACTGAAATGCTCAATAATACGATTTTATGAATCATTAAGTATGTTTTCACTGAACTTCCTATTATCATCATCATATCAGCCGAAGGACGTCTACTGCTGGACATATGCCTCCCTCAAGGATTTCGACGACGACCGGTTCTGCGCTGCAAGCATCCAGCGGCTTCCCGCGACCTTCACCAGGTCTTACCTATGAACTACCTATATTATATATAACCTAAAAACCTGCTGATCCGCGCACGTGACAGCTCAAGTTAGACTGGTCCACATGTAAAAAAAACACGAAAGCTTACCTACCTGCCGCACGCGACGCGATTTTGATTGCGAGCACCAACCTACCTAGTATTTTTTTTATCGCCACCCATAATAGGTACTAAATGAAACACACACACACTTTTTTAGGTTTAAGTTTGAACAAATAGGTACCTACCCACGAGTAGATATAAAAAAACACATAAATAATACCTGAAATCCTTAATTTTTAAGGAATAATATAGTAGGTACCTACCCACCATTGTTCTAAGTTTAAGAAATAAATGATGATAATTTGTAAAGGAATGAGAAAAGGGAATTCGAAAAAAACAAAAGATTTAAAATACTATTAACTTAGGTTCCTTTGTTCGTCTCTCGGCAATGAAAAAAAAGACAAATTTTCATTTGTCTTTTGACTGTGTCACCCATCCACTGCACAATAATTGCGTGGTTTCGGCATTTCGATAGTCAGAGCGGTAAATGTGACGTGCGAGCACTCAGGCGGGCTTGCGTCAACCTACTGTCCGATGTATCGTCTCCGATACGCTTAGCGGTAGGCATATAACGCGTGGCCTTGAGCAAGTGACGGACGCCTGCCTTTTTCATCTTTATTCCACGAATTTCGGCAGCTGTAAAATCCTGATTCTACATGAAATATTGTGCCACCATCAAACTATCCACTCTTGGCAGATTAACCGACTGACCTTTAAGAAAACCTTCCATTCTACACACTACACGTTTCATCATCATATCAGCTCATTTACGTCCCCACCGAGGAGCTCGAGCCTACACTGAATTAGGACGATCGGGCCTTAGTCGACCACGCGGCCCAGTGCGGGTTGGTCGACTTTACACACAACCTTCGAGTTTCTTCGCAGGTGTGTGCAGGTTTCCTCACGATGTTTTTGTTCACCGTTAAAGCAATCGGTGAGAATATGTACGTAAGTTTCGAAAAACTCATTGGTACATTGGCCGTCGGGATTTGAACCCGGCATCTTTGGTTAGGAGGACTGAGTCGTTACCGTTTGATCCACTGACGCTCAATACTCAATACTACACGTTTCACTTTAGTGTAATCCGATATAAAGGATAATTTATATTATTTCTTTGGAATAGAAGCACACCATAGGTAATAGGAAAACTAAATGAAACGAGACGTGCGTGATTTAGTATGGTCAACGCACCGGACCCCAGCACCGCGCGCGCCGTGTCGCTGTGACGTTATAGTATGAGCGCGCGTAATCTCGGAAATTCAAAAAAGGGCTTGAACTTTTCGTCGTTATATCTTTGGAAATACTGCATGTACATGATCTACGCTCCGTTTTTAGGTGTATTTGATAGTAATATTTTTACCCTTTTGTTACCTCCATTGTTGAAAAATGAAAACCATATGGGCCGTCCGTCCGCAAATTGTTCACGTTTATTTCAGTCGCATCTTACTCTCAGCTCAGATAGCTAGCCGAGCGGAGGACGTGTCACGCGTGTGTCGCTAATCCGCGATGGTCCCGTACGAGCGGAGTACGCGCTTTATTTGTTTATGATAATTTAAGTTTTAAGGTTCCGTACCCAAAGTGTTCCAACGGGATCATATTATTAAGCCTCCAGTATCCGTCTGTCTATCTGTCAGTGGGCTGTATCTCATTAACCGTAGGATAGACAGTTGAAATTTTCACGGAATGTGTATTTTTGCCGCTTTAACAAGAAATAACAAAAATAAAACCAAATTAAAGAGATAAGAAAATAGTGATTTTTTTGGCGTTTTTTGATACAGAACCTTTCATGTACCAGTCTAACTCGCACTAAGCCTATTTTTTTCATATAAGTTCGTTTTTGTAGAGAACCCTACGATACGCAAGTGGATCTTACAAGTCTGTCTGGGTAAGTTTAGCGTGCAAAGTCCATTTTTCTTTTTCTTTGTTGGTCGAAAGAATGTGTAAGTACAAGACACTAATTTGGTGTTTGTTTTGGTAGGTAATTAAATACCCAAATTCTAAAAAGCGATTTTGGTAGGACTACCTACCACCTCGTGGCGTAATGGTTAAGTCCATTAGCTTCAAAATTGATTTGTTTCCTGGTGGAGTCTAACTCGGTTTGGTTGGTGAAAGTGTATTTTCTAAGCCCGCATGGTTAGCTACCACCATCTTATCTAAGTCTTGCCACCAAACATCAATGCTAATATAATTGATGTGTTCCGGCTTAAAGGTAAGATAGTCAGTTCCCGATGCGTTCGGGAATCTAGGTATTCCAGCTTCCATTTTCGGCATCATCGTCACTTACCATCAGGTGAGATGATGCTAAGGTCTTACCAATTGTGATTAAAAAAAAGGACTTAGCTAGCAGTAAAATAACCTAGTAGGTAGTGATGTCTGGATTTTTGGCACAGTTTTTTGGGCCGAATGGTATGTAGGTAGCTAGGTAATTTGGTTTGATAACCCATACGAACAATTTTTTTGTGTGTGATGGTCTGACCTTCCCACCGTACTATATGGAAAGAAGTCCATTGTCCTCGCAGTGGGGACGCAGTGATAACTGCTGATTATAAGAAACGCCGGAGTGGCGTAATAAGGCAGGGTGTGGGTGTCAAATGACATCAAGCTTTGCTGTGACTTTTGCATAAACGTAATCTGTATCATTACTAAAAACCCCTGTTTAAGTTTCCGGAGTGTTCTTTTTTCTGTGGAACCTAAAAATAAATCAATGAGTTCTTCGTTTATTATAAGATTTGTGCTCTTCTAGATCAGAAAAGCTATCCAAGGTTAAAAAAAAGTAAAAAATTTAATAAAAAATACAGATCGGTCGTCTGTCCGGCCGTAATTTTACTTGTCTGCCGTCTGCATTGACCCGCGTCCTTATTTTGTTTCTCAAATCTGGCAACACTACAACTTGGAATAGACAACTGTTTAACTGTTTAGACTTTTTTCTGTTTTTCTCTCATCTCGCCTCGCTCACCGCGCCTCTCGAAGTTGATCAAAATGTGAATAATTGTAATTTTTTTCTCGTAATTCGACAAGTTGCCCCCACATGTAAATTAAAATATTTATTTATCGAACTAAACGTTTTGTGCAGCAAAGCTGTCAGGTAAAGTGAGATCTTTAATAGAAAATTAATTTGTCATGCGTAACTATGGATTAATATTTTGTATAGGTATGTATTAGGTAGGTACTCATTAAATGTTTGAAATCGCTATTTCAAACAAGTTGCGAAGGAATTTATGGTAATCGTATTTGGACCTCGCAGTGGACATTTAAACCTACCTACCTACGTGGTGGACTTAAATTGCACGAAATTCAAATGTATAAAAAATGGCCGTTTGTTTGTATGTAAATAATGTGATATAAAAACATATACCTCTGTTTTCACTCATCGGTATGTGTGCAGTGTTAGAGATGCACTGATAATTTCGCTAAGTGTACACCTATCTCGGACTAGGCTTTCCCCAGCCATGCAAAACAAGCTGGCTTCTTACTGGAAAGAGAATCAAATTGATGATACTATTTCTCCTGATATACCTAGCTAGTATGTCACTAATAAATTAGTTTTAATCAGTTCACTGTGTAACATTGCCTTGAATGTTTTAAGATTTTTCACACAAAACATGGTTTTTTGAAAAACAATAAAGATATCTACCTACACATGTTTGGTAGAAACATTCAAGATAGGTAGGCAATTGCTAAGTGACAAGCACCATCTCAGTTCAGGTAAATTAATTTCGTTCTATGTGATTTTTGTACAAATTTATAGAAAGTGAAAATTATGTTTTTGTTATGTAGTAAAACCCAAATTCCTGTGTTTGTAAAAACACCACTTACGGTGAAAAATGAGTTTGTTTGTATCAAATTATTTTACTAAAATCAATGCAAATTCAAACACAAAAATGTTATTATTACTATTATTTTGTTGTAATAGGCGAGCAGCTCATAGCTGATGTGCCTATATCTGTTAGTGTTTAAAAAAAAGTCTACGCTGAAGTACTCTGCACTAAATTGGATTAGTGTTTGAAATATAGCCAAATTGTAGTTTGCTGTTTTTTCCATCAAGTTTTTAATATTTGATTCATTCATTCATGCGTTAATGACACTGAAAAACTATTACATCATATCTAGGTAAATCAAGCATTTTTAAACAAAATGTTTATTTTAATATATGATGAAAAGTATCTCAAATGACTGGTAGTTATCATCCCTAATCTCTAAAACAACCTCTTAAAAATCTGTTCTAACAGTGCAAGTCTTAAATTTTTATGTTGTCAAATATTTAAAAGAAAAAAGATCATTTATTCTGTGTAAGATTCAAAATCTGTATAAGAATATAAATGTCAGGATATTTATCAAGTAGAATGCTTCGCGTAACTGCAGTTACATTTAAACCGGTCTCCGCTAATAATTGTTTTTTTACCTCAGTGCTTGACTAGTTAGGTGCCTTTAGTTATTTATTTTATTTTTAAATGATTTTGTTGTCTCTTCACAGTGGATATGAAATGTATTTGATGACTATCAAGCTCATTCGCTACAAACAATTTAATCATGAAAAGAATGGATTAGGCTTCATATAGTTTTCATGATTTAAATTGTTTCTATTGAATAAACTACACAACTGTAGATAAGTATCAAATACAATAAACAGCTTCCAGTGCTGCATTTAGTTACTAAAGTATATTGGCTACCCAACCCTGTAAGGCTGAATATTTCAAGAATCACCTACAGATCTGATATTTCAATTCTTATTGATTCACATTTTGTTTACACCAGCTTGCAGACACTAGTACGTTTTCTTTGATAATAAGGGCAATATGACACCTGTTCTACCTGTCCATACCAGACTATCCCAACTGGTAGGAAAAAAATCATTCGTACATCTTTTGGTAAATCATCTTCCCATTGTTTCATTGGCCTTCTTTTTGTAGATCATCTCCCCATCGTTTCAGTGGCCTTCCTTTTCTTCCTGTTATACCAGTATCTTGGATACTAGTATAAAAAATGTGTTACTTTTCACTATTATCATACATACAGTCGGCTTCAAAAGTATACGAAGGAATTTAAAGTTTCAAAAGACATTACTATCTGTTGTATTTATTTATTTATTTACTGTTTATTGCACACACGAACAACATAATATTATTATAGTTTCATGACTTTTAGCACTGGGATAGTATAAATACTCATTATTTTATAAGAAATATGCGAAACAACAGTGAGTAATGTCTTTTGAAACTTTTAATTCCTTTGTATACTTTGGTTGACTATACTACATATGACTGTGCTGTCTGCCTGCCGACAAGTGGAGTTCAGCAGGATGTGGCAAAATCCAAAATATTTTTTTTTATCTTCAGATCATTGATAATTCCCACCTTTGTTGCTTTGACTAGGTTGGCAGGCTACCTAGTGTGTGCTCTCAACTTTGCATCCCTCATCTCATCTACCTCAAGCATGTATGTAGTCATAACTTCCATACAATAATTGTTGTATTAACAAATTCTCTAAATAATTATCTATACAGTCTACTTCTTCATCAATCATCATCATCATATCCGCCGAAAGACGTCTACTGGTGGAAAAAGGCCTCCTCTAAGGATTTCTACGACGACGCGCTGCCCGCATTCAGCGGCTTCCCGCGGCCTTCAACAGGTTGTCGGTCCACCGTGTCGGCCTACCTACGCTACGTCTTCCGTTGCGCGGTCGCAACACGAGAACTTTACTTTCCCAACAGCCATCTGTTCTACGAGCTATGTTCTTCATCAATAACCTACAGCAATTGAAATATTGTTTTAGATAAATCTGAAATATCGGGATGCCGTCGACGCACCTAAACCTGCGCGAAGATGACGTCGTGCGGCTCGCGCTGGAGTTTTTGCACAACCGCGACCTGCACATCACACAGCTGTCCCTCGAGCGCGAGACCGGTGTCATCAACGGCAACTTCGCTGACGACGTGCTCTTCCTGCGACAGCTCATCCTAGATGGACAGTGGGACGATGTCCTCGAGTTCATACAACCCCTCAGCGCCCTCAAAGCCTTTGAAGCAGATAAGTTCAACTACGCTATCCTTAGACACAAGTACATAGAATTATTATGCATAAGATCAGAAATAAAAGCATACAATAACGTTGAAAATATCGTCGAGGAGGTTGTTAAAGTGTTGACTGATCTCGAGAAACTAGCTCCGTCGAAAGAAGAATACTCAAACTTATGTTTACTATTAACTTTACCGAGTATTACAGATCATGCACAATTTAAGAAATGGAATCCGAGCAATGCTCGAGTCCAATGTTTCAGAGAGGTGTATCCTCTTGTAGAACCATTCTTACCATGTGACAAGAAGTTGATTGGTTCTGCACCAAAAAGCGCTAAGAATGATCGCTTGATGCAATTGTTGATAAAAGGAATACTGTATGAGTCATGTGTAAATTATTGTCAAGCTAAAGCAACAGGATCTAAAGAGGCTGAAACAAATGAAGTAAATTTCTCAAGGCTGCTGGACGGGTCTGGTTTCGATGAATCTGATTTAAGTTTGTTGTCATGGTTACAATCTATACCTGCGGAAACTTTCAGCGTTCCATTTGAACAAAGAATGTTAAATGTTGATGTGGAGAAACTGGAACGCCCATCTTTGCATACATCGTGGACGGAGCACATGCTTGTGACGCCCATTAAACCGCGTACATTCCCTCATTTGGCGATGCCTTTCCGGCGGCCGCGATCCGCCGCTGACGCGATGACGCGCTCGCTGCGACCGCTGCCGGACGGTGCGCCGCGGCATCCTACGGTCATGGCTCTCTCCGCCATCGACTACGGACCGTCCTCGTCGTGCTTCGCCGGTTTTCACCTTACTGGAATCAAAGGCAGCAGACTAATGAATACTTCTGTTGATAGATTGTTTGACAATAAGAATGGAGACAGTAGTATTTTCAATGGCATGAATGAATCCTTGAAGCCGATAGACGAACAGACTAAGCATACGGTAGACTTAAATAAACCGTCAAACAATTCATCGAAGGGTAACGACGCAAACAGTATTAGTGCATCGAACGCAACGACTCCTGAGCACCGAGGGCAAGACTATTCGGCTTCGACGTCGTTGTCGACCACAGCGGCGACGCCGGAGCGTTCGTCGCTGGGCGAGCGCGCGCTGCCGTCCCCGCCGCCCGCGCAGACTGCCGAACCCACCGACGCGCAGGGCGACTTCCGTAGAGAACTCTTAAAAGAATATCAAATACAGAAACAGCGCGAATGCGACGACTATCTACGAAATCTCTGCCCTTCAGACTTGAGGCAACAGAAAACGTAAGATTTATATATATTACTATCGTATGTTCGTGTTTATATTTAATCTGTTTTAATATATTTTTTAATCCATTTTCAGGATGGAACAGAACGATGCTCCATCTGGGTTTCCGTCGGCTGTCAAGTACTCGCAACAACCGCCCGACAAGTCCGGCGATCCGGCCCAGTTTATGAGGTAATACACAAGTGACTCATTGATCAAGACACCTACGCTTTTTTCCAAAGATGTAGTAGCATTAAAAATAATACGTGCGCTCAAATAGCAGACTCAAATCCATAAACTCGAGTGATGCATGCAGACCACGCTGCACAGCACACAGTATGTGGTTTATTGCGGTACACTTTCTTTGCTAGAGTGAGCAGGCAATTTGTTCTGAATGTTTGCCACTTCTGCCGGTTTCTCCAACGAGCCGGGAAATTGCAATAGGTACAATGCCCAAGTAAACTATAATTTAGTGCAACATAAAATATATCGTAATTTCTTATTGTGGTCCATGAATTTATGATTCTGGCCAATGTAAATTTATTTACAAAATTGATTCAGTAATAACAATATTTTTTATTGACATGCACATTTATGTTATTACAGGGAGAACGATAACCGCGAGACACCAATGGCTGGAGACATGGCAAACGTAAGCCAATTTTTGTTTAATGTTGTATTAGCTCCTAGTGTTGTTTAGCTCGCTTGGTCTCGTAATGAAAATGTGACATAGGACATTCTTCTGTTTCCGTAAATTGGAACAGACAAAACCAATGGCAATGGGCCGGACAGACACCCCTCGGCTAGGTGGAGTGACAAATTGCGCAAGGTTGCTGGGTGTACTGGGCCAGAGATCAGAATAAGTGGCGACCCTGGAGGAAGCCTATGTCCAGCAGTGGACTAATACGGGGTGATGTCAAATGTCAATGATAATGGAAAAAAACCAAAGAAGAAAGTAGATCAAAGAAACAAAATCGCTTTTGCATTAATTATACTACTTACTTGCTGTGTTAGTATCTGAATGCAGGAGTAATGTGTTCCGTTGTTTAGTCGGTCACTCATGACTGGTTTGCGCGGGGCTACGACCGAGTTGGCGAGTTTTTCAACCGTCCAAGACATATGATGCATTTTAAACACAGAATTCCATATCTGATAAGCAAACTTTCTACTACAGGTTGGCCAATCAACCATTATTTGAAAAAATAAAAGCAAACATTATGAAATGTAGTAAGGATAGTTGTTCAATATCACGAGAATTGCGCCTTTTTTATTTTTATTCTCTCCAACTTAATACATGACATAAACGACAAGTTTTTTAGATTTTCTCCAAAGTTATGCATGCATAATTTAATTGATTATCTCGTATTCTCACACGAATACGTTTATGCAAATTTATTTATACATTTACGTTAGTTTCCGTAACACATTATGATGATAAATGATAATGCATGCAAATCATAATGTATTTTAATCTACCAATACGTATAAAAATAACATAATTGTTTATGCAATGAAATTTCGATTGTTGCGTAATAAGTTTGTATAAAAATTCTTAGAAAGTGATGGGATTATTTTCACATCGAAATATTTGTTTTCTGAAACTGATGATCGCCCAATTTGTCAACTTTAATTTATACCCGACTCGACATTATTCGCATTTTTCTTCTCCAATCAGTAAAATCCATATATCAGAGCAGTGTTGTGAAATTACTATGTAACACTTTTATTCAGCTAATAAATGTCATACCATCGAGATTAGTTATTTCTTTGTGCGTTCTTTGTTAAATTAGGTTGGTAGTTGTCGTTTGGTGGTTGTAAACATGCACTAAGGTGATAAAAGGAATGGGTCGCATGAAATTCTTAATTTATGCATGTATAAATCGAAAGTTACACGATTTTGACCTTTAAACACTGAGTAAGTAACTGATCAGGTTTAAAAAAAAAGATTTTGGATATTACATTCAAATCAGTCAACTGATTAGTTAACTTTGTGTGGAGAGTCCAAAATTTTTGCAAATTCGCAATCCGGTTAAAGTCCGAGTAAAAGTTGCCAATCAATTGCCGTCTTCTTAACACAAATGGGGAGTTGATATATGGTTCGGAAGTCAGATCACTTACTTGTAGGCAACTAACGAATAATCCCATCTTCATTTGTTGTGATATTTTCTCTGTCTACTTAGTTTTTGATTCTGGAACAGAACGATAATGCTTAATTCTTAGTACTTATTCCATGGAAAACTGTTTTGAAGGCATTCGCAGTTGTTGGGCGTTGGCAGCTGTTGTTCTGCAAACCAACCAAGTTGTATTTGCCATTGTTGTTGGTAAACTACTATTGATACTACTTGCGAATGCTAGTGTTCTTGTGTTATATACACAAGAACATCAGCATTCGCTAAGAAACAACGAGGCTTAAATGTGTTGTCCGAAAGGTAATTACTTAATTGGGAAGTACGGCGATTTATAATTTGAAATCTCACTATGAATGGAGTCCGATACCGTCAACGTTATATTTTTTTTCTTTTGTATCTGATAATTACTAAAGTAAGTTCGCCTAAGCTGAAGTCTGGTAAAGATAGCTGTAAGCTTTTCATGAGCGCCGCAAAAAATTTTTGTCGTACATTTTCTCGAGATTACTTATGCCTATAGCGATAGATTATATAATGCGCTGGCAAAATTTGGACGGTCGTGAATGTTCTGGTCTCTTGTTTTAAAAGTCGTTTTCCTTGCATGATTTCTATTTGACGATACTAAACATCAATATACTTATCATATAGGTATCATGTTGTTTGCTTTTTCATGTCTTCGATGTGAATGGTCTCTTTATCATATAATAGGCTATTTTACCATATAAAAAATAAAATAAAAAATAATATTCAATAAATATCATTTCTTCTAGTTTAGCAAAAACAACTCATTTGAAATATCAATAAATTTTTAATTTTATATGTATTCATCATCATCATCATATCAGCCGACGGACTTTCACTGCTGGACATAGGCCTCCCCCAAGGATTTCCATGACGACCGGTTCTGCGCTGCCCGCATCCAGCGGCTTCCCGCGACCTTCACTAGGTCATCGGTCCACCGAGTGGAAGGCCTACCTAAGCTACGTTTTCCAGTGCGCGGTCGCCACTCGAGAACTTTACTGCCCCAACGGTCATCTGTTCTACGAGCTATGTGCCCCGGTCACTGCCACTTAAGTTTAGCAATTCTGAGAGCTATGTCGGTTTCTTTGGCTCTCCTACGGATCTCCTCGTTTCTGATTCGATCACGCAGAGAAACTCCGAGCATAGCACGCTCTATTGCCCTTATATGCTATTTCCATTTATATTTATTAAAAACAGTAAATTAGTTCGTTAAAGCCTATGGTACTTATAACGTCACTATGCCGGTAATGCGAGAACAAACTTTCGTTTTTGATAGTTGATAAAAAGTTACTCAAATAACTAGTAGTAAAATCACAGATGAAATACATAAGTTCTTCGTAGATGAAATACTAGTTACTTGTAAAATACCGTGTTGTACTGCCAATACCAATCGAAGTCCGTTAAATTTTGACTGTATGTTATAAAATTCAAGTCCGGACCATATTAGAGACATTTTACCGCGATTAAAAAAGTAAGTATATTCAAAATAATAACACTGCTCTGAAGCTTGGTTCTTGAGATTTTTTTTTATCTGAGAACGAAACGTTATAGTGATCTGGTAATGCTTCAACCTAGCTTCACACTGGTGACCAAATAAAATGATCTTCCAACATTTACCTTGCTACTTTCTGTTGTGCACCTACTCTGTCCACCTAAGTGGAGAGCCTATAGCCCCGGGATCGGATTCATATGACACGGATACAGAATAAGAAACGGTCTTTGAATGTGTCTAACTCTATTCATGAGGGCTGTAGAAAGCATAGACTTAAAATCTACTAGCGTACGTATTATAGACGAACACGTGACGTTTTCTGATTTGTCAAAGTATGCGGGAACTGTCACTAGTAACATAAATATTACAAAATACTGTTTTTAAAAATAGTTTTAACGATTATCCGACGCGACGCTCTTACGGTGAAGGAAAACAGCGTGAGGAAACCTGTACACGCCTGCGAAGAAGTGAAGTGTTGTGTGTGAAGTTGACCAACCCGCACTAGGCCCGCGTGTTCGACTGAGGCCCGATCGCCCTAATGTAGGGTAGGCTCAAGCCCCTGGATGGGTATGTGTTTGAGCTGAAATGATGAAAAATGTTATTATGTTAGAAAGATATAGAGGGCGCGAGAGAAGCTGTGACAGTGAATGTGACACTCGCAGACACACATACGTACACACGCGTGTATTTATTTGTATCCCTGTGTATCACGAGCAGATACAAAAATATATGTTGTTTTCTCAGACGCAAAATAGTGGTAAATAAAAATAACGCTTTGGCCCTGATGAAGTGGTCATGTCTTTTTTATGCTTAGTTCAGCTTACTTTGAGAGTGTAACGTGCGGTTGACCGTACCAACCATCCCCAGTGCTAGATGTCCGCTCTTCGATAAAAACCGCTCCCGTGACACAGGGTTCCCTGGACAAAGAATAGTCGAGAGAAGTAGTAATAACTTAATAGTAGATTATACATCGAGGGGATAAAGCACTGTTTTATGTCACGGGCGCAATATGGAATCCTGAACGTAACGAAGGACTCTAGATTTAACTCTCGAGCGAAGCGAAGGAATTAAGACGAGTCCTGAGCGCAGTAAGGGGTTCCAGCGCGCCCAAGACAAAAACAGCTTTATCCCCGAGGAGTGTACTATACTTTTTTCACTTTTTGCGAGACAATAAAAAAGCAAGGCTACTAAAAACAGCGTTTTATTATAGTAAATTAAAATTAAAAGTGAAAATTGATGTTTGAGACATTAGTCAGGTTATGGAAAGACAAAGTAACAATTTTATTTGGTACGCTTATCGAAGTTGAGGTAGAGTTTATTTGAGTATTGTTCACAACTTCAGGAACTTGCGTCTGAGGGTCGTTTGGTAAGGGTTGGGAAAGGTGGTCCTTGAGGCAGTGGGCTTGATGTGATGTGTTTTGAGGTGGATGGCTGTGGTGGCAAAGGTGTCCAAGGATCATCATTATTAGACGAAGTTTTTAGATTTATGTTGTCACCAATACGACAGCTTATTCTATTCTTGATCTGTATAGAATTTTCTATGTAGCCCTCCGCTACTGCATCGGTTTTCCAGCCGCCGTCTCGTTTTATCTGGGCCATGTCTGCACCTGAATCTGCCAACAGACTTGGCGATGTCCTACGAAAAGAATGGCCCGTTAGCAATTTCAAGTATTTTGCAATTTCTTTTGGCATGGCGCTAATTTTATTTTTGCCAATAACTTGTCTGGTGCATTTGCCATTGCTGTAACCTACAAAAAATCTGTTGGTGTTTATGTTAAAGGGGCGTAGAGCTTGGTACTTTTCGACAATTCTTGCATACTCTTCACGAACTATGAATGACCGTTCTCTATTTGTTTTGGTATCAGGCAAGTTTACCAGCAACAACTCTGAATGCTTTTCGATAAAATTGACTTTCATGTTTACGAGTTCATTTCCCCGATAAGCGCCATTCACTCCAAAAATCAAGGCCACCTTTAAAAACAATAGGAATGTGAGTACATAAGTAAATTAATAAAAGCGGCAAAATAATTGAGTAGTCTTCAAATGTATTTTTTAAAATTTTTGGCTAAAATAAGCCTTTTATTTATTACTAGCTGCTGCCCGTGACTTCGTTCACGTGGAATTCGGTTATAGGTATTCCCTCGGGAACTTATTTCCGGAATAAAAAGTAGTCAGGGTAGCTACCTCCATTCTAAATTTCATCCAAATCCATCCAGCCGTTTTAGCGGGAAGAGGTAACAAACATACACACTCACACACAAACTTTCGCATTTATAATATTAGTGTGTAGCAAGCCTTTTATTTATTACTAGCTGCTGCCCGCGACTTCGTTCACGTGGAATTCGGTTATAGGTATTCGGTTTCCACATTTTGAGTTGTAAATACTTTTGACTTCTTTGCTTGATGACCACCCGATTACCTTTTTAAAAATGCCAATAACTTGGTATATGTATTAATCTGGATGTTGTGTTTAATGGTTATTGTCGACCTGAGCATAGAATAGATGCACCACAGGCTACTTGACTTCTTTGTGGATGATACATGCTGGAAATAGACCAGAAGACACAGACTTTGCACCTTTTGCAGTTTTCCATTTGTCGAAATCGTTGTAGGCTTTCAGGTATTTTTCCTTTGACTTCTCTGGGAGTAGATTATGAACAATGCCTAATAAGGCATCCAATTCAATGGACTCCGGAGTTAAATCACTTTCGTCACTCGACATATTAACAGAACTTTTCTTCTATTTTGATATATTTTTATAAATTTTTTGCAGTTATTACGTATATTATTGCAGCGTCTTACAATACTCGAGGCTTTTGTTTAATTTCAAATGTGTTCCATTCAGCTTGCCGTGGCCAGCTCAATTTTAGAAAAAGTTCAATTTTCAAATAAGTTCGACGCGGCGCCACCCCCGGTCTTCGAGTATTAGTTGATCTATTATTACGAAATTAGACTTTAAGGCCATTGAAATAAGAACTATGAAAAGTGAAAATATTACAACCCAGCGGGTTATAATGAGATTCAATCCAACTTTACACCCCGGCTAAAGCCAAGGGCTTTAATGACTTGCTTTACGTAAGGTTTGCATGATATGTAATTTGGAATTGTCGAGCAGGTGGTGTGAAAAAAGTATTATGTCTCCTTATCTTCTTGGTAAATTTCGGACGGTATTTTTGTTTCAAAAAGTGTTTAATCCAATCCATCCGTTCTTTTAAATCCTGAAAAATGCGCCATTATTTCGTGTATTTTCTAACATAAAATAAAAACGATCTAACATACAAGGCGCGTAGCAATTATATTTGTTCAAACAAAAACACGCAATATTTTTCCGAGAGGAATGGATAACATCCCCACGCGTTCGTTTGCGGAAAGGTGAAATCATTCATTTCGTGTTTGTTCTCTTCCTGTGAAGTCCACTAAGCAAGGCTGTTTCTAAAATCTCTATTCTTAAAGTAGTTTTTTCAGTGGACAAGGCTCTAATGACACCGAATAAGGAGGAATCAAATCACTCCGCCATGTAGTGTCTGGTAATATAGGTACCCAAGAGATGAGAATCGCTCTCTGGACAGCGAAAAAAAAACTTACTCCAAATCCATCTTTAATTTGGAATTCTCGATGGATGTTAAAAGTAAAGACCAAATAATGTATACCTTTAAAAGTTGTGTTCGCGTGGCCACTGCTCTTTCTTTCCCTCTAACAAACAGTGTTGCAATGTAAGGAATTTCTACCCTAATTGTGGGGATAGTAAAAGGTGTCTGGGTAGTTAGGTGGTACAAAGGTGAAATTGTGGGAATTATGTCGTGTTGCAGTGTGTGTATTTATTTCATATAAATATATGAACCCGGAAAAAACAATTTTATGACGAAACTCGAATTATGTACACTAAAAATACCCTCCTAAATACAGCAGAAGTGCTGATGCCTCAAATATTTAGAATGCTAATTTTCAACTTATTATTTTTTGGATTTCGTACAATCGGCTACATGTCAGTGAAGGCATGAGCTGCCCTCGCTTTGTAATGAAGTTTTCTTTTTAGCGTAGTTCAGCTTACCATTAACGTGCGACCCACAGTACCATAAATAGAAAAAGAGAGCCTCACAGTATCAATTTGTTGTCCAATTATGTATATAAACGAGACGAAATAAAAAAAATATATTCAGCACAAGCATCTTTTTAGCTTCAGCCTGGACTCATGAAACTGTACAAACTCTCGGTGTACCTACACTCCTCCTTGCCCGTTTTAAAATTATTTTTAAACTTTTGAAATTCCTTACCTATGTTAGCGCCCTGACAAAGAGTATCACGGCATGAATAAAAAACACACGACTACAAAAAAACACAAAATCCCGTTTGCTTTCTAATGGTGTAACTTCGCTTGAAGATGGCACTTTTTGATGGTTTATCGATGCAACGCTCCATCTGTTAGCATTAAAACAGTAACATTAAAAAATACTTACATTAAGCATACGGATAGACAAACATACGGACATGGCGAATATTTTTCATCATTTCAGCTCATACGTACCCACCGATGGGCTTGAGCCTACCAGCTAACCAGCTAACCTCGCTTGCCTGCAGGTTTCCAAACCGGACCAGTACAAATTGTGTTCGTTTCTTGTGCGTTGCCTCAGGGTGGACCGCAGCCAGCCAGATGGGAGGGGTATTATAGGTTCCGGTCCCACGGCCATATGCTCTGACCCTCTCCTGGCAAGCTCGTCCTCCGCATCGTTGCCGCGCGAGTCATTTATAGTCATTTATTCACCAGGCAACAATGAACATTGCTTAGAGGCAGGTCAATTTTACAAACTTAAATATTAACATATTAACTAACATACTAATTAATAAATTACATTTAATAGCACATTCATGTTCTCTCGCAATCTATTTGAGAAAATGAGTATCTGTTATTATTTCATTCATGTATTCATTTACTGAGTAATATGCATGTTTTTGAAAAAAATCTCTCAATTTTGCTTTGAACTCTAGCTTAGGGAGATCCATTATTAGTTTAGGTAGTTTATTGTACTTCATTATTTTTAGTAGGATTCCTTGTTTGAGAGTTTTTGTCAGCCGTACAGTAGGCATCGTCAGTTTGTAATTTCCTCTTGTATTAAAATTATGAATGTCTGATCTTTTAATTAAATTGTCCTTGTCCTCGTAAATTTCTAAAATAGTTGCTGTGCCCTTTAATCCATTGCAGAGTTACGGCGCCGTGGTTACATACCTCTGTCAATTTTTGTTGGCACTCCAGTATAAGCCCCGATGTAATCGTGTTGCTCTGCAGGGCCTGTAGTACAGCTCTGCTGTCAGACAGGATGCGGATGGGGTAATCACGCACCTCCCTTGCAGCAATCACTTCAGCTGCCTTGATGATGCCCATACACTCAGCCTGAAAGACCGTGTTATGTGCACCAATAGGATTGGCTATCCTGATGTTCAGATCCTCGGAGAAGACCCCATACCCAGTGCCAGAGCCTGTTTTGGAGCCATCAGTGAATACTCGAAGCTCTTTCAGGTTCTGGCCCTCCCAGGGCTCTTCATACAGTTGCACCATGTATTTTTTATCAAAAACATACCGTTTGGGGATTCTATCGTTAGTAGCTGCGAACAAAGGCGTCTCTGCGATGATATCGTACAGGAGCTCAGTGTGCGGGATCCTGTTAGTGCTCCAAAGGGATAGCAGTTTTAGACGGGCTGCCGCACTTGCTGCTTCCTGTTGGATAAACAGGTGCAGAGGCGGCAGGTCCAGAAGGGTCTCGAGGGCTGCAGTGGGAGTTGTCCGCATGCAGCCCATCACAGCCATGCATGCCATTATTTGGAAGCGTTGTAGTTTACTCACGACTTTGTGTACTTGCTAGATGCTCAAGATCTTCGTTCTCATCAACGAAGTTCTCCTCCCCTGATTCAAACGGCTCTTCATGATTTGATATGGCGTCATCAAATTCCTCATTTATGACATCATTGGACACAGGTACAATCTCATCCTGCACAGCTTCATGCAAAGAAACTGCATCACTTTGGACTGGAGCTGGTACGTCCCTCGAGTCAGGTTGATTTATGTTTGGAAAGAAATTTCCATCTCTCCAACTTCTCTATCTTCGTCTTCAACTATTAGCATCGACTTTATAGGTCTTTCGTCAAATGTGACATCTCTACAATTCGTTTCAGATAACATTAGACAAAAGGTGAAATAGAGGTCACGCAGAAGCAGAGGTTGTAAACATTGTATTAAGGTGACTATTAATAACTGGGGCGGGAATTTCAAATTAAAATTTTTCGTTTTTAGCCAATCTCAAATGATTAACTTTGAGCGTCTCTAGTGAAACTTAGCTACATCTGGTGGCTGACAATTGTCAGTTAAAAAATAAAGTTTACCTGGTAGTATTGGTGTCGTAAGGTTTGATTTTATCTGTTTTATTTAGTTGTTATAACAATCAAAATTAATACATTCAATTTTTTTTTTTATTCAACTTATTCGATTGTAATCTCATTTGACAGAAATAGTTTATAACGAAATATTCCTTGTAGTTCTCTTGATATCTTAAGGCATGAATTATGTGATTCAATTACATATTTCATTAGTTTCACAGAATATTGCTCTAAAAATATCTATATTGCTCACGAAGGTAGTCTTAACCGTAACTACTACGTCAAGGTGCGCACTACATATTATGAACGTTATAACAGTACAGTTTCGATCGTAATTTGTACCGACGTAGTAGTTTAAACACAGGGAACGAAGCAACTCTAAGCGACGCGAGAGCCTCTTCGCTAGAGTTTCTCACGTATCGTTGTTCTATAATTCAGAATGTGAACAGTATTGGCGCATTTACACTCAGCCCTGTTGGTCAGGAAAGTGAACAGAGAAGTGGGCAGCGCGAGAATGCAAATAGATCACTTGCGCTGGCACTGCTGCCGCTGCCATTGCCACGATTGTCTGCTTTCGTTCGGAATTTAAAGGAATTGACTGAGTGTGAACACTCACTCACGTCGTCGATGCTACCGCAGAAATATTTCCGGCAGTGGCAGTGGCTGAGTGTATAAAAATTCCTGTTGCTGCGTGCGCGAGTAACGCGTCACATTATAAACTGCGCTTCACACTCGTTATGAACTTCGCTATTATTATAGAACTCAAAAGATATAAGATTATGCATGAATTTACCCACATATTTGAAAGAAGGACATGTGAAGTACTGGAGAGCTGAATTTCCAGGCAATAAAACAAAAGGCGGCACCAAAGTCGCAAGCAACAACCTTATAAAAAAAATATACTAGCTTTTTCCAGCGGCTTCGCTCGCGTGAACATAGTTTCTATTTCTGTCTCCGAGGTTTCACAGAGCGCGAGCCGCATCGGCACGCGCGTGTGGAAAACAGTAACTTTATGTTAATCCAGGTCCTAATCTGTCTACCTACCAAATTTCATCCAGATACGTTCAGTAGTTTTTGCGTGAAAGAGTAACAAACATCAATACATACAAACATACAAACTTTCGAGTTTATAATATTAGTAGGATTTTTTGTTTTATTCCGCCTTTAAATAATAATAAAAAACGGTAGAAATGCGCATCAGTAATTTATTCATACTCTACCTACCAAATTTCATCTAGATACGTTCAGTAGTTTTTGCGTGAAAGAGTAACAAACATCAATACATACAAACATACAAACTTTCGAGTTTATAATATTAGTAGGATTTTTTGTTTTATTCCGCCTTTAAATAATAATAAAAAACGGTAGAAATGCGGATCAGTAATTTATTCATACAATGTATGAAAAAATTACTGATCCGCATGAAATGAAAACCAAAGTAACCGACATAGCTCTCAGAATTGCTAAACTTAAGTGGCAACATAGCTCGTAGAACAGATGGCCATTGGGGCATTCCCCTCTCGTACATCTACCAGATACGCTAAACTACCATTCATACATTGTATGAATAAATTACTGATCCGCATTTCTACCGTTTTTTATTATTATTTAAAGGCGGAATAAAACAAAAAATCCTACTAATATTATAAACTCGAAAGTTTGTATGTTTGTATGTATTGATGTTTGTTACTCTTTCACGCAAAAACTACTGAACGTATTTGGATGAAACTTGGTAGGTAGACAGATTAGGACCTAACGACTATTTTCTCTTACCAAACCTTAAAAAAGACCTGCGTGGCAACCGATATGAGGACGATGAATCGCTGAAGGCATTTTGAGGACAAACAGAAGGAATATTTTTTGAGGGTTTATCAAAGTTAACTCGGCGATCAAATATATGCATATCGATTATATTGAAGAATAAAATAATTTTAAGACCGTTAACTTTTTTTCATACCCATACCGAGAATATATTGAACTCCCCTCGTAGTAACACAGAAACTGCTGCGATAACCCTAGACATTTAAAATTTAAAAAAATATATTTTTTGCTTCAGTAAAGGCGATTTTAGGTGAAAAAACCCGACTTCATGAGGTTAAAGCCACCGTGCTCCCAAAATATCTAAACAATAGGCATATGTTTACCACCATTTAATTTCTAATAGTCTAATGCTATTTTGAGAATAAATTTTATTTTAATATCTATTGTTCTTAATATAAATTTTCATCTTTAAACTTTTTTATACAATCGGCAATTTTATAGGTAAAGACCTAACATGAACGCGTAGTATGGCTTAAGTATAATTGTCCAATCATACTTGCGGCACGGCCGCCCCCTCTTCATTGCCCATCCAACCTTATTTATCTAATCCGTGGCAGTCCCCGAAGGGTTTTCTTGGATTTTTGAAGTTCTTACCATTGAAAACCTTAAACTACTTACTCTCAACGGTTTTGTTGTCCGTATGTCGTAGATTCTTTAAATTCTTCACGAATGATGCATGCTTTATGAATATTTTGAGCTGCATTACCATCTGATGGCTGTAAAACATGTCTAGACTTATCTTAAAACCTGGATAACCTAACGAATTTATATATAAAAAAAACCCGACAGCAAAACCATTACTCCTCTTTTTTGGACACTCGGTTTTAAATGAATCCTATATCACTTTCTGGATCAAGAAAACTCGCACTCAAATATCCATCAAATCATTAAGGCTACAGGCTTAGCCAAAAAAAAATGGGTGGGACTGTGTCGGGGCACACGGCCGTTGGTTTTAACGTGAATACGTCTCGTAACGGGTAATATGTAGTTTCTATATAAAAAAAATATTATTATTAATATTATTATCTGCGTAATTTCAACCGTCCCAGCTGCAGATGTACTGGTACCGTCGTTGATCCGCTCGGCCGCATTCATTACTTTTTTACGTTGCCGGCACTGCTTGACTCGATCATATGGTGTTTTATTGGTACCATTCGATTGCTGTTGAGATGCCCTTTCCAACCGTATACGATCTTTGTATTTCGATTTGGCTTTTCGACGCGTATAGGCCGACATTATATATTTTTTGATATTATTTTTTTATTTAAACACCTTATTATAATCACAGTTACAATTTTACACTAATGTTTTATATATAATCGATAGATTTTGACGAGAGCTGACGATTGAAACTTGAATGAACGTCGTAGCTTCACCGAGTCGAAAGTTATACTAAATGGAAATCTCGATACGCAGCAAAATGACCTTCAAAATGGCGGGGCTGCCCCCTCCCCCGCGCGCGACGTGTTACAGTCCTTACTTAGCGTAATAAATTCTTTGATTCTTTAGCTATCAAGTGGTGTAAACGAAATTTGGATGGAGATGATAGATATGTAGTTACAACACTAAACGGTATCCCCCGATTTTGTTATCATTCTTTTTTTTGGATTGCATCCCTATGGAGGTAATTTTAAAGACGTATTCACGTCAAAAAACGGACATACATACACCCGAAAAACATTACCACCACCTTGTCGCCAAAGATCAGTGTTACCAACATCGATGTGTTCCGGCTTGAAGATAAGATAGCCAGTTCTCCATTGCGTTGGGGAATCTTGGTAAACCCGCTTCCATCTTCGGCATCAGGTGAGATGATGCCCTTATCAATTGTGAATAAAAATTAAAATTAAACACCCTCCTTTTTAGGCAGTCAGTTAAAATTGACATACAAAAGCAAAACACTGTAGCGGAATCGATTCAATAGTTCTTGAGAAGCCTTCAAGCGCCAAACATTCTGGCTGCTGCAGCGCTCTCTGGTAGTCTACTGCCATAAAAATGTCGAACATGCCCTGAAATGATACCCTTTAAATGCAAAAAACCGCAAGGACATTGGCCTAGTAGTTTTCGAAATAAATGGTAACATTCGTTTGCACACACAAACAAACCAGCTACCTCTCACCCTACACGCATAGCCCTTCTCCGTTCCGTCGTGGGTAAAAAATATACGCTCATCAATTTATTGGCTGTGTGCTAAAAGAAAAGTTAACCACTGCGTCGGGACTATCGTGAAGTTAAAAAAAAAAGGTTTTACAAGTTAATTATTGTCCAATAGTTGTAATATTTTGCTCATATTTTCTTTTAAGTAAAGGTACATTGCCCAATTCCTAAATCATTGTTAGCTATGTTAAGTTTTTCTTCGTACATAGCAGTTATATTCATTTAGGTTGATGAATGTGACGAGCTGAGCTCACTACTATTCGTTTGAGTATCTCGTTCCGTTCTCTTCATTTCTAAATATAATTGGTTTTAATACTAGCGGTACATCAATAGCATACCGCTTTGCACAGTGATAGTTATGACTCTTTAGAATGATTTGGCCCGTAGTGTTTTTGATCCACCCCTTAGGGGGTGAACTACTCCTTAAATTCCTAAAATAGCTAATCTTAACCGATATTGACAATCATGGAGTCATTTTCGCATAGTTTGAGGTTGCAGAATTGTTATTTGAAGTACTTTTGATCATTCGTATTGCAATTTTGGGTATTTTAAAACTTAAGGGTGTTTTTTTTGGTCTAAAATTTAAAATAATAAAAAAGAAACATACAATAGCCAAATTAGAGTAAATTTCTGGAAACTCGATGGCGCTGAATCGGAATAAGTCATAAGAAATAGGTTTTGGAAAAAAATGGGGAGGGGGGGGAAGTTTTACCTTTTTTTTAATGATTTGTATCGTCACTAATTCGGTACCGCTAAGCACGAGTACAAGGTTATTTTTCATATCAGGCTTAAATGGATCCTGAAAATATTAAAAACCAGCTTTTACCCGCGGCTTCGTTCGCGTGGACATCGTTCTTGATAGATAGATAAACTGTTTTATTTGTATCTGCAAAAACACACATTTTATAAACAATAATAGAAAACCTGAAAAATAGAATTTACGGAACCCTAACAAAGTGAAAACAAAGTAAAAACTTAAAAAAAAAAAGGAAAAAGCACTGTGGTTTTTTTTAACTGTCTTTGAGGGTGCGCGAGCCGCAAGCGTCTCGCGAGCGTAGGCAAGAGATTGCTCCAGATCCCTCGGGAACTATACCTGGCTATTCTAATCAGCAGTCACTTCCCATCCCCTCAGCTATTTCTATGCAAAAAAAATCACCTCAATCCGTTTCTCCGTTGCGACGCCGACGTTTTACCTAAGATCCCTAGGGAACTGTCTCAGGCTACCCCCTCAACCATCTCTGAACTTAAAATCAACAAAAACCGTCTTTTTTTTAGTTCCTTCAGGAACTGCATTCGACTATGCTATTTTCACGAGATAAAAATTGCAAATGTTCTTTTTCGTGACACAGGCTATCTCCATGCCAAATTTCATCAAGATTGGTTGAGGCGTTGAAGCGTGAAAAAGTAACAAACAAACACAACTCCACATTTACAATATTAGTAAGGATGCAAGTGAAAATAGAACTTTTAATTTTAATTACATGGCACATTTCAATAACATAATCCACAGTTTCTTCCATCTCTTCATGAAGAGTTTCACTGAAAAATAAAAATAGGCTTAAATAGATTTAGACATTTTTATCAGATGAAGAATAAAATTGTAGTAACTTACGTCTGGTTTATGCAAGAGCCTTTACACATTTTGCAAGCGGGGACGGGGGATGCACAGGAGTTGGAGACGGCGGCACTTGCATCTTTGAGTCCCGCAGTTTGTGCTGCGGCCGCATTTGTCCAGGGCCTTGCACTCAGCCCAAATAGTCGGCTCATTAGTCCAGTCCTGCAGTGCCCAGCCCCAGAAATCTGGCGAGGGTGGTTTGCTGCCATTAGCCGCCAGTACCCAGACCTGTCCTGCCTGTTAGATGGCGCTATGCAGCTTTATTAAAGCGCCTTTGGAAAGAGTCATAGCCTGGACTGAACGGTTTAAATTGGCAAACATGTACTGCTAGGTACCGTTCACCGTCGTAATTTCCGGGTCCTTGAAATATAAGCTAATGTGATAAATTACCTTGAACTCGTGCCTAGCGGTACCGAATTAGTCAAAAACGATTCAAATCATTTAAAAAAGGGAATCCTTTCCCCCCCCCATTTTTCTCCAAAATTTATTTCTTATGACTTATTTTGAATCAGCGCCATAGAGTTTCCAGAAATTTACTGTAACTTGGCTATTGTATGATTTTTTGAAAAAGGTCCACTCGTAAAATTAAAAATAATATAAAAATTCATACTCAATAAGCTCTAAAATATCCAAAATTGCCATTCGAATGATCAAAATTACTTCAAATTCCAATTTTGCGACCTTAAATTATGCGAAAATGACTCCTTGATTGTCATTAGCTGTTAAGATTAGCAATTATGGAAATTTAAGGAGTAGTTCACTCCCCACCCCCAAAAAATCACCCCTAAAGGGCCAAATCAAAAACCAATAAGGGCCAAATCGTTCTTAAGGGTCATAACTATCAATGTGCCAAGCGGCATGCTTTTAACATACAATGCAGTTGTTTATAGAAATACCACTATTTCTTTTGTGTAATACTGACTTAAGTCTGTGATATTTGTTCCTACAATTCCAGCTACCTTTTAACTGCTAGTTGTAGCCATTTTCATTTTAGCGGTCATCTTAAATTCTAGTAATAGGATCTATTTAATAGTTCTTCCCGCTTCCTTCGAGCTATGGCAAAACAAAAGTAATCTATGGCAGACTATGGACTCTATACAGATTGATAGTCTATGTCGAAGATATTTATATGGAGAGTCCAAAAAAATTTGGCGTTTATTTAATAAGTGGTTAAACAAAAAAAAACGAGACCTACAGTACTCGCATATGATGTGTAACATGTGACAAAAAAATAATTATCGGGTCGTACATTCACGGGCCGACCCTTCGAATAGTAGTATGTCATCTTTGCCTTTGCCATCACACTAGGCGGCATGGCTATGACAACCTTAGTTGAATTAAAAAACGTTCGCATTTCCTGTTACACATTTCCGTCCCATTTCACGAAATCACTCCCACAAATTGCAGGAAAGCGAGAGCAAAGATGTTACACATCAAAAATGACACATTTTATCCGAATTATAACGTGGTTTGTATCCGCCATTTAAAACTCACCTCATCACATTTTATCATTTTGTTATGTTGTTGAGAGTCGCGTCGCGACACTCTTGTTTTTGGGAAGCGCACCGCATAGCCGGTACATACGCTTGTCTGGAGGATAGCTCAAACTTTCTGAAATCTTTTTCTCTTAAATTTGGCCTCTGAATAAAAAAAATATGTCAGTATATAGTTCATTTAGGGCCCGAAAGTGAAAGTTTTTGTATGGCAGACTTTTTGAAATAATAATTTACCATCGCACTGCCTGTAATGGTACTTGCCTATGACATATATTCAAGCACACCCCGACAATTCGTTACAGTTTTTAGACAGTCATTTAAATACAATATGTTGAACAAAAGTTGTTGAGTTGAAGCCAAAGTGAAGTTTTGGTAAGGGTCAATAAATAGCCCTGTATCATCATCATCATCAATCGAGACTTATAGCTAAATACCACTGTATTTATCTATAAGTTTTATATACTATCAATATTTAGCTGTTAGTCTTCCTAAAATAAATAAATCCGAAAGACGTCTACTTCTGTACAAAGGCCTCCCATAGGGCTTCCCGCGAACTTTACCAGGTCGTCGGTCCTCCGAGTGGAAGGCCTGGCTACGCTACGATTGCGCCAGTGCGCGGTCGCCACTATAGATTCACTGCCCCAGCGGTTATCTGCTCCACTAACTATTTTCCCCGCCCACTGCCATTTAAGTTTAACGATTCTGTAAACTACGTCGGTTATAGTGCGTGCCACTAAAGATGAGACTTGACTCACAACGTAAAACATAAATAAGACGAAGTAGATGGCTTACGATGTGAATTTAAGTCAACGCAAGCGTGGCTGGGTTTTAGGATGGGATTATCTGAGTTTGCCGTCGATTTGAGGTAGCTACCAAACGGTAGTCATGTAATTAGTAAAATTATGGATAACTACGTATTATGTATAACTATTTCGTACAATTCCTACTTTGTCTTTTTAATGTTTAACGTAGTGTGTCAAGTCTCATCTTTAGTGGCACGCATTATACCTTGGTTCTCTTACAGATCTCCTATTTTTTGATTATTTCGCGTAGCTCGCTCCATCGCCCTTTGGGTGACCTTGAGATTTCTTATGAGGCCCCCAGTAAGCGACCATATTGTCTCAGTTCCGTTTGTCATCAGTCATCACTGCCAAAATCAAATAGCTGTGTATTTATGTACTTGCTTTCCTGCTTGCATGTTATTTTTTTCATATAATAATCATCACTGTTACTGTGCACACTAATTATTGCACTATCCTTATGAGCGCCTTCGTTTGCTTTTATTGTGCATTCGTTGATGAATCTTATTTAAAATGTGACTAATGTTGATTAATCGTAATAACGTAAAACGGCGCGACAAAACTGAGAACACATCTGCTCTCGACCCCTTTACCCTTTTTAAGGAAGCATGTAATCGGAAGCTAATTAGATTAGCTGATGAGTTAATCACATTTTCAGTGAGTCGTTCGTTGAATTGCCATGTTTCTCGTTATGACAATTTGCTGGAAACAAACAATCATAACGAGTAACTACTAATTGAGTAAACTGTGAGGGGCGCTTGCTGATTAGGAAAATTGAACAGTCATCTCAAGTTTCCTCAACCCGGAAGTGGATTGGTTTTGCTGAAAGCTGAACTATTTGTTTTGTAACCTTGATCCTTGTTTTCGGTACACAGCGTTAAAGGAGAGTAGATTATCCATGTTAAAGTTATTTTATCTACTCTCATATCGTGAAATTCGAATTATAAATTACAAAACGACTTTATATTTTGGGATACTTTATAAACACCATACCAAAATAATAATAAAAAAACCAGACATCTGCGAGTCGGACTCGCCCACCAAGGGATCCGTACAGATGTGTACGTACATAATAGAAAACATAAGTCATACATAACATAGCAAACTGTTAGGTACTACATACAAAAAAAATATTAGGTACCTACCTATACATACAAAAAGGAAAATTATTTTTTTTCATTCTTTGTCATAAATTGAAATCTATACATCATTAAATAATTAAAAATCTGTTTAAGCTTGTGCCAATGAAGCCCTTTCATATGGTACCCCACATGACACGGTTAACTCAATTCAAAACTTAGACCATCGCCGTTCCTAGCATAATTGATTACGTACTTTAAATAAAGACTTTTTTATGATTTATTTACAAATTTACAGTTTTCAGATTTTTCCCTATACTTGTAGTAAGAAATAAAGAAAGAAAGAAATGAAGTATATTCGGCAAAAAATAAATTAAAAAAATTACAGTATTAGGTACTGAAAAGACGGTATTACTAGCCAAATTTCATTGTTCTAGGTCATCGGGAAATACCTTATGAATTTTGATTCCCTTGAGAGTGTTGAAATATACATTTTTTGCGGCGTAAGCGGCTGTATCTTTTTTTACGTTAACCTAGAAGTTTGATTTTCAAGGACTGTAGACCGAAATATATGGTTTTAATTTCAACTCGATACCTCCCACGCGTTCCCGAGATAAACGGTCTTGCTGGACAGACAGACGGACGGACAACAAAGTGATCCTAGAAGGGTTCCATTTTTTCCTTTTGTGGTACGGAGCCCTAAAAAGAATCGTATAATGACACTTTTTCTGTAACAATTACCAATAAGATCCAGGGCAAATCCAAGAAGTTAATATCATCAAGCAGATTCCATCAATTATTTTGTTCTAATGGAACGCATAATATGCGAGGCGCGCCATTTTTATAGCAACAAAAAGTGCTATAAAAATTGTACACAAAAAGTTATGATTCAAATTTTTAGTTGTCTGTTTTAATTTTTACAGCGCCCTCTTCGGCGCATACACGGCTATCTGCTGTGTTTTAGTGCCATTCATACGTTTTGTAGTAGTGAATTTAGTGGCAATTTTTTTCTTACCCTTTTATTGATCCAGCGAGCGCGAAGCGTCTCCGTTTCGTCTTGGGAAAAATGCTTTCCTATGTCTGTCTTGATGTCCAGCTGTTCTCCTCTACAGGTCGCATTTCTCAACCGATTCTCGTGAAATTTTGTAAGCAGATTCGATAATTATATGAATTTTTTGGTCGATTCAGTTTTTAGAAATTTTTCAAAATGGCGGAGTCATGGGAGTTGAAAGCGTGAAAATATCATATTTCAGCCATTTCGAAAAACTTGAGGACTACAGCTCACAGAGCCACTGGTTTAGTAGGTTCAATCCCAATGTATGAGATTAGATAAAGTAGTGTATGAAACTGTTCATAACTAGGTTAAACTACTGTCGCCTTTGAGGTATTACAAAAAACATATTGTAGGTAGCGTTCAGTCATCGCGAATTAAAACTCGTTTATTCCAAGTTATACTTGAAACGACCTTGGGGTGGACTTGAGTGACGCCTACGTGTGAAACAGTCCTTGTTTATTATTGATGGGTCTTGTTCTATTGGACCATTATTTACCTCCTTGTCACCTATATTTATATCTACTGTGTAATTGTAGGACAAGCCGATAATCGTAGTGGTGCTGCGCGCGCGCATGGTGCCGTGAGTCATCGGTTAGCGTTGTGCGCACAATGCCGTCCGGCCGTCCAGTCGAGTCGCGGCATACTTGGAGGACATACATGTCACTTAATATACGCCTTAATACTCGTTACGATTGACCAAACATAAACAAGTTCTTGACTGAAACTGTGAATAAAATTAATCTAGAAGAAGTGAGAGTTCGAAGTAAATATGACTGCGGTAAAGAAGGCCCTGGCGATGCGTCAGCTGGATTCAATGTTTTCTAACATGAACTTGGAAGGGAACGGTCGCCACTCGCCACTGGTTGGCTCCGTGATAGAGCATGACCCTCGATGCGATGTGCACGGTCGGTGCGGCACTCCATACAGGTCGTCGCTGTATCTGCACAGCAGAGAGTCCACGCCGGGATATAACAGGGATTCAGTTTCACCAACAAATGGATTAATTATCAGGTCTGTTATCAATCAATATTTTGCTGCTTAGTCGTTTAAATGTGTCGGTTGGTTACTAATAGCGAGTGTACTAGCAGGCGGCGTGACTCGCTCGGCATGTCCGGGTCGCCGGGGCGCGAGTTGGAGCACCCTTCAACGTTCCCGAGCCTGTTGCGGCGCGACCGGCACAGCCCTTCAGTGACGCCGCCGCGGCGCGACACTCCTAGCCCCACGCAGCGACACACCAATAACAGACATTCGATGGGCTCATATCCCAACCTCAGCCGCAGCAACGTTGTCAACTACAACCGACGCGACTCAGTCTCCAGCAACGGTGTGAGGGACATGAAGCGCGACTATGTTGGCTCAAACAATTCATTGTCCAGAAAAAGCTCCATAGACACAAAGAAGTCGTCTACGGACTCGTTGGATAATTGGCATACTACCTGGGATTCCGATAAACACAATTATTTGTCATCTCTCACTGACAGGGACAGACTGTCGTATGGACATGTTAAGGTACCTAATTACTTATTAAATCAGTAACATTCATTGATTCATCATATTAATTTCAACTTCAATCATCCAATTAATAAATTCTCGTTCTCGGAAAGGTGCCTATTACCATCTATTACGTTACAATTACAATGTTGTGTTTGTCGAGGAAAATTAGTTTTGTGTTCATTTCATTTACGTAAATATGAAATGGGTAACCGTTGTACTAATGATTCATTTGAAGCGCGTTGATGAGTTAAATGCAAATATCGATTCATTTAATCTAGTCATCGTCCGTTCTATTGTGTAATAATATTACCAAACAAATTAAATTAATAAATTTAAACCCAACTGCATAAAATGTTCTTATTCTATGCCACTCAGGGGGTCAAGACAAATCTAACGACACCTTGCACTCGCAAATCCATCAAGCCGTTTAAGCGTTCAGCCGACGTAACAGACATACATACATACATATTTACATGTATATACTTACATTTATACATCCGGAAACATAACCCTCTTTTTTGGGCAACCGGGTAAAAAGATAAACGTAATAATGTGACGTAATTCTAAAGCATCAAGAGTACACAATATTGTTAGTTTACCATTACCGCATTTCTTTTGTTATATATAACAGTGAAAACAAATCGTAATGATACTTACTGATTACTCGTACTTCGATGAGCGTGAAGTTTAACGTTACGTGTCTTGATGAACTTTCTTTTCCAATGATACAATCGATGCGTGATGAGAACGAATATTATGTAGAGCCAGGCACCAGCACGCTTCCGCGCCATGTGGATAAAAAAACCAATAATAATCTATTGATCTTTCATCATGTATGACTTCTAAAGCAGTAAAGTTTTCTTAGTTCAATTTAAGTCAACGCAAACGTGTCTGAGTTTAAGGATGGGATTCATGTAATTAGTAGAATTATGAATCTGTATTGATTTCAGAAATGTTTGGTATTTCTGAATAATCAGATATAGTCTTAATTATAATAACAGTGTCAAGCAAAGAATATCTCTGGTTGTAGTTCGCTTTACATGGATACGCGCCTGCGCGACGCCACAGCAGGCTGCTCCAAACATGGTCATGACTCCGGCTGCCACCAGTCACGACTAAATCATTACGTTATTTACATTGATCTCGCAAAATAATGCAATATTTGCACCAGCAGCACGGTTTAGTTGGCTTTGAAGTAGCTGTTCTTCTACCGTGTTTGACAAGAGTGTGGTCTTTACTGTAAACCGTACGGTTCGTGCGCAAAACCATATTGTTTTATGTAACAAAAACCGGTTAAGTGCGAGTCGGATTCGCGCACTGACACACTTGGGCACGAACCCTACAAACATCAACGAGTACACCAATTGGATTGAAAGACAAACATAATTTTGTAGTTGAAAAAAATGTCTTCCATACGTCGATATACATAAAGGTCAATTATCCACCTGCAAATGTAGGTTTATAATCACACATTTTTTACGTGATATAACTATAAATAAGTTTTCGAATTATTTCTTTACCTGTGCTGTGAGACCTTGCTTGCCAAATTTCATGATTCTAGGTCAACGGGAAGTACTCTGTAGGTTTTGATTTACTCGTGATTATCAAAATATGTGACATAATTAAATGGCTTTATCCTTTAATTGCATTCACTTAAAAGCTTGATTTCTTTACAGCTTATACATTACTCCCATTTGGTATAAATTTAATATTTATACCTCCAATTGTTCTTTAACGCGTTCCTGAGAAAAAGGGTCTTGACAGACATACTTTTTCCCTTTACGGTACGGAACCCTAAAAGTATATCAATTGTGTATCCATCGCACAATGTTAATGTCCTATAGAAACAATGTCGAAGCAATGTTTGACAAAGAAAAATATGTTTTATGTACAGAGAATTACAACCGTGGATTGTGACACATGTAGTAAGTCAACAGTGGGATGCATTGTTCGCTGCGCTCAGCGTCTTAATAACGGGGAGGGTGTGGGGGGATTTTGGAAATCTATCGACAGAAAATTGGAGCGAGTGAATTGCTGAAAACATTTAATTATATCGACAGAAAATTGGAGCGAGTAAATTGCTGAAAACACTTTAATTAGGGATTGGTGAAGCGATATATTATTTAGCTCCTCAGTTTTGATTGACCTGCTGTGAGCTGATTCAAACGAGCGAGCGACCCTAAGTTCTTGGCTCGTCATTTCAGTATTACTCCAAGAAATGTTGGGAATTTATTTCAATATAAAATATAAAACTGCTCCCGCTTGCGACAGTTTGATGTAATCAGATACTCGTAAATCAACCGTTTGACCCGCGCGCGCCCTGTGCTGATCGGTCAATAAGACCCAATTGATTGTAAACGAAGCTTATTCCAACCATAGTCTATCTGTTCTGCGGTTTAGATACTGGATTCTAAAATAGACTATAGACGGATGTTTCTTTTTCAGTTGTTTTTTTTTAACATTTTCCTTTTGTAAATCACCGTATCTATTCTGCTGTTAGCTACGTGGTTTTCGTGTTTTTTAAAATAGACGGTAGTAGATTTTCCCGTAACACAATTCCACTAAGTACTTATTGGAAATTATTGTTTTAAAGTTTCATAAATACCTTGAAAATAATGTACACATTAGACCTACTACTAGCTAATTTTTTTAACCTGACTGCACCAAAAGGAGGGTTTTTTTCTCGAGTGTATGTATGTAGGTATGTTTATGTCATTGGCACGCTCTGTAGTCTAAACGACTGGGTGGATTTTGTAGTGCGAGGTGTCGTTAGATTCGTCTCAATCCCGTGAGTAACATAGGATATAATTTTACCCGTCTATCCAAAAAAGAGGTTATTTCTTTGACACGCTCTATAGCCTAAAGTGCTTGATGGATTTTTTTAAATCCCGTAAGTGACATAGGATACATTTTTACACGACTGGCCAAAAAAAGGGTTAAGTTTTTTGCAGACGGGTCTTTAATTCTGAATTTAAAAAATATTTTGTAATTTTTGCGCTCCTTTGTTGCCCTATAATTAATCAAGATTTCTGCTCTAGATTCTAAACGAACCTACGGCCAATTTACAAATTAATTTTGGACTTGCCATACAAATTTAGTCTGTCAGTAGACTACCTAACTTGTTCGAGAAGTCGACTTTTTCGAATACACCATTGGTTCCTTGGAGGAAGTTTTTGGATTGCCAGGCTCAAGATGTCCTTAAGTCCACTTAGGGATTTTGTACACTAACAACAGTACTCATAGAGCTAGTCATAGTCTGTGGTGTTTTATTTGTAAGTTGTTTGTATACCTTTAGGGTTCCGCACATCGGATGAAAAAAGGAAACATATATCTCTCTCATGTGTATATAGGTATCACTCATGTGTCTGTCTGTCCATCTGTCACACCCGATTTGCTCCGAATCTATTGGACAAAAAAATTGAAACTTGTTTCATATTATAGCGTAAATTAACAATTTTAGATTCTGGATGTTAATTTGGAAGTAAAAAAAACGAGTACAACATTAACAATTTTATTTTTAAAATGAAAGGGCATGTTATAAAAAAAGCAAAGAAATATATTTTTTATAATAATAAATTGCGTCGTTGATATCCTAATAAGAAACATTTACGAAAATCAAACATTCCCCTCATCTCCGAATCTTATTTTTTGAAGTAGGGAATATCGGGCATCTCTTGCAGTTTACAATAAAATCTTAACGAACGTTCTTACGGAAAAGGGAATGCTTTGGAACCCTCTCTACCCAAGTTCGACTCGCACCTGACCGGATTATTTTTAAATATAGTCCAGTGATTATGCTTAAGTTCAGTGATTCTGCTTAAGTCCAGTGATTATGCTTAAGTCCAGTGATTATGCTTAAGTCCAGTGATTCTGCTTAAGTCCAGTGATTATGCTTAAGTCCAGTGATTGGAGTTCGAAAAATACCTGAGTCCAAGAAGTTGGGACACCGCGATGACGGTTCCTGCTTTTTTGCGAGCTTTTGACTCGCTTGCCATGTTAGTTAGTGTGGGACAAATCTTGGAAGCTAAATTTGAACCACTTCTCGGTTTCCGATTGAGCTGAAACTTTGGAGCACAATGCATGGTTAGATAAGTGACATAATTCTATATCCAATATGGCGGTCTCCCAAAGATGGCGGATGTTTATATGCACCCCCATGATATGGGAATCAAATAAAAAGGTTTTGCTGAGAAGAGTACGAAGTTAAAGCTTGTACCTAATAGTTAGTAGGTTTTTAGATTTTTTCTATTTATCATCTTCCTAGTCCAACATTTAAATAATGAAATAAATTATTTTCTCAATTATTGCGAGTGAATTTTATCGGTTTAAAATTATTTAATACTTGATGATAGACTTTTTTTTAAAATAGATCTTTTGGTTGGCCTCTGAAACAAAGAAGAGAGTTAGTTACCTACAAAAATCAATGCCCTATGTATTAAAGTATATTTACTATAAGCCTGTTTCTGTAGGTAAAATTTTCACTCTAAGCCTGTTTCCGCAGGTAAAATTCTCACCCTTAGCCTGTTCCCGTAGTGCTACGTTCAGCGTTCTTGCGTCGAAAATTTTAGAATAAATTGTGTTATTGTAAATACAGTACTTATTTATAAAGAGGCCTAAAGTTTTACTTTCCAAACTAACTGTCTAAAATTATCAGTTGATTACCAACTTTTTATAAGAAATCATCAATTGTATAGGTTCCTAGGGGTTAGTTCTATGGGATGAAATGAAAAAATATTTGAAGATAATTATAGTAATGATCAGTGTGCGTCACTGTTATATGACAAAAGACGGGTAATTGTAGAATCACGAGTTGATCCTCTGATTAAAAGTATGACGGCTTGAAATCCAACAGATTTGGACCTTATGTCACGAAATGTAGTACCACTATAACCCAAAAAGGGGGCGGCGCTAAAAATCGGTTTTATCGTTAAAGAAACACTAAAATTACTGATAAGAATAAAAAACCGCTGCTAGATTTTTGGTTCAAATCTTTATTTTATTTTATCCTGCGACAATTTAACTATTATTATTTTACTAGCCTAAAACTCCTTTCGGCATACACTTAAATACCAGATACCAGTATGATTCAAGTCTAGTTACTGAATCTAATATTATAACTGTAAACTTAAACTGTCGATTATGTATTCACTTACTTAAACAAGATACGACTAAATTATGAGTTAAAAAATACAGACAGAATAAATAAAGCAATGCCTATTTTCTAGGGCTTCGTAACATATAACATATTTACATGAAAATTGAACCAATTTTGCCGATAACTTACAAATTTCGAATATTTTTTTCGAAATGAACCCGTTATTTTTGCTCGCCTATGTCCACATCAATGGAAATTGGCAAGCAAAAATAACGGGTCGGTTACAAAAATCTGAATATCATCGAAATGATAAATGCTAAGCTCACTAATATAATAGCTATTTTTCAGATTAATACGTAGTAATTAAATGAAACTAATAAATTGATACGTTTAGAATTTTCATTATTCTCAAAAAGACATTAAAACAAAAATGCTTTAATTTTGTTGCACTGTTATAATAACAAACAAATATATTTTGCTCCAGAATTATATTGTTATATGAGATCAATCGCCCTGATTCAGGGTAGGCTCGAGCCCCTCGGTGGGGACGTATATGAGCTGTAATAATAATAATGATGATGAGATCAATATGGCCTTTATGCGTTGTTTGCAGTACCTACACTAGTTTGTTAATTGAAAGGGTTTTTCCCTTCAGACATCTTAGACTTTTCGCTTCAGACGTCTTACTCATCTTATCTTGGGCACTCCCTGCGTCTGAAACCGATCTCCTGAAAGTATCATACTGTACAATGTGAGTCCGCGTACCACTGGGATAGTGTATGACTCATAGACTATCCCAGTGGTACGCGGATTGGCAATTTAGTGCCTAAAAACGAGGTTAATCTTATAAATTCTGACTATAAAATGTACCAACATACTTATTTAAAGTTTCTTGTAAATATCTTAGTCTAAGTACCATTTCCTGTATGCCTAAGTTCCGTGTGTCTTTCGGAAGAAACAGCCTAACAGTGGCTAGCATGTGCGGAGCGTTCGCCGTATGCAACTTTATTTTTTAATATAGGCTTGCTTATATCTATTCCATCATACCTAAACGGGATGAATTTGTATTTGTCGGAAAGCATGGCTCTTGACCAATTTTCTAGTTTTTGCGCGTGTATCTTTGTCGTGGAATACGAAGTTCACTGTTTAGTATAGGAAATTTTATAGGTACCACTGACTGCAAATCAGCTTCAGCAAAATGTTGCTCTACAGTTCGTTGTCTTGAGGTTTCCCTCTACATTAGGGCTGCCTAAATTCTGAGACGCCGACCAAGACATATAGAAAAGAAATAGGGTAAACTATGGATTATTTAAAACACTGGTAATAATTAAGAAAATTTAATAAAAAAAATAGCGAAGTCTTTCTTACACTACGTTCTCGGTGACACTTTTCTTTGCCCACTCATATTTTTCGGTATATTTGACCTTTTTCCATAATTCCTTTTCCCTTTAACGTAATCATTAAATTCTGTGCACGTCATTTTATATTTATGACCGTATTGAATGATACTTTCGACTGTTCTTACACTGAGTGAATTTCGTTCCTTCGTCTACTGCGTTGAAATTAACGAAAACACTCGTTCTACGTGAGCATTGTGGCCTGGGATTGCAAAAATTATACACAAGACGATTTGCTTTTCTTTCCAGTTCTTCGGGTTTTCAAAAAAGTATTTCCATTTTACTACACAGGGGTAGCTTGCGAATTGTGTGCATGCCGGGACAAATGACTTGCTGACCAGGACACCGGGACGTATTATGGCAGCCCTACCTACATAAATATACAGAACTGAATTCAAAGTTCAATTCCCTTAAGAAGTGATTTTTCAAAGCATTATTGAAACCATATATTACATATTTCCTCGTTATTGAGCTCCTGTTTCTTGTTATTCCTTGTCCGCGAATGTTGATTTATATCTTCTTAGAAATTTTCAATAAAGGGCTTAGTAGAAAATCTCATCTTGGTCTCCTACATTTCATATTAAATGCTGTATCGAGTGGATGGTCAATAATTCTTTTCTGGGTACCCACGGGACCCTATTACTAAGTCTCCGCTGTTCGTCCGTCCATCTATCTGTCAGGGGGCTGTATTTCATGCCTAATATGGCAGACAGTTGAAATTTTCACACAGTGTGTTTTTCTTTTACCGCTAAAACAACAAATAAATATAAAAATAAAAAAGGAACAAGAAACGTGGCTTGCTTTATTATGATCGTACGTAATCCTTTGTGTGTCCGACTCGCACTTAACCGTTTTTTTTTATTACAATTGATAAGTTCTAAAACAAAATTGCTGTAAAAATATAGATCGATCAGCAATTTTGCGCATTTATGATCCACAAAATTAGCTTTTTTTTATTTAACTATGGGGTCATTTCATTCAGCTATGTGTGATTTTTTTTGAAAACTTTACCAATATAAAATTATAATGGACCATTTCTGCTTTTCCCTTTTTTGTTACCCTACTTCGCGCGTGGTGCGATACGCACATGGCCATACTTTTTTTTGTACATAGGGTCAAAAATACCCGACTAATAAAAAAAAGGTTAGCATTTTTTGCGCACAAAATTAGTGAAGAAGCCGTAAACTAGGGCTACTATTTATCATACTGAAGAAATTTTACAAACGCATTCATTACTAGGGCTACTATTTATCATACTGAAGAAATTTACAAATCATTATAATCATATCAGCTCATATTCGAGCCTACCCTGAATTAGGGCGATCGGGCCTAAGTCGACCACGCGGGCCCAGTGCGGGTTGGTCGACTTCACACACAACCGTGTTTCTTCGCAGACGTGTGCAGGTTTGCTCATGATGTTCTCCTTCACAGTTAGATAAAAAAACATACTTCATTCGATCGATCAGCAAAATATCCAATTTTGAACATTTTTGCGTGGAGGTTCCAACTTTTTGAGAATTGAATTTCTTAGAGAATGTAGTTCAGTATGAGTAAGCCCCATTTAACGGGTCCCACATAATTTTTTACAAAAATATCCACTTTAATCAATATAAGCAGTTACATAAGCTTAGAACACGCTAATTTTCAACTATTGACACTCATCTACGTGAAAACATTGTAAAAAAATAGTGCTAATGTTATTGGTATTTCCAAACACTGCTGTCCAGCCATCCCGCTGGTTTGTTTGTCTTTCAAAATATCGCCGCAACGTCGCCGGCTTATCGGTGTTCTACAGGATTCATTTCGGAGAGTTGTGCCCGGGATCTTTACGCTTTTAAACCCTCTTCTCCATTACATCATCGGACGACCAGCCACGGGCGGCGATTCCATCCCTTTGTTGTTGATTTTCCACCTATACACACATACAGCGTTTTGCTTCATTATTCATAATGCGAACGGCCAAGGGGTAGAATTTGTTGCCGCGGCGGCGTCGTGTGTTCCCCGATTAGTATAATTTAGGAATTGAGCGCGAATAGGCACTATGTGAGTTTGTAGGATATAAAAAAGAAAAAAGGAATGATGTTGTCAATCCATCCGTGTCTGTCAAGATTTCTCGGGAACGCGTGGAGGTATCAAGTTAAAGTCTAAAGTTAATATCAAATATTTAAGTCTAAAGAGTTTCGCTACGCGATCAAATCGGGAATAAGGAGGTCCGTAGGAGAACCAAAGTAACCGAAATAGCTCACAGAATCGCTAAACTTAAGTGGCAGTGGACAGGGCACACAGCTAGTAGAATTCATGGCCGTTGGGGTAGTAAAGTTCTTGTGTAGCGACCGCGCAACGGAAGACGAAGCGTAAGCAAGCCTCCCACACGGTGGACCGACGATCTGGTGAAGGTCGCGGTAAGTCAGCGCAGGACCGGTCGTCGTGGAAATCCATGGGGAGGGCCTTTTTAAAAGACATAAGACCTAAAAAAAATTGTTTACGAAGTTAGCTTATCTAATACAGGTTAACTGTGACCCCACACTTAAGAATATATCATCATCATATCAGCTCATATACGTCCCCACCGAGGGGCTCGAGCCTACCCTGAATTAGGGCGATCGGGCCTTAGTCGACCACGCGGGCCCAGTGCGGGTTGGTCGACTTCACACACAACCTTCGAGTTTCTTCGCAGGTGTGTGTAGGTTTCCTCACGATGTTTTACTTCACCGTAAGAGCGTCGGATAAACGTAGATATGAAATCGAAATTCGAAAATGCATTGGTACGTGGCATAGTTCGAACCGCGACCCCCCGGACGTAGCGGCCCTTGCCATTACGCCACCAACGCTCCATGTAGGAATGACTGTATTTGATGACTTAAATCTATGGTCCCTTGAAGCTTTAAAAAAATCAAGATTTTAAATCAAAGTAATAAAAAGATACGACCATTTTAATGCCATTTTGATACTCGCTGAATCAAAACCTGTAGGTCAGTTCCCGTTGAACTAGAATCATTTCAAGTAAAGGAAAAAATCCGAAAATTGCAAACATGTAGTTATATCATTGCGTCAATCCTGTGAATCTTGTGCCTCTAAAATGGTGTTCTAGTAAGGACAAGATGATCGGTGAATTGGTCTCGATATTTATACATAAAATGTCTAATACGTAATAAAGTCTTGCTGAATGTGTGTGCTTAATTGCGCTTTTGTTTAATGTTTTAATTAAATTGCTCGTTTGTTTGAATGTGTGTGCTAAATTGCTCGTTTGTTTACTGATTTAATTTTAATAATTGATTTAATTGTACACATGTACCCATTAATTATATAGCGGGCTCGCATATTTCATAAAAAAAACTGCTCAAGTGCGAATCGGATTTACGCATTGAACGTTTCGTACTATACTACATAATTTTACAATATAAAAGAGGCTCGCAAACTGCGCACCTATTTTATCTTGTAATGCTTGATAGATTCCATCTGTAGCCAGTTGAAATTTTCAAAGTTTATGTGTATAATAAAATACATCCCTGGGACTGATGGCATGCCTAATCTAGTAAAAGGGTCCCCGTTGACATCCCTTGGGTACGTAAAGCTGAATAATATGTAAAAGATGTATCTCTTTTCGTGATACAAAATACAAACATTTTCTGATGAAAACTTAACGAAGCGTTGGATAAAATAATCGTATTTGATTTTGAATTTCAGAAACATAAAAGTATGTTCTGCGAGCTATGTGCCCTGCCCACTGCCACTTCAGTTAAACGATTATGTGAGCTATGTCAGTTATTTTGTTTGTCTGGCGGATCTCCTCGTTTCTGATTCGGGCACATAGCTCGTAGAACAGATGACCGTTGGGGCAGTAAGGTACTCGAGTGGCGATCGCGCACCGGAAAATGTAGCGTAGGAAGGCCTCCCACGCGGTGGACCGACGACCACCGACGACGAAGCCGATGGGTGCAGGTAGCGCGGGACCGGTCGTGAACGTTTTTTGGCTGATATGATGATGAAAAGTATGTAAGGGTGGCACGTGAAGTAGTCAAGTGTAAAAATTTGTGAATCAGTACAGGTGCTATTAGCAGTGTCAATATTTACAGCTGCTAAGTATTCGAGGAGGGTTTTTAGGCTTAAGTAAACTCTTAGTCACCATGAAGTCACGGATTTATAGTCGCTCCAGTGTTGTTGCCACATTTGTACTGCTTTGCGCAACGTTCATGATATAATATACTGTTGCAGACATTGCGTTATCGTGTGTTATTGTTTCATTGATCGCAGCTTTATTAACGTTCATTATATCGTCAAGGAAGTGTTATATTTCCCCGACGCCTATCTTTTTCTCGGCGTTTTATTTTCAACCGAAACCCTTAAAACTTAAACAGTCCTTACTAATATTAAAAATGTGTTTGTTGTTACCTACCTTTTTACACTTCAACACCGTGACCAATTTTGATGAAATTTGGCATGCCGATAGCTTGTGTCACGGGAATGGACATATGCTACTTTTTATTCCGTGAAAATAGCGTAGTCCGATGCAGTTCCTGAGGGAACTAAAAAATACTCTTTTTTTGGTTAATTTCTTTAACATCGCAACGGAACAAAGATTGTTGTGATTTTTTATACAGAGATAGTTGAGGAGGTGGGAAATGACAATTTACTAATTAGCATATCTTGACATAGTTCCCGAGGGATCTGGGGAAAACTCATTTTTCACGCTCTCGCACGCCGCCGTCGTCGCAGCAGAGCAACGGATTGAAATAATTTTTGTATAGAATTGGTTGAGGGGGGGGGGGGGGGCGTGACATATACTGCTAATCAGAATAGCCTGATCTGGGATCTGGAGACAACTCATGTCCACGCTCGCGAGCCGCTTGCGGCTCTCGCGTGCACCTTCAAAGATAGTCATAAAAACGATATACACGCGGGCGAAGCCGCGCGCAAAAGCTAGTTATTAATAAATATCGTAAATACTAAGCTACTTTATGCTCGTTAAGTTGCATTTGCCGTTGTTTAGAAACCAATCAATATATGTTTTACTTTTGCATGATGTTCGGTGTCAAAGAAACAAGCCGCAAACATAATTCAATTTAATACGTTGCAGTATATCTCTAGAAGCGGTCGTAACTTAGTGCGACTTGCGTGGTTGGGTCGATCACTTGCAGGTTAACTGACTGAAGCACGATCATTACAAGGATGGGTTTGACTGTTAGTGACATTTTCTCGATCGTTTCAAGAAACAAGCCGCAAACAGAATTTAATTTAATACGTTACAGTATATTCTCTGTGGTTAGAAGCGGTCGTAACTTAGTGCGACATGCGTGGTTGGGTCGATCATCTGCAGGTTAACTGACTGAAGCACGGACATTACCTGGATGGGTTTGACTGTTAGTGGCATTTTTCTCGATCGTTTCCGTGCTTTGCAAGGCACGCTAAGCCGTTATGTCAGTTGCTATCACTAGATGACATTCGTTAACACCTTGACTTGATAGTGGGGTTTGCCACTAGCGAGTAGCGAGCCTCACAACCTGCACCAAGCCGCACTTGGCCCCCGTGTATGGAGTATAACTTAACCTTGTAGCGCGGTATCGATTTTATTAGTTCTTCTTTCATTCGTGATTTTTTTCATTCCATCTATTTGTTCTTTTACGCATGCGCTGTCATCTATGTGACAATATGATTCAAAAATCGAAATTCGATCCATCAATATTTTTCACCAAACTTTCGATATCATAATAAAATTAAATACTTTGCATATGAGAAACCTGATATTCTCTTAGACCCATCTCTGGTAAGATATAATTATGTTTTTGTTGGTATTAGTTATTAGTTCTGTTGGTATAATGTAAATTTTATTTGTGTAATATTCTTTTCTAATCCTTATGTATTTACTCTTTAGGTCTTTTATTTCTATTATAAATTTCTGTATTTTTTTTTCGAAAGGACAATCTTGTTGTTGGCCGTTTGGGGCCTTTACAACTTCACCGGGCAGTAGCACGCATCTTTTTTTAACCCATCCCCTACCGTACCTACCTTACCCGTCGTGCCACAACCTTCCCAATTTTGGGAACGGACACGTACCCCGTGTTTATGGGTAAAAAATGTATATGGCACATGATATTCATAACCCATCGATCGCTGCAGCATCTATAATCCATCTTTAAAACTTATGTATGTACATGCGGTCGCTGCTTATTGTATTTCGTTGGAGGTACTATGATTTATGACACATGTCTGACACAAACAACGGCACGCGGTCACGGGCTCGTCCAATGTGGTCACGGTTATTATTCGTTCTAGCGTAGGCTGAAATTAAGATTATGATGAGTTTCTTCTACATAAACTTGTTTATTATATGATCTGAATATGGTGCAGCCTTGAGTTCCTCGCAGCGTATAAGGCGACTAATTAAAATGTTGAATTTTCCATCGTTATTTCCAGAATGGCGTGGGTGGTTACATATGTAACGTTCGTTCTGACGGATGATACTTTACCGTCGTCTCTAGTAAATATAACATTTAATGAGCAACGAATCAAACATATAAATGAAAATCACATCATTAGTACATATTTCTATTCGTTCACTGTTTTCGCTAGTGGTTCGCGTTTAATCAAAGTAGAACCTCGGTTAGAAGCGAAAGTTAGCATGCCCGCGCATAATCTTATTGTTACCCTCCATCCTGAATCGATTTGTACAGACAATTAATGTGCATTGCAAAGATTTACGATCAGTCTATCTTTTATGTAACATTACCTTAAATTATTCCGTAAAAATTCCGTATTTTTTGGCCGACTACGAAAAAAAGAGGGTTATGTTTTTGACGTTGTATGTATGTAGGTATGGATGTTTATCTGTTTCTTCGTATTTCCTAAACCACTTAACCGATCTTGACAATAATTGTGGTGTTTTTGGATTCGTGCTATTACTCCGCGTGTCATAGGAAGTATAGAATTAAAAAAAAAACAATACGGCGGATTTTATAGGTGAATGAAACAGCCAAAAATATTTTTTTTTAGATATTCTTATCATGTTTAGTGGCAAAGGGAAGGTCTTGACAAGCACATTCTAAATATGTGTATATTAATTTCTAAGCAAATGCAATTATGAGACGGCTCAATGTACGCGCGCTACAATCAAGCGACAGGACACGCGGCCGCGGGTAGCGAGGTAGGTGGGGTGGCATTATACTCTGAGCACAAAAAATATGTAAATAAAATAAAAGTAAAAGAAACTAAAACCCGACTACGGAAAAGTATGAAAACAAAAGTTCCCACCTGAAATCATAGCCTTTATTTTCCCTTCATCTGGGGTACAAGCCATAGCCGCAAGCCCTATCGTAATCAATGTTTTTATCCTAAGTACCTATCATTAAAACTTGCGACTACGACTTTTACCCCAGATAAAGGGAAAAATAAAGGCTATGATTTCAGACGGGAAACTCTAGGTTTCATACTTTTCCCTAGTCGGGTTTTAGTTTTTTTATTTTTATTTAACTTGCAATGTATGTATGTTTGTTCGGGTGGAATCTTGCAAGTTAAATTTGACCCACTTCCCGGTTCCGATTGAGCTGAAATTTTACATGAACATGTGTATCGCGTGATAACGCAATATAAATAGCTTGTACCTAAAATTTTTTAGGTTTTTCGAAAATTATTTAACTTTTATTTTCTGATGATTCCAGACAATTTATTTATAACTTGCTTTAAAAGACAAAAAAAGTATTACCTACAGCGGAGTCAACATCGCGAGAAAGTGGATTATTCGTTACATTAAAGCAAGTTTAAGTCGACTTGTTCCCGTAAAGTACTCAAACGCAATCTGTGCACGTATTGTGACAGTAAGTCCGTAAAAAAGCAATATACTCTTATTGGTGACGTTATAAACGAAGAGATATCTTGTAACGAGCATTGTCTACGCGTGATCGACGCGCTGACCGCGCACTGCGCACCGACTACCCCTTTCACTCGAACTCAGCAGATTGTGTGGAACATTTGCGCGCCTTTCACCGTGTTTTCATCTCTGTCTTGCGCGTTCCGCTGGTAGTGCAGCGGCGTGGTGGGTCTATGCCCGCGCTGCTCGCTGCGTTACACAACAGTAGCGCATATTCCTCCACCACATTCGCACGGAACCGACTCCGCCGCGCTCGGATGCACTATCGCGATCTAACATGAAGTCCAAACCGGCCCAGTACGTAGACGCGCCGTTTAGACCTTGGCCGCCGCTTTCCCGACAAGCGCAACCTAACTTTTACTTCCGACCACCGGATCTGATGGATTTTAGAAATTTCAAAACTTCTTCCTCAAAGGGATCTACTTATTCGGATTTCTCCGGAATGAGTGCGTACAGCAACAAGTCCCGTGATTACTATTTCTTATCGCCGAGCTACCGGTCGGCGGGGGCTCCGACGCCGAGCGGGCACGAGCTGTTTCCGGGACGCGAGCGCAGGCGACCGGAGCGCCCTGCGCACGGGCACGCCCACGTCGCGTCCGCCGCGTGTCCTTGCAGCCGCTCGCGCTCCCTTGAAGATGTGCGCACTGACGTCGTTACAGAGTGGGAGGATGACGACGAAAATGGAAACCGGATAGTCGCACCGGCCACCAAATTCAATCGTAGCTCGTATAAGAACAATTCCGCCTTCCAAAAACAAGGGTTTCTAACTCGCCACTCCATGGAAAATCTAGTCGACAGACCTCCACAACTACTACCACCTAAACGAATCTCCGCTTTTCAGGTAACTGAACCGACTTTCTACTAATACGATGGAATCGTTCTATTGAATGGTGATTGTATTGGTATTTCTTTCTATCCTATGATGACATGACAAAAGAAAGCTGTGTATTTTATGTTAATTTTACCCCAATGTATCGTGCTTCGTTGTATAGAAAAGGCTCACTTTCTAGTTTTAGTATATTTGCATGATTGCATCTTGTTAATGCTTAGCGAATTTTCTATTAATTCAAAGTGTGGCATTTGGCGTGTGGTTCCAAGGTATATAAATAAAATATGTAGTTGAAAATTGTTTTGAAGTAATCGTACATTGAGTGCGTACGGGAGACCTGTGTGCAAGCACGTTCAGCTCCAGTGAACCGCGACGTACCGTCCTGTACTAACGGATGTGTTAAGTCCTAGTTTTTATGCCATACCAGTAGCAAAATTATGCTAACTTTAGTTTCACACTTCACTAACAATCAGTTTTAAACGCAAAATTTGTGTTTACAGTAATTCGGTCAATTTCTATCATTATTTGGTCTTGTGCTATGCGAATGTGATTTCTATTGCCATTATTGTCTATTTTGTTAATATCCTAGATTATACAAAACTATAGGAAGGTATGCTAAGTACTTATCATGCGTTACTTGGCTATGTGCAATCTTGTCACGAGCGTGTAAACAATTTCGTGTAGAACTACGTCATGTCAAACACAAGAAGAACCAATACAATCATCATTATGCCGCATCAGTAATATGCTGCTTATCGAATCTATGTTTTCGTGTTGGCTTGATCACACATAATATAAGTCGCCTTTATATTTTCTCTTAACCCTAAAATATTACCTGTATTTTACTTTCTAATTGTGTCGATTTACACCATTAAAGTTTTGTACCGTAATCGAATTCGTAAATATTACGTAACTTCATATCACTTCGAACAAAAACTGAAGATATTAGAACACTAATATGTTTAATAATAGTAAGTAGTGAAAGCTTTCTTATTAATTACCCGACTACGAAACAAGGAGGGTTATGTTTTTGACAGTCTATATAGGTTTTATATATACGCTATAGAGCCAATAAGGTACCTACGTTTATTACGTTTTCATTGTGTTGTACAGTTTTAACGTGAGTTAATTTACCCTTCGCGTCTAAGTTTGCTTAAGTAAATAAGGAAGACTCGGAAGGCAGGGGTAGGGTTCAATTAAGTAAATTAAAAATACGTTTTTACCACCAGCACTTTCGTTTTTTGAAATTACAAGGTCCTAATTTATTAGTTACCATCCTTTCAAACACAGTGTCTACTCCTGATGCTGAACAACTTTTCCCAAGGAACCCATAGTCAAATCGCAAAAAAAAATTTGAACTTCCCATAACTAAGTTGGTCAATCAGCTGATTGACTTAGTATGGGAAGTCCAAAAATTGTTTTGCGATTTGACTATGGGTTCCTTGGGAAAAGTTGTTCAGTATCAGGAGTAGACGTAAAAAAGGTATGTGAATATGAAGGAGGAATCGAAGACAGCTGAAAAGTCAAAGATATTGAAAACAGTACAAAAACAAATTAAAAAAGTATGACTTAGTCACAACTCCAAAAACAAATAAAACTGTTTTCGTTGGCCTGATTAATTGGCCTTTACCCATTGAATCTTATTGTTGACATATGCTTGTTTCTTCCGTGTCAAATCCATTATGTTAAATGAGTCAACAAATTTCTTGAGCCCTGATATATCTATTTAAGCAACTCCACTTGATGTAGCAAGAACAGTGTGTTTTAGTTTCATCGATTAATCCAAGTTTGTTATTATGCGCAACTTCTCTCCTATCTTGCTGCGAGCAGTGAAAGTCATCTGTCCGTCATCGGTCTGAATTACTCCGTATGCACTCTCATAGCTGCCTTCTCTCTCAAGGTTAAGGTCAGTTGATTTGTGTGCCTCTTGATATGATCCTGATTTGTTTGTGGGTGGTTGTCTCTCTCTCTAAAATAGGATGAGGTCTTTGGGCTTTTGAGTTTAATATCAGGATGTCAACTCTTTCTATCAACATCCCGACGCTGCTGGTAATTTCATTCCAAAATTTTGGCTGTTTCTTCTTGTGGTCTTTTGTAATAGTAAGCTAATATTGAATTAAATTACAATTTCACTTCCAGCCAGATTCCCCATACGGGCCGTTAAAATGCACAGAATTTTAGTATCTTGAGAATGGTTTCAAGTTCAACATTTTTTTCAAGTCAGGAGAACGATAACAAAGCACATCCAAGCAATCATAAAAAACTACACGGATTGATTAAAAATTAAGATCCCGACTGCATAAAAACTTGACCCCTTATTTTTGGCCAGTCGCGTAAAAAGGAATCTTATGTCACTCACGGGATCAAAATCCAAAATATACATACATACATACACACACTTGAAAAACATAACCCTCCTACTGGCGCAATCGGGTAAAAAAATCACGGGTAACTGGGTTAACTCTAAACATAAAGTAGCAGTCTGATGAAAAGAGATCCAAAAGGGACGGCTGTTGAAGAAGGGGCACGTGTATGGTGCAGATGATATTATTTGAAAAAGTTATCTTTGTTTTCTCTGGTGCAATTATCTCCCCGTTGATGGTCCTATTTGAGCAATGCTATCTTTGTTTTCTCTGGTGCAATTATCTCCCCGTTGATGGTCCTATTTGAGCAATGCTATGGCAGCTTTGCCTCCTGTAATGTGACATACATTCTTCTTCATGAACGCCGTTGTTCAGATGTCCAGTGTTTTCTACTATGACTTTCAACCTTGTTAAAGCCAGGGTATTCAGGACACGGGCCATTTTGAGAAGATCAGCGATTATATCAATGATGGTTGTATCGATGGCCTGGTCGGGCTTGCCCAAAATGAGATGGCTGCTGCAACTAGGTGGAGTCCTTTTGAATGACAGCCGCCGAATGTTACCGGTGCAGTAAACTAGGAATCTATTTTCAATTCCGTGTTGAGTTTGAGACCTGGATAATCGTCTCGGGCAAATTTAACTCCTTTTCGATAGTGGCGCTAATACATCTTTACTACAATTGTTTTTGAATATAAGTGTTACCCATTTCAACTACTCTTCAGTTGCTGTCTGGTTAAGGTGTACGTAGTTTTGAAGATTTCTTCCTCATGTATCGTGACCCAGAAGATGAAAGTTGGGTGTTCGTTGTTCTAGCAGTCGAAACATTACATAGATAAGTTATTATAATGGCAATTTAATTTGTTTTCGTTGATGCGCTTTGAACTTTTAAAAAAATATGTTGATGAATTTACTAGAAATCGTAAAAAAACATAAACGTGGCAATAGGCTAACGCTCGAATACTTACTGCGCGCTAAGTAAACAAACCACTCGTGATTCAGTAAATATGAATGAAACTGCGCTAACGGAGCTGCGGAAACTTTCTATTGCCACTCGAGAATTTTAACGCCGACGCCCGCCTGACTGAGATAAAACGATAAACTACGCCAATTACCTAATTCGTCCGTAGAGAACGAGAAAATCACACTGTCATTTAGCATGCTCTCTGTCACTTGATCGTAGGCTGTCTTCTTGGAGTAGAATGCTTTCTTCGGTTACACATTGTGTACTCCTTGTCTATTGAAGCTAGGTCTTGTGATACCTTCTCTCCTTCAAATTAATTTTGCACTAGCTTCTGCAGGCGGCTTCTTTCGCTTAGGTATTAATTTCTATGACTATTTTGGGAGGGGAAATCTGCAGCGTCTACGCGCCCCCCGACTTACGCCGTTGCGTACACAAATTAGGTTAGTAATAATAGGATCTTAGGGTTTGTTTTAGTCCAATAAAAGAGTAGTACCTGGGCGAGTCTTCTAGGCATCCAGAGTTGAGACCTATCTAGATCGATTTCTCACCCTAAAAACCCCCGTATACCAATTTTCAACCAAATCATCGGGGCCGTTTCCGAGATTCAGATTATATTTCAGTGTTTGGGAAGTAGTGCAGAAAACTGAGAGGGGAGCCAGAGGCGGTCATTTGGAATAGATTTGACTTAATACACTTGTAGCCTAAGTCTCACAGTTTTCGAGATATTCGCTTTTCAATTTTCAGATATGGTATGAAAAACGCAATTGTTTAAATATTTCGTGATTTTCCAAAAAAAAGTTTTACTACAGTTAAAGTGCAAAATACGGTAAAAACTTCCCCATTTTATCAGCTTTCCAACAGAGTTAAACAGTTAAAAAAAACAAATGAGTTGCTACAAAAAACTATGATTGTTGTCATAAGGGTGCCTCAAATCCCATACTAATTTCTAATGACCGCTTCTGGCTCCCCTTTCAGTTTTCTGCACTACTTCCCAAACACCCTGTATACTAAAAGACAAATAAAATTACTATAATATTATTATTTTTAATTAATCACGTTAATTACATGCAAACGCGCGACTTTACCAATGGTCCTGGTCGCACAGGCACTGTATATCTACACACACATACACACACACCGAACACAACGCGGTTGTGTACCGCGATACTCCTGTGCTCTCTATCAGTTTACAAGAATTGCTCGTTTAAAGGTATTGGATAAATTCACCACCAACACTCAACTGTATCATAAAGAATAATAGTAATGTAAAAAATGTATACGGTCGAATTGAGAAACATCCTCCTTTTTTGAAGTCGGTTTAAAGGTGACAGGAATTAGAATACGATTTTGAAAACATGCGTCAAAAGAACATAAAAAAGCAAAATAATAATAAAAGAAGATGTTTTAGAAACAGATCGAAATTATACTAAAAAGGCTTATTTTCGTCACAATTATATACTTTTGTCTTTACCCTTTACTAGGTCTATGCCTAATTTTAGAGTAACCGGTTCAGCAGTTATGGCGTGAAGGAATAACAAACAGACACACTTCTTTTAGTAAGGATATCATATTGATTTCATTCTTTAAGACAATTTTTGAATCTTGATAGGTACGAGTACAACAATCAAGCATTCTCGTTACGCTTTCGAGAATCTTTTATGACGGTGGATGTATTTTTTTGAATTCTGACTTACAGGTTAAGTACAGAATGATGTCATAGTTGCTTCATAGATATTTTTATAATTTTCTTACACTATTCATGAATTAGCATTATGTTCTACTGTGATCGGTTATTAGTGCTAATGCTAAGAAGTATTGTGTTATGTTAGTGGTTAATATATAATATCTGCCAAGTGCAAGTCGGATTCGCACACAAAAGGTTCCGTAACATCGTACAATATTAACTTAAAAGAATATATTGTATAAGGGAGGGGAGGGGGCACGTTAATTTTTTTTGTATTTATTCTAGCGCCAATAGACATACAAACCTGGGTAAAAATTTCATCTGTCTACCAGCTACCTATTACGGTTTAAATATAGTCCGCTGACACCGATGGACGGACGGATAGAAGGACAGCGGAGGCTTAGTTATAGGGTTATAGCGTCACTTAAACCTGGACTGGTTCGTTACATTTGTAGCCCAAGTTTCGTAACCAGCCTGTTACGAAGCAAGTGTAAAAGACATCACATCTTCGTAAGAATTTTTTTATTTTAATAACTAATGTCACGATTGTAATCATAACTCTAAAACTCTTATATATTAAACTGGCCAGTAAAAATAATCTTTATACTTGCATAAATTGCCCCTAGTATAAAAAGATAATTATTTGTTTAAAAAGACACAGGTGCGTGTGGACTCTGGCATAGTAATAAGTAATAGCTTGGATTGGAAGTAACAGTGCTGCTTATCTTACAACTTGTAATATAAAATAGAACGATCAATTCGGAAACAAAGACGACGAAGACTATAGAGTTACTATCAACCAAAAGTGGCTTGGCTATCTTGCATTATTTAAGTTTGCCAATAATTTACATGCAAGTTAAATATAGCAACACTGCGCTTACTACTTAGTAATATAGCAATGATTGTTAATATTGCCTATAGAGAAAGTACATAGTATCTATCACTTTGTTGAGATTGTACAGATTGCCTGCCTTTATTATACAAATTTCTTGCCTTTATTATACAAGTTGCCTGTAAATACGATTAAGAAAAATTCTTTATCGTACTTCAGTTTAATATGATATTTTATACACCTATTCTAACCTAGCCAATTGAATTATGAATATTCAGGGATAAATCACATAAACGTTCGTTCATCAAACACCAAACTAGGACTCTCTGTACTAACGAAACCAGAGACTGATACACTTTAAAATACATACATATATAGATATTAAACAGTCAGATACGGAGCAACAAACCTGTTCATCACACGAATGTTTGCCCTGGAGCGCTGACCACTGTGGATTTTGTGGTTCGTTCGACCCAGTGAGATTTTTTTCCCGTTCGCCATACTAATCTGACAATTGAAACGTAATCTAACAATTAAACTGTTATCGTAGATCATAATTGAAACGTGTTCAGTCATTGTGCAAACTATTTTATTCAAACTTAATTAATAAACAAAATTCAAATCATTAGAAACATAATCTTTCGGCTGATATGATGATGATGATGATCCTTAAAATATTGCATCACATTTGTTACGACATCACCGTAAACACGAAAAAACATATCATTTTGTTTCTTGTTCCCGTTTAAAGAAAAATGTTTGAGTAGTAAATCTCTTGTTTTCTTAATTAAATTTGTATCTCTGTCAGTTTGTGTACCTACGTTTCTATTTATTATTGCAGTTTGAGTCTTTCACCACTTTCAAGCTGGCAGCATAGTATGAATTTGTCGCGTAATACATATAATATTATTCTTTCGCCTCTCTTGGACGAATTTCATAGGCATACTTTTGGAGCTGGAGAAGGCTTACAGCTTTTCGTCCAATTTTTTTTAAGTTCTTAAAGCCAACACAATGTAATTAGTTGTCCAATGTCATGTAAGTTTTAATTTTTTCTATGTTGCTCTGCGTAGGAGCGTCCTGGCTTATGTAAGACCAGTCTCTCCTTATCATTTGAGATGGTAATAAAGGCAAAACTCCTGCGAGAGCAAAGATGCGTTTTGGTACGTTTGTTTTATTTAGGTGTCGTTATTTCCTCTTTTCCATATGCAATTTGATTTATGGTAATAGCAGTGTTTAATGTGGACGAAATTATTCAATATCGCATTTCTGGCGGAGAGCTCGAAATCCAATGTAAAAGTTGTTGGCTTCATGTTTGGCAATTGACTTTTAAGCATTATGGACATTATGTTGCAGGTATCTTCAGTTTTGTTACTCATTAAGAGGAAACGCGGGCCCTCCCTCCCTTTCCCAAACCTCTCAGTATACAGCAAGAAAAGGAGAACTGCAGGGCAGACCGATAATAGGCACTAAAATTGACCAAAACAGCATTTCGTAGTACCCTATTTCCTCCTCCAAAACTTGGGCAATAATAATATTTATTCAAAATTAATTAAAAAAAAACACTTTACCTATGCCTCTATATTTTCATTTTATTGTTATTATGCGTATTATTTTTGGTAGGTGTCTGAAAATGACATTTCAATTAGGCAATTTTCTAAGTTTTTGAAGGCTCCTACTTCCTATTATAATTAGAACATGGGAAAAAACAAAAAATAGGGGCATGGCCATGGTAGATATAGGTTTGACAGAAAAATCATTTTAGCTCTATTGTCATTATCCAGGGAGGAAACAGGGGACTACTTATGTATGGAAAAAATGGCGCTGCCTTTCCTCTTTAGTATAATTAATGTAACTTCCTGGATGGAGAGACTGAATGTCCCATCAGCATATAAATCCTGTCACTCATAATGTAATCTCGCTTCAGGTGTACAAAATGTAAAATGCGACTCCCTTAATGTAAATAGTCCCCAAAACGAAATCGGTAAATTTCATAGAAATTTCCACGTCGTCGCACGGTTATTTGTAGATCATTTTTTAAAAATTCTATATAATTTATTTATCTTTCTATACATAGTGTTAAAAGATTAATTTTCATTTGTATATTGTAACCCAGAATTTTAAGGAAGTCAACACTTTCATTGAATATTGCTGAAATAGGTTAAAAGGTGACGTAAAAGTTTTCCCGAAAGATATATTTCAAATCTCGAATTCGCATGCTATGTCGGACTTGAAAATATGCGGTTTCCTTTTCAACATGTTATTTCTGTCCTGGACAAATAAATGTTCGGGGTTTAGCAAGTTTTGGTTTTTACTTGAAAGCCAAAGCATACTCAGCCTTTGACAGAAAAATCATAATAAGTAGAAATTTCCACGTCGCACGGTTTTTTGTAGAACATTTTTTTTAAATCTATGTGGTTTATTTCTGTTTCTATATACGGGGTGAGTATTTTTAAGGGTCAGTGTGGGGAAATTCTAAACTATAAGAGATAGATAAAACGCTCTTAGGAACCGTGATCTCAATTTTAGAGAAAATAAAAATGGCGTTTTAAAAAGTAAAAAAAATCTTGATTGGTTCGGAGATATGACTTTTTAAGAAAAATTTTTTTTTGTTATTCTGATTGTATATCACTATACAAATCAAAAATTTTACAGAGACCATTAGTCTAAAGTTGCTAGAAATTGTTGAAATTACTTGAAATGAACATTTTGTTAAAGATACATTTTATTATCCAATTGATAGGATGGATAATTGAAATGAAACAAAACCAAAAATCTGCCACTTGCGTTAGTTCCACGAAACAAAATTTATGTTAAAAATGGTTCGAAATGTCCTCCACTTTTGCCTAAGCACAGTCGACTTAGGCAAAGTACTCCCCGAGTTGCATTTCTCAATTAAATGTATGTGTTAAGCATTTGACGGACTAAATATTTCTAATCATCAACAGTATCGAAGCCATTTTTGTACTTCTTTTTTTAAGTGACCCCATAAAAAAATCCATGGGCGTTAGATCAGGTGACCGCGCTGGCCACTGGACTTCGGCATAGGTTACCTACCTGTCCACGTGTTCCCAAACCTTTCGTTGAGGTAATTTTGTGCAAGGCGACTATTGTGCGCAGGGGCTCCATCTTGTTGGAACCTCATGTTCAGTATTGCTGCCAAACTCAAATCATCTAATTCTATCAGAAATCTTGAAGATGATCAAGATTTCTGAGAATATCCAAGTATATGGTGGACCTCGAAGGGTCCCACCGTAAAACTGAATGGACACGACTTTATTGTCCAAAATCCCGCATTAACAATAATATGAAAATTTAATTTGGTTGCAGCTTTCAGTGGTTCGCAAAGGATTTTCTGTGAACCAGTAATGGTTGGTGCGCCGAATATGTAATGATACGTAGTATTATATTACGTCATAAAAACGCTTAAAAAAGAAATGAACAAATCGGAAAAGTAATCTCAGTTTACCATTATTTGAAAAGTTAGTCTCATCCGTTTTAGAATTCGGCTCAAAAAAAATTGTGTCCCGTGTTTTACCGTGGATAACCCAATTACAGAATGCTGATTTTCTCGCATGATCGCTTTCGAGAAGTTTCTGAACAATACATCCTTGTCGATACGGTTTGTATTTATACTTTTTAAGTATCCTCATTACAGTACGCTTTGCAGTAACCATTTCCGTAGCGATATCTCTCGACGAAATGTCCGGAAAACTCGACAAAACACAAAACATTTATTTCGACTCCTCGACTGATGATGTTGAACAGTTTTTTGTGAGGCTTCGTGAAGATTCCGTACCTCAGTAAATTATTCAACATTGTGGTCAAGGTATGGCGACTTGACGTTTCTCTCAGGTGGAATCCATTACGATTAGTAAATTGCCAAAATGTTTGGTTCCTGGTACTTAAATGATCCCCTCTCAATAAATCCATTTATTTGGAATTTGACGATTGAGAAATTTTACCTATTTCATTCACCATCGAATTCACAACACAACTAATAATAATTATTATTTTTCAGGAGGGCTTCTACTTACGAAACTGAACAACTTTCCCCAAAGAACACATAGTCAATTCTCATAAAAAAATTGACCTCTCCATACAAAATTGGTCAACCAGCTGATCGATTTGTATGAAAAGTCCAATTTCTTTATTTCGATTTCAGCAAAGTTGTAGAACAAAAGTTGTTCAGTTTCATGAGTAGAAGCCCTACTGGAAATGGCGTTGTCGACCAAAACAAAACCCTATATAAGATATTCATGATTATATATTTCATGTATTTCAAGATATTCTCCTGATTGGGCCTTTGTCAATCTATATTACATATAATAAAACTGTAACGGGGCCGTGTCTGTACATGAAATATTTTTGGAAAATAATAACTGTGGTGCACATTACTAACGATATAGAGGCCAAAACAACAACTTTTGGAATATTTGTCTATCTGTCTGTCAGTATGTTCGCGCATCACGCAAAAACTACCAGGCCGATTTTGATGAAATTTTGTATGTTGGTTCCTTATAGCCCAGGTTAACATATTCAAAACCTCCACGCGGACGAAGTCGCGGGCGCAGCTAGTATATAATTGATTTTTTTCGTATTTCTAGACGTTTTTTTCTCTCAATTTATGGCATAGTAGCACCTAAATTGCTACTATACAGATAAAAAAACACTGCATTCGTAGAATTTTGTAGAAATAATTTAAAAACTGTCTTACCACTTTATTGTAAAGTAATTTTACTATTCGAACAATTTAGTTTAGTTTTATTTATTTCACGTCACAAATTTCTAATTATATATGTCAGGTCATAATGTAAAATGTCAACAGAAATAAAACTAAAAAACTAAACAAAATGTCAAAATAAAATAGTTTTTTTTTTATTATGGGCCATAAATTTTTTTCTATTTCATTTTGTTTATTACACTCGTTACTTTCTGTTTGTTAGTTTACTCACATACATTGTGTTTGGTGTTACGGAGCCTCGGTGCACGAGCCCGACTCGCACTTGGCTGTTTTTTTGCGACTTCTACAAATTTGTAGAACAAAAGTTGTTGCGTAGAGTGATACATACTTAAATCATAGGTCGTTTATAATATTATGTTATCTAACGGTAGGTACTAAAAATTGCCATCAATGTGATTAATGTATTTCTAGCTTTTGCCAGCTTTTTCGCGGGGGCGTGAACGTAGTTTCTTGAACATAGTTTCAATGACTGTCCCCGAGGGTGCGCAGTGCGGCGAGCCGCAGCGGCTCGCGAGCGTGGAAAGAAGTAGCGTATATGTTAGTTAATCCAGGTCCTAATCTGTCTACCTACCAAATTACAGCCAGATACGTTCAGTAGTTTTTGTGTGAAAAAGTAACAAACATCTGTACATCCAAACTTTTGCGATTATATTATTGCTAGGATTTACATATTTGAAATTCGAATAAGTAATTATATATGTGCTCATAAGAAGGCTCAAGGTCACACCCAAAGGACGATAGAGCAAGCTGTTCAATCAGAAATGAGGCGATCCGTAGGACAACCAAAGTAACCGACTTAACTCAGAATCGCTAAACTAAAGTGGCATTGGGCGGGCACATAGCTCGTAGAACAGATAGCTGTTGGAGCAGTAAAGTTCTCGAGTGGTGACTGCGCACCGGAAGACAGGTCTCCCACTTGGTGGACTGATAACCTTGTAGGACTGGTCGTTTTGGAAAGTCTTGCGTAAGGCATTGATGCGATGAATTAGAAATGAGGTTTGTTTTATTGATCAATCAAAATTTTGAGAGTAGTCTCCGTTCGCGAACGTTGCTCGACCTAAAAGTTTGAAGATAAATTAAAATTTCATACGGGTTCGTAGATAAGGATCCAGCCAGCTGTACGCCTCACAAGTTTCCTTGGAACGCTTAAAACTTTTGTTTGCCCAGGAAGTAACTAGTATCTCATCTGTGGCTCAGGCACGGTTGAATGTTGGATTGGTTTTGCCTTCATTTGCTTCTTCATTTGTTCTTGGAGATGCGACAATAATTCTTTTTCCAATATTTTTTTTCCATCTGTGGCTCAGGCACGGTTGAATGTTGGATTGGCTTTGTCTTCATTTGTTCTTAGAGATGTGACAATAATTCTTTTTCCAATATTTTTTTTTCTGTTTGCACAAACTTTAATTTTTATAGTTTAAAAGAGAAAAATTAATATTTGTCACTAGCTGTCCCGGCGAACTTCGTTCCACCTTACTCTGCCCTAACCTACACTACATTACCCTACCCTACACTACCCTACCCTACACTACCCTACCCTACACTACACTACCCTACCCTACCCTAACTACACTACACCTATACTACCCTACCCTAAAACCAATTAGTTTTTGACTGATATTTTTATTTTTTTTATTTAATTCGGAGCATTTTCATATTTATTCACCTTTTAAACCTTCTCTGGACTTTCACAAATAATTCAATACGAAAATTAGCCAAATCGGTCCAGCCGTTCTCGAGTTGCGATACTAACGAACAGCAATTCGTTTATATATATATATGTAGATTTTGACAAAGTCATGTAATACCCTCTGTAACAGCTCTAAATACAACAAATATACCTCTACGATACTAAATAAAAAGCGAATTCAAAATCTCTATGAATTTTACACTATTTTTCCACATAGTTCCCGTGATTTTCCAGGCATTTGTCACAGCGTGGTACAAGTTTTTGTATACCCTTTTCGTAGAATGTTGCCGCCTGTGCATTGAACCACAGTATAATAAAGAGTACTAGCGTAATTGAACCATGAGGTAACATGTTCTTTCAGCTCGTCATCGCTGTAGTAACTCTGACCGCTAAGGAAAGACTTCAGATGCCGAAACAAATGGAAGTCGCTAGGAGTACGTTAGTACTAATTTATATACTTTGCTAGGAGAAAGGTCGGAGCTGTACGGAGAATGGTCAAAAACGATTTTTCGATAAATTTCACATTGTTTAACGTTTCTCGCATTCAAAAAACGAATCAACGATCGAATTTCACAAGCGGCGGGATTTCTAATCAACTCAGTCATTACAAACAAGCGCTAAGATGTGCACAGAACCAACAGCAAGCTTAAAATGGCGTCATGTCATTCTGCGTGATACAGAGTGAATGTCGCGCAAGCGCGGAACTGCGATCGCAGCGCTGCCGCGAAGAATGATGGAAACGGGACTTACTTTACGAACATACCTCTTATTATACCTAGCTATTAATTATATCACTTCATATACATCCCCACCGAGGAGCTCAATCGAGCCTACCCTGAATCAGGCGTAATTTACAAAATCTGAATTAATTACTACCTATAACTTTAACTTGCAAGCTTTCTGTTAAAAATTTTATGTATGCAATATTTAATACCAATAAAATACTTGTTCTGAAAAAGATATGAAATATTGTAAAAAAGATAATGATACCATAACTTTCAAGATTTCATTTTTAATCGTAACAAGCTGTTGCCTGCAGCTTCTCCCCGTGGTCCCGTAGATATATATGGTTTGCGGTGCGCGAGGGTTTTATCTTGTATACAAGTCCAATCAATTAAGAACACAACAAAAAAAATTTAAAAAATGTATGAAATATCATCACTTGAGAACGGCTCGACCGATTGACAATTTTTTTAACCTCAAATGAAAAAAAAAAGGGATCTGACAATGCGCTGTGTCACAAGCCAATGGTAACGATGACCAAACTAATCGAATTGGGCTTTGAATTACTACCTGCCCAACCAACTTATTCTCTAGATCTGGCCCCCATTGATTACTGTTTGCAGACCTAAAGAATATGCTCCAGGGCAAGAATTGTTACTCAAATGGTGAAATAATCGCAGCACCGGAGGCTTATACGTATTAAATATCATCACTTGTGAGCGGCTCGACCGATTGACAAATTTTATAACATGTCTGCTGCAGTTGAATTTTATTTATATAGATATTAGCTGCCATTTTTTGATTACTAGATTACCTATAAAGAGCAAAACGTCTATTCTGTTTTAGGTGGCAAGTTTGTGAGATATGTTAATTTTTACTAGCTGTTTGTTGCCCGCTACTTGGTCGGCGTAGATAATTGAACATGACAAATCACGAAAATTATGAAGGAACCGCAGGAAAATGAATCTTGTAATGTTAAGTCAATACACACAGCAAATACACAGTTTAAATCTGGTTATGCACTGAAAAGATTTACTTGCAGATTATTTTCAGACTTTTTAAAGATAATTCGCAGATCAGATTTTTATAAATTATTTACAGATCACTATTACATTCTGTAATCAATTTTCGCGGATCTGTTATTTTTAAATACCGTCTGATCACAGCATCTAATTATGTAACACAATAAAATTAAATGACGTGAAAACGTTTTTGGTTCTTTTTTTGTAAATTAAGTAGCTACCTTGAGAAGCTATACTTTTTTCAGATTTCAAAAATATGATATTCTGAATAAAAAAAAATCTGCGAAAATTCAACCAGCTATCTATTACGGTTTAAAAGATACATTTCCTTAAAGGTCAGACAGACGGACGCACTGGCTAAGGATCTCTAACAACCACTTAAATTGTAAAGTCCATTTCAGCGCCAAATGAAAGAAGTTGTACGTCAAAAATTGCCTGTGAACGTAAATATGCATTCGTCCTAATAGTTTTGTACGCGTTGGTTCATTATTAATTGTCCTCGTAGTTACTCTTTAGGAGGCGTCCAATTGTTACGTGAGGCAATTTTGGCCATTTTTCTATCTAGGGGGGAGGCCCCTTTGGTGAGATGTCGTAAGATTCGACTCGACCCCCTCCGCCTCTTCCCCCTGAATCTCACGATAAAATGCGTATTTTTTTAGTGAATATATGTACGTTAGTCTGTGCTTAATGGCGTAGGATTTATTAAAAAAAACATATTTTGCTTAGTTATTTTTATTCAAGACTGGTTTCTCATAATTTTGCTGAAAAAAAATTAAGTGATATTTGCCGAGGAACCCCCCCTATCCCCCACGAGAAATTTGGTGAAATTCGGCTAGACTCCCTCCTTCCCTAAAAGCCTCACATTATTATACACGCCCCCTTACTACACGGTTGAGCGATCAAAATGAGTCTCCAAAAATGGGGTATATAAAATTCTGCACCATAGCAAAAGCGTGACGAAAAACCAGTAACCGAACATTGCTCGTCTCGATACCGTGGTTATAGTGGACCTCTTAAACTTACTTTGTACTGGTTTTGTCTCGCCATTTCTGAGTTTTGTTTTATTTACCACTAGTGGATGCCCGCAGCTTCGCCCGCGCAGTTCCCGTTTTTACCGTTCCCGTGGTAATTTCCCAAAATCCTTTCTTAGCGGATGCCCACGTCCTAATTGCTATCTTTATTCTAAATTTCAGTGAAATCCGTTTAGTGGTTTCGGCTGTGCGTTGATATACCAGTCAGTCACCTTTTCCTTTTATACAGGGTCTTCGGCAGATGGTTGAAAATACGAAAATGGGGGATAGGTGGGGTCGCCTCCCACCTATTTTGAGAATTAAAAAAAATCTAGGACTTGTAATTTTTTTTACAGGATTTTTTTTCCTTTTTTTAGAAATTTTGCCATTTTTATACCTTTGAACACATGTAACTTTTTGTTTTTTAAAGCTAGCTCCAAAATCTTTTTTTAATAGACTTTTATAAGATTGTCGGCTCTAAAAAAAATTATGTTTGTTTCAAGTTATTGCTAAAAACAAAAATGTGGGCCCCCGAACTTAAAAAAAAAGTTGAACAAAAATTTAAAAGTCAACTTTGCGATGCATTTAAAAAAAAATAATGGGGCTGGAAGGCTTCTGTTTTTTTTAAAACATCTCTAAAGCTTAGGCTTTTGAATGGTATGTAATTTGTTTCGGTATCTTTTTTGTAACCGGAGTTGTTAATTTTTTTTACTCAATTGGACCATGTTGGCGAAATTCCACTAGTTACATGTTTTGTGAAATGTATCAAATGCAAAGTTGAAAATAATGTAAATACTTACTGTTGGGACGGTTACAAAGAGCAGGTACGTTTTTTTACATTCTTGCACACACATAATGGCTATCTTTTGTCATTTATTGGCATATTGGAGTTAGCACTTCCATATGCCAATAAAATGTCCGCATATTCCGCATTGGTAAATTGAGCCATTTTAAACCACAACAAAGTCTTAACAAAACGTCTGATAATAACAAAAAGTGACAAACAACAAAAAAACTTAACAAAATCACAAACGTTAATAACGTTAACGTTTTTTTTTGTTTTCGTTAATTTCACTTTGCTGTGTTTGTGATTTTGTTAAGTTTTTTTGTTGTTTGTCACTTTTTGTTATTATCAGACGTTTTGTTAAGACTTTGTTGTGGTTTAAAATGGCTCAATTTACCAATGCGGAATATGCGGACATTTTATTGGCATATGGAAGTGCTAACTCCAATATGCCAATAAATGACAAAAGATAGCCATTATGTGTGTGCAAGAATGTAAAAAAACGTACCTGCTCTTTGTAACCGTCCCAACAGTAAGTATTTACATTATTTTCAACTTTGCATTTGATACATTTCACAAAACATGTAACTAGTGGAATTTCGTCAACATGGTCCAATTGAGTAAAAAAAATTAACAACTCCGGTTACAAAAAAGATACCGAAACAAATTACATACCATTCAAAAGCCTAAGCTTTAGAGATGTTTTAAAAAAAACAGAAGCCTTCCAGCCCCATTATTTTTTTTTAAATGCATCGCAAAGTTGACTTTTAAATTTTTGTTCAACTTTTTTTTTAAGTTCGGGGGCCCACATTTTTGTTTTTAGCAATAACTTGAAACAAACATAATTTTTTTTAGAGCCGACAATCTTATAAAAGTCTATTAAAAAAAAGATTTTGGAGCTAGCTTTAAAAAACAAAAAGTTACATGTGTTCAAAGGTATAAAAATGGCAAAATTTCTAAAAAAAGGAAAAAAAATCCTGTAAAAAAAATTACAAGTCCTAGTTTTTTTTTAATTCTCAAAATAGGTGGGAGGCGACCCCACCTATCCCCCATTTTCGTATTTTCAACCATCTGCCGAAGACCCTGTATATACGAATTTCTAGGCCAATTTTCGCTTCTATATCCTTAATAATATTATGTGTAAAAAAGTATTTGTTTGTTGGTTATCTCTTCACGCTTCAACACCTCAATCGCTCCTGACGAAATTTGGCATGGATGTAGCCTGTGTCACGGCGAAGTACATACCCTACTTTTTATCCCATAAAAATAGCTTAGTTCGATACAGTTCCTGAGAGAATTCAAAAAAAGTGGTTTTATCGTTGATTTCTTTAACATCGCAACGGAGCTAGTTTTTTGTGATTGCAGCACAGATGGTTTAGCGGGTGGGAAATGACATAGACTACTAATTAGCTAGCTCGAGATATTTCCCCAAGGAATCTAGGGAGTACTCATTTCCAGGCACGCGTACGTCAGCGTCGCAACGGGGCAACAGATTGACGTTCTTTTTTGCACAGAAATAGTACGAGGTTCAGTAAGTCCCGAGACTTAATACTAAAAGTAAGTTTTTTTGAAAAAAATATTTTTTATTCATCAATGTAGTCTTCTTCAACTGCGATACACCTCTAACGATTTTCTAACTTTTCTATTCCATGTGTGTAGAACGATTTATCTGGCTTCAAAATAAGCCTCCGTTGCTGCGTTTATTTCACCATTTGTGTAAAATTTCTTGCCCTGGAGCATATTCTTTTCTGCAAATAGCCAGTAATCACTAGGGACCAGATCTAGAGAAAAATATGGTTGGTTAAGTAATTCAAAGCCAAATTCGTTTAGTTTGGCCATATCTTTACCTTGGCCTTGTGACAGGGCGCATTGTAAGATTACTTTTTTCTTCATTTGAGGCCTTTTTCCGCGATTTAGTACTTTAATCGCTCCAATAATCCCATGTAATATTCACTATTATTCTTCCCCTTTTCAAGGTAGTCGATGAAAAGTATGCCATGCGCATCCCAAAATATAGAAGCCATAACCTTGCTGGCAGATTTTTGTGTGTTATGCCGCTTCGGACGGCTTTTACCGGCCACCCTCTACTCTGAATTGAAATGGTGAATCCATGTTTCATCCATTGTCACACACCGACGTGAAAAATCCTTTTCATTTCTATTAAACAGTACCAAACAGCAGTGCTTTGAATCATGATAGTTTTTGTTATTGATCAATTGTTAGAAAACGCGGCACCAATTTGGAAAAAACCTTTTTCATGGCCACATTTTGATGTAAAATAGTGAAAACACTACAACTTGACATCTTCACTATCTCAGCTTTCTCGCGCATTTTTACCTTCCGATCTTCCTTCACGATTTTCAGGACTTGGTTAATGTTTTGTTGAGTCACTGCTTTATTTGGACGGCCAGAGCGTTCAGCATCATTTGTATCCATACGACCGCGTTTGAAATCGGCGAACCACTTACAAATGGTTGGTTTACACAGAGCAATGTTTTAATAAAATGTTTTATCACACGAAACTTTTTTTTTCATTGTTTTCGGAATTACAAAAGAAGCGTCACTTAAATGTCTGTAACTAAATATTTTATTGTTCGATTTAAAAAAAAATAACGCATATCAATTGATGGCCAGTACTTTCTAAAATTAAAAGAGTTTTTGATATAATGCGCCTTCTCTAAGTTAGTCTTGGGACTTATTGAACGATCTAGTAGACTGCTAATCAGAATAGTCCGATATAATTCCCGAGAAATCTAGAGTAAACTCCTGCCTACGGTGGCCAGCCGCTCACCCTCAATGACAGTTATAATAAAAACGATACCCACGCGGGCGAAGCCGCGGGCAAAAGCTAGTGTTTCATAATTATTTTATTCCGGGATTTACACTGTCGACTTACTGTCAATAAATAATGTTCCGTCAAAGTTAGTAATTTTTGCGTGATGCGCATACCATCAGATGGACACCAATAAAAAAATATTTTACTAATCTAAGTTCTCCTGGTTGTTTCTTAGGGTTCCGAAGTCAACAAGGAACCCTTATAGTTTCGCCATGTCTGTCCGTATGTCCGCGGCTTAGCCCGGAGACTATTAGTACTAGAAAGCAATTTGGCATGGGTACACATATTACTCACGCTGACAAAGGTGGGTACCAATTAAATTAGGGGCTTAATTTTTTTTTTGAGGTTACTATTATAGCACACAGTTACTTACGTATCAAATGTTTAGATTCGATGGATTGCTGACACCGACTTCAAAAAAAATTCAAGCCCCTAATTTAATTCGTACTTACCTTTGATTTCGTTATTGTTGGTTAATGTCGTATATTTAAGTATAATATGGTTATTTCAAACTTTTGAGTGAATTTAATTTTGAAGTCGGTTTTTTTTATAACTTTTATTTTCATTATCTAACAACGTTAAACCCAATCACCTACTCGACAATTGGAATCATCAAATCATAATGCACGTGTTTCATTAACAGATACATAGTCCTGTGCCTTCCATCATCAGCTCATCTGAATAACCTGAAAGAATACAACTATCGGTCTATGCGCACCTACGACCTGCTACCTCGTACATATCTATCCAAGTATACTATTAAAAAAAAATATCCTGGAGGATTGGGAAGTTGGAACTCCTAACCGTTAAGGAGTTGTAGCTTCCTTTATCAGCTCATCAACATGAGATGATGACTCAAGACGCAAATACTTTAATTGCTTTAGAAAACATATGAAACACGTAATACGTGCCTATAAAATTCGAGGGTTGCCTCCGATTTCCCTGGGATCCCATCATCAGAACCTGGGTGACAATGGGACCTCCCCGGGAGTATACTCTTTCAAATAAAAAAAAAATACAAAAAAAATACAGTCGAATTCAGAACCTACTCCTTTTTTTAAGTCGGTTGAAAATTTTAAATTTTTTAAGGGTACCCCTTCCACTGCATAAAGAGGGGTGATTTTTTTGGTAAGGTACCCTATCGTGTAGACTGTAGCGTATCTTTGAATAGGTTTTTTAAAAACTAGTCAGGGGTTACTAAAATAATTTTTCGATTCAGGGATCCATTTGCGAATCATTAAGCTTTAAAGTGCTTATAGTCAAGTGTCCTATCCTACCAGCCAAACTGCCATCTGAAAAAAATGTAAATAGTAGGACATGTTATCAATTTAAAAGGAAAACTTTCATGACTAAGTCGGCTCTCTTATTTTAGGAGTAATAGTCGACCAACTTAAGATGTGCAGTTGGATTTGTATAAAGTTCATAGATTTTCAATACAAAATGTTTTATTACCAACTGCAAAAATGTACTTTTTTAAATATACATTAAGTTTTTGAAAAGACTACGGAACCCTCTTTACACGAGTCCGACTCGCACTTGGCCGGTTCATTTCTGAATATGTATATTCAGTGCAGGTAAAGATTAAAGTGTTTCTATTTTGTTCATATTTAAAATCCTTTTTGCCATCAAGTTACAAAATTACATTTGCTTTGTCAGGAAAATTGAATAAAGTTGAGTGCCTTTGTGTTTTAAGGCACAATCTAGTTTGTAAAACAGGATGTAACAAAGATTATGTTAGTAATGCCCCGGTTTGTGAAAATACCAACCTCTTGTTCATACTTAGTTTGGTTACGAAATTTGGTAACGTGGGGTAAGCGATTTTCTTAAGGAGTGCGGCAGAACAAGGAACTAATTGAGTAACATTTTCCTTCGAGTAAGTTATAAGTTATTTTTAAATCACAATTGTTAAGCCCTTGGCATCATCTCACTCACGAAGTAAGTGACGATAATGCCGAAGATGGAAGCGGGCTTACTAAGATTTCCCAACGCAATGGAGAACTGGCTATCTTATCATCAAGCCGTAACACATCAATGTTGTTAAGGCAAGACAAGATGGTGGTAGCTAGCCAGGCGGCCTTAGAAAATGCCCTACCAGCCTACCACCAACCGTTACGGGTCGGTTAACTGGCCCTACGCCAACTTTTGGAGTAAGTTGTATGATAATATGAGTAGAATGTTCGGTTAACCGGCCCTGTGAAAACTTTTGGAGTAAGTTGTATGATAATATGAATACAATGTTCGGTTAAATCACCATACACAAATTTTTGTCGTAAGTTGTATGATAATATGAGTACAATGTTCTGTTAACTGGCCCCACGCAAACTTTATTAAACTCCCTGTACAAATACTGTTACCCTAAAAAGGTTTCCGGAGTGAGGAGTTGCTAAGGTGGTCAGGTCGTCGGTCAGAACACAAGGTCGAACGCACCTAACTAAATTATAAGGGTTTCCTGTTGTTAATCGTCTACACTCACTGTATTATTTCTGCTGAATGTTAGGACGAGTCGTAACTAAGTTTACTACCAAATGTAAATTTAAGTATGTATACGTATGTTTGAAGTAATAAACATTCAGACAAGAGTTAATTTACTTCTGTTTATTTCGGTTATCTAATTACACATTTTTGCAATGCTTAGTACCTACTTGTTGTTTTTGAAATCGACGAGAACAGAAATACTATGACAAAAATAAAAGGATAGATAATGTTAATTCTAGCACATTGTATCTCCTAAACTACGACAAATCACTTATCATACAAGGGGGCGATATGGATAGCACTTTATATCAGGCTTCTAATTTTTTGTTCACTTCCCTAATCACCCTGTGTAAAGATTAACTTTGAAGGGATGCTGTTATATTAACCTATAATAAACACTGAGTATCAGCCGGGTTTTCATACTGAATTATCGGCAAATGTTCCACTTCTGGTTAGGCAAGCTGTTTGCCGATTTTTTGGCTAACTTAGAGTTTCTACTGTTTAGGCCCAGACCAGGAATGGCGGTCAAGGAGTACCGGTGACTGGCAGCGGGCTGAGCGTGGCCAGCGACAGCGGCCGCCCGACCTTCAAGCCGGTGACGGTGCTGGAAGATCTGCAGGCTGTGCGCTGTGCCGAATTCCACCCGAACGGCAAGCTCTACGCCGTCGGCTCGAACACCAAAACGCTCAGGATATGCTCGTATCCCAAGATAGAGGATGTCAAGTAAGTGCAGATAGTCACTTCTAGATTATTAATTATAAAAAAATTGAGTGCTTTTGACTACATCTCACTTGACGGATTGTGACGGATGTGCCTCTATTTATCATCCATGTTGATCTTTAGCCAAGCTTTTACACTCATTCACGCCTGAGAACCCCTTAATAATAGATTTAAATAAATGAATCGTCAATTTTCGTACTCGTTGTTAACAGAATTTATTGTAATCACCAGTCGTAGAATACAGTTTTCTGCTAAGACTTTCTTGAATTTCTGTCGCATGCCGTCCAATAAGCGAAGCGCCTGTCGCTTAAAAAATGCAATCCACGGTCCAAAATGCCAACCGTCCAACACAACAAAAAGTATGAAACAACTCTGAAATTTGTTGGTCTTTCATTACTACAAGATCAACTCTTTCATTTGTTCAAGAACAGTAACAGGTAAAAGTTTGACTTTTCCATCGTAGCAACAGAGAGTGATACGTCCTGCTGTATTCTTCTCTGGTTTGAAATACAATGCAGCGCAATACTGACAAGCTTCCTGAAGACCACCTTCAGAAAAATAACCCGCATTTGACGTAGCATTTGAAACTGTACACCTTGAAGCAACCTTGAACTTCTTACTACAAACTGTGTCATCTTGCTATCTTCTGGCATTAGCACGACACGACGGCCTGTCAAAGTGGCCTTGCTTTTAGTCCTCTTAACATTAGGAGCAACAAAAATTCTTTAAATTTGAAATGCATATTGAAAGTCAAGTTGACTGTTCACACCTAGCTTCCCTCCAACTCAACCAATAAATGAAAGAGTTCGTTCCACCGAGTATTCTTAGACCAAAGCGAATCGCATACCTCAATTCCGTAGATAAGAATCGCGTTTGAGTATAACTTAAGAACTTACTAATTCAGGGTAGGCTTGAGCCCCTCGGTGGGGACGTATATGAGCTGATATGATGAAGAAGAGTGAAAGTTACATTATTCCCAATGCTTGATGTCAAATCTGTGCATCAAAACCTTTCATTAGTAATAGGGTTCCGTACCTCAAAAGGTAAAAATGGAACTATTATAGGATCACTCGTGTGTCTTTTCGTTTGTCTATCACACCCAATTTGCTCGGAAACTACTGGACCGATTGAGTTGTAATTTGGTACACATATTATGTGAATCGGTGACCCAAAGACGCACGTGTAACGTAAATAAATGAATTTCAAAAATGGGGGCCACTTTTGTGGGGTGGGAAAAAAATTCTGCCATATTAAATAAAAGGTCTTATTATGAGAATCTCAAGTATATTTTTTTATAATTTCATAATAAATAGTTTTGAAGTTAAGCAAATACGCGAAAAATGAAATTTTCTTCGAAACTGCCTAAAATCTTGAATAAAATAAAGTATATGAGGTTGAATGCATAGATTTCCGTTCCCACAGGAATAATAAAAAAAATCTGAAGTCCAGAATAAGTAGACCCATTTTTATCTAGTGCAAAGTATGTACTGAGAGGTCTTGTTCTGTTGGTAGTTAAAGTTTTGGTGCGGAACCCTGTTTGTGTGACCCCGAGTCGCACTTGAACGGTTTTTTAATGAAGCAAATCGGTAGAATAGAACGGCCGGCCGGACGGTCTCGTAATAGAATATATATTTTTTAAATGGACAGATTAATTAGTCAAAAAATGTTTACTATCTTTATCGAATCGTATTGTATGTTTAAAGGTGACTACTAAGAAACCGCTTTAGTTCCATTCAATGTTACGTAGCTCTGGGGATTGAACACAAAGTACATCACCATACTAGTCTAATAATGAAAGGCCATAAGTAGTGTCATCATAAGGTCAATAATTTATTAATAAAGGTCATTTTGTTATTTTTAGCAATATTTGGAGTAAAGGACCTCCGGTTATTTAAAAGCTTTAGTATTTTATCTATTGTACAGAGGCCAGCACATCAAGTCTAGCTAGTCTAGTCGTAGTGCTATTCTGATCCATACGGGTACGGCATAAGAACGGTACAAAGTCCAATGTGTCTAGCTTGATGTGCTGGCCTCTGTACTATAAACAAAGATGCATATGAGCGAACCATCACTCGTTCTGTAAAGCATGTTGATTTCCTTGCGTGCGGTGACGTGGCGACCATGCGCTTCCTTCGTCACGCAACTAACCTTTTTCGGGACCCTCTTACTACTTTTCCAACTTAAGTTCAATATTTTAACGAGTCTTTAAATATTGTTTGTAGGGTTCGAGAGACAAAATGGCAAAAATTAGAACCTTTCGTCGTGCTCGTCTGTCTCTCTCTGTCAGTCCGTTTGTCACAGTCAAATTTCTCTACGACTATTAGACCAACTGTAATGAAACCATTGGGCTTAAAATTCTGAATAAATATAGATGGCCCACCTAGAACTTGGGCATTTACCTAGTTAGTAGTCACGCAGTTGGATAGCACCTATTTACCAAGTTGTCCAGAAACTGGACAGTACTAAAGAAAATAGCTTGGCATTAGATGGATAAATGTAGTTAAAGTATTACAACAATTATTTCTCATATTTCCTGCACCTAAAGGTTGTCTGGAAGAGATCGCTTGTTAGCGATAAGACCGCCTATATGTACAACTTCCTTAATCATTGTATCTTTTTTTTTCTCTTATGTTGTGCAATAAAGTGTTTTCAATCAATCAATCAACAAATTAAAGCAGAATGTAAACGGACGGAATGTAACGCAGCTTTTTATTTAATTTTGTCAAGAGGGAACACTATGAATTTGGTTGTCAGAGTCCAAGAAGGTCTCTCTCTCGTCTCGCATTGAAATTGCAATCTTCAACAACTTATCTCAATGTGAAGACCTATAGCTACCAGCTGTACCAACATCAAAAGTGATGGACAAAAACACATACAAGTTAAAGTTGTCTTTTAGATCTATAGTATTATAATGTCTTATTTTTAGTGGTGCCTTCCATACAAGATACAAATAAAATGGGGCAAAAATTTCGTTTGGAGAATTATTAAATTTATTTATTATGATTTATTTGTTATTATTGAAAACCGTGGAGTGGCCGTCTTTCTTTCCGCGGATATGATGATGATTTATTATTATTACTATTTAAATGAAGTAGTGCTTACTAACAATATATTTTTGTCGGGTGTTCCGTTCCCAATTTCGTTTTGTCCTTGGCATTTCTTCCACATAAAATCGCTAGTGTAAATGGCACTTTGCCGATGTTTTTTATTGCCTGCTTGACATTTGATACGTTTTCTTCCGTGATTTATTATTTAACGGACGCTCTTAATAAAATATCGTCGGTATTGCTAGTTGTTTTAATTAATTCTTAAGGGTATAATTAAATTTATTTTATGATCAACCGAAAAGAAACGATCTACCTCGTTAAAGAAACAGTCCACCTCGTTACAGAAATAGTTTACCTCGTTATTCCTTCAGACCAGTTATACTAGATCCTGTAATAATTCTAGTGAGGAAGACGGCGACCTATCTAGTCGGTAATTGTGATTAGTTGATTAGTGATTACTGTACTGTGCAGGATAACTTTTAGTTGGGCATACGTTAAGTATGACACGCTGCGGTGTGTAACTGTAGTCTCTAAATAAACACTGTCAGGAGCGAGTCAGACAATAAAGCTGACGAAATAACTTTTAGTTTTTAATATACGTACACCATCACAAATCCATATGTGTCATTACAGTAAGTTGTAAGTATTATTTATTATTTCACAATTTATTGCGCACAGAAAGAGGGACAAACAAACATTAAACTAGATGAGAACATACAAAAGGTACAGCTTATATCTATAAGAAATGTCTTCCAGCAGACCTTGGAAAGAGAAATTAAAAAAGAATGGCAGAAGACGTGTACATAACAAAGACAAATAAAATAAAATAAAACAACATTTTTAAAAACATTAATTTTGATGACATATTCCTAAATACCTAGCAAACAAATAAATACCACGTACAAAATAATACATAATATAGTACATAATGTAAGTTAATAATAATATAAATAAATGTAATAATATAAAAAAGTATATCAAGGGCCATGGTTATTTCTCTTGACAGCTTGATCTGCGGTATAACGGACAAACGGATGATGTCAGTCCTAAGAGGATTGTGAAGCCGCGACTTTTCATACAAACGGCGTTAACGATTTTAACCTCTTAAATGTTAACCTATTTGGATCATTGATAGGTTGTCAGTTAGAACAAAAGCTAGTTTCGTTTTTAAATTACTGATTTGATTATAAGTAAAAAACAAATGCCCGAAATTAGTTTTGTATGAAAACACGTGAACGACAATAAAATTCAACTTATTAACTTTATCGAAGAAACAAAAAACGTATAAGAAGAAACGTATAAGCCTATCTTTTGATCTGACTGACAATCTATCAAAAATTGGTCCAAATCGGTTAACAGTTTAGAGGTGAAAATCGTTAACGCCGTTTGTATGAAAAGTCGCAGCTTTACAATCCTCTTAAAACGTAAATCGTATCCATTCTTCAAACGGTCGGCGTGGCGTTGTGTGGAGAGTTTTGTAGATATAACTGCATGACAGCGGCGTTTCGGTGGCCTCACAAGACTACACTCATTCTAGATAACGGGAATGTGAGTTTATTTACAGGGTAGAGAAAGCAAAAGAAAACCACTTTATTTAAAATGAGATTATACATATAAAACATACTATACCAAATTCTAAATTAATTTCGCGTCGGAGTTAGGATATAAGTTTATTATAAATAAAGATTTACATGAAATTCTATGTGCTACTTTATCAGTAGGTACTCGATATTTAAAAAAAACAGGCACTATGGTTACATTGAAAAAAAATATTACTTTCTTATATAAAGTTTGTGTTTAGTGAATGCACCACGGAATCCTAAGCAGAAGCCCTGTATAAAAATATCGGGTTGCTACTATTAAAGTAGCACCTTATTAAAAGTGCTAATTTATTAGTATCCTATATTTGATACAGGGCAGTAGCACCTTATTTGATGTGCTAATTTGTTAGTACTTGATTTTTAATACAGACCAGTAGCACCTTATTTAATTTGTTAATTTACTACTAGCCGATTTTTGATACAGGGCAGTAATATCTTATTTAATGTACTATTTTTTGAATGCCCTAATTTTCATACAGGACAGTTGCTCCTTATTTAATGTGCTTATTTATTAGTATCCGATATTTGATACAGGGCAGTAGTATGTTATTTAATGTGCTATTTTATTAGTACCCGATATTGGATTTAAAACTCCGAGCCACGCTTGGGCCTTGGGCATCATCCACGTTCTTAGCAAATTAAAAAAGTGCTACTGCCCTCAGGTAATTTATAATATATGCCAAGACATGACAGTTGCACCTTATTTAATGTGCTAATTTATTAGTACCCGATTGATAATTGATACAGGGCAGTACCACTTTATTTAATTTGCTAAAAACTTGAGTGCCCGAGCGTTGCTCAGAGTTTTCTAGGCATATAAACTGAAAATATTTTTTTAGTGTGAAAACGGGTTTTCCCAGGAATGACACTTGTATAGATAGACTAGGAATGTTAAACATTACCTAAATATAAAATTTCACCCAAATCACCGTTTCCGATAAACCAATTATGTATTTGAATTTTTCATACAAATCTGTCAGCTGATTGACCGGTTTTGTATTTAAAATACAAAAAAATGTGTGTTCAGCAAAGTTGCAAAAAAAAATGTTGTTCAGTTTGATGATTACACACTCACCTTAAAGATGTTTGATTCAGGGCAGCGTAGCACCTTATTTAATGTACTAATTTATGAACCAGGTATTTGATACAAGGCAGCGTAGCACCTTATTTAACGTACTAATTTATTAGTACCCGATTTTTGATTCAGAGTAGCGTAGTACCTTATTTAATGTACAAATTCATTAGTACCCGATATTTGATACAGGGCAGCGTAGCACCTTATTTAATGTACTAATTTATTGGTACCCGCTATTTGATACAGGGCAGCGTAGCACCTTATTTAACGTACTAATTTATTAGTACCCGATATTTGGTGCAGGGCAGCGTAGCACCTTATTTAACGTACTAATTTATTAATACCTGATATTTGATACAGGGCAGCGTAGCACCTTATTTAACGTACTAATTTATTAGTACCCGATATTTGATACAGGGCAGCGTAGCACCTTATTTAACGTACTAATTTATTAGTACCCGATATTTGATACAGGGCAGCGTAACACCTTATTTAACGTACTAATTTAATTGTACCCGATATTTGATACAGGGCAGCGTAGTACCTTATTTAATGTACTAATTTATTAGTACCCGATATTTGATACAGGGCAGCGTAGTACCTTATTTAATGTACTAATTTATTAGTACCCGCTATTTGATACAGGCCAGCGTAGCACCTTATTTAATGTATTAATTTATTAGTACCCGATATTTGATTGAGGGCAGCGTAGAACCTTATTTAATGTACTATCTTATTACTACCCAATATTTATTAAAAAATTTTAGGATTCCGTACATCCGATAGAAAAGGAATCTTTCTTAATAAGATCATTTACGCGTCTATGTGTCTGACTACTGGACGAAAGAACATAAAATTGAGAAAGTGTATAGAGCTTGCTTACTCAATCACGACCGTACAGGGCAACAAAACGAATTCAGATTTTCGTAGTTGATTTTAGAGGGCAAAATATTAAAGAAAAAAAAGTACATGTAATAGTGTGATAATAAATAAGAAGGGCTTGTTGTGAGATTTTTTTTTACAATGTTACATTGTAATGTTTAAAACAACGAATATTTTAGAGTTACTAAGTCGTTTTTTTTACAAAATATTAGGACCCTCTTATAGTTTACAGGAAAACCTAAAGGAAAGTCCAAATGAAAATTGGTTTTGACTTAAGGAAGTAGGCTAGCTTATAATAATTTTCAGGCATGTTTGTGCACTTTGCTTGACTAAACTAAATAAAGTAGAATTAAAAAGAATTATAATTGAGACGGAGCTATTCCTATTTACAAATAGCTGCTGATTATATTTTTGATATTATTTTAAACAAGGCTGGAACTTGCCACCAAACACAACTATTTCTAAAAATAACGAAATTAGACTAATTTAGGTCACGTAAGTAGGTATAACTGAAATAGGCAACGATCAAAAAACAACTTGAAGTGTAGATTAGTTTTTTCAACTTTTGTACAATAACAACGAGAAAAAAATATTCATAAACATAAAAAAAAAAACACCTTTAAGAATAATAATACAGTTCTTCTTTGGACTTGTAATAAAATATTTTAATGAAACAATAAAATACTTTTACACTTGAAGTACTGTATAAATTATAGTATAATTTTAATTATCTCAAAGTATGGTGAAAAGAATTTCTAAAGTTGGCTCTAATTTGAGTTGCTGTAAACTGCTCGTGCTGAACTCGTTCAAATATAATAATGTTCTTATTATTCGATTCATGTCTTAAATTACTTAACATAGTTACAACTATACGTTTAATCTGTCTCCAAAGAGCAAAAATCCTTAAAAATACCAACAAAAAAGTAGTCCGCAGCCTTAAAGTTTTTACGAAAAATAGGTACAAAACTCTCCACGCGCTTGGCCGGTTTTATGAACTAAAACGTGCAATAGAATTAAACAATATTATGTGTCGTCTAAAAAAACATCTATCATTTGAGTTAAGTATACTTAGAGAAATAAATAAAGAGGTGGTAGTATCTAACTTTTGCGAGAATGTCTCACTTGCTATTTGTCTTGTGTCAATGCTAGAGCTATTACGAAATAGAGATTACTCGTCCACTGCGTTACCGACTTGACAAAAGTACATTAAATAGAGTGATACAGCGTTATATCGCTAAGCGATATGTGCTCTCACTATAAGTAAATGGAGGGATAATGGTTCCGTATTCGATTACGAGTAGGGTTGTCAAAAAAGTATAATTTCTATAATGCTTTGTGTGATTTATGTGTATTATAGGTGCGTTGTTGTAAGTAGTGTCAAAAACAGATTTAATTTTTTGGGACACAGAGTTAAGAGTTTTAATAAATAGTTTATCTTCTACTTGCTATCCCAGCAAACTTCGTTTCACCTTACACTACACTACACTACCCTACCCTACTCTATCCTACCTTACCCTACACTACACTACCCTACCCTATCCTACCTTACATTACCCTACCCTACCCTACCCTATCCTCAAACCTTCTCCCGACAATAACGAACTCAACAAAAACAGAATTAGTGAAATCGGTCCAGCCGTTCTTGAGTTATAAATGGTTTAACTAACACGACTTTCTTTTATATATGTATATATAGATTTCTGTCATTAGTCACCTGTATGTAAAAGACAGGTAAATGTATTCTAAGTCTCTAATGTACAAAGCAAAAGAGGAAAATAAAAATACGAAAGAATGATATTTCCCATTAACGAAACTCAAATTGCTCGTTTAAAGTTTACGTGATTTCATATAAGCACAAGTATTGTGCGTGTTCATTGTAGAAGTGGATAGAAAGTAGCAAACTATATCGACCGCCCACACAGCACTAAAGCGACTAAACAGTTATTTGTGTAACAAGGGGACAAAGAAATATTTTGTTCTTAGGGCGTTAGTTTGAATTCTGAGCTAAGCGAGAAATTCAATATACGTCGCCCGAGAATAAAATATTTTGGCCCCGAGTGACACACATTTTTTTAACACAACCTATGAGAAAAAAAATAAGAATGCACTTGACTGTTCTTTTTTTGCAGCGCGCATTGCCGCCAAAACCCAACCGACACTAGTAACTTCATTATTATATATTATGCGTTCGACCTCTGGTTAACTTCACATACCAACAAAGAGTTAGTATTTCAATACGATCTCCTTGCTAACCAATCAAAAAAACGAGTATCACCATAGAGAATTAAATGTTCGTTTGTGATACTTATCTTTTTTTTACATTCAACCGTCACGAACGTGGACCAATCAAAAGAGAAAGAGAGATTTTAATCTCCCTACAGGGAGCAAAGTAGAATTTTGTTCGCACTTATTGACAAACCAATCATCGGTTTTCGAATAGGTGTGATGAAAACACCTTCAACTTAGTATTATAATATGCCCTGACATTTAGCTTTTAAGGCTGCGTTAAATTTAATCGTTTCGTTCCCTTTTTTATTTCCTTCTTATGCTTGTTTAAAGCTCGCTCACCTTTAAAGCTGCTCTGAAATAATCGTAACGTAATAAAGATTTAAGTATGTACGAGTATAAGGCAACGAATTTAATTCAATACCTACATGTATTTCCTCTAGGCAAAGTGACCCAATCTTTGGTAGTAAATCCTATTAGATAATGTCAACAATTAGACAGTGCTCCACCGTGTTTGCTTTTTGCCTGAATCAACAAGCGAAAAGACGCTTGTGGATTGGCAATTCAATTGGCACTAATTTTAAATCAATACTAGAGGGGCCGCGGTGCGCTAGCCGCAATTTAAAACACTTTAAACTTCCTCATAAATCACTCTGTCCTTTGGTGAAAACAGTTCCGTAGTTTTTGAGTTTATCGCGTTCAGACAGATAAACGCGCGGGGACTTTGTTTATCTATATACATAAAGATGAACCCCTATTTCTTCTGGTCATCGTATCACGCGTGAACGGCTGGACCGATTTCGCGAATTCTTTTTTTGTTGACTTCGTTATTGTCAGGAGAAGGTTCTTATGTAGGGTAGAGTAGGGTAGTGTAGTGTAGTATAGTGTAGTGTAGGGTAGGGTAGGGTAGGGTAGTATAGGGTAGGGTAGGGTATAGTGTACGGTAGGGTGGGGTAAGGTAGGGTAGGGTAGTGTAGGGTAGGCTACAGTGGTACGAAGTTCGCCGGGATAGCTAGTACCTAATATATCATTACAGCTCATATACGTCCCCACCGAGGGGCTCGAACCTAATATATATAGATGTGTAAATTCTAGTTTTGAGGATCGAGTTTGCATTAGTAGGTATATAGTATAATGTATATAGGGTTAATTAGGGTTGCATATTTACTCTGTCTATCTGTCCGTCGCACACTTCAAAAACTCATTTCTTAGCATTTTTGAATCGAACTGTATGTAATTTGGCACAGAAATAGTCAATACGGATCTCCATTTTAAATGTTAGAAAAATTTAATTATAAATTTGTGGTAGTACCTGTCATAGGAAATTATTTTTTTGTATCTATTTAAATGATATTACAAAGAAAGGGTCGTTTGTAGTATCATTAAATATTGACTTCTAGCATTGAATATTTATTGGTATATTGATATTTTCAAAATGAAGTGGGATTATTTTTGTGTACCATTTGCAAGATTTAGATCGCCCGGCTTTTCTGTTGTTTGACAAACAATGAGGAAATTTCCTATGTAAGCAAGTTGTTAATAGGAACTCTTAAAGATAATTATTTTTGGGTATACCTACTCTCCGGGAAGTCGTGGTCCGAATCCTGCCACGAACCAATGTGTTTTCGAATTTCGATGTCATATGTACGTTTATCCGTGGTAAAGTAAACCGTCGTGAGGAAACTGCACACGCTGCGGTGAATCTCGTAGGTTGTGTGTGAAGTTGACCAACCCGAACTGGGCTCGCGTGGCTGACTAAGGCCCGATAATTCTGTGTAGGCTGGAGCCCCTCAGTGGGGACGTATGATGATATATGCTGATATGATGATATTGTAATAACAGTTTTAAACGCGTGGTCCGGCAAACACGTGGTCGGATTTTTATGTGTGTGATGTCACTAATGTTCCAAGTCTTCGCGCAAGTTAGTTGCATTTTATTGTTTTCTCGGATCAGTCAGCAGGGGGTAGCGGGCGGAGTAAACACCGCCGCCGACCCCATTCACTCTGATTGATTGCCGTCTGCACAATACTAACCCTATTATCCGTATGCTTTCGTCTTTATTTAAGAATTTAATCTTTTGGTTAAACTAATTTCATCTTATCAGCTTATATACGTCCCCACCGAGGGGCTCGAGCCTACCATGAATTAGGGCGATTGGGCCTTAGTCGACCACGCGGGCCCAGTGCGGGTTGGTCGACTTCACACACAACCTTCGAGTTTCACCGCAGCGTATGCAGCTTCCTTACATAATATGAAATCGAAATTCGAAAACACATTGGTACGCGGCAGGATTCGAACCACGGCCTCCCGGACAGGAGGTAGCGGCCGTAACCGTTACGCCACCGACTCTCTACAACTAATTTACTGTTATTGTAAATTAAAAACTTTGGATGTCTTTCAAAACACGCTGAAGTTAACAGGTAAAATAAGAATATTATTGGATATGGATGGAAGAAGCTCGTTAATCAATTAAATTCGTTTATATGTAAAAAGACCGTAGGTGGCGTAACGGCAAGGGCCGCTACTTCCCGTCATGGTTTAAATCCTGCCACGTACCAATGTGTTTTCGAATTTCCATTTCGAATGTACGTTTATCGGAAGCTCTTACGGTGAAGGAAAAACATATTGAGGAAACCTGCACACGCCTGCAAAAAACTCGAAGGTTGTGTGTGAAGTCGAGCTACCCGCACTGGGCCCACGTGGTCGACTAAGGCCCGATCGCCCTTATTCAGGGTAGGCTCGAGTCCCTCGATGGGGACGTATATAAGCTGATATGATGATGATATAAAGTACTGAAATTATAGAAAACACAATTCCATTTGAAATTACCATTCTAGTTTCCAGGGGTGGGTCGTTTACGCAAAATCTAAGAGGTTTGATTTGTTACAGGGACAATAGTGCCCCGACTGCGCCAACACTACTCCTGAAGCGCACGAAGCACCACAAAGGCAGCATCTACTGCCTGGCGTGGAGTCCTGCGGGCGACCTGCTCGCCACCGGATCCAACGACAAGACCGTGAAGCTCATGCGTTTCAACAGTCACACGTGCAACCTGGATGGACAAGAGGTACTTACTTACCATTTCCTTTCTATGTCACGTCCCCCACCACTCATAGGTTGTTGTAGTGAGACCGATGTAATTAGATTTTCATACGTCTCTGATGGAAGCCGATGGATGCGGGCAGCGCAGGACCGGTCGTCGTGGAAATCCTTGGGGGAGGCCTTTGTCCAGCAGTGGAAGTTTTTCGGCTGATATGATAATGATGGATTGAGCGTCGGTGGCGCAACGGCAAGGGGCGCTACATCCTATCTGGGAAGTCGTGGTTCGAGTCCTGCCACGTACCAATGTGTTTTCGAATTTCGATCTCATATGTACGTTTATCCGACATTCTTACGGTGAAGAAAAACATCGTGAGGAAACCTGCACACGCCTTCCAAGAAATTTGAAGGTTGTGTGTGAAGTTGACCAACCCGCACTAGGCCTGCGTGGTCGACTAAGGCCCGATCGCCCTAATTCAGGGTAGGCTCGAGCCCCTCGGTGGGGACGTATATATGAGCTGATGTGATGATGATAATAATGATGATGACGTCTCTGAATCTTTTAGTTGACTATACTTTTCCGTCGAGCCGTGAAAACACATTTCATCTCTATAGACATAATATACCTAGAAACTGTGTGATTATCAGTGCGTCGCCGATCCTTGACGACTAAGATGGAAACCTCGTATATTCCTTAACGTCGCTGGTTATTTCGCACCAGACGCCGCCGGGGCGCAACACGTTGCTTGGCGACAGTTGTGTAGTGTAGACAGTATAGTGCGTGCACCGAGCATACGACTAGTCGGACCTTGCATAAGATCCTACACGTTCCTAGGTTTAACGTTAAAATAGTAGGTTAAACCTTAGTAGGTTTAACGTAAATATAGAAGGTTTAAGCTAAATGATTTTGACGCAGGTCAAGCGTTCACTTTTATCAATTATCATCTTTCTCCTAGCAGTAAATGCTTTTTAATAAAGTTATTTAGGTAATTAATTACTCAAAGCATTAGTATCCTTATTGCTTACTAATAATTATAAATGCTTATCATCATATTAAATAGGAACGTTAATCTAGATCCGATTGTGAACGTTTTTAAGTTTTAGCTTTTCTTAGATTTTATGTCTTTGGCATTGAAATGATCTTTTTTATAAATCCGGCGTATAAGCATCATCATCATCATATCAGCATATCAGCCGAAAAACTTCCACTGCTGGACAAAGGCCTCGCCTAAGAATTTCTACGACGACCAGTTCATATCACCAGGTCGTCGGTCTACCGCGTTGGAGGCCTGCCTACTCTACGTTTTCCGGTGCGCGGTCGCCAATCGAAAACTTTACTGACCGCGGCCATCTGTTCTACGATCTATGAGCCCTGCCCATTGCCACTAATATAAGCATAGTACTAACTATTACGTACAAGTAGCACAAAGTATTATTTTTTAAATTTATGTTCCTGGGATTTGAATATTTTATGTAATTAATTAATTCCATCATATAGATTTTTATTTAATATGGGCATGCCATTTCCACGTTATGTCTACATTAAATTGGTACTTTTTCACAGAGAAACATAAGACATAGACATTAAAGAAAAAGACGCCCAATGCAAAAAGGCATAAAATTGATCAATTCGGTGAAAATTTGTTATTTTTACCTACTTACGCAACGTAAATAATTGTTTAGTTAGTCCTTTGACATTCTGACACTATTACCGTATTTGTGTAAAATGTAAATAACCACAGCCTATAGCTCGGGACAATTTAGAGAGGGTAGAGCAAGAGGGGTAGGTCTGTGCGCCACATCTGGAAAATGCCTTGAGGGTGCTTTGAATATGTCCTGACTGACATTGTTTAATCATGCGAAGTGCATGGTTGGAGCAGATAAGTTTCTGGCTATGCGACGTCGGGCAGCCTTACATGTTTAGTAGATACTAAGCTAGTATGTATTGGCTTAGTCAAATCAAATCAAAATTATTTATTTTAAATATGTGTTTAGACACACTTTTAAATAGTCAAAAAAAACTTATTGTATATTACAAATAATGTCATGATTCAGATCAGTCTCAGGTAATGGTATTTGTTATAGAATCAACATATATATTATCTTTGTCATTTACATAATCTATTATTTTATAATATCCTCTAGAACACAATAATTTATTTAGTACAAAAGAAACCATATTCAGATTTTATACTAGTATGACATCGAGTCCTGATTCTAACTTATTGTTTCTGACTAGTATAGGTCAATGATTGAGATTTCAGATATATAGATAGTTTTTAAATAATTACAGCTATGCATTAATAATTCAATAAATTAAATACAACAGATAATGCTACAATTCATGTTAAAACCTATTTGAAACCAAACCGATTAGATTAAGAACCGTCTACAGTACTTCACTAGACAGAGTCCATGGGTGACCATGACTCTAAATAGGAAATATTTATTTATACCCCTTCCAAAAAATATAAACGCACTCTAATTTACAGCGTATATTCCTTATTAATAGCACACCCCGGCCATTGCATACAAATGGTAATGAAATGAAATTTCTAAAAACAAATGACGGAGCAAACAAAACCACTGCGAATTCCCATATGTTCGAGAACCAAACTGTAACCAATCTTTATCAATATCGGTGACGAGCGGGTGAGGTCGCAATCTAGAGAGCGGCAGGGAGTGTCCATACAGTATGATAATACTAATATATATATAATAATATATACTTTGTTAATAGGCAAGTCTCATTTTACTTTGTTGCTTCAAGCCCTGCACCCTCCCGGTATAAAACAAGCATATGAATTTACGACACGCGCTCTGCCTTCACAAGCGACGGGATAAGTTTTAGACAAGACTTTATTGCAAATTGCGATTTAATCGCCATGTTTCAAGTATTGATTGGAGCTCAGACAGGCTTATTGAATTCAAACGGGGGTAGGACGTGCTAGGACTAGATACCTAGATTGATATTATAAATCAAAAATACAGCCTACTGAAAGGAAAACACACGCATACAATTTTGTGTTATTGTGATCAGTATAAAAAAGAGCGTCGGTGGCGTAACGGCTAGGGCCGCTACCTTCTGTCCGGGAGGTCGTAGTTCGCATTTTGCCACGTACCAATGTTTTCGAATTTCGATTTCATATGTACGTTTATCCGATGTTCTTAATGTAAATGAAAACATCGTGAGGAAACCTGCACACGCCTGCGAAGAAACTCTGAGGTTGTATGTGAAGTCGACTAATCAGCACTGGGCCCGCGTGGTCGACTAAGGCCCGTTAGCCCTAATTCAGGGTAGGCTTCAGCCCCTCGGTGGGAACGTATATAAGCTGACATGATGACGACGATAATGATCAGTATAGTTCCGACTGGCGGGAATCCGACTACAAACAATGTGACAGGGTTGATCGGAAATATTTGCACAGTAGGGGGACTGTATTTCCAAATAAAAGGTGTTATTGGCCTTTCGGAAAACAGTAAGTCATTCTATAAAATAAACCTGTTGTAAACTTATAAAACATAAAAAAGATGCATTGACATGATCCGATTTCGCAAGGATATTAAATTGTCACGAGGAATGCTGTAAACCATACATATTTATTAATCAGAATTTATCTTATCTTTCTAAACTCAGCCTTGATGTAGGATCATTATAAGATTAGATACATCTATTTCTTCGTAATATATTTTCTAACTCATTTCTATTTTTAACCGACTTCAAAAAGGAGGAGGTTCTATGTTTCACTGTATGTATTTTTTATGTATGTTCATCGATAACTCTTTCAGTTGTGGACCGATTTTCAAAATTCGTTTTTTGTTCGAAACAGTATACTTCCTATGTGGTCCCATTGTTACCAAGTCAAGATCGGATCTGATGATAGAATCCCAGGGAAATCGAGGGCAACCCTCAAATTTTTTAGGCACGTATTACGTGTTTCATGTATTTTCTAAATCTGTTAGGGTATTAGCGTGAGATGATGACTGAAGGTACAAATCCCTAACGGTTAGGAGTTGGAGCATAATTATTTAAATATTATACGAATATTCGTAGGTACTGTTTGTTGAATATACGACTGCCAATTATTCCTCGACTAAAAGTAAGTACCTTACACGGTTATAAACCTTGTTCGATTAAATGTTATGCTTTTGGGAAGGTTTTTCGGCTCTCTTTATATTGAAACTCTTTGACTATTAGTAATGTGTTTTATTTAGTTTTTATACTATTATTAAATTGCTGCTAAAAGAAAAGATTTGTTTAACGGAGTTGGTTCTTAAGAAGCGTCCCTGTTTCCTAGAGGGTTGGATTACTTATGAATACGCGCGTTCCGTCATGACTTTTCTACATGTAATTAAAGTAATCCATCTTGTTTCCCTAAATATATTTTCATCTCACAGAATCCGTTAACTCAAGTGGCAGTGGCACATCACTCGTAGAACGGACAGCCGTTAGGCAGTAAAGTTCTCGGGTGGTGACCGCGCACCGGATTAGCGTAGACAGACCTTGAACTCGGATAGTATGCTGGCAGCGCAAAGCCAGTCGTAGAAATTCTTGGGGCAGGCCTTTGTTTAGCAGTGCGTCTTGCTGCGTACATGATGATTATCATTATGCTGTATTTTCAGGTGGAGCTATCAATGCACGACGGCACGGTACGCGACGTGTGTTTCATAGAGGACACCTCGAACAAGGCCAGCCTGCTGGTTAGCGGTGGCGCTGGGGACTGCAAGATCTACGTTACCGACTGCGCCACCGGAAAGCCCTTCCAGGTATACCAGCTCTTCATCTAAGTATTACGTTTCGCCTTACAGTTCAGATGGTGAAAAGAAAAAAAAAACATTGATAGCAAAAACTACCACTCCAGGTGATGTTGATAGCTTATCAATTGTGAATAATAATTTTGTTCTTTTTACAAGCTTTTATTTAACTTGCAATGTATGTATGTTTGTTCGGATGGAATCTTGCAACTCAATTTTGAAGCAGATACCTTAAACAGATTGAGCTGAAATTTTGTATACACGTTTAGTTTGGATGACAATACATGCTTAACTGTGTAACGTCATTCTAAATCCAACATGGCCATCTTGTAGATGGCGGACTATAGTTATTTTTAATGCACACCTACAATATGGGTATCAAATAAAAGGGTTTGCTGAGAAGAATACGAAATAATTGAATATTTTTAAATAAAAGATCGTACCTAAAAGTTTTTATGTCTTTCGAAAATTATTATTAACGGTTTTAAAACAGTGTGTCCGGGATCGGACTAGCGGTTTCTTTGGGGGCGTGTAATACAACAAATTTTATCGACCAAACAACCTTAAAAGAGGAATCTAAATTCGGCTAACAAATCAAAATGTTTTGTTCGTCTATCTGTTTTTATAGCTCTATCTAAAACTCATGGGATGAATAAAAAAAACGAGTTTCATGTGGAAAAGTTAGATATTTCAATCATATAAAATGGTAAACAATTTGTTGACACAATTTAAACTATGATTGGCTGACTGATTGGTAGACTGGAACATTTAACTTCCGGTTTAAAAATCGATGTTATTTTACTTTTATTAGTATCATCAAGAATTTGCCGCTTTTAACCTGATAAAAAAGCTGTCGGTTACTAGCAACAAATGTGAGGCCTTAACCTATTTCAGGCTTTATGGGCTAGAAAAATTTTAACATTTATTGCATTCTATCTCCTACGCACCTACTCCTCTGAAGGTTGGAGGCACACTCGAAGTTGTTGCCGAGTATGTGTACCAGAAACAAACAGTCCAGTTAGGTAAGTCCAACTTCGAGAAAGAGATCAATCGTCGAATCCAACTCAGCGTTGGGGAAGCTTCGAAATATCTTCACGTCCCAAATACCGCAGTGTCTTAAGACCAAGGTCTTCGACCAGTTTGTGTTGCCAGTGATGACACACGGAACTGAAACATGGTCGCTTACTATGGGCCTCATAAGGATGCTAAAGGTCACCCAAAGGGCAATGAAGCGTGCTATACTCGGAGTTTCTCTGCGTGATCCAATCAGAAACGAGGAGATCCGTAGAAGAACCAAAGTAACCGACATAGCTCTCAGAATTGCTAAACTTTAGTGGCAGTTGGCGGGGCACAGCTCTTAGAACAGATAGCCGTTGGGGCAGTAAAGTTCTCGAGTGGTGACCGCACACCGGGAAACGTAGCGTAGGCAGGCAGGCCACCCACTCAGTAGACCGATGTACTGGTGAGGGTCGCGGGAAGCCGCTGGATGCGGGCAGCGCAGAACCGGTCGTCGTGAAAATCCTTGGGGGAGGACTTCGTCCAGCAGTAGACGTCCTTCGGCGAATATGATGATTGCATTCTAACTTTATTATGATCCCATGTGCGAATTACCGAGAAAATACTCGCTGTCAGTTGACGACGACATGTTTAGCAATTTTTTTTAGCACCGTTTTAAAAAGCGTCTTAGTTTGTGGCAACATTAATCACTGTAAGATATTTGAAGGGGTATTCAAAACGAGTTGCTTTAAATTTAAGCACAATCAATCAAATAAAAATATAAGTTGTGGATCGATTTATAATAAAAAAAATCATCTGTTTTTAATGTTTTTTTTCCTCTTCAGTCGTGCACTTTTAGCAGAGTGGTCTTGGTGATGTGAGGGACGATTATTGTCGCCACCCTTGTTGGCTTCAGCGGCACCGTGTTATATACTAATTAGTAGCGTTTGTTGTACACTGAACCATAGGATATTGCTTTGCGATCTTTATTGGCCCATCCAGCGCTGGGGTAATCGTCCACGTGCACGTTTGCCCTCTAGACAACCTAAGGCTTTAATTAATTCCAAACCTATTTTCAGACAAAAATAAAAAACTATTTTGTCTGTAAATAGATAATCGGCTTAGTTTCCAAAATAAAATAAAAAGAAAAGTTAACGGCTCGATAGACACAGAGTGAAATAATTTTTACTTGTGTTGCGTAGGCACAATCTAATTAAAAAATTAACAATTTCGACTTTGCCATCTAAAAGCGGTAAATGCTCTCTATTTACGACCGTCTGTTATTAATTATTTACTCGTGCTGGCGATGAGCGCCGGCTGAGCTGAGTTTAGCTAACAATTCCTATATTTGATCTATTGATCCTACTGGAACTGAGCTACTACCCTAGTTTTGGGTGTTTTGTGAATTTGTCAACCTCTTTTCGCTACGCTAGTACTTTTTACAATCTTTATATTAGCTTGCCGTGTTAGTCTGTCTATCTGCCTGTTAGTTTGGGACGAATCTTAGAAGCCAAATTAGAACTACTTCCTGGTTTCCTATTGAGCTGAAATTTTTCAAATCTTAGAAGCCAAATTAGAGCTACCTCCCGGTTTCCTATTGAGCTGAAATTTTTCATACACGTTAAGTTTGAAGAACAATTCATGGTTAGCTAAGTGACGTCATTCAAAGTCCAATATGGCGGACCTCCAAAGATGGCGGATCAGTTATTTTTTTATGCACCCCATGATATGGCTATCAAATGAAAGGGTTTCAAATTAAATTAAATTAAGGAATTATTTTCAAATTAAAGCTTTTACCTAAAATTGTTTTTTCTAAAATTATTAACTGTAAGTACACAGGTAGATCGCTGACTCCTCGTTTTAAAACAGGCTCGAAGGCGTCGTACCCGGTCGTCTGTCGTCTTTATCTCGTAATGTTTCGTGTAGTTTATTTGTGTAGCATGAGTAAACTCTGATGAAAACTATAAAAACTACACACAGGGTGATTTCGGGGTCGTGGAGCAAAAAAAAAATCTAACTTTCGTCAAAGGATTACAATTGGGTAGAAGTAGAAGTATTTTACGCCTTGGTTTGGTTTGTAAAACAAAAAAATACAAATTGGAATGATTGAAGAACGAATACTTACATTCGTATTATAAAAAAACCTTGATTTAAAATGTAACATTTTAATAAAAGAAAATAATTTATTTAAGCCAACACGCATAGATGTACTTTCATAGATGCTTTTTAATTTTTTTTAAATCCATCTACACATGTTCATTCGTAAGCGACAATCTGGGGCGGAGATATCCTGGACGGGTTGTGGGAGTGATGTGGATGGATGGACCGATAAGCAGTTTCCAGGCAAACTTTGGCTGATATTGTATCTCGTAGCGGCTTGTCGGGTACTGCGTTGTGGATCGCGGTAAGAATATCGCAGTATGCGTTGATCCAGGTTTTCGGGGTAGCGTTGCCTTTGTGGCTTGTCACCACCTCGTGCTTGGGCGTGGGTTGGAACGCTAAACTGCCCGTAATCTCGAATATTTTGGACAATTGTGTTAATCAAACGTCTGGTTGGTGTTGGCAAATTGGGATATCGCTGTAAAACAAAATCGCGTGCCCTGTTAGTATTATTAGTTTGATAGTAAAACTTTACCGTAAATCGTACAGTAATTAGAGTAAATCGTACGGTCTGCAGGTGAACCCTGCTAAGACTCAGTGCATTATTTTAGGTAGTCCTCATTTTATTTCGAGGGTGAATTTGGACCAATTGCCACATATAATGTTTGATGGAGTTCGCATTAACTTTAGCCATACGGTTAAAAATCTTGGCGTTACGTTCGACACCACCCTTTTCCTGGTCACCACATGTCTCCGAAGTCAGCAGAAAAGTATTTGCTTCTGTACGATCCTTAAACCGTCTCCGCAATTTCCTTCCAAAAGCTACTAAAATTGCACTCGCCCAGTCCCTTCTTCTTCCTATCCTTGACTATGCTGACTCCTGCTTTCCTGACCTCAATGTCGATCTTCTAAATAAATTAGAGCGTATGCAGAACCTTGCGATTCGATTTATATATGGCCTACGAAAATATGATCACATCTCTCAGAATCGGAAAGAACTAAGTGGCTATTTGTCCGCCGTCGTAGAGACGCACACGTTCTATCTATATTCTTTATTATTTGGCCATAAATCTCCTACTTATCTTCAAACCCCTTTTCACTACTTGTTCTCTACACACAACCGACCGCTCCGTTCAGCGACTTCGCTCCGTTTGCATGTACCTCCACACACTACTAATTTTTTCTCCAACTCATTCACTCTGCGTGCCATCCACTTGTGGAATTCCCTTCCAGAGACTATTCAACGCTCTCCTTCACTTCCTGTCTTTAAAGCTCAAGTAAAACTTTATTTTCTATCTCTGTAATTTCTGTTCCATCCTTTCGTGTTCTTTTTATCACTTCGCCATCTTGTAATTGTACGAATTTGGTATAGGTATTATTTTATTTCGTGATTTGTCTATGAAATTTAAATATGTATTAGTATATATTTATTTGTATGTATATTTATAATATACTAGCTGTCCCGGCGAACTGCGTACCGCCTTACATTACATTACACCGCCCTACCCTACCCTACACTACCCTACCCTACCCTACCCTACACTACACTACCCTACCCTACACTACCCTAACCTACCCTACACTACCCTACCCTACACTACCCTACCCTACACTACCCTACCCTACACTACCCTACCCTACCCTACATACACTACCCTACACTACACTACCCTACTCTACACTACCCTACACTACACTACCCAACCCTACCCTACCCTACCCTACCCTAAAAAAAAATTGATGTTGGCCGATTCTCAGACCTACTCAATATGCTCACAAAATTTCATGAGAATCGGTCAAGCCGTTTCGGAGGAGTAAGGGAACGAAAACTGTGACACGAGAATTTTATATATTAGATATATAATAGTTACTATATATGTATAGAATAATAATATTAGCATGTATTATTATTATTAAGTTAGTTAATTAAGTTGCTTATTTCTCTGCCCTTATTATAAAATTAGGTATTTCGTGCTTTCCTATAATGAAAGGTTGTCTGGAAGAGATTTCTTTAAGCAATAAGACCGCCTACTGTATACTTTATTATAGTATCTCTACGTATTAACATTACGAAATTGTTTTGGTGTACTATAAGTGTAAATAAATAAATAAATTACCATATTCGATCTTTCAATGTTGGAAAATTGATATGCCGGAGGCATCATTTATTATTTTCTTTTTACTTCCAATTATATTTTCACGCTTATTGACTTTGACGTAATGTGACATTATTACTCATAGTGTCTTAAGTATTCTAGCTAAAACAGTTTTTTTTTAAATATAGGTGACATAGTATTATATATTATAGTATATGGTTATAACCTGGAAATCAGCCCTTTATACATTTCAACCTAAAACCCTTATATACTCAACAGCCTACACAACTTTTGCAGTTTGCTTTACTTGTCCGACAAGGAGGATCCCGTAGCGCCGTCGCGCCGTCGCGCCGATAGGCGATCACAAACAAAGGGTTTAGCACCCTGAGGACAAACTTCGGAAAGTTCTCAAGTCAGGACGTTGGCTATTAGAAGTAAAGAGCGTATTCATCAAATCGTTTCCCATACAAACTTAAAATTACTACTTCTTGAAAATGAATGGGCCGAATCTAATGTAATTTTATACACAAAAGCGAGTTACGAAATTCTACTTTTTGGATAAATTATATTTACAAAAATAGTGTTGTCACTAATTAATAGTGAATTTTTATTTTCAAATATTATTGTTTCTAATTATTGACCGTATGGTGACACTACATATGGCCTTTCATTATTAGACTAGTATAGTGATGTATTTTATCCCCAGAGCTACGTAGCATTAAATGGAACTAAGGCGTTTTACAATTTTTTGACTAATTTATCTGTACATTAAAAAAAAATATATTCCATTACGAGTCCGTCCGTCCGGCCGTTCTATCCAACCGATTTGCTTAATAAAACCGGCCATGTGCGACTCGGGGTCACACAAACAGGGTTCCGCACCAAAACTTAACCTACCACAAGAACAAGACCTGTCAGTACATATTTTGCTCTAGGTAAATAGGGGTCTACTTATTCTGCTGAAATTTATTTTTTTCAGACTTTAAATTTTCTTATAGGTTTTCCTGTAATCTATGCATTAAACTTCATATACCATGATTTTTTAAAGATTTTAGGCCAAGTAGTTTCGGAGATTAGAGGGGAACCATTTCAATTTTGGCTAATTTTCAGAAATAACTTCAAAATTTTTTATTATTTAAAAAAGGCGGTTTAGATTCTCACAACAAAGCCGTTTCATTTGATATTTCACATTATGTTTAGATTTTTCTTAAAATTTCCTAATTAACCCCCCAAAAGTGGCCCCCATGTTTAAAATTCATTTACTTACGTTACACGTCCGTGTTAGGGTCATCAACTTACATGTGTATACTAAATTTCAACTCAATCGTTCTAGTAGTTTCCGAGCAAATTGGCTGTAACATACAGATGGGCAGACAGATACTACTGGTACCGTTTTTACCTTTCGAGGTACGGAACGCTAAAATCAGGCCAAGTTCGAGTCGCACTCGCGCAAAGTAGGGTTCCGTAGTGTTTTCAAAAAATAAGTGAAAAAAAAAAATATATATATTTATATTTGGCAATAGAACATTTTGTATGGAAAATCTACGAACTTTTTACAAATCCAAATACACACCTTAAAGAGTCTCCAGGAGGCTCGAGTTTCCATACAAACGTAGTTCAGCTTTAATACAAAAACTACATGCCGGATTGAATCGAAACTTTGTTGTGTTTTTCATAGTAGTAAATTTTAAGGTAACTAAACGAAGGCTTAAATTAGTTTTGTACTGAAAGTTTGAAACTGCTTTTATTTTTTTAAGTTTTATATTAGTACATCGAAAACTAATTACAAACATCAATATGTGTCTCCTCAATATATTTGCAAAGTTTGGATTTAATCCGGCATGTAGTTTTTGTATCAAAGCGAAACTACGTTTGTATGGAAACTCGAGCCTTAAGTTGGTCGACTATTACTCCTAAAGTAAGAAAGCCTACTTAGCCGTGATAGTTTTCCTTTTAAATGGTTTATATCATATGTCCTACTATTTTCAATTTTTTTCAGATGTCCTGAAATAATGATTTAGCTGGTGAGGGGTGAGGGGGACACTTGACTCTAGCACAAATAGCTTACTATTTCGCAAACTGATCCGTCAATCAAAAAATAGTTTAAACAAACCCTGAGTAGTTTTAAAAGACCTATTCAACGATAACCCACACGATAGCGTGGGTACATTAACAAAAAAAATCATTCTCTCTTTACATGTAGAGGAGGAACCATAATTTTTTTTAAAGATTTTACTGTACCACTTTGTGCATGATTCATCTGTATAACTATGCCAAATTACAGCTTCTAGTACTCACATACTCTTAGCAAAGCCGCGGACAGGTGGACAGACCGACATAGCGAAACTGTTAGGGTTACTTGTTGACTTCGAAACCCTGGTATAAAGTATTTCGGAAATGTATTCTATCCACGAACTAGAATTTCGTAACTTTCTAATGTGTATAAGTTTCATTATAGAAGCGGCCCCCATACATTTCCAAGAAGGAGTTATTTTAAGTTTGTATGAAAAACGATTTTGTGAATACGCTATTAAGCGCAGCAAGATATAAAAGAGATATTTCTCAAATGGGATAAAATCATACATTCCCGTATGATTTTATCCCATTTGAGAAAAAGCTCTTTTAGATCGAATCAGTTATTTCTCAAAGTTTGGATAGAGCAAATGTATAGTGAAATGACTTCAGTTCTAGAATATAATTTCACCACCATAAACAAAATGTCTATTGACATAAATCAAAATTATTATAATCAAGAGATTTATTTTTTCCCAAGGCTTCAAAAATCTGCGTAGGTGGTCTAGCCGGAAAAACAATAGCAATAAATTGCGTTTGTGTATCAGGCCCTCTGCTAATGAGTATAGAAGGTGTTGTTATGACACGTCATCACGCAAAAACGAAACAATATAATTAATTCCCTTTGAGTTCGTTCTCAGCGTAAAAATCAATACCTTTTGTGTCGCGTCACTTCGACCCTCTGAATTTTAATATTAAAGTAGAGAAAACAAGCTAAGATTAGACTATTAAAGTTGCTTGGTGTCATATTGTTACTTTTCACAATCTAACGAAACCCAGTTCGGTAGTTTAGGCAGTATGAGGATATGTCTGTGAGATTAATATCATACACACCCTTTTCAATATAGTTGTAGTGAAACATATGTTTTGCCCGTAGGCTCTAAGCGGGCACTCCGGCCACGTACTCTCGCTGTACAACTGGGGCGGCGCGATGTTCGTCTCGGGCAGTCAGGACAAGACAGTACGCTTCTGGGATCTACGCACGGGCAGTTGCGTCAACATCATCTCGCCGCCCGCCGGCCATCCCGGCAAAGTAAGTTGGATCTTAGAGTACTCATCATCGTATCCATTGTACATTCTTATCTTATCGTCATCTAAACCATATACATGGACAAATAAATAGGCCTTTACCTATGAAATTGGCGATTCAGTGTTTGAAGTTCAATGCCAATTTTTATTGTAAATAAATGATTATTGACCTTATGGTGACACTACTCAGTACTTATGGTCTTTTATTAGTAACTAGTGGCATGTCTTTCATGTTCCAATCCCCTGAGCTACGTACCATTGAATGGAACAAAAGCGTTTTCTTAGTGGTCAGATGGAGCAATTTTTTAGACTTTTAATTTTCTTGAATTTTCCTGAAAGTGACGAAATCTTATGCGGGGTATTCCCAAATGTGACATCAGTAACGAAGAAACTGCTGCGATAACTCTAGAGCTTTAAATTAAAAAATGATTTTTTTGCCTCAATAAAGGCGATTTTTGCAGGTGAAAAAACAAAGTCACCGTGCTCTCAAAATATCTAAACAAAAGGAATGTTTACCACCATTTAATTTCTAATAGTCGAATGCTATTTTGAGAATAAACTTTGTTTTAATAACTATTGTTCTTAATATTAATTTTCATCTTGAATTTTTTTTGTATAATGGGCAATTTCATAGGTAATTTCATAGACCTAATATTAAAAATGGGATGTAAAAAATACTTGGTACTCCTACCTGCCTGTCTGATTCGTTTCACACTAAGGAAAAACTGTTCTGTTTACCGAAAATCTTAGTTTGTCGTTACATGAAGTCTCCGGATATTGCGTGAGGTATAACTTTTTACCTCAGGGCTCGGCCGTAGCTTCCCTCGCGGTGGACCCGAGCGGCCGGCTTCTGGTCTGCGGGCACGACGACGGCTCATGCGCGCTGCACGACGTTCGCGGCTCACGCGCGCTCCAGCGCTTCACACCGCACTCCGCCGACGTGCGCAGCGTACGCTTCTCGCCTGGCGCGTACTACTTACTTACAGCTGGATATGATGGTCGCGTCGTGCTAACGGACCTGCAAGGTAACTACATGGCGGATCATCCTATTGCTTGTACATTCACGGAATTCAATTGTTTACAATTTTGCTGGGTAATAAGTACCTACATCTATTGGATTTTTAATTATTTTTTTATACTTACCAAGAAGAAACTACATCGATATTTAAACTTAAAACTTCCGATGTTCTTTGACGTTACCTATCAGATAGTTTTCCATGTTTCATCCACATTCTAATTTCATAAACTGGCAAAATTAAAGGGACTTAAATCTGCTAATCTGCTGTACCAGTAGTACATAGTTCTAACTACATTGAGTTTTCTAGGGGAACATCTCCAGAGGGAAATTCTGTTACGTATATGGTCCCAAGTTAAGTATCCTCCTTCTCATAGGATGCTCTTATAGTGAGAAAAATATAGTGAAATTAATTTTATTAGCTACGTCTTAGTTTGTGTTAGTTATTTGTCTCCACTTTTCAGTTGAGCCGTGAGAAGACATTGCTTCTCTATTGTAAGATATAAAACATCATTGGTTAAAACGGAGTAAGTAATATTGAATTAGAAGTCAACGAAATTCATAGCTCTCGCGTGTCCTATAATAAACCAATCACATTCCGGCATTAAGTTTTCCCGCGACGCGAGCTTACGGTCAAAGTTGTTGCATCGGTAACGATTTTTGCAAAATGCGGTAGGTACATATCTATTGTGGGTGATCTGTGGTCTTGGGGCACATTTCCAAATGCATCGTTTTAATACGGTTTTTGTTTAATTGGTCAGCCTAGGACTACTTAGTGTTTGCAGCATTTATCATTTTAGCAGAAACGACTGTAGAAATGCCACTTACTGGTACGTCTTGAAAACTTCTGAACACTTTGGATGACGTAGAACAATATCGAAACTTTTAATTTTTTTTGTGAGGCTTGTCGATATGCACTTAGAAGTGTATGTGATAAGAAGCGTTGTGCCAACAGATTCGCAACATTGTAATATTGATCATTTCCGCCTTACAGAAAAAAAAACCTACTTTTGGTTCTTTGGCTACTAATAAATAATGTAACATTATAATTTCCTGTTGTTAATCGACTTGACAGTAGGACAGGGTGGAAAATTGCGACCTTTTTGGAAATTTAAAACAATGTTCCTTGTTTCGGCTAAACATTATCTCGAGTGTGCTTGAGAAAAGGCGCTAATCAATAGCCGCAGAGGGCGATCCTCCACCTCGTTGGCGGGCAAATATTTGTCTGTATCGTGTTCCAAGTACGAGCGTTTGTTTGTGTACTGCGGAGTGTTTCTGGAATGGAACTACTCTCGAGGGACAACACGACCAAACAACAAGCTTCCTCGCTACTTTATGCCGGCGTACTTACGTAGTAAATTTTGTTCGTTTAAGTAAAATAAAGCGATTGAATTTCGATTAGTCATTCTATTGAAGCGTTCATAAAGAGAAAGAGTTTAAGTTTAGTTTGCTTTATAAAAGGATATAACAAAGATACCTAAAACGCATCCATAAGATCATCATCATATCAGCCCAAAAACGTCCACTGCTGGACAAAGGCCCCCCAAGGATTGCCACGACGACCGGTTCTGCGCCTCCCGCATCTGTCGGCTTCCATAAGATATATTATTAGAATAAACGAAAACTTCTTTTCGCAGTTTTCGAGCACTTGGCATAGCACAGGGTCCGTCAGTGTTGCAAATTTGAGTATAAACTACTCTTAGGGGGACCTGACAACACATTTGTATGAAAAACCGTACATACATGCGCGTTTGCGATGTTGGATGCTATTGGCCGACCTAAAGGTTTGTACTTGTGTAGTTTATTTTTACTCCGCTTGTGCCTTACTGAAAATATTTGTTGTCACCAGGTGACCTGACGTGTCCACTACCGAGCGTGCCAGTCGCGCGACACCCTGACAAAGTGATTTCAGCGAGGTGGCACCCCGATGACTTCTCCTTCCTGTCTACGTCGGCCGACAAGACGGCCGTGCTTTGGACCATACCGCCTGTTTAATAAAACAGTAGCAACCGAATCGAATCGAACATAATTTACATCAAAGATGAAACAGCACATTCGTTATACAACGAGATGTGATGAAATTTATTTTCTAATTTAACACGTACCTAATCTTTTTTTATGAGTTAATATTTTTAACAAATTGGTGCGTAACTCATTTCGATTCATTTTTCAGCTGGACCTAGATATTGATATTCTGTGTTCGTGTAAAATTACATTTTAATTTAAAATACCAATTTCTTCAAAAATCATTGGTGTTTATTACAACTTTCCAAAGTATAATATTAAGGTCCACGGTTGGATACTTTGGCAACCTATCTCTGGCGACTGTTCTTATAGGTGTATATTTATTTTCGTTTGTAAAAGAAGCATGTTAATATCTGTTAGAGTGACAGACTAGATTTTATACGTAATTCTTATAACTTAGCAATATGATCTTGATAATAAAACATATTTTGTTTTGAGCTAATTAACCAGAACACGCAAAGACGAATCAAACAAAGCTTTAAAAGACTTTTATATATTTTACTATTGAGTGCTTCTCACAAGATTATAAAGTGATAATATTGTCACAAATAAGCTTCTACATTAACAATATTTTTAACATTAATTTAACTTCTTTCATGTAAAGGTGCTTAAACGTAGTCAAGTAAACAAATGAATATTAATGTTTAATTTCAATAAAATAGTGTTAATTTACCATGTGTAAAAAAATACATTTGAAGTAAAGGATTGATTAAAATGGCATCTGGATACTCTAAAAGGAATCTAAACAAAATATACCAAGAAAAAATCATTACCACCATAGTTCCTAGTTATGTATTCTTGTGTCAATTCGGAATCACCCCTTAAACTTCTAACGTACTTTTTTACTACTTTTAGAAAATATATTACATTACAGTTGAAGGCAGGTGTAATTTGCCATGGTCTGCAGCAGACAGGCGTCCCCGCAAATGTTATCTATTTATGTAAGTACGTACATAAAAATCTAAAAGATTTTAATTGATTGCAATTTTATTGTGAAGTCTATGCACAAATACTTAAAAAATGTTTGTTACGAAAAATAATAATTGTCAAATGAAAACTTACATTAAGTGTTGTTTGACTTCATTTCAGTCAGACCAAATAGTTTTTAAAATTTAAAGAGTTTGTGCTTAGTTGCAATACAAATGGCGAGTTATACAAAATTAATAAATTATATTTAATTAATTATAACCTATAATTATTAAAACGTATATTATATGTATCAAATTTTGTATTGGTTTTAATGTAAAAAAAATATAAATAATTAACATTCAGACCTACTTTCATTGCAATAAACATACATATAGGGTGAAGTTTAAATCATATGTCAAAGTTTACCCAGAGTCAGTTTAGGAAACTGAACAACTTTTTCATAGAACCTATACTACAAAAGCAAAGAAAATAGTTGAGTTTCTAATACTAGTATATTAGCCGATTAGCCAATTTTGTATGGAAAGTCAAAACTTTTTTTGCTTCGGTTGTATAAGTTCTTGGGGAAAGATTTTTGGGATGAGTATAATGATTAGCTTACCTGGCTTTAGTTTAGGGCCAATGACTTCAGTTTCACCCGGTTGATATTAAATAAATGGTTTTGGTTCACGACGATGCTCTTAATGTTGCATAACTATATATAAACCGGATTTCCATAACCTGTTTGTATGTTCATTATAATTTAAGAATATAATCATATTTACTTAAACGACTTTCATTTTTAGTAAGTAGCCCATTATAACATTTGGATACAAGTGGATTCGACGTTTACCGTCGAATTAAACACCATTTTTACTTGTTAACGAGCACACTTATAATTTTGCCTCACGCTACCTTTGAATCCCATAAAGTTCAAAATTGTAGAAATAACGTTATCGCTTTACTAACCTTTTATTATTTATGAATTTGCTGTAATGAAATTCGTGAATTAGAATACTGTATTCGTTTGAAGAAAAATTTTTTTCGCCGCACTCGTTCTTTTGAACGAGTTTTTTCGGTTTTTACCGCGTCTTTGTTGCTTGAAAGAAAAAGCCAATTTTGCCCAACAAGTGAAGAAAATTTCCAAAAAAGGAGGAGGTTCTCAATTCGTCTGTTTTTGTGTATGTACCTATGTTTTGCAACTTAGTCGCCGATCGTGAACGTAATTTAATTGTTATGCTTCCAGGATTGTCCTGATAAATTGTATCAGAGTCGTATAACGTGTCCAGCGTTGCAAATTGTTGTTGTCAAATTAATAAAACAAACAAAAAGCAGAATGGCACTCAGTTGTCGTGATTGATGTCTCTAGTTTTAACGTGTCCAGCGTTGTAAATTGTTGTTTTTGAATTAATAAAACAGACAATAAGCAGAATTGCACTCAGTTGTCGTGATTGATGTCTCTAGTTTTAACGTGTCCAACGTTGGAAATTGTTGTCACATTAACAAAACAGACAAAAAGCAGAATGGCACTCAGTTGTTGTGATTGATGTCTCTTGTTTTAACGTGTCCAGTATTGCAAATTGTTGTTTTCGAATTAATAAAACAGACAATAAGCAGAATGCTACTCAGTTGTTGTGATGATGTCTCTTGTTTTAACGTGTTCAGTGTTGCAAATTGTTGTTGTTAAATTAACAAAACAGACAAAAAACAGAATGGTACTCAGTTGTTGTCATTAATGTCTTTTGTTTTAACGTGTCCAGCGTTGAAAATTGTTGTTGTCACATTAACAAAACAGACAAAAAGCAGAATGGCACTCAGTTGTTGTGATTGATGTCTCTTGTTTTAACGTGTCCAGTATTGCAAATTGTTGTTTTCGAATTAATAAAACAGACAAAAAGCAGAATGCTACTCAGTTGTTGTGATGATGTCTCTTGTTTTAACGTGTCCAGTGTTGCAAATTGTAGTTGTTAAATTAACAAAACAGACAAAAAGTAGAATGGTACTCAGTTGTTGTAATCGATGTCGCTGGTTTTAACGTGTCCAGCGTTGCAAATTTTTGTTGTCTTCAAATTAACAAAACAGACAAAAAGCAGAATGGTACTCAGTTGTTGTCATTGATGTGTCTTGTTTTAACGTGTCCAGCGTTGCAAATTGTTGTTGTTCATTCTTCCCACATTCTAATAGCAGAAAAGGGCAACAAAAGGTATATTTAGCCTGGACTGACGTATATAGAAATGGGTCCGGTGGCGTCCATTAACAAAGTTCTGTCGGCGTCACGGGAAATGTGAAACGTCCCTTATATTTTCGAAACAGAAGGCGTAAAAATCTAAAACCATTTAATCGCGAATGAAATGAAATTATAAAATAAATAAATAAATAAATAAAATAAATATTCTGGGACAAATCACACATGGTCATCTGGCCCCAAAGTAGGATTCCCTGTGTTATGGGTTACCAGAGACTGATATACATACATACTATTATTAATTAATGAATGAGATTTTTTTTTACAATAATGATAAAATCTTCATCTTTTTCACTCTGTTCCTACTCTGTTACCTAAGCTGTGCTCTTGCCCAAAAGTATCTGTAAAATTTCCACGTCTGTCGAACAAGTACTGACCCTTACACACAAAGTGCAAGGCGTTGAATAGGAGAATTAGTTATCCCTAATTTCCTCTACTGGTGGCCGTGGATGAGTGGAACACGTTCGCCGGAAGGTGAGTTGCCTTAACCAAAAAGCTGCTGTGGCGTCAATATCTCAGTCAAAAATTCAACATTTGTAGAGAATTTTAGACACCTTCCCTTTTCTTGCCTTCAGAAAAAAGACATTCTTTGTATCAGAGCTGCATAAGCCAATCTAAATTACTAAAAGATCGATATCTTCCCTCACCTCTGTCAGTCACATATTCATATAAGAGCTGTTGTGATAATTTGGCTATATATTTTATTTATTTATTTAATTAAATTTAAAACAATAGGGAAATTACTAATTTCAGACATTTAATTAAAAAGTAGAGTTTCAAAGTGGAAAAAGTGGGTTTTTGTGGAGAGAGCCGAAAATAGCCAATTTTCGAGGCCGAAGGGTTTGTCGGTGGAAAATACCTAAGCAATAAAACTTGTTGGAAATTTTATGAACCTCCATTTAAGTAGTTTGAGTAGGTTATTTACGAAAAGTTTATAGTTTCCGAGTTAAACATATAGAATGGACGCAATCAACTACCCACAACTCTCTAGCTAGGCGCCCTTAATTGACTATATTATTCGTAGCCCGCTACCGCTTGCTCCTCAATCGTTTGAAAGTAAAAAGATCACTTTAAAACTACACGTTATTTTTATCACTTTTATTTTATGATTTACACTGGTTATTTTTTAATGTGTTGTTTCCGAAATGGCGACTGAAACTTCGTTGGGAACATACGGGAATTTAAAAGTTTCAAAAAACTTTTTTTTAATATTTTAAATTTTATTCAAATTCAAAAGATTGGTGACAAGAAAAAAATTGAGGAGTTTTCATATTCGCTACCTAATTTTTGAGTATATAATGGCAAATGTGAAAACCTGTAATGAATATGACCAATTACGACAATTTCATTTAGTATAATGACCGTCCTTCTTAATTATTCAGTCTTAATCTGGCTAAAATAGTAATCGAATGCTCGATTTTCGTACTTAACTTGGCATTCATTTTAAAATAATTAAAAAATATATATATTTATATTTCTTATAACGAACCCTTTCATTTGATACCTACATATCACATGATGCATTTTTTTTTAACTTTCAATTTTGTTCTCCAAAGTCCCCCTAAATTGTCCAAATTTTTTTGTTCAATTTAGGTAGTATAGGTTCGTTGGGGTAAGTGGTATATGTCAATGGGGTATGAATATATTTCAAGGAGGCATCTGCTTATGAAGCTCAACAACGGTCCTCAAGGAAAAATTGAGCCTCCTGCACAAATTCAGCACATAGTTTATTTGCAAAATGTGTAAAAAATCATCCGCTGAATTAATGCAGATCCTCGGGACTCAGTAGACTGCTCCGTCGAGAGAACACGATCCAATTCTTATTATTATTATATATGCGGGGCGGCCGGACTTAGTTTATCGATGTGTGGTAGCTAAGCTGACGGCCAACCGCTGCTACGCGATTTTTGCGTGGGTACTGCCGCGCGGGGGAGGTATTCCGCCCAATATAAAGACTGCAGTACTGTTGATTCTTGGGTGGATTCCTTCGCTGTGATTTTATTCCTGTTGCTTCGTCCGCTGTGACTGTCGAGTGCAGAATGACGGACAACGGCAGGCGGCTCTTACACTATTATTGCCTCGCACAATATTATTTTGTTATGGTAATTGAGTTTCGTCCAAGTGGCACTAAGAGCATAGTTATTTACAATAAATAAAAGGTTCTTCATATAAATCAGAAACTCGAAGGTTGTGTGTGAAGTCGACCAATAAATGGGTGGTTCTGTATATATGTTACTGTAAAACCCTGAACTTCCTTAAATCCCAAGATTTAACACTAAAACCTAAGATTTACCAACTCTTATTGGTAAAAGTCCGAACTGCTTGGTGATCATCATTCATTTCGAACTTTTACCACCATTCACTCGGTAAATCTTAGGTTTTACCTCGGAGACATAATATAACGGTTAATCTCCAAATAAAATCGTTGATTTCTTCTTCTGCGAAGCATTCTACTACCAAGAGGTGGAGCCTCGCTTAGGCTCTTTGACCGTAGGTATATTCAATCAAACTTGACCGAAAAATCCTAACAATTACCAACACAAGTTGGTAAATCCTAAGATTTACCAGTAAAATCTAAGATATACCAATATACGGGCTTTTACATAGTAACATATACATGGGAGGTTCTGCATATATGTATATGGGTGGTTCTGAATATACATTATAATATATGGGTGGTTCAATGGGTTCGTGTTGTATTCTGTCGAGTTGGATGTTGTCGACATGGGTTTAGCTTCAATTCTTGTGTTGTTCTGTGTAGAATCGGTACTGTCTGAAACTACGTTGTAACGATGCAAAATAACATCGCTACATTTTTAAATCAAATTAGCCAAGAACTCAACGCTTTAACTCCTCCTAGTCAAATCTTGTAACATAATAACTATCATTGCACTTATCTCACTGCCAATCCCAACTAAATAAATTTACAAATAATCTATTTTTCAAAAATATAAACAATATCTTTATTTTCTTAATAACACAAAACACAACTTACACTTCCACAGAATATGCAAATCCCCATACACCTAGTATCTCAAATCGACTCGACTCCAATCACTTAAAATAAATTACGCTTCATTGCACTCATTATTCCTTGCGCTCACTCCTTCATAAACATACAAAACTTTTAGTCTAAAAAATCAAATAATTTAATATAACAAAAGATTTATCATTTCGTCACTTCCTCTTACATCCTTAAACCTTAAACTAAATTCTTACCTCACCAAATAAAACATCCCCAAGGAACGTTCCAGAAACCAGTCACTACCGTCACAGGAACGTTCCATTCTCCTTTTTTTTACATAGTGAATTCTCTAGAGAATTCTAGGAGTGACCATTTATATACGAGCAGAAAGCCTCCCTCGGTCTTTTTACATGCTGACCTTGGGAGAGGAAAGTAACGATCTGACTCCATACTCACAGCGCACTCGCGACTGCTCATGTGATACAGTGACTCGCCCTGTCAACCCTCCTTTCTGTGGAAGTGAAACTTCATACTTCTCCATTCCTGATAATCCTCGATTTTCTACATGTAAGTACTTAAAACCACCTGTTTCCAAGTCTAAATTCCTCCCTAACACACGTGCAAGTCTAAAGCGCAATCTTTCTATTCCAAACTAGCTAACAACCTCGACACGTTGTCACCGGCTCGTGTACCTCGTGTACCCCCGTGTACCTCGTGCACCCTCGTGCGCCCTCGTGTGCCCTGTGTGCCATCGTGTGTGCCATCCTCGGAGTACGCCTACTGTGCCAGACCGCCACGTGGAACCTCGCTGCCTCGCAGACTGCCGCACCTTCGCCCTTCAGCCGGACCACCACCGTGCGTTCCACCCGGGAAGACGCGAGCCTAACTAAGGTGTACTCCAGAATATTTCTCTTGTGCTTTCAAATATTTTCTTTTTGGTGTGTGTACCTGTGTACACAAACACCTGGCGCCCGCTCCTTGCTTGTTCTCTAGAACAACCTAAAATTTATGTGCTTCACACTATCTATCTAACCCTTTTTGGACGGTGCTAAATCTCTTATACTCTGTATCAGTCTTGCAGACCAAATTTGTATCTGCTGGCCTTTCCAGCCACATTTTTGTAATACCTAACATCTACTATCTATCTGTAAGACACTACCTCTACGGCCCGTCCTAAGCTATTTCTCAACACAAGATTTCCTTTATTTTGTATAATTTGACCTAACCTACATAGACATAGCTAGCTAATTTATTATCAAGTAAGTGCAATAAGGTAGCTGCAGTAATTTTAGACCCACATACCTGTTTTCTTTCAAACTTTTTTTTATTTCATAACCTCTCTCAATATTGCCACATTCATACCTTGTTACAATACCTTTTGTATACAAATAAAACGCATTTCTTTAAGTCAAAACTCAAATCTTTTATTTTAGAAGTAAATCTCCCTAACTAGAGGTTACAACGTACTTAAAATAATCAATTAAATTGGCTTTACGCAACAACGAATAACTTCAGAAAAGTATGTATCTTACTTCTTATTTATTAACAAAGGCAAAGTTTCCGAAGAGGAAAGTTACGCCGAGGTTCATTTCACCAAATACTAATAGAATTTCTTTGGCTAAGCTAACAAAGATATAATTCAATGAGTTTGGAAAAGTTATTCTTCTCAGCATCTAATCTTGTTGTTTGATGAACATTCCATTAGTCAAGGTTAGGTTAGTTTCGGTTAGTTTTACTTAGGTCGGTGGACCGATGACCTGGTGAGGGACGCGGGAAGTCGCTGGATGTGGGCAGCGCAGAACCGGTCGTCGTGGAAATCGTTGGGGGAGGCCTACGTCCTTAGGCCGATATGATGATGAGGTTAATTTCGTTTGTGTGTCTGGTGCCACCGTAAAAAGGAGCCGGGCGATGCTGGGCTCCGCCCGTCTCAATTTATTCGGAGTTTTACTATTTATAATTAGTTTAAGAGCAGGCTCCCAGCACCGCACTGGCGAACAACCTAATATTTAACCTTATAGAATCAACTTTACAGTTGAATTTCGCGTGAGTGTCTTAACGCAACTTACGTCCTTTACCTCGGGCGTGAATGCACATTTTCGTTTATTGCAAGCGTAGTAAACATTCTAGGAAGATTCCGTCTTAGCCGTTTTATCAATACCTTTATTCTCTTACTGTCGGTATTTATTTCATGTGCCTAACTTATGTAATGTAGGAGAAAAATCTTATAATCTCTCAAAACTACAAAGTTTTACAAAACAAAAAGTATCGAGCGAAAATTAATAAATCGTGTTTTTGCTTTAGCCGGTCCAAAGAAAAAGGTTCAAAGAGTGAGATGTGTAGTTTTCACGTTCAAAATATTATAGCAAAATTCACTTATTTTGGGAGCCTGCTCTTAAAGACGGCGCGCTGCTTTTTGTAGAAATAGCCGTTTAAAAAAAAGGCGCGCCGCTTTGTAAAACTGCTAATTCTACAATATGGCTGCAATTTTTTAATACTTGACAAATTGTATCTATTTACTTAATAAGATACGAAGTGTAAGAATAATGTAGTTCTGGGTTTAATTACACCTCGTCCGTCGGGTTCTTGTTTAGACTACAGAATCGCATATTTTTTTCGTGAAAAATATAGCTTTTGTTGTACAGTAAATCACAAGTTTTCATACAAATCAAACAGCTTAGCAGCTCACTCTGTATAACAAAAAATTGGTTGTAGAACAAAATTTATCAGTTTTGTTAGTAGAATGTTTTAACGAATGAATTACAAATAAGCTCATTTCATAAAACCTAATAACTTTAAGGTACTTACAAGCTTTTATTTGAAAATCTTTTTTTAGCTAAACATCCATTGTCATCCAAACTAAACGTGATGCATAATTTCAGCTGAATTGAAAACCGGGAAGTAGGTCAAATTTAACTAACAGATTTTGAAGTGGACAACTTTTATACGAAACATTGCGAGTTAAAAAAGCTTATTTCGAGAAACCTAAAAACTGTAAAGTACAAAGCTTATATTTGAACAGAATTTTTATTATTTGTTATATTTCTTTACTAGTCCGCAATCTAAAGAGTTCGCCATATTGGATTTAGAATGACGTCACTTAGCTAACCATGCATTGTCATCCAAATTAAACGTTTCAATCGGAAACCGGGATGTGTGCCAAATTTAACTTCATATTTTGAAGCGGACAAGTTACATACACGAACATATAAGCTTGTATAAGTTTACAACCGTGTATATAACAATTTAATACGAAAAAAGGCTGGCTTAGCCGCTGGATGCGGGCAGCGCAGAACCGATCGTCGTGGAGATCCTTAGGGGAGGCCTATGTCCAGCAGTGGACGTCCTTCGGCTGATATGATGATGATGAAAAAAGGCGGACTAATTACATACACGAACATATAAGCTTGTAATAACAATCGTGTATAATAACAATTTAATATGAAAAAAGGAAAACGAAAATACCTATATATGCATACGAACGTTGGATCGCCGCAGAGCGGCTGATTGCTTGGAACCGGACGTTGCCGCCCTGTTTCCGCCGCTGGCTCTTCTGCACCGCACCGGGCACCGCACCCCCGTTCGTCGATACCGTTTTGTCATTTCCGTGTCGTCACTTCCGTCTTTTTAAATCCATCAATTTAAAAATACCGTGGTCTTAAACCGCAGTTACAGTGAAGACTCGACTTGCTGTGGAAAGTATCTTGTTTTATAACTCAAGAAAATATCCTGACAACTGCAAACCAAAAAGAAAGAAGATTGATCCCTTTGGCAGGTTTAATTTCCGGTTCAAGCCGCCAAATTTCCAAGCTTTTACAGTTAGTCAAATTTCCTAATTTTTATATTCAGGGACAAATCAATTGCCTGGAGTCATCTGGCCCAAAGATCACAATTAGTCCATCTTACTTTTTGCATTTTCTTTTAATTTCAAGAAATATTTTATACTAGCTCGCGAGCGTGGACATGAATTTCCTTCAGATGATCCCTCTAAAACTATTTCAGGATATGCTTATTAGTAAATCATGTCATGATGTTAAAGAAATTAACCAAAAAATTGAATATTTTCAGTTCCCTCAGGAACTGCATCGGGCTAGGCTATTTTCCCGGGATAAAAAGTAGCCTATGTCCTTCCTCGTGACACAGGCTACCTGCATGCCTTTCATTAAGATTGGTTAAGGCATTGAAGCGTGTAAAGGTAACAAACAAACACATTTTCACATTTATAATATTAGTAAGGATTGTTTCATTAAATAAAAATGAGTTGGCGCGCTAGTGCTTATAACCCTGATTGGCGAGAGTTGTCGTTTTGCGGCTTTGATACCCTCGCGCATGACTGATTAATGCTAGCTGATTATTAGGGTTCCGTACATCCGATTAAATCATATAAGATAAACTCACCTTTTCCGTTCTGGATATTCTGGATGTTAAATTGCTTTGTTTTCCGTTCTTTTAATAAAAAAATGCAGTGCAAGTACGTAGGTCCAGTCGTTGTTTATATAAAAAAAGCCCGTTTCATCTGCCACAGCCCTTACTTTGTTAACGCAGTACGCTGTTATTCGTTATTCTTTTATTCGAACTTTTTTATTCCATATAATTGTTCTTTTATGCATGCGCTGTTATCTATTTGACAATGTAATTCAAAAATCAAAATTCTTTCCATCATATCCATGATATTTTATAAAGTTTCCAAGCTTGGTTTTGAAAAATATGTTGAATATTTTCCAAAACCAAACTTGGAAACTTTATAAAATAATTATTTTAACCTGCTGCTTTCTTTAAAGACCCATCTCTCGGGTCTTTATTTCATCTTATTCATCTGTAAATAAATCTAAATGCCTGTGAACACGTTATTACCTACCCACGCCCTGCCTACCATACCCTACACCTACGACGACGTTTCACAACCTACACTGATTTTGAAATAAATGATCAAAAAAGCCAAAAGTCACTTACTTAATTGATATCTCGCTATCGCCCGAGTCACTCCTGAGCCTTCATTCAGTGCCACTACTGCGTGTGCAAAGCGTGGGCGACGGTAATATGAACTACCGAGCTCATACCTGGTTACCTTTCCACTGAACTGTATGTACGGGGTTATTGGTAATTCGATTTCTTCCTGTCAAGGGGCGAACAACAAGGTTGTAACATGAACTAGGGTTAGGACGTAAATCGACTGTTCAGAGTTACGTATGACAGCTTTAATTTTAAAATAAATTTTTTATGAAATAGGTGCTAATACTTTCTAATTAAGTCTTCTATTAATAAAGTAGTTCTTTTATAAATTTAAGAAGTAGCAATTACAAAATCTAACATTGTGGTGCCCGGTCATATTGGGGATAGGATGGTGATCTAGCGACGGCTACGACACCGGCGCATGCACTGATTTACATTAACATTAGAGACTCATCTAGCTGAAGTGCTGTTTAATTTTTTTTTGTAAGCTGACTTACGTTATCCCATTAGATTCGTCTCGTTACTCGCTTTCATATGTTTTTTAATTTTGTTGTTTTGATGAAATATTATATCTTAAAAACAAAAAAACTTCTGGTAGCTCAGCCAACTGCAAAGAATGTAGATTATAAAATTCTTATGAGGCCAATAATAAGCCACCATGTCTCAGTTCCGAAATCGTTACATCGAGGTATTGAAGTATTTGTATGAAAACGCTACCATGTCGGTTCGCCTCCAGGACCAGTATTCGAAACGTATCCACCTGCAGCGAGGGGTGAAACAGAAAGACGTATCTCCAAAACTGTTCACCGCCGTCCTGGAAGATGTTTTCAAGCTTCTGGACTGGGGTGGACTCGCATCAATATCAACGGAAAGTACCTTTAATTCGCTGACGATATCATGGTCATGGCTAGGTCTTCGCCTTCGTAAAAGATGAACGACTTAACCACAATGCTCGATGACCTCAGTGGTCTTTCTATAATTAGGTCTTAAAATGAATATGGACACGACGAAAATAACGTTAAAAATGTGCGTGTTGCACCCACTGCTTTGATATGATATGAAGCCTCATTGAAACTCTTCAACCAAGTAGCCATTTATCTAAATATATATAACTCAAAGGAGACTGACTGACTGACATAGTGATCTATCAACGCACAGCCCAAACCACTGGACGGATCGGGCTGAAATTTGGCATGCAGGTAGATGTTATGACGTAGGCATCCGCTAAGAAAAGATTTTGGGAAATTCCCACGGGAACCGCAAAAATCGGGATCTGCGCGGGCCAAGCTGCGGGCATCCACTAGTAATACATAAAACAACATTGATACTGTTTTGCTTTTCTGTCCAAAATTACATAAATTATTTGAGAAAAAGTGAGTGAGACTGAAGTAAATTTATTTTCTTCGCGACGTGGTGGAGTTGCTCTGCTGTGTAATGGTCGACAATACCACAGTATATATATTAGTACTAAACAATACCATAAAAAAAATACAATAATGACAACTCATTTTGGTTGTGCTACAATTACAGTAGTAATGGATGTAAAGGAAACATAACACTTAACGTAAGAAATAAAATCGTGAATATTAAATCTCACGAATCTTCGTGCAAGATTTTGTACGAATTAAATATTGAAGGAGCTCGACTCTCTAAAGACCAGAACAAGCTGCAACTTCGAGTCAATTCAAAAACAATACGAAGATATGGTTTGGAATCTCGAAAAAATTCAGCAGTGTTAAAATAGGGTTCCATAATCAGAGAACATTTGATCTTTTTTAAGTTTGCAGTGTCTACTTCAAACTCCTTTAATTACGAGTAAAGAGCAGAAATTCCTCCTAAGTACTTAAGTATTTACAAAACTAAAAGTTTTGTTTGGTTCGTAACTGATTACGGAGGTCAAGTTACGTAGGCGGCCGAAGGGATAATTATTAGATCACGAGATTTTTTTCTATTAGTATTATTATTTTCTGACATACGATACCAGTTACATTTTTCGAACATCACTAAAATTTATCAATGTTTGGTTTATGAGCTGAAAATTGCCACTTTTTGTCACGCTGCCCTTCAGCAATAACTTGAATTTACAAAATCATGAAATGAATGGAAGTCTCGTACCAATTCATAATTTACTTACAGCACTTTTAGCGTTTTGCTAGTATTACCCTAGCCCTGTCAGTTGTCTCCACAGCTGGCTCGGCTTCTGATGGCCCGGATCTAGTCCACTAATAAGCTACTAGATGTTTTGCACTCCTAAATTTTCTTAGACTCAGATAAGTCGCTGTTTAACTTGTTCGTTTCTGCGCGGACTCCTTAGAATGTCCGTAACATGTTTGATTGAGATCTTCAAGCTGTAACTTTTCAGGAAGTTGCGAAACTTTTGAGCGTCTGAAGTTTTGATAACTAATTAAAACTAAAAAACCAGGCAAGTTAAAGTCGTGTTTGCCCACCAAAGGCTTCGTTCTAACCACTTTTATTTAGAGTTCTAACAAACCTTTTTCAGTATTTTTTCTTTCATTAGCCCGAGCCCGACATACACTTGGTCGGTTTTTATTATTTGTTATTTTACTTTAGAGTTTGCATCAGTTAATCACACCAAGTTTGACACTTGTGTGTATTACCGTTTTTACGATATAACAAGAAAATTAGGCAGCAAATCTTAACAAGTTACCAGCAAAAGATTAGACACTGTACCTACATTCTACACATTACCTCCTTATCTACACATACATAGGAGGGTGAATTGAAAAGTTTTGAGCCTAACCTTTAAAGTAAAGACTTGAGTTTTTATAACAATTTTATTTCTCTACATAATCTCCAAAACGATCAATACACTTTTGCCACCTTGCTTTTAACTTCATTATTCCTTGTAAAAAAAAAGAATCTTCAAGGTGATCGAAATATTCAGTCACAGCTTCTTGAACCTCAATATCCGTCGAAAATTTCCGTCCTGCCAAGTGTTTTTCAAGGCTTGGGAAAAGATGGCGGAGGCCAAGTCCATCGAATAGGGTGGATGCGGCAAAAATTCAAACCCACAGTTATGTATTCGTGCGATAGATTTCACTGCAGTATGGACAAGAGCATTGTCTTGGTGGAACAACACCTTTTTAGATATTATACCAGGTCTTTGCGTTTTAATTTCTTCACTCAGACGTTGTAAGAGGTTGCAGTAGTAATCAGCATTTATCCTTTAACCCTTTTCAACATAATCAACCATGATACCGCTTTGCAATCCCAAAAAAAGCCATTACTTTCTTCGCTAATAAAATGGCCTTAGCTTTTTTGGGAGGTGAAGACTCTAACCCTTTCCACTGTTTAGATTGCACTTTTGACTCCGGTGTATTGCAAGATCCTGGGTGATTGTTTTGTACTCGCTCATAAGAAATGCCAATTGTCTCCGCTATCTCTGCAACTTTCAGTCAGTCGTCATCATATCTAGTATTTTATTGACATTTTCGTCTGTAGATGGTCTATGGTCTATGGTTATTGGTCTACCACACCTAAGTTCATCTTTAATTGCTTCTCTGCCCCGTTTAAAATCTGCTACCTATAGTTTTATAGTGGCATATGATAAAGCGGATTCTCCTAAAGCCTGGCACATGTCTTCAAAAATTTTCTTTGGTTTTAAGCCTTTTTTTGTAAGTACTATGACAGAGCGGTGCTCAAATTTATCCGTTCTAAAGGAAACTGCGAACCTCGTTTAGTAATTCGATTACAAAATTTGCAATACTTAAGTCTTACGTGCCAGTATTATTTTTCTTTTTAATTTCATTATCAACCTCAGGCTCAAAACTTTTCAATTCTCTCTAGTGTACCTACGAAGATATATCAAAAATAATCAAAAAAACAATTATAAACAGGGTTCATCACTTCTTAGAAAAAATGGATTATTATACATACTACCAATTAGGGATCCCTATAAATAAATCAACAACACACGCTGTTAACAAGTATCTAAAACAAAACCTATGCGGTAGGGATGCTACTCGATATGGCTAAAGCGTACGATCTTATTGGATAATTCAGTTAGTCAGTTATCAAAGGAAACCATGATTGGTTCAGATCTAACTAAACGGAAACAGTACGTCGAAATAGACCACTTCAACTTTGAAAGTGGAGAAAGTTCACTCTGAAACGCAAACTATAAATCATCCCTAGAATAGTGTGACTGGTTGCATACTTTTCTTGATCTACATAGACGACCTATAGATCATAAAATAGTCGATCATATTATACTAAAGCAACCTAACCTTAGGGGAGGGAGAGTTCGGGAGCCTCTACGACAGTATCATCATTAAACTAAGGATATTTTAAATTATTTCAAGGTAATTCAGCTAGAGAATCATTATATAAAACTACATATTCCAAATTTCAAGCCGATAACATTAGTAGTTACTGAGTAAATAATCATAGTTATAAACTATCATACTTATAATAAGTATGATAGTTTATAATTTTGTCACGGAACCCAAAAGAAACAGATGCTTCGAATTTCACACCAGAACGAAACTAACGAATACCTGTTAATCGCATCTCCGTTCTCTGCCGCTACTGTACCAAAAACTGTAACCGTTCTTTTTATTTCTTTCTCTTATCTGTGGCATAAGCACAAGGAATAGATGGTGCCTGGTGTGGCACTGAGCATTACCCACGGTTACGTGTTTTAGATTTAGATAACACCTACAGGCGTGTGCAACGCGATCTTCAATACTTAGTACATACAGATGTGCAGGTTTCATCAAGATGTTAACTCGAATGGTAAATGTACATAAGTTTAAAAAAAACATTGTTTTAATTTACCGTCTCCAGATTCAAACATGTTTAGGATGACGAAGTTGTTACCGTTAAGCCAAACGCATGCCTCTTAGTGCCTCTCATTAACTATCTCACCCAGGGGTGTTACTTTGGTAGATTTTAAAGGTGATTCCTGAACGGACCCTGAATGAAAAATCAATCTTAAAGAACCTTACAGCATAACATCCTTTAGGTTAAAAATATACGTATTTTATCTGCACAACTGTCTAGGCTCGTCTAGAAAGGGACAGGGAAATGAAAGTGTTTTTCGTGGCGAGTATCAGTAAAATATATATATAGAATTTATTTAAAAACGCATCTAAGTATTTATACAAATTTAGAAATCTATACGGATACTAAAATAAGATTTCATTAAGTATTTATTTTATAACTACCTACAGATATACCTACTCGCCCAAAACAACAGAAAAAATCTTTTGTGTTTTTCATTATATAAGGTAGGATTGAAGCATTGTCGAAAATACAGTATTTTGTTTGTCAAGCACGCCTTTTGAAATGAAGTGATTATTTACTTTGGCGTTGTGTTAATAGAAAATTTATATCTTAAGGTACTTTTTAAACATTCAATTTATATAGTCCGCACAGGAAATTCCCATTTATGTAATAGAGCAATAAGGTAATTCTGATTACCTACTCCCGTGACAAAATATTGGTCAGGCCTATTAGGTACCATTTGCTATCTACATAATTTTTTATAGTTTATATACATTAGTTTCCTGTATGGATAAGTCCGCCTCTGTACATATTATTCTATTATGTACATACTGTTACAATAAGAGTTCACAAACCAGTTTCCATTTGTACTACACTTATATGGCAGAGTCTTTGCTGGCGGGCGGCACCCCGGCTGCAGACATCTTGCGGCGCTCCAGGCGCGCCCGAGTCACCGGCCGGTAGAACTGCTCGCTGCGCCGACGTCAGCGCTCCGGAACCGTAGCCTCTGACTCCAGCTCCATCCAGAGTGAGCTAATCACTCGAGATTCTGACAATTAAAATCAAAATTTTAGTTTTTCTGTTCATCATTGAGCTGAGTGAAGCGAGGAAAATTAGGTTGTCGGTTTAGAAAATGAAGCGCTTCTGTTGGGCAAAAATGCTTTCGTATGCCTGTCTGGATGTCCGGCTGTTCTCATCTACAGGTCGTATTTCTCAACCGTTTCTCGTGAAATTTTGTGAGCAGGTCCAATAGTTATGTGGAATGGTTTTAAAGATTCAACTTTTGTAAATTTTACAAAATGGCGGAGCCACGGAGGTTTAAAACGCAAAAAATATCATACTTCAGACATGTCGAAAAACTCGCGAATTATTATAGCTCACAGAGGCACTATTTTATTTTATATCTAAAAGCCTATGTCTTGAATATTCGTAGTAGATATGGCGCCATGCGTACCTATCTATATTTTAAGGGATCTCTTTAATCCATTGAAATGTTTAGGTAGGACTTAAGTTAATTAATATGTTGTACCTAAACAACGCAACCTTGCTACCTATTATTGTCGCCTCACAGCGCTCAGTTTTAAGTTTTATTACTTTGGTCACGGGATTGTAAATCTTGGATTTTCGGTCTAGGAAATCATCCTATTGATTGAAAATTAAAAATCCGACTTATGCCAAACCTTAATATAACTTTTTTTGCCAGTCGGATAAAAATGTATCCTAAGTCACTCACGGGATCAATACGAATTTAACGACACCTCTCTCTCCAAAATCAATCAAGCCGTTTAGGCTACAGGGAGTGCCAAAAAATTATGCATACTTATACATACATACAATCGAAAAACAACCCTAATTCCGGCGCAGTGGGGTAAAGAGGAAAAGAAAATTATGTGATTGTAGGTTTATAGAAACCTGTAGGTATATATAAGTACACAGAACGATGAACAGATTCATGAAATATGCTTATTTGCCATATTAGGTATGTATGAACTTTCTTCAAAGCGAACCAATTTGTCAAGTTCAGCTATTCAACCGAGTTTATCGCCGAATGGCAACTTCCCCGAATAAAAGTTAGGTACTCTTGGTTTCGGGTGTATTCATGTGCGTAACAACCGTAGAGCGGTTCGTTATTATCCGACCCGATATCGATAACGGACACCGATCCATTATCGGGGCAAGTAAAATAGTGATTAGGTAATACCAAAATAAGTTCAGCCAACCGTTCACAAGTTGCAAAACTAAAAAAACCGGGTCAAGTGCGACTTGGGGTCACACAAACAGGTTTCCGCACCAACATAACAAGACCTCTCGGTACATACCTACTTTGCTCTAGGTAAATAGGGTTCTACAAGGGTTCTACTTATTCTGGCCTATAAAAATTTAATTTTTCCTGTAGGAACGGAAGGATCTTAGATTTTCCTGTAATCTATGCATTCAACCTCATACACTGTGGTTTTTTCAAGATTTCAGGCCCAGTAGTTTCAAAGATAAGGGGGTGAGGGAATAGTAAACTTTCGACTTCAAAACTATTTATCTTATAATTACAAAAAGAAATTGACATTTTCACAACAAGCCCTTTTATTTGATGTTACACAATTATATTTTGAAAAACTTTTTTTAAACTTTTCTAATTTACTTCCTAAAAATGGCCTCCATGTTTAAAATTCATTTGTTTACGTTACACTTTTGTCTTTAGGTCACCGATTTACATATGTTTACAAAATTTCATCTCAAATTAGTGGAGTAGTTTTCAAGCAAATTGTCTGTGACAGGAGGACGGACATGCAGACACACGAGTGATCCTTTAATGGTTCCGTTTTTACCTTTTGCGGTACGGGACCTTAAAATTATAGTCCACGGTAACGTGACCTGCTCGCACAAACGCCCTCAATGATTTCAGAAGTAGGTACATGAAAACACAACATTTTAGCATTGGCTAGCTAGCGGTGTCCTAAATCAATATCTGTCAGATCAGATAATGTTGGGCTTCAGACTTCGGAATACAATAATACTTATTACTGCAAATGAAACATTGTCAATTTGTGTGCTAAAATCTACCTACCCACGCATATAATGTCTAACAGCTGATGTTAAGGCGACGCATTAGAAACTGGTCGCAGGGATCTCAATTATTCTCAGCAATTACAAAACATAGTAATAAAAGTAACATTTTGTAACCTGATTTTTATTTCCATTAACCTAATGCGTTTACTGTAAATGGCGCGAATTTGGTTGCCCTAACGATAACCATAAATTACTTGCGTACCACGCAGTGCACATACTATATTAAAAAAAATATTAAAGAAACATCTTTTAAAAAACAGAGATTTGCATCCTACAAGCAAACCAGACCGATTTAATACCTCAAAATTTTCTTAGTCGATTAGTCAAAATATATATTTTTTAAATTAATTGTAGTTTTTAATTGAAACAAAAAAACATTGAAACAAAAAAACATTGAAACAGTCCAAAAGTGTGTTTTTTTTCGTTACACGTAAAGAAAATGACAGACACATCTGTTTCGATTAATGCCTCGCTTTAAACGATATTGTCCTTTTTGCCGGTTTAGGTCTATTTTAGCATATAATCGGTTCCCAATACAGTCAAAATTTATCACGAATTACCGTCATGTTTTATTTTTTGTTTATTGTTTTTTGTTAATTGGGATGTGATTGTGGGGCTATGTGATTTGTTTGGATTTTTGTGATCGTTTCGGTAGTATGGTGAAAACACCACATTATACAGTTCGCTGAGTATCGGCGTCCGATAGCAATGTCTATCGGATCGCATAATGTGGATTTTTTTTGCCCGGCTCCGAATTTAGGAATATATTATAATACATTATTATATTAGGTTCAATGAAACATTGTCGATTTATGTGATTCAGAAATTCGATGCCTACTGATAAGATCTACCCACGTATTGTAATGTCTGAAGGAATGTATTTTGTTGGTTTTGTTCTGTTGCTAATAAAAAAATTGTTTCCCGATATATTTTGAAGTTTGTCAAGAATTTCCGTCGCAAGGACCCACGTTCTATCTATTTCACGTAAACGTAATTACACCACGTGAAGTATATGCCTTACAACACACTCTGCTTCTTATAGGTTGCTGTAGTAAAAGTGAGACAAATCTTATGTTATTTTCATACCGATTATATTTCTCAGCTACGTATTAAATTCTGTGATACCACAGTATATATATTAGTACTAACGTAGTGTTACTTTAATTTGTAGCTATAATTTGTATTTTTTTTTAATTTCTTGGCATCGTGTAATAAGATAAAAATTAATGCATAAGTTAAATAAAATGTACAGCCAGGCTACGCATACTTTCTCGCGTAACCTTCAACATCTTGTGAGGTTGGACATACACAAATCAACAACGAACATAAACCCTTCTTTACGTGTTTATTTTATCATTTAATTTGTGTACCTACATATTTTTATGTCTACTCATGTTACATTGTTTTGTGTTGAGTTGTAGTGATAGCTTTCTGCAAAGAGGTTATCATTTTAAGGGTTAATTCGATGAGACATTTAAATTTCCTAACTTGACATTTCAAAACTATCGAACTGAAGTTTCGACCTTATTGCATTATGAATGTTCTAACAACATTTAATGGAAATGAGTCTCAAATTAAAGCTCTTGACTTTACCTACCAACTAAAGCAACAAGTGTTAAATGAGTAGTAGTTGTAGGTTAGAGTTAAACTTGTGACAAATCTACTTTTTTTTTTCTTTCGACCTATTTTTATTATAATTTTCTTTACATTTGTTTTCATCATCACTTTTGTCAATACCTTTATAATTCAAATTTTGAATATTTATATTTCTACTTTCTATTCTTTAATTTGTTTGTTGTGTTTTAGTTTTGACTCATACATTTTCTCACGAACAGCGTATCTTCTTTCTTGCTTATTTTCTTTTTTTTTTAATAAGTTTTTAGCTTCAAGTTGATAAAGGCAATAATGTTGTGGTAATCTTAAAATTTAGTCCTATGTACCCGCCTTTGACCTCCCTAAATCATTAATCTCCAACTCTCCGATCTCAGCGTGAGGAAGAAAGTTCATGGCTGATCCTGTAAACTGTTTATTGAAAAAGTACCTACAAACATCTTCGAGTAACACAATTATAATTGTAGCATTTATTTACGTTATCATCTAAATTCAAAAGCAGGTGTCAGTAATTATGCTCATATCTCTAAGATATAAATTGGTACTTTATTAAGATAGATGGCCTGTAGCAGCGTCACCCTCGGTCACGACGAGGGTATTAAGGTTCACTTACGGATATTCAGGAAACAGTTACCAGACGAACCCCAATTATGTAACTATTATTGTGGGTGTCTTACCTGGTTTTTCCTCTGGCTCCACGCTAGTTGCGGCCTCGGGAGCCTCCTCGATGCAGCTAGCCTCGTCTGGGAACTGGACGTGCTTCTTTACCGCCGACCGGTGCGCCTTAGACAACACTGACGCTGTGCACCAAAATTAAAACTCGTAAGGTCTTTAAGGAGCTTATTTTACCAACTAGCTTTTCACACGTTACTATGTTCTATTGTAACTTCCAATGGTTACTTGGAATATTTTTTCATTTTCAAATTGTACATTTTAAAGTAGAACAGCTATGTGGTCCCAAAGTTTTCGACCTGACAAAGAAAACAAACACTTAAGTTCACGAAACTATTTTTATTTTAATGTAGTATAGTAGCTTCCAGTCACCGTAGAATTGCGTTCTTTTGTGTGTATTTACAATATCCCTAAACAATCCCAGAATATCGTAGTGCTAATATTTTTGGTGAACTGCATTACTTTTGCCTTTCTTGGCGATTTGTCACCAGAACAACGCTATTCAATCGAAAACTTTTGAAAACGGAATCACAAAATAGAACCATAGTTTCACCCCCAGTCACGATCGACTCCAAAAACTGTTGTTGTTTTTCTTATAGGCCTTCAAAAGATCCTTAGAGAACAAGACGCATATGAAAATGTTCATGAACAATCCTAAAGATTGTTGGTTTTGAAAGGCATGTCCTCGCCTCTTTTTTATTTTTTTCTTCAGCTGTCATTTGTTTAGAACTTGATGCTGTCTGCTGCTAGTGTCTCAACGGGTAGACTGGAGCGCAATTCGTCGTCGATGAACTATCGTCCTAAACGAAATTGCTTACACCAATCTTTGAGGGTGTAAAATAATGGAGAGGAATCAGTGTACACACTATCTAATCTTTGTTAGGGGCTAACATCTTCCTTTGTATGAAACCTAATCACGGAGCGATATAGCAATTTAAAGATTTTGCGACTTCCTATTGTTCAAGAGTTGAGGAATCAAACTATTAAGGATACAAATCGAAAAATTAAATACGAATTAGCAGGATGAGACTACGGACGACTTAGGCACAATGATCGATGGTTTAGTAGAGCCTTTTAATAAGTAGATCTTAGAATGAACGTGGACAAGACGAAAATTATGTCAAACGTTCGTGTCGCACCTACTGCTTTCTGAAGGTTGGAGGCTCTACGCTCGAAGTTGTTGCCGAATATGTGAATTGAAGCTGAAAGACCATTTTACGTCGTTATGTGCTTGATTTTACATATCTACGTAAAACGCCCAAGCACATTTTTATGGAGTCCAGCGTTTTTAAAAATCAAACACCTACAGCTATGCTCGGAGTTTCTCTGCGTGATCGAATCAGAAACGAGGAGATCCGCAGGAGAACTAAAGTAACCGACATAGCTCACAGAATCGCTAAACTGAAGTGGCAGTGGGCAGGGCACATAGCTCGTAGAACAGATGGCCGATGGGGCAGTAAAGTTCTCGAGTGGCGACCGCGCACCGGAAAACGTAGCGTAGGCAGGCCTCCCACGCGGTGGACCGATGACCTGGTGAAGGTCGCGGGAAGCCGATGGATGCGGGCAGCGCAGGACCGGTCGTCGTGGAAATCCTTGGGGGAGGCCTTTGTCCAGCAGTGGACGATTTGTGGCTGATATGATGATGATGATGATGATCTACAGTCAGCCATACCTACATGCTAGTACGAGCATGCCTGCTACCGTAGGCCCTATATTGTAAACTGCCCCCATTTTTTTTATCTATTATTGAACTACAAAATTTTCAAAACCACAGCATATAGGTAAGCATATCTTAATTTTTCGGGCTCGCTTAGGTCTCTAATTTAAATAAGCGAGCTGAGCGAGCCCGAAAAATCAACACTCAAGAGCCTTCGCAAAAAGTTGGGTAGAGATGCTGCTTGAAAAATATTTTTCTGGCGTAAACTTTTGGGTTCTCCAACGCGAAAGTCCCTATTAATTGGTTAAGGATTTGACTTACAAGGAAAGGTACCCAACTGTTCGGCTCCGATTGGATTTATTTTGATTTATATTATAGAGTAGTCACATAAAAATAACAGTCACATATTATTTTTTCTTAGCTGCTCTTATTCAACCTATTGCATGGGAGATATTGTCATCCAATACTACTCCTCTACGTTCGCAGTGCGAAATCACTATATCTTATATCAACCAAAAAATGCAAAAGGTAAACAAAAGTACTATGGAATTGACATTTAAAACTGTCAAATCCCTACTAAGTTTGTTTACATTGTACTTTTTTTTTGGTTGATTTAAAGTATATACTAAAACAGTATTATGTAATGTTTTTACACTATGTAAAGGGATTGCAATTTTAATTACTTGTAAGTTTTTGAAAAATACTATAGCGTGAAATATGAAAATAAAAGCTGTCAAATGTATATTATGTTCATTTTCAGAAAAGAGATTACGGACCGTGAAGTTTCCACTATAAAAATACTTATAAAACACACAAAGATTCCAACAAACCAAAATTGAATGATGAGAAATATAACATTTTAGAGGGTGTTTGTTTTAAGTCAATAATGAGTTAGAGCCGTTATAACAAAACATGTGCTTTATTATTTTTATATGTTTTCAAACGTATGATCAAATCAGTAATTTACTAGCAATTTGCTTGAACAAATCTATTTTCACAGTTACAGTTTTTTGTCACTTTTTAGTATTTTTGATGAAAATTTCTCCGAATAGGTTGAAGTAGAGCAGCTAAAAAATACGTCTCTGTTATTTTAAACTTCTCTCTAACTCACATTAAAATCAAATCGCAGCCTGACAGTTAGGTACCTTTTCTTGTAAGGAGGACTTTTTGAGCATCTAGGGCTCCTAAGATCAAAGCAGAAGTTCACAAAAGTCTTTTTTTTGGGACAATGTCGAGCTGGCTAGCTGCCCCTAATTCTTTATACCATTTAGCTACTCTTTCCTTTAGCTAACTTTTAGCTACCTCTCCACGTCTTTTGACGACCCTTAGTCCTAGATTCGCGTCTCGTCCTGGATCTTGCATGAGTCTTGTAAGCACTATGGTTACGATAAAACTTTGAATTCCATACTGTTGCGACTAGCACCTTTGCTGCCCCACCGCCTAACAGCGGCGAACTGTTGAGGAGCGCTGGCCGGCGCGAACTACGTCCGATCGCTACGACGATACAGATCGAAGCCAATAGGCCACATTATTTAATATTTTGTTAAAAGCATTAAATTCATATTTAAAAATCTTTAATCGCATACCCATATCACTCAAGAGCTATCAGAATACTAAAGAAGACATAAAATCAGAACATAAAGTTAAGCATTAAAAATATCTTTGACAGTCGCCTACGAAGGGCAGCGTTCTCTTTAGTCCATTTAAATCTCTTTTTAGTCAATTTTCTCTTCTTGCAGTACATTGACCATATTTAAGGGTTATCCAATATAATTTGTATAATGTTTGTTAGTGATATTTATTACGTGATTTCCGTCTCCGCTGACGATTAATAGTTACGGTGTCGATGCAGGTCGATTTGGTTGTTGTTCAGGCGCATATTGCGTGATTTTCGTCTCCGCTGAGGTTCAATAGTAATTTAGTCTCCGCTGACGTTCAATAGTTACGCCGTCGGTGCAGTAAATGGTTTCATGGTTTTAAAAAGTGCTTCATAAGTTTTTGTGTCGTAGTTTATCATGAATGCATAAAATAATAGTATTTTGAGAAAGATAGTTTCCAAAGTTACTATAGATGTTGTAAACTTTATCAAAAGGTAGTGGCATACTTTTGAAAGTTCCGTCTATAAATTTATGTTAAGTATCCGAAATTTTTAATTTTTCTTTCAGGTGATAAATTTGAATTCGCGAACCACAACTTACATAGTCTGCCAGCAATCTTTCTTGTCTCAGGGCTCGTCTTTTATATAATTTATATTAGGTAAAGGTTATTTCAACTTCCAAACCTCTCTATGGTAATTTTTAACCAACTTGAAAAAAGGAGGAGGTTCTGTGTTTTTTATGTATATTCGTGACGAAGTCATACTTTTTGTTTTGTTTTAAATCTGTTTTTACTTTATTTTCTTTTTAATTTGTATGTGTCTCGATGTTTTTAGAAGTTTTTGACTTCACTTCCTGTCATTAACTATTTCTGTCGGTTCGTTTTTATTTATATTAATTCGCCTTCTCATTATTATCTTTTTTTAATGTATTAGTTTTGGTCATAACATTGGTTCCCTGCCCTCTATTTTGTTATTTCTTATAGTGCGAGCTTAGACGCGGTTGGAGGGAGCGCCGAGGCCGCATGTTCACCGATATTTTGCTCATTTGTTGACCAATTAAAAAAAAATATTTTTAGTTAATAAGTTATGCGTTCGTAGTGGTCCCTTATAAGTTTTATTAAAATGGGTTTTATATTTTTTTTGCAAATGTTTTTAACGTGTTTAGCGTTGTCAATTATCAGACCTAGCTACAAATAAATAAATTTTTGTCCAATGACCCTGCAGATAGTGAAATAATTAAATGAAACTCAAAAAATTACCCACTCGTCGGTAATTCTTTCTGTGGTGGACGATAAATAGTCAAATTCCAGGTAAAACATATAATTCAAAAGAATTTAAAGTTAAGAGCCCGCTTGAGTTCATAAATCCCATACAAACGTAGTCTTTGATTCATTTGTTAGCCAAATAAGCGATTTTGAAACAATTTTGTATCGATAATCGAATGACGTATATCTGTGTCGGTATTGCATTACTTTTTTGGAAAACGAAACAGGAATCCATTATTTTCCAATAAATTTGTTTTCAAGGTAAATCACGGAAACAAGTTTTTTGTTTGTTTCGTTTTTAAAAAAAGTAATGCAATACCGACACAGATATACGTCATCCGATTATCGATAAAAAATTATTTCAAAATCGGTTGTTTGGTTAACAAATGAATCATTTACTAAGTTTTTATGGGATTTATGAACTCCAGCGGTCTATTAAACGTGTAAATGGACAAAAAGATAACCCTGAACTAAATAAAGTGCCGTGTCATACTTACTGATGGCTTTCGAGGGCGCCTCGGAAAACTCAAGCGGGTCGTGCGTGCTAGGCATGGGTTTGCCAGCAGAGCGGCGTCGCCCACTCAGAGCCGAACTGGTCGTGGTTGTGTGCTGTCCCGTCGCCGTGTACTGCACCGCCGCCAACTGGACACATATTATTACTATTTTAGGTAAAAAGGGAATTGTAATAAATTGTCCTTAATGGATCACTGGTACGCGTCGCGGTGATCCATTAGGGCCATTTTGGAATGTTTAGATATTTTTGGTTTTTGTGCATCCTATTCATATTTTTTTCATGTAATTTCCTTTTCTGCCTTCGATTATTATCATATCCAAGTGACGATTTTGATTACAAACCATGCAGAACAAACTCAATTAATAAGTTATTTCTTCGATGCTTCTAATTCTAAGAGGCACTTCGCGGAAAAAACATACAACTTTCGTCGCTACATTGGGTATTGACGAAAGCGGCATGTTTTTTTCCGAACTTGTTTCTTCGTTGCTTCTGATTTAGAGAGACTTCGCGGAGTCATTCCGCTTTTTTGGACTTCATTTTTTCTTCATGATGTCGAAGATTTAATGTGTGTCGCATCGCAATGACACAGTAAATGTCCTGCTATTCCTCCAAATGTACTTGGTTACACCTGTGGTTACTTCACCGAAGAAGAGCTTGGAGTGTTTGAATCCAAACGTAGATAGCCAAATCAGTATGTGTCTTCCTTCGGTCTGTTCCTTTAACGCTATGATAATAGCACTCCTAGGGAGCCCTATCCCTGGTTCTGGACCACACATTGTTGATTGACTGTGATCCCTTTCTAGCCAATGAGTCTTGCTTTTTCATTGCCTTCCACTCCTACATGTCGAGGGACCCAGACCAGTTGTAGTTTGTTGTTTCGGCCCACTTTCGATCCGTCTGTGTCCGTTCGATCCGATCCTTGTTAGGTACCGATGTTGATGCGGTTTTTTTACGTGAAAGCAAGTTTACTTCCGGTGGTTCTCATCTAAAATTTAAGAAGATCTGTTCAGCCGTTTGAGGATCATCAGTTTTTTTCTAGGTGATGAAGGGATCAGGGCAACTTATACAGGTCGCATCGATTCAAAATTTAGTGCCCTGTTACTGTAATAATATTGAAAAACCATGATAAGCTTGACCTGATGCTACAGCATCTCCTGGAATCTGCAGAATACCCAACTCCACACCAACTTACAGCAGAGGCATCGTATTTGGGCTCATTGGAATAGTCTCAATGAAAAAGTGTTAGATAGAACACGGTAACCTTGAACTGATGCTGCAGCATCTCCTTGAATCTGCAGGATACCCAACTCCTCGCCAACTTATAGCAGAGGTATTGTGTTTGGGCTCATTGAAATAGTCTTAATGAATAGGTGTTATATAGAACATAGTAACCTTGATCTGATGCTGCAGCATCTCCTGGAATCGTCAGAATACCCAACTCCTCAACAACTTACAGCAGAAGTATCGTATTAGGACTCATTGGAATAGTCTTAAAGCATCTCCTGTAATCTGAAGGATACCCAACTTCTTACCAACTTACAGCGGAAGTATCGTATTTGGGTTCAGTCTACATGAATAGGTGTTAGATATAATATGGTAACTTTGATCTGATGTTGCAGCATCTTCTGGAATCTGCTGAATCAGAGGTAAAAAAGTCAGAAACTTCCGTAGGTCCCATTCATTTGAAGTTTAGAGTTTTAACACATTTAATTGCAGCTATAGCAATACTTAGGCTAGATTTCCTGTCGCAATGTCGTGTTTCGTCTTGGAAACTATTTGTGTGAATGTGGGAATAGAGTTTCAATTGTATGCAATAGGTATGTAAAGTTTAAAAAGCACAAAATAAATATTTTAAATATAAACCTCGACAAAAACCTCTAAAAAGTAAAAAAAAAATGTATTGGCCCTCTGAGTTTGATTTAAGTAGTAATATTTTAGTCCTCTTGTCCTCGCGTAGGGGCACTGCTAAGAAAATAAAATAAAAACCGGCAAAGTGTGAGTCGGACTTGCGCATAGTAGGGTTCCGTAGTCTTTAAAAAAAATAAATGTTTATGTAGTATAATTACAAATCGAACTGCCCATCTTAAGATGGTCGAGTATTTCTCTTAAACTAAGAAAGCCTACTTAGGTGTGATAGACAAATGACGGGGCAAACAAAATTAGACGAAATCCCATAAGTTCAAGATCCAAACTAGCACCAATTTGTATCAATCTGGGTGACGAAGGGGTGAGGTCGCAATCTAGAGAGCGGCAGGGAGTGTCCATACTGTAGTTAGTAATAATATGTATACTTTGACTTAAGTCTACCTTGATATTATATTGTTTTGTGTCTCAGCCAGATACAGTAGCTACTTCATGATGACATCCTTGCGCACGTGCCCATTGAGATACTCGTAAATTGGACTTGTACATGAGCTTCTTCTTAATTTTGACATTGATGACATAATCGTCGTTTATCTGCCTAGGAAATGTCAATACCATGTTATTGAGATCTATTGGCGCGTTAATGGTCTGTTCGACAAAGGCAGAGTTACCCTCATACCTCAACTGGTGAATCTGCATAAACGGCAGCCGTGGTGATATTAAGCGTTCCTTCACGGGTGACAGTATTGGCAAGTCCTGGGGCTTCACTGGATACTTGAAGCCATTAGCCACACACATCGTGATAACCTTATTCGTAGTCAGAGACGTATAACATGATCGGCACTCTCGCGATTCAACAGTCAGTTCAATCATACACACTTTAATCACACCCAACTATCCCTATTCAAAGGCTTCAAATCTCTTGCGAATCAAAATCTGTCACACACTGCACAAGATGTCCACGAATGTCTTAATAAATTGCCTATCACACGACGCATACACAGATAACTCACTCACAGCGCGCAAATCGTTCAGTGGTGCTGATATTGAGGATCCCTATTTCGTAAACGAAGCATAAAAGAGCATTAACGTGAATGTACAGGCTCGCCCTTAAAATTGACACTGTAAAAACACTCGTTTTTTTGACATTTGATACAACTAAACTTTCTTCTTTAAAGTCACCTAACTTTTACTTGTTTCTAGTATAGTAGGCATGGTTCCTGTGAACCCTATAAAATATTTTTTTTATTATGGCCTTGGCTTGGATTCTACGGGTCGTTTTCGTGACTATACTAGGTATGTATCATTGAAACATGACACTGTGAGCTCTCAAATGACACAAAAATCGTTTTGATCGGTTTTCTGGTTCCGAAGTTTAAGGGCTGACGGAGATCGCGCGCAATTTCTTGTGCTTTTTATAGACGATACTGCGTCACGCGCGGTAGGTCACTGATTTAGCACTTTTTTGTTCGAGCTCTTATGCCTTTAAAGATGGTATAGCCCACGTTTCAAAACATCAGGCTCGCCAATACAAAGTGTTTTACTCGCATTTCTGATATGCACCTCCAGTTTACAGTGAATAGATAGACGTTCATACGAATTAACGTCGAAAGTCTAAAAGTTTTTGTGATTTTAGCGCAGCAGCTGCAGAATAACAAATCTTGTTCAGTTTTATGAATTACTAGCTGTCCCGGCGAACTTCGTACCGCCTTATACTACACTACAATGCAATACACTACACTGCACTCCACTTCACTACAATGCACTCCACTGCACTCCATTGCACTCCACTGCACTACACTGCACTCCACTGAACTCCACTGCACTACACTACACTCCACTCCACTGAATTACACTGCACTACACTGCACTATTCTGCACTATATTGCACTATTCTACACTACACTTCAATACACTACACACTATACACTACACCCTACACCCTTCACCCTACTCCCTACCCCCTTCCACACTACACTACACTACTTATTGTTGATAATGCAGGAATTTTTTAGGTAATTTTTTCACACCTTGGGTTACAGTTTTAGAAAGTATCCCTATTTGAAAATATAATATAGCCTGTAGCAACCGCGGATAGTGTAGCTTCCCAACAGTGAAAGAATTTTTCAAATCCGTCCAGTAGTTTCGGAGCCTGTTCAATGCAAACAAACAAATCCATCCTCTTTATAATATTATTATTAATTATTACTACGCTAAGGCTGCATTGCTTTGTGCCACACTGGTCATTGCGCGGTGGCGGTGTTTATTTTCATAAATTCTTAATATCTTCTGAATGGAATGTCCGATTTAAGTAATTCAAAAAGTTATCTATAGATATCGAAACATTTTTGATTATAAAATGATTTATTTGGATAAGGGTTAATACTAAGGTATGGTTATTATTGTCTTATTTGTCTGATTTTGGTCAGTTTTTTATTAACTTTTAAAATGTAAAAAGTGGTTAAAGTAAAATAACTACAATAGTTGGACATATAGTATTGTGAAGTTTTTTGTAGGCATTGATATGTTCTCTTAAATTGTAGAACATTTTGTTGTTCTATCATCAATAGTTTCCGTAGCGTATGCGAAGAAAGAAATATTTAAGGAATTTTTTTTACACCTTGGTTCACGTTACTGAAGTTTTATCAAGGATTCCTTATTTTTTCTAATAATAAATGTAGACTGTGTTACTCAGCGATAATGTAGCATTCTAATGGTGAAAGAATTTTTAAAATGGGTTCAGTAGTTTTTGAGTTTATTCATAATAAACATACACATACAAAAAATTAAAAAATACAAATCTTTCCTCTTTATAATATTAGTGTAGAAATAACCAATTAGCCAGTTATGTGCCAGTCACCCTGTGTAAAGTGATGTTTTATTAATTGAAGTGAAAACTTCTTAAGGCGCGTTGGGCCTTTTTGAGATGGCAAAAAACCATAGAACTCGCAACACCGTGATCGTCACCAATACCACACCCTGGACACTTCATACAACGGGCCAGAAATGACAATTCAAAAAAGGAATGACGGAACAAACAAAATGGCGGCGAAATCCTATACGTTCGACAACCAAACTGTAACCAATCTGCATCAATCTGAGTGACGAGGGGGTGAGGTTGCAATCTAGAGAGCGGCAGGGAGTGTCCATACTGTATGTCAGTACTAATATACGAGTACATATGTATACTTTGCCGATACCTTACCAGGAACACTCGGAGGGCAAAACTTATAAAACTGTAAAAAGTTTTCACTTCTGTCGGCACTCCCGGAGTGGTTACATTTTTTTTTTGTAAATTGCATTAAATACTTAACAAGTAGTAAATAATCTTACTTTTTACGAACTTTTTTTCGAACACTCTAATTTCCTAAAAGAACTGAAAAGAGCAATTTCAAACGAATTATCTATAAAAGCACAAGTGATTGCTTTTATATCAGTAATTATAGGACCATTGTGAGACATATTATCTGGTTGTAACTAGGGGTGAGAGACAAAGGAACTTCCCTAATACTGCTGCCAGTTACAAACTACTCGTATGTAACAAAATAGGTAGGTAGGTATGTATTTTATCTAAAGGAAAAGTTGAGGCATCTCGCTAATAATGTAACTTGCCTCGAGAACTATTACATGTTAGTCCTTGAAAACTAGGGTTGCCAGATATTTTTTTCAGAAAATCGGATATATACTTAAATTGAATATAAAAATTGGGGCAAAACTTTTTTACGCGGGACACAAAGAATTAAAAAGCTAAGATTTTTTTTTAAATAATAATTTATTGCTTTTATAGATAAATTGTTCCTTGTTTAATTTTTTTTTGTCACATTTCAATTCAATTTTGGCTTTTTTCAGCAATTGTTACATTTTCTTTACAGAAATAGTCTTTAACTTGTTGAAAATTGAAAGTTACCAGCAACTCCGATAGTCGTTTTTGTAAATTGCGATTTCGCACGTCCATTTAATATTCATTTGACAGAATGCTCTCTCCACATAACAATTCAATGTTAGCATGCGTAAAAAAATGTTCTAAATTTGCAATTTCACTTCAACTGGTTTCACCAACGTGGTCCACAGTTGCACACTGCTAAGTTCCCCAGTGTCCTTATTTCGACCAACACGTCCAAAGCCTGTTTCAAAACTGAAATCTCCCCATAAAAAGTGTCCAAACAAACATTTGGGATTTTCATTACGTCCACTGCACCAGATAAGTCGTCGTACGTAATTTATCTTTGCAAATTCAGTTTGTAATAAACATTATCTTCCGAGAAGTCATACTTTCTTTCCAAATACTGAATAAAATTATTATAAAACTTTGTGAAATCGTTTTCTGTTGCCTCCTTTGCTTCATTAGACAAGCAATTAATTTATCAGAATGCCTAGTCATCACTTCTGCCGAAAAGAAACCAGGTCGTAGTGCATTCCTGTGACGCTGATGCTGTCAGATTCTAGCTTGCGTATCTTTTTTTACAAACATTCATAATACTGTGCATGAAATACAAGTAAGCAATTGCCTGATTTTCCGCATTTTCATTCGAAATTATTCTAGGGCTATCGGGCATCTTTCAAAATTATCTGATAAGTGCTTTTTCAGCGCTGGCCAAATTTTTGAACAGTCTCTCCAGGGCAGGCGAAAGTGATAAAAATCTTGTGGTTATATGTTTTATTTATTCAATCCATTACATCTCATTTTCGCAAAATACTTCTTTCAGTGCTTCTCGTCTCTTGGGTGATCTGCAAAGTGACTGTACATTTTCAGAACAATAGCTTCAACGTCAAAATCCAACTTATAACACGCCAATTTGCATGCATTGTGTAAAATATGCACCTAAAAGTTTGTTTGGATAAGTGTCTCGCTTTTTTGCTGTAAATTTGTGAAAACTGAATGATTTTAGCCGATTTTTTTTATTTTTCTTGTTGCTAGCATCGGTTGATAGAAATGTTTTTCATGCTTCGTTTTATTTATTGATTACCACTTACCACCAGGTGAGATGTTGTCAAGGGTTTACCAATTGTGAATAAAAAAAAAAAAAAAAAAAATTCTTCGGCTAACACATTACAAACAATTGCTTCAGCTTTTGTTCTACCACAACAAAATTTTCGTGCAATTATTGAATTAAGAAAAAGATGGGGGAATTCATGACCACATTCATGCTGTTATGACTCAAGGAGTGATTAAGAGTGTGGTAATCACATGTAATTTGAGCCGCAATAATGTTGCTTTCGCTACTTGTAAGCGCATTTGATGACATCCCTGCGCTACAAGAATATACTTCCGTTTGCAACATTTCAAAAAAAAAATATCTGTGATCATCTGCTACTATATGTTTGTGCCAATAGTTTTTCCCATCGTGACAAATTGAAAATTATTTTTACATAATATTTTGCAGAATGTTTTAAATGTATTATTTTATTATTTACCTCGCGGAGCCAACTGAAGTAATTTTCGTATAAAGAGTTAAATTTCGTCAGACGTTTCATTTTCTTGGTCGGGGGTTCGTTGCTATTGCTAAGACGTGTACATTCAGCACTCCCGCTATTGTTTGAGTCACTGTCCCTTTCCATTTTAATAATATAAATACCCAATGAACTCTAATTACGGTAAAGTAAATTGTTATCGACAGGTTTTGTTTACAAAACTGATAAACGTCATTTTTTCACTCGTTCCAACATGGACGCTCGCTCGCTATTAATATACTGTGGCTTGATTGGTGGCAAGCGCTGTGGCAGTGGCCAATCAGCGTTTGTAAGTCAAACAGCGCTTTTAAATCAGTGTACAGCCTAAAGCGCGAGTAATTTAAATCAATTACAATTGAGCACCTATCAGTGAAATATTACTCGTTGATTTTTTCGTTTCTTTGTCTAACTAAAAAATATCATAACGCGGGACACATACCTGTCCCGGCGAGACATTTAAAAAATGAGTTGTTTCGCGGGACGTCTCGCTAAAATCGGGACACTTGGCAACGCTATTGAAAACTCACACACTCTAAGGCTGACAGTAATAGTTTCTCGCCGATCCATAGTTAATAGGTTAATAGGTATTATACTACTATGTATAAAGTGTTGGTGTGGGTAGAGAAAGTACAGCATTGTGTCGTTCTTTCGTTCTAAGTTTGAATATAGGACTAATGAAAGAAATATGCGAAGAAAGTAGTTCTTGTCGAGTTAATGTCATAGGCTTGATTTACCTAATTGAAGAATTTGTTCTATTAAAACATAGCATTTTTCTTAGATTTGTAAATAAGTAATAGGTATTTAAAATCAATGATTACTATTATACTATAGCGCTAATCGTGATTATACATGTACACACATCAACTTTGCCAAATCTATAAATAATTTCTTAGGACAACCTGTATAGATGGTACGGAACCCTATCTGTGCGATTATGACTCGTATTTGGCCGGTCCTTATCTAAAAAATCTGCGATTTGTGGCTCGCGCACCGCTCACCCTCGATATCCACGGGAGCAAAGCCTTGGGCAACAGCTAGTGGCTAATACAATGAAAACTTATAAAATACGCTACAAGTCAACTCATAAAGCATTTTATGCCAAATACAAAGCAATTTATCTGATATACAGGTGTAACAACATTGGTGTAGGTCCCGTTAACTGGGTCATGTGTTCATCATACTGAACAACTTTTGTTCTACGACTTTGCTGAAAACGTAAAAATTTTTTTTACTCTTCATACAAATCGATCAGCTGATCGACCGATTTTGTGCATATTAAGGGTTCCATTTTTTTGTTGAGAATTGACTATGGGTTCCTTGGAGACAGTTATTCAGTGACGAGTAGAACCCCCAGTTAACGGGACCTACACCAATTTTGTTACACTCTGTATATGGAAATAAACCTTATGTTATTTCTCACCTTATTAACATAAAAGCATATGTTTTAATATTGTTTATACAATTAACCCTCTTAAAGATTATTTTATTCACTAAAACAGTGAATAATAAAACACTTTTAATCACTATTTTGGTGTTTAAATTTAAAACACACCAATATTTCGAACTTCATCTCAATGCTATATAACCTCCTTGCGCAAAAAATACTCGACATACAAATTCCTTATATACCTTACATAACTCCTCGAGATTTGATTGTTCGACATTATTTAGCATTAGAATAAAAACGGTTTTGTGTTCCTTGCTGTCACTTCATTAGTAAATTGGTGCTATTTTGATCATACATACTATAGTACAACTTATACAAAGTTCATCATCATCATTACAGCTCATATACGTCCCCACCGAGGGGCTCGAGCCTACCCTGAATCAGGGCGATTCGGCCTTAGTTGACCACGCGGGCCCAGTGCGGGTTGGTCGACTTCACACACAACCTTCGAGTTTCCTCGCAGGCGTGTGCAGGTTTCCTCACGATGTTTTCCTTCACCGTTAAAGCAATCGGTAAGTATGTACGTAAGTTTTTGAAAATCTCATTGGTACATTGGCCGTCCAGATTTGAACCCGGTACCTCTGGTTAGAAGGACCGAGTCGTTACCGGTTGAGCCACCGACGCTTCAGTTTACAGTTCAGTGTAACTTAATAATAAATCGATAGAAAATTTTCAAGTTATGAAGAAGATGTGTTAAAGTTGATAATAATAAGAAAATTACTCTTTTAGTCAGTGTTTAAATTTTATAATGCATTTTAATTCGGTTAAATCCGTTATTTTGTTGAATTTAATATTTAGTATTTCCACCCCTGACGTTAGAGTTTGGCATCGATTATTCATGCTCAAAATAAGGTTATCCAAGGCTTGCTGGGGACTAGGTCCCAGGTTCTTTTTAGGAATAAGAAAAGTTACTCTTCTGTAGAAGTTTGGAAAAACAGTTTTCATAGCTCTTTTTTGTAACATGTCCCATGCATTTCCACTGGCCACTCCATAAATCATGTTCCCAAAGAGCCGTTGAAACCAGCTGCGGCGAGTGTGTAGGGGATTTTCGTGTATGAGTTGGAACTCCTAGCCCATTTGCGCTCTGTGCGGGATAATTATAGGTTCCACTACCTCGTTGCGGTATTTTAACGAACTAATGTACCGTTTGATTCAAATGAGATCATTACGTGCCGCTCATAAATTCCATACCATGATCGCCCCGCCTTAATACGAATGCACTTCCTGCGCGTGTTGTAGACGGCCTTGCCTTCCTGGAGCTCGCCAAACTCGTATTATTCGTGAATCTAGATGAAATCTGAACCGAGACTAGTCAGAAAAGAGCACCATCGACCATTGTTCTCAGTTCATACCAAATGTTCTTGCGCCTACAAAAGTCTCTTCGTCCGCGATTGCCACGCCGTAAAGCGTGAATTCGAAGTGATCTGCGAGAATGAACACCGACTTAATGCAATCTTCTTCTGACAGTTTGATGGCTTACTTACAGCTGGTAGTCGGTATGGAGCCTTAGCACCATTTGCATAGCCGTAATATTGGGTTCTCTCCTGGCGATATTCTTTATAAACCGATACTGTCCAGGAGTGGTGACATGAGTTCTGCCAGAGTGCTGTTCCGCAACATTTCTCATGACACGATACCTTATATATAGATATGTCATGAAGATAACGTTTTGGTTGGTTTCTAAAACATCAGCAACCACGGATTTGCGTATGCTAGCTTCCAACATGCCTATAGCTCTAAATTACTTTTTTTCTAGATAAATGTCGACGTGCCATAACGATGAAAAACAACTTACTATCACTTTAAATGTGAGCGAATTTCTTTAACTTTGCAAAAGTCGATTTGAATTGGAGCACATTCTTTTGTTTTAAAATGTTTTCTTTTCTGTTTTGAAAGTAGATTATTGTGAAAAAGTGTGGGTTGCTCGATAGACGAAAAATATGGCACAGAGCGCCCCACGCTTTTTCACAATAATACTAGTAATTTGTTAATTATTATTTTCAACTTATATTAAGAATTATTTTTTACTTTTTAGTCTGATGTACTTTAAATGCGTGTTTTTTAGTTTTTTTAAACTCTATTTATTCTGCTTATTACCCGATAGGAGGGTTGTATTTTTCAAGCATTTGTATGTATCATAAGCGCTAATTTTTGCTATCAAAATTATCAATAATTTTATTTGAATACTACTAACTATATCCCACACATTGGGTTAATAAAATAATAAAAACACCTCCGCTTTAAAATCAAGGGAGTTTTACTGTTTTCGTGTGCTCCTTTTGACTAAAGGACCATAAAGTTTTTAACTTTTTAACAGTAACTAGAAAGTTCAAAATGGCGGCCACATTTTTCAATTCGGGTAACTTATTTGTGATAAGGGACCGTAGGGACCCCCAGATATCGATTTTGGAAGCAATTAGTCCAGTAACTAAAAAGTTCAAAATGGCGGCCACTTTTTTCAATTCGGGCAACGGATTCGTGATTAGGGACCTCAGGGACCCCCAGACATCGATTTTGGAAGCAATCGGTTCAGTAACTTAAAAGTTCAAAATGGCAGCCACTTTTTTCAATTCGGACAACGGTTTCGTGATGAGTGACCTCAGGGACCCTCAGAAATCGCTTTTGGAAGCAATCAGTCCAATAACTAAAAAGTTCAAAATGGCGGCCACTTTTTTCACTTCCGACAACGGATTCGTGATAAGGGACCTCAGGGACCCCCAGATATCGATTTTGGAAGCAATCGGTCCAGTAACTTAAAAGTTCAAAATGGCGGCCACTTTCTTTAATTCGGGCAGCGGATTCGTGATAAGGGACCTGGGACCCTCGGATATCGATTTTGGAAGCAAACGCTCCAATAACTAAAAAGTTCAAAATGGCGGCCACTTGCGGCTAGTCCTTGGGGTGCGGGATGTTTATGTAATAAATTAACACTAAGAAAATTAATCATCATCATCATCATCCGTCATCCGTCATTCGTCATCCGTCCTCCTTCACTCGTCATTCGTCATCGTCAGTCACCCGTCATCCGTCATCTGTCATCGTCATCCGTCATCCATCATCTTCATCATCATCATCATCTTCATCATCATCATCATGATGGATAGATAGATGGCACTCTAAGTTTTTTAGAACTCAATATAGTATTTTTTTTGGGGTGTCAGGTTTTATTTTCGTTACGAAATTTCTTGATTCGGTCCCCTCAAAGCCCTAGCTTAAAATAAATAGAGTTTTCTTTCTACATCAGATTATATCCGCCAGTAAACCAAAGATAAACGCTATAACGCCATAACGCTTAGTGGTCGTCATTGGTCTTCTTAGTATTTCGAGGTGTGTATGAGGCAGTGGTCTACTCACTGTTCTCGTTACTGGGAATTTACATCTTCTTGAACCGTGAAATGCTTTTTCTCACACTCCGAACACGACGTATACATTTTACAATTGGAAAAGGTATATCTCGTGAGCCTTTCTGCTTCCTATCCAAATATCACACCACGGACACATTGAATCTCTTTGCTGGCGGTGTGGACGGATTTTTTGAGACGGAGCATTATCTCATAAAGTAGATCTCAGTCCTTCAAAAACACTTAGTACAAAAATTTTTCAGGCAGAAATATTTAAAGACCGCACGAACTTCGATATTTTTAATTTTTCACACAATACTATCATCACAAACTTCGAAAAAATAAAATAAACAGTGACGTATTTTTACTTTTTTTTAGCCAATGCTATTTATTTAAGATTCATACCAAATAGAACACATTCCTTTAACACAATGTTAAGGACCGCCACAAGGCTCGAGTTTCCATACAAACGTAGTTCCGCTTTAATACAAAAACTACATGCCAGATTGAATCCAAACTTTGCAGATATATTGAGGAGACAACACATATCGATGTTTGTAATTAGTTTTCGATGTACGAATATAAAAAGGAAAAAATAAGAGCAGTGTCAAACTTTTAGTACAAAACTAATTTAAGCCTTCGTTTAGTTACGTTAAAATTTACTACGATGAAAACTAATTACAAACATTGATATGTGTCTACTCAATTTATTAACAAAGTTTGGATTCAATCCGGTATGTAGTTTTTGTATTAAAGCGGAACTACTTTTGTATGGAAACTCGAGCCTCCTGGAGACTCTTAAGTGTCCAATTCTAAAAAGTTATTGATTACCCTAGTATAATATTCTACTTACGTTACGAGCACGAGGAGAATATCTAAATACCAAATCAGCCTTATTTAATTTACGAGAAACGCAAAAAATTCAGTGTGGCCACGTTCGTGTCGGGGTATAACAAAACGAATCTACAACCAAAATTTTGTGTTTCTTTCTTTTGTTGGTACGAGTATATCTTTGAATTGGTTCAACTTTTCGCATTAATATTTTTCGTGGGTTTGCTTATTTGTTATGTTAATAGGTATTTAACTTATCCACAGCATCGCTTACTTACAAGACAAATAAGTCTATACAGGGTGTAATAAAATTGGTGAAGGATACTTTTTTGGGTGTACTACCCATCATACTGCACAACTTTCCCCTAGGAACCCATAGTCAATTCTCAAAAAAAATTAAAAAATTAGGAGCTCCCGACCTCCATAAAAATTCTCAAAATTTCTCAATTTGTATGAAGTTATTTTTTAGGGTTCCGTATCTAAAGGGTAAAAACGGGACTCTATTACTAAGACTCCGCTGTCTGTCCGTCTGTCTGTCTGTGCGTCCGTCTGTCACCAGGCTGTATTTCATGAACCGTGATAGCTAGACAGTTAAAATTTTCACAGATGATGTATTTCTGTTGCCGCTATAACAACAAATACAAAAAATTTGAAAAAGTGAAAGTCTCCATACAAAACACGTGTTTTTTTAAACGTGAAGAAACTAGCGCCATCTAGTATGATAGTACAAAACCCTTTGTGCGCGGTTCTGACTCGCACTTTACAGTCATAGAACAAAAGTTGTTTAGTATGATGAGTAGAAGCCTCAGCTAGCCCTAGTTAACGGGACCTACACCAATTTTGTTACATCCTGTAACAACGGAAACAAAGATCTCATCGATCATACGAATCGCCAACAGGCAGTTACACGGTCGTTGCCGTCGCATCGCGTAACATGACGGGAAACTAGGGGAGAGTCTGGAAATCCAATACTCAGCAGCAAAAACAGAGAGGACGATGCCTGAGCTTTATTACTTCAATCGTAAACGTAGGACAAGCAATCTGTATATATTAAAAGAACTAATGTGAGTCCGTCCGGCCGTTCTATCTAACTATTTTTTTTAATAAAAAAATACGATGTCTGTAAAGTCGGTTTACAGACGATAATTTTACGTGATAACGTGTCACAAGCCGAATGTTTTTGGCTTTAGACCACACGACTGAAGTAAAACCTCTTCGGCCGTCTACGTAACCGCAGTTTCCTAAAACTTCTTTAGCTCCATGTTTAAGGACGGACCGAATTGGATTTCCTCTTGTAAGATCCTGGAAGCCTAGTACATTTAATCCTTTTAACTTAACTTAACTTGTGCTTGACCTTAACAGGCCACAAGCTGCAACCTGCAAGCCCCAAGCCCTAAGCAAGTACAACTCTCGCTTGCACGTTTGGCTCAGCGTACTGGCGTAACGGGACAATGGCGTCACGTAACGGGACACTTTTTTGTGCATGCAGCTCGTGTCATCAATTTATAAGACGTTATCACGTCAAAAGGTCTTCATGCACAGATTTGTCATCATGCATTGGAAATCACCCCCGTGAGCGGCTAGCGGCTCGTGCACCGCACTCCCATCTAGAATGTCATACGAGTCCGTCGGGCCGTTCTATGGAACCGATATGCTTAAATATTTTTTAAATGAAAGGTAGTGAAGCACAGGTTTGTCATCTAGCATTAGAAATCACCTAACTTTCGCCCTTTTCAACATATAAAACAAAATTATGAAATCTGTCGGGCCGTTCTATGGAACCGATTTGCTTTATTATTTTTTTAAACGAAAGGTATTGAAGCACAGGTTTGTCATCAAGCATTGGAAATCACCTAACTTTCGACCTTCTCAACATATAAAACAAAATCTTAATGAGTCCGTCCGGCTTTTCTGTATAACCGATCTGTTTATTTATTTTTAAATGAAAGGTAACGAGTTGAGTTGAAGGGAAACTAGGTGTGAACATTTAACCTACAAAACGGATTTTCATACGGTTTTTACCAATGGTGAGGAAGCTTAAGTAATTTAAATTATTATGGAATACCTAACTAGAATAAAATCTTTTTTCTATATTGTACATGATATTTTTTTATATTGTGTTTTTCTTTTAATTGTATAGTGTACTTGTCTTATCTTATTTTTTTTAACTGACAGTACAGTGAGTTAAAAAGTTAGCACTGTCACGATTTTCTCATTTAAAATGCATTTTATATTTTATGAGTAGTTGTTGTGCTTTCATTTATGGGCGTTGATAGAAAACTAAAAGTGCTCGTAGGATGTATGAAAGCTAGGTGTGAATATTTAACGCGCACATTCTCGCACACCGCCCACCATCGATGTACATAATAAAAAAAACCTCCTCGTAAGCTTTTTAAATAGAACACTAGGATCCAACGAACTGTTTACCTAGTAATCGTAGTAAATACGATTTTATTTTATTTATTTCCCAATTTATTGTACACAGAAAAAGGGACAAACATACATTAAGAAGATAAAAACATACAAAAGGTGCAGTTTTTTTCTATTATGGATGTTCTTATGTTATTTTTCGTTTTTGATTTAGTCGACTTAAAACATTTTATTTGGGGCTGATTTAGTTTTCCGTAAAAAACCGGAGTTGAGTTTTTTTATGGCTAATCTTACCCGATCTGAGTAATCGAAAGCTGCTGTGCCGCGTCCCGCCAAATACTCTTGGAATTGTGATATCACGCACACCATTGCATAGATCTGTAAAAAAAACCTTAATTATTCTAAGCCTAGCGAGTGAAATTACAAAGGAAGGCTACTTAAACATATTTACTTTTACACTTGCTTAGGATTATGTTTAATAGTTATCTGATATTATTAAGTGTTTAAACTACGAGGGTTTTTAGTCTTACTAAATTCAATTCGTCTGTCATGTCAAGCCAAAGAGTGCTAATTAATAAGCCTTCGCTTTCTGTCCGAACGTCCGTCAGTCCGAATTTCGAAGTATCGTAACAGTTACTTACTTACTGGTTGAATTTTTTTACGACATACATAAGTAAAAAAACTTCCAAAACAATAAAAAACTAAGCTTCATAGTACTAAACACCCGAAGTTCTTTTATTGAGCAAATCAAAAACGACAAAAACAATCTAAAATCACTCACCATAAAACCTTTATCCTACGGAAAGTGTATGTGTCTGTTTGTTTGTTACTCTTTAACGCAAAAAGAACTAAACTGATTTTGCTGAAAAAGAATAGTTTATTATTTTTATCACGGAAAATGCATGATTCTCGAGAAATATGGAATAAAGAATTTCCGCAAGGGGCTTGCATACCGCACTCCCCAAACGGATATCCACGCTGAAGAAGCCATTACACATGTAACATAATATTGTCAAAGCTTCTAGAAATTAAATGGTGATAATCAAATCTATTGGCAGGGTATTTTGAGAGTATGGTAACCATCCAAAGGACCCGTAAAAATTGCTAATATTAAAGACGAGAATATATTTTTTTTTGTTCGTTACTCGTCTTACTGCCAGTCGTACGTAACAATGCAATTTTTGTCTGTACTACTAATTGCTAAAGTGTATATGGTACAATTTATATACCATTATACTACCTACCTTAATTCTGACTAATTTTCTAATTTCTTAGAGTTCCATAGTCAGCCATATTGGTCTACCCGTCTGTCCGCTGTTTAAGTCAGAGTCTCTTAGTACTAGAAAGCTATAATTTGGCATGGCTTTAAGACACGCCGACAAAGTGGTAAAATAAAATCTTGCAAAAAAGTGTAAGTGGGGTGATTTTTTCTCGTCTATCCCATGGTACGTGGTGTCATTGGATAGGTCGTTTAAAAATATTGCGGGTATGTGAAAACCCTTTTTAGAGGGATTTATTTACGAAATATTAAGCTTTGAAGTGCTATTTTTTTGTTAACAGTGAAGTGCCGCCGATCAACTAAACCGCTATTTTAGGACGTCTGGAAAAACTTAACAGTAAGATATACAATCAATATAAAAGTGAAACTATCAGAGCAAAGTTAGCTCTTAGTTAAGTTGGCATTTTAAGATGTGCAGTTGAATTTGTAAAAAAATCATTAATTGTAAAAATGTTTATTACTAACAACAAAAATAATTTGTTTTTTAGAAGATACAGATCTAGAGAATTTATTTACCAAATACAAAACAATCAATCATCTTATATTATAATAATTTATATTCATGAAACGTAAAACTTAACTTAATGCAAACCCTTCGCATACATCTTCACAATAGTTGTCATCGTTATTCACGATTTCTTCACTACCACAAATTATAGGAGGATCAACATCATGAGTGTCTCAGGCAGCATTAAGTGCGACTGCTTGGGCAAGAGCTTGTTGTATCATTTGTTCTGCGTGAGCAAACTCTTCTGCGCTTACGTTGCCATCGATCTCTCTGTCGCTTACTAAAACACTCCTTAGCAGTTTCTTCTTTAAAACACTCCTTAGTGGTTTCTTCTTCAATTACAATTTCACTTTTGTCACGAAATGGTACATGACATACTAACAAGCTTCTTTGTCGTTGTTCAATGTAAAGTATCGTGTGCCTAATACTGCAGACTTATTCCTTATATGCATCCGCGTGTTATCTAAGTCGTTTAAGTATTGCCGGCGTAACAACTTCAACCCTTAATTTTTTATCACCACCGTCTTCTATCTATGTTGAGTTGGACACCGTTTCAAAGCATACAGCGAATGACTCAAGTCATCTAGTCCGTCTGTACGTAATACATACGTAGTTTTTTTTATAGCACTTGGCCGTGTGTCTCTGTGTATTTCCACGTCTTCTATTGATTTCTGCAATACAGGATCTTTGGGCTTTATGGAGCATGAAATAACCCTTCCGCTTACTTCGATGCCCTCATGAGTCGAAAAATCTGGGATATTTTCACACCAACCCTTCCGCTTACTTCGATGCCCTCATGAGTCGAAAAATCTGGGATATTTTCACACCACACCAACAGATGGTGTTGTTTTCCGCGATTTTGAAACTCTATCCTACACCAAAAGTCCACCATTGGACCACCTAAGTAGTCGTCTGGATCGCGTTTGAGGAATCGCATCAGAGCGTTCACGCGAACCGTTAATTGGCGAGATACAACCAAGGGATGTTTTTATACCAACTGCAGACGCTCGGGAAAAGACAGCCTCTCTGCTTCAGTAATCACGACCATCTGCGATAAGTAAGTACTTTGTCGTGTCTGGCCAATTAAGGTCGTTGCAATAGAACTTCATGATTCAGAGTAATATTTCTGCCAATAAGACACTATAGTAATATCCTTATAGTAATATGCATGTTATCTATGAGTCCTTGAGGTGCCTGCTCGCTTTAGCTCTGACACATCCGGCATGATAAGGGCTGATTGATAAGAATCCGAAATAAACAAGAAAAAAACAAACATTGTGAAAACCATCAATTATTCTAGGTAATTTGCTTCTACCTCGATGCACTTCGACCACCGTTTCTCCAGGGCCAGGATACCGTTCTGGAAGGTTTTGTCCAGGCTATCAAAATTAGTCATTTATGGCGACCTCCGCTTCGGAATTTTTCTGATTTGGGAACAAATAGAACACGCAGGGGGTCAAGTCTGGCGAATAAGGTGGGTGGGGCAATAGTTCAAAGTGCAGTTCATGCAATTTGACGCTGTATGAACTGAGGCGATGTGATAGAACACAATTTTAACCTTGATTTCATCGCTTAATTTTTGCAGCAAATTCGCTTAATATGGCCCATTTATCATTCTTCTCTTGTCGAGGTAATCAACAAATATTATTCCACGAGCATCTCAGAAAACTGTTGCCATCACTTTGCCGGCCTAATTTTGTCTTGGCTTTGGAAAATCCAAGTCTCGTCGACCGTTATCAATCGTCGCAAAAAGTCGATTGAATTGCCCGTAAAGAGCCTCAAACACTCCTCTGAAACGTCTTTTCGATGTTGTTTTTGGTCTGTAGTGCGCAAACGCGGCACCCAACGGGCACATAGCTTTTTCATGCCTAAATAATCGTGTAAAATGTTAAAAACACGTTCAGAAAAGATGTTTACAATCTCTGCTATCTCCCTGAACTTCAAACGGCGATTGTGATTACGATTTTATGGATTTTTTGGATCATTTCCGGGGTGATTACTTCTTTTGGCCGTCCACAGTGATGAGCATCTTCACAGCTCTGTCATAGCGTTTGAAATCGGTTAGTCATGTGTGGACAGTGCTCAATGACGGAGAATATCCCCCTAAAACAGCGTCGTGGTTATTTTTTTATGTCTGAGTTGCAGTTTTCCCTTTCAATACGTAAAATTTTATGACGGCACGAATTTCTGTTTTCTCCATTTCAATACAACCAAAACACTGAATTACTTTGAAAAATTCTCAAGCACAATGTAGCCGATAAAATAAGCTGATTTTAGGTGAGTTTTCTAGTAAATAGTGGCATTTAACAATGCCAATTTTGTTTTTAATTTATCACATTTTAAATGGCTCATTTCGTATACTTATCAACCAGTTCTTACAGAAACACTGGATTTAGCTCGATAATATTTAACTATGGAAAGAAAAAAAAACGGAAAGTCGTTTCGATTAAAATGCTTGCTCAGGCACAATATTACTCGACTTTGAAAATAGCCAAAAGAGTAATTTGAATATCTCTTTTCCCTCCAAAGCCATTTATGCACCAGGAAAAAGACAATAACAAGCACACTCTTCCGTTCGTCTGTTTCGATTCACATTAAATGGTTTCGCTGTTTTTATTGTAATCTCCGCTAATCTCATCTCTTTATTCTTCATAGTTGGATTGGGATTCAAAGAAACTACACTTTCTACATCGCTTCGTCTATGCTACGGAGCATACTATACACATCAAAAGTGTGTAGGGATCAAGTACGTTTTAGAGCATTGTTGCAATTAAGATTGAGCATTGTTGCTATTGATTCTACTTAGTGAATGTTAAACAGAATTTTGTTTATATTTAGATTAAAAAGAAAAAACTGTGAATTAAGATTTCTATAAAACTGTATAATGGGGTCTTGATCATTGAAATCATTACTATTTCTGCATTTAAACTGAAAAAAATTGTGTTGATATGGAGCGACAATGTCATTTAAATTGAGAAGAGATGATGAGAGCCGTTGGGATGTTGGAAGCTGGTTCCAGGCAACATACAGTGGCGGTCGCTCTTGGCACTACACAGAGCGTTATAAGCCTCCTCTGTATCACGGGCAGCGTGGCCGAACGAGATGAAAGATGATCTCGCATCACCACTTGCAGACAGGACCAGTACATTACTGTTTGATACATCATCGTCATAATGTTGGTTACAAGGATCCGCAGCTCTTGAGGCTTGTTTAAGAGCGATCAAACCATCCAAAATCGTTTATGTGAAATGGGTTTGCGTTCTCGTAGGCTGCTGAGAGTCCCGCCTATAGTTCTTGCAATCGTAGGGCCCGTTTATAATGGGCTCGCGAACACACAGATTGGCAGGAAGAAGACTGGTGTTGCTAAAATTACCGTTTCACACAGCCATTCTCTGTTCCTCATATAGGTTTTTAGATCAAAATAGACGTTACTCTTTAGATCATTTGTGTTATGGACAAAAATGGAGAATTCACGTTTCAATGCAACCATACCCTTACTGTCAATTGCCATATAACCTTTTTCGATTTTAAAAAAACGTGCTTATTGCCCTGATTTTGTGTAATCGTGAAGTTGAACTCCTTGTTTGTATAATTTTATGTACATGCACCCGTTATGTCACTTTGAAACATGCATTTATTTCATCTCTTGGTGTGTCTCTAGTAATCAACTGCAGAGTCAGTCTAAAATCTCCAGTTAACAGTATCACCATGCATCCTGTGATAATTTGGTTGCTTTTGATATCTTTCATAGTCAGGTCGTGCAGTTATCATAAACCAACAGCTTAAATATTGCTGTTACATTCGTCCACGCTCGCTGTTTTAGTAATATTACAAACTGGCATTTCCTCCTGAGTTAAGTTCATCATATCAGCCGAAGGACGTCCACTGCTGGACATAAACCTCCCCCAAGGATCTCCACGACGACTGGTTCTGCGCTGCCCGCATCCAGCGGCTTTCCGCGACCTTCACCAGGTCATCGGTCCACCGAGTGGGAGGCCTGCCTACACTACGCTTTCCGGTGCGTGGTCGCCACTCGATAACTTTACTGCCCCAACGGCCATCTGTTCTACGAGCAATGTGCCCCGCCCACTGCTACTTAAGTTTAGCAATTCTGAGAGCTATGTCGGTTACTTTGGTTCTCCTACTGATCTCCTCGTTTCTGATTCGATCACGCAGAGAAACTCCGAGCATAGCACTCTCCATCGCCCTTTGGGTGACCATGAGCCTTCTTATGAGGCCCATAGTAAGCGACCATGTCTTAGTTCCGTATGTCATCACTGGCAACACACACTGGTCGAAGACCTTGGTCTTAAGACACTGCGGTATCTGGGACGTAAAGATATTGCGAAGCTTCCCGAATGCTGCCCAGCCGAGTTGGATTCGACGATTGATCTCTTTCTCGAAGTTGGACCTACCTAACTGGACTGTTTGTCCCAGGTATACATATTCGGTAACAGCTTCGAGTGTAGAGCCTCCAACCTTCAGAGGAGTAGGTATGATACGGACGTTTGACATAATTTTCATCTTGTCCGTTTGACATAATTTTCGTCTTGTCCGTTTGACATAATTTTCGTCTTGTCCGTTTGACATAATTTTCGTCTTGTCCGTTTGACATAATTTTCCAGTTAAGTTCAATGGCAGTTTAAGTACTGAATTTGCCGTTCGGCCACCATTGAGCAGCGTAGAAGCTTTTACAGAGGAGGCTATGGCAACAGAATTTGGGCTAAAAGCAAATAAAAAAAAAAATGCTACAGCATCTTGAAGGTGGATATAATTCTCTACTCTTAATTTAGTTGGATTCAATGATATGTATCGTAGTCGTTAGTTTTTAACTTTAACTTATATTTGGTTTTTAACTTTTTTCATTTTTTCTCTTCATACAAATCGATCAGCTAATCGACCGATTTTGTGCATTTTAGTATGGAGGGTCCACATTTTTTTGGATAAATCGTCTATAGGGACCTCGGGGAAAGTTGTTCAGTATGATGATTAGTACCCCCAGTTAACGGGACCTACACGAATTTTGTTACACCCATATACATATATTTTTGAGAGATTATGATAGAGCTAAATTAAAAATACCAATAAAAGTACGTTTTTTGTATGCAAACCTCTAGTTTTTCACCTTTTCTAATAGAAATACACAGTCTGTAAAAATTTCAACTATATTAAGATTAGTCTTGAATTTAAGATAGAGCTAAATTAAAAATACCTATAAAAATATGTTTTTTGTATGAAAACCTCTAGTTTTTCACCTTTTCTAATAGAAATACACAGTCTGTAAAAATTTCAACTATATTAAGATTACTTTTAAATTTATGAGAGATATTATGAGAGAGCTAAATTAAAATAAAAATACCAAAAATAAGTTTTTTGTATGAAGACCTCTAATTTTTCACCTTTTCTTACGGTCTGTAAACTGTTTCAACTGTCTACCTATTACGGTTATGAAATACAGTCCACTGACAGACGGACAGCGGAGACCGAGTATAATTTCCGTTGGTCATTGGAAGTACGGAGCCCTTAAAACCACTAGCCACTGTCCATTTAATAAAGATTTCATAGCAATTTTTACCCGACTGCGCCAGAAGGAAGTTAATGTTTTTGAGTGTATGTATGTGTGTTAATTTCTTTGGCACAACACTGTAAACTAAACGGCTTGATTTATTTTGGAGTTCGAGATGTCGTTAGATTTGTCTTGATCCCGTGAGTGAAATAGGATACATTTTTACCCGACTGGCCAAAAAAATAGGGTTAAGTTTTTATGCAGTCTAGTTTTTATTTTATAAATAATTTCCTAAAGTTATCATAACATAACAACGTAAGGTTTGGCCAATTCTTTGGGCTATCGAATGTAATTTAATGCCATTAAGGGCAATTAAAAATACTGAATCTCGGGAAACGAATAAAAAATCATGCGAGTCAGTAAGTTGGTAGTTTTTGGTGCGATGACTTTAAAAAATACTGCTTTAATGCGCTCGCGTCGTACGCATAAAGCACGTCAAACAGTCATACTTATTAAAAATAACAGTAGGTAGGGAATTTTCATTGTAGCAATTAACTATGATGATGTTTATAAGAACAGAATGAGACGGGCGCACTGTGTGTCTCATTGGTTTTTTACATTATTTTGCCTGGATACTGCCTTGTTCTAATGAAATAATAAACGATTGCACGGGCGTGGCGTGGGCATTTTATAAGAGAATTTTAGATTAAAGTTTATACTTCCGCTTTTTTCTCATGCTCGCAATTTATCGGCTTTTGTCGGCTCTCACATTTTTTACCATCAATGGACCCTAAGACCCTTCAGATAACAAATTAATTAAGGAGTCACCCACGAGAGAAGCCTTTTTGCCAAATAATGTATACGAGTGGTTTTGGTCACTAAGATTTCTTTAGTCCTCATAATAAAGGCCTGATAAGTACATTAATGTACGGAGCAGGCGATTCGTTAATTATGTTATAGCCTGTAGGGTATAGGGGCTTCTACTCATCATACTTAACGACTTTCCCCAAGGAATCCATACAGACGAATCTAAAAAGACATCTTAAGTTGCATGATAAGTGAATAGCCATAAGATCCTGAGGAAAAGTTTATCAATTTCAGGAGTATAGGAGTCCACTTTAATCATTGTAAGTAGTTGCATCTTGTTGAGTGTGTATGGTACCTAATTTATTACATAAGAACAATGATAGGCTTATCTAAAGACCAAATTATTGACAACTGCGCTAAAAACTTTTTTAAAATCACAATTGGTAAGCTCTTGGCATCATCTCACCTGATGGTAAGTGACGATGATGCCGAAAATGAAAGCGGGCTTATCAAGATTCCCCAATGCAATGGAGAAGTGGCTATCTTATCTTCAAGCCGAAAGAGATCATTGTTGTTAACACTTATGTTTGGCGGCAAAAGTTAGATAAGATGGTGGAAGCTAGTCAGACGAGCTTAGAAAATACCCTACCTCCAACCAAACCGAGTCTTACAAGTTGACTCTACCGGGAATCGAACCCGCGAATTCCTGGTGTGAAGCGAAAGGACCAACAATTACGCCACGGAGGCGGCTAAAAACGCTAGAAACAACCGACTACAATCATAAAATTGCGACCTTAAACCGACGATGTATTTTCCCAGTGATTTGTACACACACAACAGTCCATATCTCGTAAACTAATCAACCAATTTTGATAAAACTTGCACGGTTCCCCAAGTCTAATGATACCTTATGCAATAAAAAGAATTTTGTTCATAGTAAAGGCCTGATAAGTACACTAATGTAGGTACTGAGCAGGCAATTCATTCGTTATTTCATAGCTTGTATGGTATAGGGGGCTTCTACTCATCATACTTAACAATTTTCCTCAAGGTACCGTAATTTGGGGTGAATAGGTTTCGCGGGGGGAGTTGGATTGCGAATCCAGAATTTCATTTTTGAGTAGCTACTTTAATTTTTGGGCTTAGGTTGCTCTCAAAGTAACTTGATTATATTTTTAGACATATTTTTTCTTCTTTTCGCAACACTAAGCTGCCAAATCAATCATACAATTTTGGAACACAAATTCACTGTCAAAGTTGATGCTCGGAACCGGCGGATTTTTAGTTGAATTTAACATTGTTTTTAAGTGATGTTTATCAAAGTAAGTGTTCATCCACATTTCGGATATCGTTTATATACTTACATGGCTTATTGGAAACAGAAAACCTTAAGTTATATTTTCTTTATTTATAATGGTTTTAACATAGAAGACGATCCAACCGCATTTGAGGATTTTATGGGGAGAGCAGGGTTGTACTGAGGGGTGAGTTGGCTCGACAACGGGGACAGTTGGGTCACGAATGGGGAGAGTTGATGTTACGAACGGGGTGTACCGGTTTGATAGAGGGGGGAGTTGGTGTTCGTAGTTCAGGGTTGTCGATTTACATTTAAATATTGAAGTAGCGAAGGAATTAAATAAATTGCAAATTAAATAAATATGTTATATTAAAATTTGCATTTTATTTATTTCATACAGTAATACAGGCTATTACCTACTGAGTGGTTAATCGACTTTTATTCAACTCGTGAGTTTTTTATTTTATTATTAATATTTGAAAAGCCGGCCATTTCAACACCCCCGCGAACCTTCTCACACTATAGCCCACCTTCTTCTCTCACCGCACTCGCGATATTTTAGTTCGCTGGTACGCCACGATGTCGCTAGTCATATTAACAAAGATTTGAACGCGGCAATTTTTTTCTAAATAGTGTGTAGTTAACCTTCTTCCTTAAATTCTTTGGTTGACAGTAGGTATTTAGACAATGTTGTTTTTATTTGTTGCGGGTGACAAAATAGGGAGTAGAAGACGAATGTCGATTGTCGAATAATATAAAAAGGAGTTTTTATGCTCGACTAATGTTGTATACGCTTCTGACATGACAATGACATGTATCAGTATTAACTTCTATTTTATACTGACAGAAGAAAAATACCTTATTATTTAAGCATTTTGCAGGATGCTAAGGGTATAAAAACCCAAACCAGGTGCAATAATAAGAAAGAAATATGACGAACTTATATTACAGCAGGCCCTTGAAGAACTGAAGAGTTTATCCATTAGATTAGTGGCCAAAAAGTTTGATATTTCTACATCAGTGCTTCGTCGGCACAAAACAAGGATTATGAAAACTTCTGGTGGGCACTCACTGCAGAAACGGAAGATTATATTGTGCAAAATTTAAATATTTGCTTTGAATGGGGCTATCCATTAACGACAATGGATTTAAAGTATATTATAAAAATGATTCTTGATACCAATAAAATCAAGCAAAACAGATTTAAAAACAATTTTCCAGGCCCAGATTTCGTTGAAGGATTTCTCAAAAAACAGAATGACAAAATATCTAAAAGTATCTGCCAAAACATCAAAAGAGCCCGGGCAGCAGTTTCGGCAAATATTATCAGAGATTACTTTACTGAATTACAAAGATCCATTGAAAATGTTCCCCTTGAGAATATAGTTAATTACGACGAGACCAATTTGACTGATGATCCGGGCCACAAACAGGTGATTGTCTAGCGGGGATGTAAGTATCCGGAAAGGGTACTGAACCATACAAAAGGCTCAGTATCTTTAATGATTGCTGCGACTGCAGAAGGAGAAATGCTTCCACCATATGTGGTATACAAAGCTTTACATCTTTATAATACCTGGATAAGAGGAGGACCACATAAGTGCAGATATAATCGTACTGGATCTGGTTGGTTCGATGGTGGAATATTTACGGACTGGATAAAAACACCACTAATACCTTTCTTTTAGAACAAACCGGGTAAAAAAAATTAATTGGTGACAACTTGCAGAAAGAAAGAAAGAACACTACATTTTTTTTTAACAATAACCCCACACTAGGCAACTTGCCTGTATCGTGGTAGTTGATTTAGTACGATTTCCAGATTACAAAGAATGCGGCTGATTTATGCGGTTAAACATGGTATCACACTTATCATCACATTTGTCCGCAGATTTGATTAAACTTTGCCACGAAAAAAACATTCATTTTATCTTTCTCCCCAGCAATTCTACACACATCACACAGCCGTTAAATGTAGCTTTCTTCCGCCCAATGAAAGCCGTTTGGCGGCTTTTACTAGATAATTGGAAAAAAAACAGACGGGAATAAATTATCTCGATACCAAAAGGCTGTTTTCCACGGCTACTTAAACTGTTAATGGAACAGTTAAAATTGAATGCAGAAAAAAACATTAAGGCCGGATTTCAAAAATGCGGTGTTGCTCCCCTGAACGCAAATGAAGCTTTGTCGAGATTGCCAAACGAAAAAGGTATACAAGTTGAAAAAGAAGTAATAGATGAAAGCTTCATTACACATCTTAAAGAATTGCGTTATGGAACTATGGATATAAAAGAGCCAAAATCAAAAAACAAACTTGGGGTTGTCGCCGGTAGGAGTGTAAGTTAAGAAGAAGAAGAAGAGAAACATGAGCCTGAAAAAAAAGCAAAATTAGAAACTGACAAACAAGATAATTTAAAACAAAAATGCAAAGTTGTAGGAAACGAGACAAAGCATACCGTAGCTGAGCAAATATGTGATAGTAATATAAACATTATGAAGACAATCTCAGAAAAACGTAAACCATCTGAAATAAAAATATTGTCCAATATTAAATTGAATTACAAAGGTAAAAAAGACTTAAATTAATCTAAAGAAAAATTAATGAAAAAAGCCGAAGAAAATGAAAAACATACTAAAGGAAAAACACAGATAAAAGAAACTGTACACGCGAAGGGAACAGGAAAAGTAACGGAGAAAAATTCATTTTTTTTAAGCATTCTGCGGAGGAAGAATCAACCAGCAAAAGTGGACTCGATGATAATATCCAGCACAACAGTACCGGAAATTTCGATTACACGAGAGACTTAATGTACGTTAGTGACTTTAGAAGTGACGACGAATCAATTTTAATGTAAAGTGCAGTTATTCCTTAGTTTAGGACACTTTAATATTTATTTTTGCTCTATTTTACATTTTGTAATTACCAGAATGTAGGGAAGTGGTACAGATTCATTTATAATATGTCAAATGAAGTTAATACTCCTTGGAGGTTTAACACCTTTATAAACTTCTTAGTGATAGTCATAGTTTTGAATCTTAGTAAGCTATTGTAATTGAAATTTTGTAACGAAAACAAAACCTGACACCCAAAAAAAAATATAGAGTTCTAAAAAACTTACAGTGCCATCTATCTATCCATGATGATGATGATGATGAAGATGATGATGATGATGATGGCGATGGCGATTGATGATGGCGACTGACGATGGCGATTGACGATGGCGATTAACGATGGCGATTGAAGATGGTGATTGACGATGGCGATTGACGATGGCGATTGACGATGGCGATTGACGATGGCGGATGACGATGATGATGATGGTGAACTTTTTTAGTGTTAATTTATTACATAAACATCCCGCGCCCCAAGGACTATATGGTACTGGTAAATACTGCATAAATAAAAAATAAATAATAATTATAATTGCATAAGTTGATAAAAAATGTTATGCAATAGCTTTACCGCGGCAGTCCCCGAGTGCCACACGTCTTTTTTTTGTTAAAGAGAATTCTAGCTCTATTTTCAAATGTCAAATTGAGAATATTTGATGGTGATAAGATAAATTCATATCTAATACTCGTAAAATAAAAATGCGAAAGAGAGCTATTACCAACTTGTTTGTGCGTAGTCCTTAATGGAATTAACGATGAACGCGGTCATTAGAATTTTAAAATCAAAATTGCATGACTACATGGCCAACGAGTTTAAATTGTCTATTTTTGAACAGGTTAGTAAATTGCGTGAAGCCCAGCTCGATATATTACTTAAAGATATTAGTTACCTAAACAATACAAATAGTAAAAAATCAAGTACCTAGGTAGTCACTAAATAATATGTTGTTTTTTGTTATTTCATTCAGGTCGATACATTTATAAACGAAGAATTTTCACGGATGTGCCTACCCATACATATAGATATTGATGTTTTTTTGAAATTATATCAGGAATAGAAATTTATCTTCCAGACGAAGAAATAATGCTAACTGGTAAATTCGTCGAATGTGGAACATTTAGAGACTGTTGTTTGGGAATAACGGTAGATTTAGATTATTGTTATTGCAAAAAGTGCACCGGGAAATGTTACCTACCGATTTAATTTGTAATATGTTGGGTTAAAATAAATGTTACCTACCAAGTTCTTTTTCGCTCTTTTTTTTAAATCCATCTGAAATGCGATTGTGACACTAACGGTTATCCAGTCGTTAGCGGCATTCCACAGTGTGAGGTGGTCACTAAATGTCAAAACATTTTGATAAAAATGCCTAGTGGGTTTGGTCGCCAAATTTTGTCCCTGGATTTTGTTTTAATTAAGAAAACTTTAAACGATGTTCCACTTTCCAGTGTGTTACGTTAGTTACCCATACACAAAAAAAACAAATGTATGAGTAACTCACGTAACACACTGAAGGTCACTGCTACTGCTAGTTAGTTTCATCTCTTATGAGACGAAAAATTACTACAGAAAATTAAAAAGCGGCCAAGTGCGAGTCGGACTCGCTCATGAAGGGTTCTGTAAAACATAAATTGGGATTTACGTAAAAAAAATCATAACTCATTCGTTTCTTGGTAAAAAAATTATGCCAATTTGTGGCTTACTCGTATTCTTGTATTTATGAGATTGTTGTTTAATAAACTTTAATGTCAACCCTAGCAATTTTTCCATCTCACACCATTGCTAGGCCTTATGACCCCAACTACGGGGTGAGCTGGCTTTGCCTACTATTATGAATTTTTCGTTGAAACTATATAAAGAAGCAACAAACTATCATAGACAAACTAAAATTCATACCTCCGGAACACTTTTTTTGTATATAAATCAATGTGCCACATATAAAAATAAACTTTTATCCAGGTTTGAACTTCGATTTCGAGCCAACTCACCCCGTTTTACGGTACCCATAGAGTTCTTTAGGAAAAGTTATTCAATTTTAGGAGAACGAGTCCACGAGTACGAGTCCACTTTAATCATTGTAAGTAGTAGCTAGCATCTTGTTCAGTGTGTATGGTACCCTATTCCATTACTTAGAGGCAATGATAGGCTTATCTACAGTTACATTATTCACAATGACGCTAAAAACGTTAGGAACAACCGAATTCAATCACAAAATTGCGGCATTAAACCGACGACATATTTTTCCAGTGATTGGTACTCACATTACAGTCTTTATCTACTGAACAAATATTTTGAAATTTATACTGTTCCCCAATTTGAAGGTACTTAATCAAAATGCAAAAAAAAACCGGCCACGTGCGTGTTAGAACCGCACACATAGGGTTCCGTACCATCGTACAAGATGGCGCTAGTTTCTTCAGTTCCGTACTATCATACTAGATGACCCTAGTTTCTTCACGTTTATTTTTTTTTGTATGGAGACTCACTTTTTCTAATTTTTTGTATTTGTTTTTATAGCGGCAACAGAAATAAGTACATCATCTGTGAAAATTTCAACTGTCTAGCTATCAAGGTTCATGAAATACAGCCTGGTGACAGACAGACAGCACAGTCTCAGTAATAGAGTCCCATTTTTATCCTTTGGGTACGGAACCTTAAAAACATTATATGCATTTAGTTTTTTTAGTTTCTAAGTAACATGTGGACACACACATATACAAACATACATACACACACTTATGAAATTTGGCACCCCTGTTTAGAAGCCTACATAGACTAAGAGTATTGTGCACTTGCAACAATGTTATGATAACCTCCTTTTTTGAAGTCGGTTAAAAAACAAGGCAAGTCTTCAGTCGTAATGTGACAGTATACGTCGACTCGGAAACCTGAATAATACGTGATTCCATGTATAGAATACCAACCCGTGCACCTTACTAAATTTGAGGGGCCGAGACAAATGGCGTAGATAGAAATTCGTGATCGAATTATACTACGAAAAAAATTGATTTGTATGATTTATAAATTGTAATAGTAAGTTGTTTAACGATATACAGAGCTTTATACTGCACCTGCAATTGAAAATTTAATTAAAACAAAAGACAGCGTTTCGAACACGAATTTCACTTTTAAATTATTGTTTCTTTAATTTTTATTTAAGTACAGCAAAAGCAAGTAGCAATGAATAATTTTAATTTGTTGTCTGGGAATTATATAAATTATTAGGTAATAACAGGCGTTTTAAAAAAATAATACAATAAAAAACAGCACGTTAACAATCGATTTTCATATTACTTTTTCTGCAGGCTCAGCACGTAAAAAATAAATTTTCAAATCCGCCCTCATTGTATGGCAGTTAGTCCTTTGTCAACTAATCCTTTGTCTCTTTTTATAACAGGTAAAACAGTAGTCTTGAGCAGGTGTAAAACATAATTCAAAAAAGGTTTAATTCAGAGATATGCTATATATAATGGGAGGTAGATAGGTTACGTGCATCCTAAAAGTGAAGCAAAAAAAAGATGCCAATTGGCATCTCTTTTCTTGTAGCATTCGGTGCAATGGAAGCGAACTACCTATAACATTGTGTGTGTAAATGGATTCGATTTTCAAATGTTGTTTGTTAGTGCATAACCCATCTATGGTAACAAATCTCTGGTTTAATTATTACTTACGTTCAAAACTATTATGAAGAAGTCCAACGTGAAAAGAAACGATGTAATTGGGTTGAAGTTTAACTGGAACAAAGAAACAAAGCGTTAGACATAGCTTCCTTTTTGTTCGCAGCTTTTTTTAAATGTCAGAGTCGAACATAATATTATTTTTGTACGTAGTAATGAGTTTTGGTAACATTCAGTTTATAATAAACTAGCTTTTACCCGCGGCCTCGAACGCTTGGAAAACGTTTTTATGACTGTCTATGAGGGCGAGTGGTGCGCGACCCGCAGGCGGCTCGCGAGCATGGACATGAGGTTTCTCCAGATCCCTCAGGATATTACTATATCGAGCTGTTCTGATTAGCAGTTTATGTCACTTCCCACCTCCTCAACCAATTCTATACAAAAAAATCACTTCACTCGTTGCTCGTTTGCGACGCCGACGTGCGCGAGCGTGAAAATGGGTTTTCCCCAAATCACTCGGGAACTATGCCGGGATATGCCGATTGGCCCACCTCCTCAACCATCTCTGTGCAAAAAATCACAACAATCCATTGTTCCGCTACGATTTGTTCGCTGGTTTGTTTACTGGCGGGGAAGCATCTCCGGCACATGCCTCAACAGCAAGTAGAGCTACGCTAGTACTGCTCCGGACGACCCAGCCGCGTAGGAGTAAGTCTGAACAGGTGCGATAACCGCCGGACAGTGAGAGCGCTAACAGCTTCGGTAACATACTGGAGATGTGGGAGCCAGCTTCTCTGGCGTCCCGAGCGGGGATCGAACTGCCAGCAGTGAAAGCCGCGGGAGGTGAGCGTGCCCATAGCTCCGAAACCTATACCTGGAGAGTAGGAAGTGGTTCTCTTCCACGAGGCACTCGCCTTACCGTAGTTAGTCCTTGCCCTCGCCTCACGGCGTTTGCTGGAATAGCGGCCCTCACTATATGACCTAGCTGTCGATGAGTAGGGACGATATATCATAAACCTGGTAGTTTAGCGTATCTGGTATCTGGTATTCCGTTGCGATATGATAGCCCCAATTTCCTACGCCTTTCCTTCGAAACATACAGTCTGTTCAGTTGAAGATTATATAATCTGTGTCAACGAATATGCTTTTAAGTCTTCATAATAGCAAAAAATACTAAAGAATTATTGGGATCCCATAGTGGCATTTTTGTACTATATGTACTAAGATAAATTTGGGTAGGTCATATTTAGAATATTTTTCACTGGTAAGCTCCAAAATAATATAATTAATAAACCCAAACTCTTAAACAATTAATGAGGCTTTTAAACAATTACAAGGGCTTTTAAATATTAGGTAATGTTGAACGCTATGGAATACTGTAATGCTTATAGCATTACGTATATTTTTTTGCATAATATCATCTTAGACGAAAAAATTAAAGAAGGTTATGTCATCTTCTGAAACTAGATCACTTAAGGCTGATTTACATTGGTCAAGAGTTCAGCGAAGTGGTAAGTTAAACTACAGTTACGAGTACCGAGTGCCTGGACAGTGCTATTTACATCACAGCAAGTAAAGTCAAAATAGCGCGCACGACCCGATTTCCGCAGAACCTTTGCTCTAGCCCACTGCTGCTTCAGGACAATGCTAAGCTACACACTGCTTAACTGACGGTCACTAAATAAGAGGACAAGCGGTTAGAATGTCTCTGACACCCACCATACTCCCCGGTCCTTCCTCCAGTAGATTACTATTTTTCCAGAATTTGGAATTTGGATAGATCAAAATTTTTGAAGGCTTGCAAGGAAAAAATCAAAGTACAAACCGCCTTCAAACATTTTATTGATTCTCGCTCCCACAGTTTTTTCAGCAAAGGAATGAACATTCTATGTTTTATATGCACTTTCGCCATCTTTAATACGCCAATTTCTCATTTAAGGACCATTTAATTGTAGCCTTTGCCCGCTGATTCGGTCGCGTAGATTTAGTTTTGTGTCTGTCTTTGAGGGTGTGCAGTATTATGTACTTCGCAGTATGTGAACCACAAGCGCTAACGGCTCACGAATGCAAAATTGACGTTGAACTTTATGACACTTGACACTTATTTGACATTGAACATTCGACACTCTGTGACGCGGTAACGCTGTTATTAGTTCTTCTTTCATCCGACCTATTTCCTTTCATCTATTTGTTCTATTACGCATGCGCTGGCACAAAACAATCCATGTGTCACAATTTAAGTAGTGTGACATATTATGTGACTAGCTGTTTCCCGCGGCTTCACCCGCGTGTACATCGTTTTTTTTTGACTTTTCGAGGGTACGCAGTGCGCGAGCCGGTTAAAAACAGTAGCCTGTGTATGAATCCAGGTCTTAATATGTCTACCTACCAAATTTCAGCCAGATCCGTTCAGTAGTTTTTGCGTGAAAAAGTAACAAACATACACACTCACAAACTTTCCCCTTTATAATATTAGTGTGATTAAAAATTCCATTCTACGAGTATGATTCACCATTATATCCCAATATAAAATTAATGTTTTGTGATTTGTGTTTAAAATTTACGTGTATGTTTTTGTAATTCTTATGTTCTTTTTATTTCTTATATTTTACTTATGTGTGTACGTACGGTTTAACCCACGCCCTTACGTACACCATAACCGTCGTCGTCGTGCTACAACTTAACACTTATTTGACGTTTCTTTTTGCTTCGCTTCGTTTCGTTTCACCTTTTTTTCATTTAACTTTGCTGTCATATTCTAGATTGTATTATTGTATATAATTATTACGAATATTAAAACTTTGTGTAGAAAGAAAGAACTATACTTATGCACACCCTGGACACTTTATACAACGGGCCAGAAATGACATTTCGAAAAAGGAATGACGGAACAAACAAAATGGCGGTGAAATCCTATAAGTTCGACAACCAAACTGTAACCAATCTGTATCAATCTGGGTGACGAGGAGGTGAGGTCGGAATCTAGAGAGCGGCAGGGAGTGTCCATACTGTATGTTAGTACTAATATATATACTTTGACTTAAGTGTCTTAAGTTAGTAAGTACGTAGGTAGCTAAAGGTGTTTCGCCTCTGATTTTATTGTTTACTAGCTGTTTCCCGCGGCTTCACCCGCGTGGACCACGTTTCTATGACTTTTCGAGGGTGCGCAGTGCGCGAGCTGCAAGCGGCTCGCGAGCGTGGTAAAAGTTAGCCTATGTCTTAATCCAGGTCCTAATATGTCTACCTACCAAATTTCAGCCAAATCCGTTCAGTAGTTTTTGCGGGAAAGCGTAACAGACAGACAGAGTTACTTTCGCATTTATAATATTACTAGCTGTTTCACGCGGCTTCACCCGCGTGGACCACGTTTCTATGACTTTTCGAGGGTGCGCAGTGCGCGAGCCGCAAGCGGCTCGCGAGCGTGGTAAAAAGTAGCCTATGTCTCAATCCAGGTCCTAATCTGTCTACCTACCAAATTTCAGCCAAATCCGTTCAGTAGTTTTTGCGGGAAAGCGTAACAGACAGACAGAGTTACTTTCGCATTTATAATATTAGTAGGGATATTATATATTATAATATATAATATTAAAATAAAATATTAATATTAATTAATAATGTAAGAGGCACATTGAATCTAAAGACCAAGCTAGAAAGATGTCGACTGATGAAGTCCACACTCAGACCAGCGCCCATCCAGTTCCAAAACCCCGAAAACTTTCAGCTCGAGTTGCACAATCGCTTCGAATGCCTAGGAGACTGCGAGAATGTGGACGATTATAACGACAGGTTCGTGGAAATTGTCCAAACGGTCGGGTCTAAGATTTTCAAAACTCGCCGTTCAAACAGAACCAAAAAAATCTCTGACTTGACCAGCAACCTCATGGAAGAAAGACGAAGATTGGTTTTGCAGTCCTCTGAAGACGCTACTCAGTATCGGCAACTAAACAGGCAGATCTCTAAGTCTCTAACTCGCGATTTGCGCCACTATAATACAAATTGTATTAAAGAGGCGATTGAGAACAACAAAGGCTCAAAAGTGTTCGCGAGAGATCTGTCTGTTGGTCAAAGTCAACTGACCAAGCTGAAGACTGAGGACGGCAGGATCATATCGTCTAAGACTGAGTTGCTGGAAGAAGTTGAGAAGTTCTACGGACAATTGTACACGACCACACGTCTGCCTGTCAGCGATCTGGCTAAAGACCCAAGAGCTAGACTTACCCGACACTATACCGAAGATATCCCGGACGTCAGCCTGTACGAGATTAGAATGGCTCTTAAACAGCTTAAAAACAATAAGGCACCGGGTGATGATGGAATTACGGCTGAACTTCTGAAAGCAGGTGGAACACCGGTACTTAAAGCTCTTCAGAAATTATTTAATTCCGTTATACTTGAAGGACAAACGCTTAAGGCATGGCACAGAAGTGTGGTCGTGCTTTTCTTCAAAAAGGGCGACAATACCCTGCTGAAGAACTACAGACCCATCTCACTTCTGAGCCATGTCTACAAACTGTTTTCGAGGGTCATTACGAATCGTCTCGCACGCAGGTTTGACGACTTCCAGCCTCCCGAACAAGCCGGTTTCCGAAAAGGATTTAGTACCATAGACCACATACATACGCTGCGGCAGATTATACAGAAGACCGAAGAGTACAATCAGCCACTATGCTTGGCGTTCGTGGACTATGAGAAAGCCTTCGATTCGGTCGAAACCTGGGCTGTGTTACAGTCTCTCCAGAGGTGCCAAATTGACTATCGATACATCGAAGTGCTGAAGTGTTTGTATGAAAACGCCACCATGTCGGTTCGCCTCCAGGATCAAAACTCGGAACCTATCCAGCTGCAGCGAGGGGTGAGACAGGGAGACGTTATATCTCCGAAACTGTTCACCGCCGCCCTGGAAGATGTTTTTAAGCTTTTGGACTGGGGTGGACTCGGCATCAATATCAACGGCGAGTACATCACCCACCTTCGATTCGCTGACGATATCGTGGTCATGGCTGAGACTATGGACGACTTAGGCACAATGCTCGAGTGGGTCTTAGAATGAACATGGACAAGACGAAAATTATGTCAAACGTCCGTGTCATACCTACTCCTCTGAAGGTTGGAGGCTCTACACTCGAAGTTGTTACCGAATATGTATACCTGGGACAAACAGTCCAGTTAGGTAGGTCCAACTTCGAGAAAGAGATCAATCGTCGAATCCAACTCGGCTGGGCAGCGTTCGGGAAGCTTCGCAATATCTTTACGTCCCAGATACCGCAGTGTCTTAAGACCAAGGTCTTCGACCAATGTGTGTTGCCAGTGATGACGTACGGAACTGAGACATGGTCGCTTACTATGGGCCTCATAAGAAGGCTCAAGGTCACCCAAAGGGCAATGGAGCGTGCTATGCTCGGAGTTTCTCTGCGTGATCGAATCAGGAACGAGGAGATCCGTAAGAGAACCAAAGTAACCGACATAGCTCTCAAAATTGCTAAACTTAAGTGGCAGTGGGCGGGGCACATTGCTCGTAGAACAGATGGCCGTTGGGGCAGTAAAGTTCTCGAGTGGCGACCACGCACCGGAAAGCGTAGTGTAGGCAGGCCTCCCACTCGGTGGACCGATGACCTGGTGAAGGTCGCGGGAAGCCGCTGGATGCGGGCAGCGCAGAACCGGTCGTCGTGGAGATCCTTGGGGGAGGCCTATGTCCAGCAGTGGACTTCCTTCGGCTGATATGATGATGATGATGATGAATAATTAATTAATATATTAATATATATATATTAATTAATTAATTAATAGTAGGGACTAGGGAGTAGGGAATAGTAGGGATACACACTAAATCGTTCGTGCATCCTAGGGCCGGGCTATGGCAAATTGAAACAAGCACAGTAATATGAACAGTATCTTATTGTGGATATCGAAATGTGAACTTGATGTCTTTTACTTTCTTTCAATCCACTTGGCAAGCTTAGGATCACATATCGCGGTCCAGAGTGTCCGAACATATTTAAGTCACTTTTTGTTCACACAGGTGTACTTTCGCGGTTCTTCCTGTCTGTCTAACATAGCATTTGTCTATTTATACATATCAATATGTCTCCTGTCAAACAAATGTCCGGACGTTTTTAAAAACTTTTATTTTAATAAGCGTTCGTAAGTAAGTTGTTCGTTTTAAAATTGGCAAGTTAAATTTGACCCACTTCCGATTAAGCTGAAATTTTGCATAGACGTTTTAGTTTGGATAACAATGCATGGTTTTAGCTAAGCAACGTCATTTTATGCAGATAGTGATGCAACATGGCATCAAATGAAAGGGTTTGCTAAGAAGAATACAAATTAATTATTTTCAAACAAAAACGCCTCAAAGATGTTAGGTTTTTTCGAAATGAGTTAATTCAAGTTTTTTTTTTAATTCACAATTGTTAAGCCCTTGGCATCATCTCACCTGATGGTAAGTGACGATGATGCTGAAGATGGAAGCGGGCTTACCAAGATTCCCCAACGCAATGGAGAACTGACTGTCTTATCTTCAAACCGGAACACACCAATGTTGTTAGCATTGATGTATGGCGGCAAGACTTAGATAAGATGGTGGTAGCTGGCCAGGCGGGCTTAGAAAATGCCCTTCCACCAACCAAACCGAGTCTTCCAAAGCTGACCCCGCCGGGAATCAAACCCGCGTTTTGTATGAAATCAGGGATTTGAAGTCGGACTTTAAATTCGATGCAGTGAACTGACTTATCGTGTGTAAGAAAACATGTCATTTACTTACTAACCAAAAGTCAATTAATCTTATTAAAAGTCCGATTGTAGTTCTTTTATGTGTGATCTATGTAGGAAAAACATGTTTATATCAAGATTTGTTTGTACCACAACCCCCAAAACTAATCTCGGGCCTAAATCTAATCTGCTCTGGTAAAGCGTCCCGCGATAATTGCATCAGGGGGGTATGAGGACAGTCCTGGGATAGCCACTATGTCGCTTTTATTAACTACATGCTGCTCTACTCAAAGTGTCTCACATGCAGTTAATAAATGTGACAAGCTTGGCAATACTACTTCTTATTACTTGGCAACGTCACAAACGTTTATAAAAGAAGAAATGAAATCTTTTAAAGGCTCCTATAATTTATAAAAAAAAACTGGCTAAGTGCGAGCCGGACTCACGCACCAAGGCTCCTTAACACCACACCATTCCACGCATGTATGCATACCTATTCATTTCAAACAAAAACAGAAATTGTTTTTTTTTAATTCAATTCGGACTTCTTAGCTTAAGTACGACTCACACTTGGCCGGTTTGTATCATTCATCGTTTTACTACAGAATTAGTTATATAATCACACAAAGTTTAACGCTTGTATGTATTAGCGTTTTTACTACAGGAAAAAAAAATTGCCGTTGCAAATTTTCTTGGAGCCCGCATCGATTTGTTATGAAATATAAAACAAAATATCCATGCAAGCATGAATATGATTTTTGTATATAAAAAGTTTCTAAAATCTAAATGTCAGTTACCCCCTGTCACAGTTCAGTTCTCTAAAGCAATTCTTTAACTTTGGTTGCGGTCAGTCTAGCTAGGTTAGAAAGATTAGAAAGAATGGCAATGCACATTAAACGAAGCTTGAATGAGGAAAGAAAATGCCAAAGTAAAAACTCAGTGTTAGTAGCAATGATAAAGTCACTAACAGTGTAGACGAAAGAGGAAAACGCAAACGATAGAAGAGAGAATAGGTTAGATGTGCGAGAAATAGATGGGGAGAGAACATCGTACAGAGTTAATAGCAAATTGGGACAGTTAAAGAATAAATGATCAGTGAACCGCTCGTCCAGGCCATATTCGCAAATCTTTTATCCTAATTTTAGGTAATGAACAGAAGAGTAATGACCCATCCTCAATCGACAATAATGGAAGTGGAGCGTTTTAGGGCATCACAAAACTTGAACTACCGCATAATACCTTCCTTTCAGTGTACTAGAGTTCCTCCAAGACTCCTTTTTAACTGCCTAGTAGACCTTCCATGGCATAAAAAAATAAGATGGTGAGAGCAATATAGTGAATAAGAAAATCTGAGTTCATAGCTTATTTCGCTTATTATCAGCATTTCATTACCCATAATACGGATGTCTTTCTCACGACATCTGAAGAAGGCAGATTTAATCTTAACACTAAGAGGAAACTTTATTTTGTTCTGAAAACAATTCTGAACCTAGGAATCCAGATCGCAGCACTAAGACAGCGACCGCCCAATGGCTTGGAAGCGTCAGTGTACTTAAGAGTTAATAATCGATTACGATTAAGAAAAAAAAAAGATATCCCCCGCGAAAATTTTTGGTACAATCTGTGTAAAACTTTTTATCTGCATCAGTTCAGCCGGTTTACCGTGATTCTGGTATTTACAAATAACCGAACATCAACTTTCACAATTCTTTTAAAATCAAATACCCTTGTTTTTTGATTTCGAAAAAATGGCGAGAGTAAAGTTGTCGTCAGTTCAGTCACTCGTTTGTTATTGACCTTTTTACTACCCTAGTATCATAAATAACTATTACCTAGCATGAGCCGCATCTACTTGTAGGTACTATTTACCACAAAAATCCTAATATAAATATAACTGAAAAAAAGTTATACTCAAACTGTTAATGTAAATGCCTCAAACAAATGTTTATAGTTAGTTTAACTTCCAGTAAATTATTCGTAGCAAGGTAATTCCAACTTCTTACCGTTTGTAAGTAAAATAGATATACGAAGTTGATGATCTCCACCAAGGTCTCCATGGCCATGGCCACCACCCACGGAAGCAGCATAAACTTCATGTTCTGGAAACAAGTGCTTATTAAAGTCATATTTTAGTTTCTTTTTTAAATAAAATACGAGCCGGAACTGTATTGAGGTCAAACACTTTTTGAAAAAACGGCCAACTGGGTGTCGGACTGTAGAGTCAAAGTGTACAGTCCCGCAGTCAATTATTCTTAGTCTTAATAGAAAATGCGTACCACAATGCATATTTTACCTGGGCTTATTTTGTCATTGTTTAAAAATTGAATGTTTTTTTTTGATTTAGTAAAAATGGGATCACCACCAACTTTCATATCTACATTGGTGGACATATAATTAGAAACACCAACTTCGACTCAATTTTTCCAGCGAAAATCAACTTCATAAATGGTTTTTACAGATCATAGAAATTTCAAAGCTATTTATTTATAAATCAGTAATATTAAGAAAAAAATTAGGCTAGGTTTACTATTATAAAACAAAGGTCATATTTATAATTGAAATATTTTATTTTAAATTTAAAAAATAAAACATCGGTGCTCTATACAGTGGTCAGCTAGTTAGAAACATAATAAAAGTTATTAATAAATATGAATGAAGTAAAGAGTAGAATGGTGAGATAGCACAAATACTTTATTTAAATCAATTAATATTTAGTTGAGTTCTTCTTCTTATCGAGTAGCACAAATAACCGTGCTATCCAAGGGATGGACGGCGGTTGCCTGATGTTGCAATTAGCATTACCCGCGGTCACGTGTAGGGCATTTAGTTGTAGCCTTCGTTGTCGATCACAAACACACACACACAAACTTCCAAAGAAATACAACTTCAAGCTTCTTCAAATGCATCATAGTTTGTTTATTCGCCGATGTTTTCTTCACAGTGTACCATAAATTTAAATTTTCAAGTTGTAATTTCCTGGCAAGCCTTCCCAACAATTGTTTCAACCAATCGTCTTGCAGACGGTTCGAGGGTCATGTTGAAAAAAAAACTTTCTTTCGTATTACAATCGAGCCTCTTAAAGGGTCAATCTTAGCTAAATGAATCATACGCATATCCCCACGAGCTGTGGTCTTCCTTGGCCATACTTTTCTAGGTACTTTGTCTGATATAGCGTGTTATTGATATTAAGTAATAGTGTTAAATATCTTCTTCACTTCACATTCTAGATGGTCCGCCATATTTTTGTATGGCCAATTTCGATTAAAGTGCAATTTCACTATTATTTGTCTTGTTTCTGCGTCATAGCTTTTATTTTTAACAAAAAAGTCAAAATTTATCTGAAAAATCTAATAAAACAGCAAAATTCTTAAACCTTAAGCAAAGACGTATTTTCATTTTAAAGACCAAAAGTATGGAAAATGTGGTTTCAGTTAAATATTCTGAGATTTTGATATAACATAGATTTTAACGTCCTGAACAAAAGTCTCTATGGGGGCTACCACTGTTGCCGAGTCCCTTTCAGAGTTACGACTGATTTGATTTGATTTGAAATGAACCCATAATAAACCGAGTTTGAAAGTGTACATGAAATATATGTAGATAAGATTTAACGAGTAACACTAGTTTTCTTTCATTTTACCCGTTATTGATAGTTTGTTTTGTCTGGTACAGTCTACTGTAAAAACATGGGTGCATTAAAATGCTCAAATATATGTTCCAATGATCTGTGTGTCGTTGTAATAAGAACTTCGTAAAATATTTATGAAACGATTTATTTTGCACTTGAAAAAGACACTGGAGGTGTCATATTACTGATATTACTGTCACTGTGACAAGCTGCGAATTGGTACTAGAGTCGATTTCCTTGAGGGTACAAAACCAATCGTAACTCTGAAAGGGACTCAGCAACAGTGGTAGCCCCCATAGAGACTTTTGTTCAGGACGTTAAAATCTATATTCTATCAAAATCTCAGAATATTTAACTGAAACCACATTTTCCATACTTTTGGTACGGGGTTATTTAGAATAAATAAAACTGGTTGTCTGTAAAGTCAGTTTACGGACGATAATTTTACGTGATAACAAGTCCCCGTCCAAGTACCCGTCCGAGTCCCAGTCCGAGTTCCCGTCTAAGTCCCCTTTAGTGTTTCATCACAGAGAATCGACCGCATTGGAACACCTCTTGTAAGCTCCTGGAAGCTTAGTACTTTTAATCCATTGACACACTTGTTTGACGGTGCGTCCGTCCGTGAATTGCAAGAACTATAAATAAAATTAAAGTACAACTACAACATATCTCACAGTTGGAACACCTCTGGAAGCCTAGTACTTTTAATCCATTGACACACTGATGTTAGGTATAAGAAACGACTTAAATTGATGACACTGGCTGCATACATGAAAAAGTGTGACGTCATTGTCACGTTACGACAGTGTGACGTCATTGTCACGTTATGCCTGAGCCGAGCGTACTAGTACTTGTACTTGGATGGACAGACGAACCGTCAATCAAGTGTGTTAATGGATTTCAAGTACTAGGCTTCCAGGAGCTTACAAGAGGTGTTCCAATGCGGTCGATTCTCTGTGAGGAAAACCGTCATACTAAAAAGAGGCGATTCTTATACCTACTCATAACATCAGTGTGTCAATGGATTAAAGAACTAGGCTTCCAGGAGCTTACAAGAGGTGTTCCAACTGTTAGTTATGTTGTAGTTGTACTTTAATTTTATTTATAGTTCTTGCAATTCACGGACGGACGAACCATCAAACAAGTATGTCAATGGATTAAAAGTACGAGGATTCCAGGAGCTTACAAGAGGTGTTCCAATGCGGTCGATTCTCCGTGAGGAAACACAAAAAGGAACTTGGACGGGCACTTCGACGGGGATTCGGATGAGCACTTGAACGGGGACTCGGATGAGGAATCGGACGGGGACTTGGACGGGTACTTGTTATCACGTGAAATTATCATTCGTAAACCGACTTGAGCGCCAGCTTGCTCTGGTGGTAGGCTCAGTCTACCTGAAGTTCCGGGGACCGAGAGGCAGGTTCACCGCAACCTCCCTGGGAGGACCAGATCCCGATCGCGCGTCCCCTACAACTTTACCGGAGCCCATGGAAGGGACTGCCGTGCCACTGGCTACGGAAACGGAAGCCGTGCGGTCTCCCACCTCGGTCGCTCCTCGGAGCCCTCCGGACAACCCCGTGTTGGAGGAGGGCGGAGAGGAATGTATCGAGGGGTTGGGCGGTCTCACAATTTCCTCCGAGGAGGAAGAGGCGCTGCTGTCGCAAGACAGCACGCCCTTTCTCAAGTTGTAGGGCCCTACAAGCGAACCTCCAGCACAGTCAAACCGCTACGGCTCAATTGCGGAAATGGCTGGAGGTTCACGACACGGCGATAGCTCTGATCCAAGAGCCGTGGGTCAGGGGAAACAAAATTTGCGGACTCTCCAACATTGGTGGTAAGTTGATTGCTTACAATGGGCCGGAGAGCCCAAGAACTGCGATTTATATCAGTAGAAACGTGCCTATTCAACCTTTAACAGAATTCTGTCATAGGGACTTGAGCGCCGTTAGGCTGCTCGAAAGCACAACAAACCCCAGTCTGCCGGAGATGATCGTCGCCTCCGCATACATGCCTGATGACGACGATCCACCACCACCAGAACTGGCAAGGCTCGTCACCTACTGTGAGGAAAAAGGACTGGAGCTGCTAGTTACAGCAGACTGCAACGCGCACCACTCCCTCTGGGGGATGAAAAACTGTAATGAAAGAGGTAAGACTTTGGTAGAGTACCTATTCACAACCGGTCTCCATCTGTTAAACGTCGGCTCAGCACCCACCTTCGTCACTAGACGGGGTAGGTCCATAATCGACATTACACTAATCACTGAGGGTATCTCGAGTCTTGTATCCAACTGGCATGTGTCCGAGGAAGCCTCGTGCTCAGATCACAGATGGGTAAGATTTGACCTTCAGGTGAATACTCAGGTGACGCCACCACGCAGGAACCCACGCAAGACCAACAGACCCGTCTATTGCAAATCATTGCAAAACGCACTACATAGGGTTGAGGTTCCTGACAGAATGATAGGCGTAGACCTGATAGAAGCACAAGTGGAAGTCCTGACAGGCTGCATTAGAGACTCCTACCAAGAAGCTTGCCCTCTGACCAAACCACCACCAGCCAGCAGTCTAAAGGTAAACTGGTGGGGACCAGAACTGGAGAGGCTCAGGAAAAAGGTCAGAAAGTTTTTCAACAGAGCAATGAACACAAATGATGAACAGGACTGGGATAACTACAAAGCCGCCAAGTCCAAATACAAGAAAAGGATACGATACCGCAGCACTGCATCGTGGAGAAGTTTCTGCGATGGAGTTGAATCGTGTCAGCAAGCAAACAGGGTAAGAAAAGTCCTCTCCAACGGGCCCAGCCAAGGCTTGGGTTCGCTTAAAAAACCCGACGGCACTCTCACCAGCACGCCAGATGAGACGGAAGATGTTTTACTGCGGACACACTTCCCTGACTGTCGCATTGTATCGACGTTAAGCTGGAACGATGATCCTATACTAGCAACTGAGGAGGACTGGCTTGTCGCAGACAGGGTGGTCTCCACAGATAAGGTAAGATGGGCGCTAAACAGCTTTCAACCCTTTAAGTCAGCGGGCTGCGATGGCGTCCAGCACTACTACAGTGGGGGGGCGACGCAGTGGTGGTAGCCGTGACCAGGGTCCTCAGGGCATGCCTGGCCCACAAGTATGTGCCACATGCTTGGAGAGAGGTGAAAGTGGTATTTATACCAAAACCAGGAAAGTCTGACTACACGGATCCAAAATCCTTCAGGCCCATAAGTCTCACGTCCTTCCTCTTGAAGGCACTGGAGAGACTCTGTGACAGGGAACTGAGGGAAAACGCACTGAGGGACTTACCCCTACACCGCAATCAACACGCGTATAGCCAGGGTAAGTCTACAGAATCGGCCTTGCATGCTGTCGTCAGCAAAATCGAAGCAGCAATACAGAATAAGTCTATGTGCTTAGGTACCTTCATGGATATCGAGGGCGCTTTTGATAAGACAAACTTCAGCAGCATAAGGGCGGCACTTCTGAAACATGGAGCAAACGCCACTATGACCGACTGGATTGAAAACATGCTCCGACAGCGGGTCATCAGACTGGTGAAGGAGGAGACCAAAGCGGCCATGGTAGCAAAGGGATGCCCCCAAGGAGGAGTCCTATCACCGTTACTGTGGAACCTGGTGGTAAATGATTTGATCACCACCTTAAACGGTAAGCACTTCTATACAATCGGATATGCGGACGACTTGGTTATACTTGTGTCGGGTAACTTCACCAATGTTATCTGCGACGCAACTCGAGCCGCTCTGCGAATCGTGGAGCGCTGGTGCAATGAGTACGAACTGTCCGTGAACCCGAGCAAAACTGAATTAGTACTGTTCACCAACAAACGCAACTTAGGTAACTACCTACTACCTAAACTCTTCAAAACAGAACTCCACCTATCAACGGAGATCAAGTACTTAGGTGTCACACTCGACAGCAAACTAAACTGGAGCAGCCATCTCACCAAGAAAATAGAGAAGGCAACTATTGCCCTGTGGCAGTGCCGTAGAATGGTAGGTAGGAAATGGGGCCTTACCCCAAAGATAATGCTATGGCTATACACAGCGGTAATACGTCCAATGATAAGCTACGGCGCAGTAGTCTGGTGGCCACGAACGAAGCTATCTACGGTCGTGAGTAAACTGCAACGCTTTCAAAGAATGGCATGCATGGCTGTGACAGGCTGCATGCGGACAACTCCAACTGCAGCCCTGGAAACCATCTTGGACCTGCCGCCTCTGCACCTGTTTATCCAACAGGAAGCAGCTAGTGCTGCAGCCCGTCTAAAACTGCTGTCTCTTTGGAGCACAAACAGGATCCCGCACACTGAGCTCCTGCACGATATCATCGCGGAGGAGCCACTGTTCGCAGCAACGAATGATAGAATCCCTAAACGGTATGTCTTTGACATGAAATACAAGGTACAGCTACATGAGGAGCCCTGGGAGGGTCAGAACCTGAAAGAACTTCGGGTATTTACCGATGGTTCTAAAACAGGCACTGGCACCGGGTATGGGGTCTTCTCCGAGGATCTGAACATCAGGATAGCCAATCCCCTGGGTGCGCATAACACGGTCTTTCAGGCTGAGTGTATGGGCATCATCAAGGCAGCTGAGGCGATTGCTGCAAGGGAGGTGCGTGAGTACCCCATCCGCATCCTCTCTGACAGCAGAGCCGTATTACAGGCCCTGCAGAGCAGCATGATCACATCGGGGCTCATACTGGAGTGCCAACAAAAACTGACAGAGGTATGTAACCGCGGCGGCGTAACTCTGCAGTGGATTAAAGGGCACAGCAACTCACGCGGCAACGATGCGGCGGATGAGCTTGCCAGGAGAGGGTCAGAGCTAATGGCCGTGGGACCGGAACCTATAATACCCCTCCCATATGGCTGGCTACGGTCCACCCTGAGGAATCGCACAAGAAACGAACCCAATTTGTACTGGTCCGGTCTGGAAACCTGCATGCAAGCGAGGATGGCCCTCCCGGCTACTAACCCTGGTCTGTCCAGAAAGCTTCTGAGACTTGGGAGAGCTCAGCTCCGCAAGGTAACAGCCGCTATTACTGGACATGGCCATTTTAATAAACACCTATTCGCTCTAGGTATCACCGACAGCCCCCTATGCAGAGCGTGTATGGAGGCTGAGGAGACTGCTGCCCACATCCTACTGGATTGCGAGGGGCTGGCACAGTACAGGGTCGTGCACCTCGGTGACCCGAGGTCACTCCAGGAAGTCGTCGGCAACCTACGGGGGCTACTGGGCTTCTTGGAGGAGCTGGGCTGGCAGTGATGCCGGCCAACCACGCAAAATGGGCGCAGTGGTCGCCTGGTTGCGGAAATCAGCCCGCCCCTAACTTCAACTTCAACTTCAACCGACTTGAGCGTAGTGTAGGCAGGCCTTCCACTCGGTGGACCGATGAACTGGTGAAGGTCGCGGGAAGGCGCTGGATGCGGGCAGCGCAGAACCCGTCGTTGTGGAGATCCTTGGGGGAGGCCTATGTCCAGCAGTGGACGTCCTTCGGCTGATATGATGATGATGAAACCGACTTTACAGGTTTTTTTTTATCTACCGTTATGTTAGTAAATTGTAACGTAGCTATTTTTATGTGACCTCTAATAAATTTCCCTAGAAAGATTGTTTACACTTAAAATACTCACTAGTTCTAACTGTTATTAGTTATCCACAACTGTATAATAGAATTCATCATCATCATATCAGCCGAAAATCGTCCACTGCTGGACAAAGATCTCCCCCAAGGATTTCCACGACGACGGAGGACCATTCATCCATCGGCTTCCCGCGGTCTTCACAGATCACCAGGTGACGGAACTGAGACATGGTCGCTTACTATGGGCCTCATAAGAAGGCTCAAGGTCACTCAAAGGGCAATGGAGCGACCTATGCTCGGAGTTTCTCTGCGTGATCGAATCAGAAACGAAGAGATAATATAATTACAGATATAGAATTAAAATTGATGAACAAAAAAGGAACATATTTATGAAAAAGTAAAAACAAAAAAAGACGATATGCAAACAGATCGAAAATACACTAAAAAGGATGACGTTGTCACACAATTCTGGGCTTTGCGGATGGGTACCACAAGCCAGGAAAAGTGATATAATAATAATTGTAGGAAAACATAGATTTAGGAAAATACATAGATATAAAAACGAAGTGAAAATCTTTTCAGAGTCACCTTGTAAACGCCGAGTATGAGCAGCAGGCACGCGACGAAGCCCAGCGTGCTGCTCGCCAATAGGGTTATGTTCAGCGACACCGTTACTGTGAACACAATAAATAGTTGCCATGTTGACCGTGCAAAATTATGTACCACATGCAGGTGTTACAAAATTGGTTTGAGAGTTGTAAATTGGCATTGTGCAGTTTTTTTTATAAGGTATGTAAATTTACAAAAACATTTGGAGAAATAAGGATTTTATGCTGTAAGAATACAATGCTGCTGTAAATGTGAATGATGGCCGAAAGCGCAGCATAGCGCCGCTCTAGGCCATCATAGTGCGGTGGTTCTATGTTGACCACTATGGCAGACCGATATGGTTTTGCACTATTTCATGTTTTTTTTACACTCAGTTTTTTTGTTGAAATAATGTAGCACATTTTATCTGCGAAATACTTTTCAGATATAAAAAAAAACTGAAAGCGGTCATCATAGGATGGCGCCCTTCTTTAGTCAACTGCTATAGTTTTTCAATAATCCTGTATGTTATTAACTAATAAATGCGTAGGATGTAAATGATAAAATAAGTTAACTATTGCTTTAATCGGGTTCCCTTCATTGTCATTTGCTTCTGAGTTAATTTAAAATAAAATGTTAAAACCTTTTAGAACATCTTTTCTTTCAGGTTAGCAATGAAAAGGGTAGATTTTAATCAATTAAGTTATCGAGTATAGATATGCATAAAAGATTTTAAAAAAAATAGCCATAACAATAGTATATTTCATTGAAACCCACTATATACTACCCAAAAAATTGGCTAAAGTGGCCAGTTTTAGCACCTACAGTATTTAATCTTCATTTTCGTTGGAGTGTGTACTCTGCGAGTAATTATTTATACTGATGTCGGCGCTAGTTAGGTAGGGGATCCCCGTAAACAGATTTTACTACAACTTTCAAATTATTAAAAACATCGTACAGTAACTATCGGTTCTCCAAATAAAAAAAGGCAGGTGATTAGGTTCGAAAACATTTAGATGATCACTCAACGGTGACAAAAATCTTATATTTAGATACGCCTCTATTTGTATTGGCAGCAAACTAAGAATAAAACCCATCGAAGTAATGACCGCATGGTCTATGATCATTGCGATGGCGTAAATCGCACTGAACTATATCGGGTGTAGAATTGTTGAGTAGTATATAGCTTCTGTTATACAGGGTTACAGGAAAAGTCGTTCTAGATCCGTTAAGGGCGTGGAGTACCCATCATTTCTGACTTATTTCACTTATTTTACTTAACCCTTTTCGAGATATTCGACTTTTAATTTTTTTAATTAAAATTGGCCTAATTTTGTGTGTCTTATTATTATTTCGATATATAAAATTTCAGCTACTCTGCTAACTTCGCACGAGGCGAAGTGGCAGGAGCACCTCCAGCGGAAGCACAGTCGGCTGGAGTTCAGTGCGACGGGGAGAGAAAGCGTCGAACTATCCGGGCGTTATCGAGGAGGACTGCTTTTTGCATTGCTGCAATTATTGGTCTGCCTCGGAGATCCAGCCGCCTTAGGTGACGTTCAAGGTCGGCTGGAATTAGCCCGTTCACGGACAGGACTATGGGGATGATTTCGGTGGATTCCACTCGCCACATATCAGTAACCTCGTGTGCCAGGTCCAGGTACTTGGTCCTTTTATCGGCATCAGCCTGCACGAGGTTTTCGTCATATGGGATAGTGACATCAACCAAAAACACTCTTGACTGCGCCCGATCCATCAACACGATATCAGGCTTATTCGAAGGAATAGTCCTGTCCGTGATGATGGGTCGGTCCCAGTAGAGCTTGGCGCGGTCGTTTTCGAGAACCGGCTCCGGCGTGTACTTGTAAAATGGCAACCGTCGAGATATGAGGCCATACTTAAGAGCGATCTCTTGGTGCAGGATCCTGGCTGCTTGGTTGTGCCTGTGCAAATACTCAGTGTTGGCAAGCATGGAACAACCGGAGGTTATATGACGCAGGGTCTCCCCTGGTTGACGGCACAACCGACAAACGTCCAAGGTGCCATCTTTAATTATGAACCTCCTATAGTTGTTCGTCTTGACCACCTGATCCTGTATAGCACAGACAAAACCCTCGGTCTCCGCAAAAAGATCTCCGAAGCGCAGCCAGTGCACGGAGGCCTTTTGATCTACGAAGGATCCACAAAGGGCCTTGAAGAACCTACCGTGCAGCTCTTTGTCTTTCCATATGGCCTCTCGATCAGTAGTGCTAAGTACAGCCGGTGCCTGCCAGTTCTCTTGGGCCATGGATAGAGGGGTTAGTCCTTTATCACACGCTATGACAACTCTATGCAAGTCACTACCGATTTTCAACAGGAAGTAACTTCGTAGGCTGCATATCTCGCGGTTATGCATTTGTTTGGCATTGAGGAGGCCACGACCGCCACTCTTCCGCGGGATATACAGCCTCATCAGTGACGACCTCGGATGATGCATCCTATGGAGTGTCATAGTAGTGCGGACTTTTCGATCCAGGGCGTCCAGTTCGGTCTGTGACCATCTGAGTATGCCGAAGGTGTACAAAAGAACAGGCATGACCCAGGCGTTGAATGCTTGTATCTTGTTAACGCCCGACAAATAGCTCTCAAGAACTTTTGTCAGCCGCTCCCAAAACACGTCACAAACCGCCTGTTTCACCCCTGCCTCGTGAACACCAATACTCTGCGACATACCCAGATACCGGTATGTATCAGTTTCAGAGAGGGTGCGGATGTTAATGGAATCGATATTGACTCCATCTGAGTGAACCACCCTACCCCTGTCCACATGAAGAATCGCGCACTTATCCACTCCTAGCTCCATGTTGATGGAACTACTGAAATCACATGTGATTTTCAGCAGTTCCTCCAACCGTGTTGCATTTGGAGCGAACAGTTTGAGATCGTCCATGTAGAAAAGGTGGGTCATGCGTGAATCACCTCTCCGAAACTGAAATCCCGTCCCTGACTTCTCGAGCAGAAAGCTGAGTGGATTCAGGGACAGGCAAAACCAAAGTGGACTCAGACAGTCGCCCTGGAATATTCCCCTCTTAATCCAAATCCGGTCCTCCGCATTCGACAACCGCTGACCATGGAGACTAAGGATCGTACTCCATTGCCCCATACACGATCCGAGGAAGTCTCGAACTGTTTCATCTATCTTGTACAGTTCGAGGACCCTCTTCAACCATGAGTGGGGGACCGAGTCGAAAGCCTTCTTATAATCAATCCAGGCAGCGGAGAAATTGCGTCGATTGCGGTTCACCAATTTACCCACGACCGCATCAATCAGGAGTAGCTCCTTCGTACCGCGACTACCGCCCCGACAGCCATTCTGAGTTACCGCCATGATATCATTCGCCTCAATAAACGCGTCAATTTTGGCCTTCAGAATGGATGTCAGTGTCTTGTAGGTGGTGGCAAGACAAGTGATAGGGCGGTATTGACTAGGGTCAGCGGTATTACTCGACTTAGGAGCTAAATGAGTGATCCCAGTAGTGAAGAAGTCCGGGACCTGACGCTGCTCGAGTGCTTGCTGGAACTGGCTAGCCAAAGTCTCGTGACTCGCATTATTATTATTATTATTGCATTTTTACATGTGTAATAAGATGCTTTAGGACGTCAATCATTAAAATCGTACATAAATCAATTGAATAGGCCGCAGTAGACAAGTAAAAGTTAAGAAATTTAAAAAAATATTACAACGTTTATTTTTCTCTAAGGGATATCTAAAAAAATATAATGGTAGTTGTTCGGCAGATGTGTTTTAAAATATCTACGTTTCATCAGCTATCTAACGAGCTGTAACAATCTAGGATTAGTATTACATTTCGTGGAAAAAAAGTAGTTGGGACGCTCCAGGTAGCAGTTCTAACCGTCCCTCGCCTATTGTCCTTCAAGTTAAGACACACCGTGCGAGCGAGACAAGTGACGATTTATGTAGGTGTGAATGAAAGAAAAAAAGTGTAGAGACCGGTTAGGGCTGGGTGGGAATACAACACGGGATATTGTTTTGGTTGTCAGTCTGCTTTTGTGCTTCGTACATAGTAGATGTGATATCGTTTTGCTCTTTTTCTCGACTTGGCTGTGATTCTGGACTATTTCTTCTGATTTGTGACTACTGTGCTTGTTAACTGGACTCCGATTTGTACTTGTGATACGGAAGTGTTGAAGATGACGTCCTTCACACCTGAGGAATATGGTGATATGCTTATTTGTTACGGATACTGCGATTGTGTGTCTGCGCAAGCTCGCAACGAGAACATAACTCGCTACCCCGGTCGTCGAGTGCCGGATGTGGACGTCTTCTTCTTCTTCTTCTTAGCGTGTCGATGGCAGACACTACACTGTAGCAGCCCAGAATTTGGCCACGTTAACAGCATTATTAGCCGCCTCATAAGGTCTTCCTGCGTGCAGATGTAGGGGCACGCAGGGCACGATGTTAAATGTGTCATCGTTTGAACTGCACCGCACAAACAGTTTAATTCACTTTTACCCAAAAATCCCCACCTGACCATGTTTTCTTTGCTCCGACCGGTCTGGGTCCGGAGTCTGTTTAAAGACTTCCAAACCGGCCATGGCATGTCATGTCCAGGGGGAAGGCTTTCTGATATCGGGACGAAGGGTGTTGGTAAGCTTACTTTGTCTTGCCAAAGGTTACACCTCGCTTTCTTGGGTTCTACTGATAAAGGATAGACACACTTTATAAAACTATTTCGGCTTTTCAGCCGTTGTTGCACTGGGTTGTGGCTATGCATAGGGTGCCGTGTGTCAGTATCCATAATGTGGCCGTTTTTGACGGAGTATATCGAAAACTTCGAGAAACTGCCCCTGATTTGAGACGACATACAGACATGGGAAGACCACGAATTGATTACGAGGAAGAACAGGACAATGAGATAGTGCAACGCTTTCGAGCGGATCCGACTACTTTCACTAATATTGTTGCCCGTGATCTGGGACTTTTGCAATGGAGAGTGTGGTTTACAGTTCATACTGCTGGCCTATACCCGTACCATTACACGCCGGTACACACTATTGAAGAAGGAGACCCCGCGAGAAGGTTGGACTTCTTTAGATTTATGCTAAATGCTGACGTAGAAGACCTGGATTTTCTAAAAAATATCTTGTGGACAGATGAATCCAAATTTGATAAAGATGGCATAAAACTATCACAACGCCCATTACTAGGCCCCAATAAGAAAAGAGTGAAGGGATCCCAACGAAGATTTAGCGTGAATGTGTGGATGGGCATTATCTCCAATCATTTGATTGGACCTTACTTCCTCCCGGACAATTTAAATGGGGAAAGCTACGAAAACTTCTTAAGAAGAGACTTGAGTGATTTGCTGGATGATCAACTTGATCAGGGACATGTGGTTCCAACAAGATGGCTGCCCTGCCCATTTCAGGAGAAGTGTCAGAGACTGGCTGGACACAAATTATCCAAACAAATGGATAGGACGAGGTGGACCGTTATCATGGCCAGCAAGAAGTCCGGACATAACCCCCATGGATTTTCATGTGTGGGGGCGCATGAAAAGTCTTATCTACAGCGAGCCAAATCCAGTTTCGTCTGTGGAAGAATTAAGAGAAAGGATTGTGGATGCAGCAAATCAAATGAGGACAACGTTGACCACGGGAGTAGTGAAGACTGGTCTCCGTAGAAGGATGCGACAATGTATTAGAAACAGAGGCGGCCCTGTTGAACATGAACTGTAGAGTAAGAAAATGTTGTGTGAAAACCTGATTTAATAAATGACATTTCATGCTTCCCTATTGTTTTATTTTACTCTTTAGGGCTAAGTATTATTTTTCTTCTCCACTGTCACCTATAAAACTAAGTTTTTTTCAGTAAATTTAAATAAACCCTAGATTGTTATACCTCGTTAGATAGCTGATGAAACGTAGATATTTTAAAACACATCTGCCAACAACTGCCATAATATTTTTTTTAGATATCCCTTAGAGAAAAATAAACTTTTTAATGTATTTTTTTTATTTCTTAACTTTGACTTGTCTACTACTATTCAATTGAGTATGTACGATTTTAATGATTGACGTCCTAAAACATCTTATTACACATGTAAAAATGCAATAATAATAATAATAGGACATACAAAATAAACAAAATTAAATTTAGTAGCCTAAAAATCGGCAATTTTAATTAAAAAAATTAAAAGTCGAATATCTCGAAAAGGGTTAAGTTTAGGGTAGGGTGTTTCATAGTGAAATAAGTCAGAAATGATGGGCACTCCACGCCCTTAACGGATCTAGAACGACTTTTCCTGTAACCCTGTATAAACTACCCGAAAAATACGGTATCTATGGAAGATACATACACCCACCTACATTTCCATGGCTTTGCTCTAGTAGAGCAAAAATAAAACTATGTTTTACTGTAAGTGGGAAATCTCGTATTTAAAACTAGCCTTTGCCCGCGGCTTTGTTCGCGTGGTATCGTATTACTAATAGTAAAAAAACATGGAAAATATGAGCAATATATTTTTCTCTATTTTAGAAACTCTGTATACCACATAACTGAGACGGTTTTCATTTGCTAATATCACAAGGATGCTTGCGAAACTGACTAAAACAGGCTAAAAATACTAAAATCATGGCCCCTACAATATTTCGATGAAGTGATGTAACTTGCAGTCAGGTGCCATGACTTAACTTTGGAGGTTTCAAGTGCACCAACCTTAAGAATAAGAACGTGAGAAGAGAGACAGCTGGATTGATGCTATTTAAAAATTTTAAGGTTCACAGCATTATCGATATTTACAGCGGAATCCACGGATTTATAATGTCTCTCTTCACCTTCAAATGATTTTGAAAAACATCGTTAATACTAGCCGCTTTATCATTATTTGGAATTGAAATAGCTCGCTTGCATAGCTGCTCTGCTCACAAACTTTTGTAGTGAGCTCTTAAAGTCATTCTACGAAAATGGCCAGGCACAATATTCTTATTATCCACTGTGGGGTATAATCCATATCCCCTATTTGAAACAAAGTATTTGCAAACAAGCCAACAATAACACACAGTACACAGTAGCTTAATAGGAGTCCACAAATATGATGATCTTAATCATGACTTCACCTCATCTGCTCAAGTTCCCCTTAACCGGTAATGTTTGTCGAAAATCACTATCGAGAACTGTAACTTTCTATTATATCTTTCAGAGCTAGTTGAGAGCCTTTATGCCTCCTTTATGGGCCAATAGAGCTTTCTCTTAAAATTTGTGCCATGTTACTTTGTTTCGAAATGTAGCATAAAGGTATCTTAAATGCATCATATTTCAGGGTAATTTAAAAGCAAAATTTCCTTTATCCTACAACGTGGCTGCGATACGAAAAGAGGCGACTGCCAATGTTATTTCACGATTTTTTCCCATGCAAGATCAATTTAGCGCAAAGTTTCACCCGTGCCTTTTCGAGCATCCAGAAAAAATATTTCACAGTCCGTCTTTTTCACAAAAACGCGCGGAGGTATCAAGTTGATTTCATCTGTCGGCGGCCGATCGTAGAATTGGGCAGATCATGAAATGCCCGGATATACCATAGAGTGGCTCCGAAAAGAAATAAGTTGGCACGAGACTGGCTTCTAACCTAACCTTCGTTGATGTTTGTAGGTTTCGTACTAAAACATATTTGGGTACGAACGAAACCTTCAGTGCGCAAGTCCGCCTAGCACTTGGCTGGTTTTTATTTCTTTGCCAGCTTCAATCATCCGACATTATACGTTAAATCTTAGATTGCAACGATATACTTACTAAACAATGTTGTATATTACATAATTTTATTGGTCGGTGATCAAAACTAAAATTCTAGTATCTAAATGGCTATTAGTCACGATTTAGGCCCAAAGCAACAAGTGTGCGGTCAACTAAAAAGTACGGGTAAGTAGTTGGTATCGATATGCAGGTTCAATATTCATTGCCAGGCCAGGGAACAGTTTCCAGGTCAGTTGTGCCCACATCCGATAGATCGGCAGCTAATAAAACGCTTCTAGGTGAGGGTCTTACTAAAATCAATATCACATTAAACAAACACTTCTTAGAGAGCTTTTATACAATTTTTTATACAGTGATTTTTCTATTATCTTTATCTTTACATAGTATAAAATTAATTTACTTCCGCTGTCTGTTCCCTTAGATCTTTTAAACTACTCAACGAATTATACTGCAGTTTGCAGCAATAGATAGAGTGATTCAAAAGGAAGGTTTATATGTATAATACATACACATTGTAGTACAGAAAAGCCGCAAAATTCAAAGATTCTATTGAGACATCTTTATCTTTCATACATATTACAAAAAATGATGTCGCCTCCGCTGTCTGTTCTCCTAGATCTTTTAAACTACTGAACTGATTTTAATGCAGTTTAAAGCAATAGATAGAGTGATTCAAGATGAAGGTTTATATGTATAATACATTCACATTATATTACAGAGAAGCCGAAAAACTAAAGATTTATAATAAGACATCCTGAAAAATTTAAAAATATGTAATATTTTTTACTTATTTTCTCTTTACATAGTATAAAATGAAGTTGTTTCCGCTGTCTGTTCGCTTAGATCTTTTAAACTACTAAACCGATTTTAATGCAGTTTTCAGCAATAGATAGAGTGATTAAAAGGGGAAGGTTTATATGAATAATACATACTTACTAGTACAGAAAAGCCGAAAAATTCAAAGATTTGTAATGTGATGTCGTGACAAACATATTTTTGTGCGCTTAAATCGCAAACGCTTGCTAAACCTTACGAGATGGATCAATTTATTGTACCATGGAATAGTATATCTTAAAAAGATCGACAAAAAAGTGCGCAATGGCATATATTTATCTAACCCACAGTAACCATTTTTATCTTTAAAATTAAAAATATGTGTTATTTACCGAGCTATTTTATACAATACAGTATTCTTAATCCAATTAAATACATTATATACGTCGTACATTTCATGTAGATCAAAATTGTCCTTAACAGCATTTCATTAAAAATTAAATGGCTAAATTATCTCAGAAGCAGAGATTTTAAAATGCGACTGGCGGGCCGTACGTTTCGTTCCGATTGGCAGCGGTCGGCGGTAACATTGTATACAAAGATATCCTGTAGTATAGACTAATCATAAAATTATTAATCACTCCACACTATCCCATATAGTATCTACATTGCATCCGTGCGAAGCCGGGGCGGGTCGCCAGTTACATATAACTGAAACATCGGTTCGTACTGGCGCTTTGTACTTTGGTAGTTTTAGATTTCTCTGTGTGAACTAGAACGAGACTTTTCTCAATATAAAAAATAAAAAATTATAGGTAAAGGTATATAGGCAAAGTATATATATATTAGTACATTACATTAATTATAGGTAAAGGTAGAAAATTAAAATAGGTGAGCTTTGTACGTTGTCTTTCGAGTTTGCCGTAGACATTACTTAAAAATCAATCCTCACTAATACTATTGCCTTCCAACAGCAACAAGAACCGACCTAGTTAGACACGACTTTCAGAAAACGATGAGTGCGACGAAGAAGAGATTACTTTACTTCCAGACGATAAGTTCTGTTACAAATGAAAATATTTTTTCACGAAGTAATGGAATCAAAACAAAACTTACACGCACACATTTATAGGAAAACTAGCTTTTAACCGCGACTGAGTTCGCTTGGAATAGTTAATATGGGCAGCGTTTTTAATTTTTAGGATACTATTTTGCAAATAATACACATGCAAACTGCTGTGGTTTACTATAAATAGCTTGTTTTAATACATTTTTATAAACAAAATTTTTGTTTTTACATCCTTTGCTGTAACAAAAAGAACAGTTTTTTTCTCTATTTAGTACACCTGCAACTTTATGCGTTTGTCCTTGAGCTTAGTTTGTTGTTATTGCAAATGCTGCTTTCAGGGGAAATTGTACTATTTTAAACCGGCTAATCGGTCGGCATTATGCAAATAGGGGGATTTAAAACACTTTCCCCTTTTGCCATTCCAGTCATGATTATAGCTCTTTTAATGTTACGTCCCAGCTAAGTAATTTGTAGCCGTGTACCATTACATAGCCTTGGTGCGTCAAGATTTCTCGTCAACAGGACAGGAATACTAACTTTCAGCCTCAAGTTATAGGAAGGCACTCCTGATAATTCTAAACAGCTGAGAAACTGTATAGGGTACGATGTCACTTGTTCAGTGTTCATAACATTGTCTACTGATAAGAACTCGACAAGGTCCTCCTCCACGTCTGACATAATTACACGGTCTACTGTCTCAATTGTCGGCGCCAAAATTGTCCTTTCACACAACTATTCTCGACTGCACATGTTTATTTGTAGATCAGGATAGACGTTATTTTTTAAATCAATTTGTAAACATAGAGATTTGTTTGAACTTCCATACTAACTTTCGTCTTCTATTTCATCCTCATTTCGGTCGAAAGTTCAAAAACGCTGGAACAAATGTTTATTTACTTTTTATCAAGTGCCTAAATACAAAGTTTCATAGTTTTATCTTCGACAATGACGAACTTCCATACAAACTTTCATTCCTTATTTCAATCTCTTCAAGCCTTTTTTTGCAATAAAAGGTAGCCTATATCCTTTCCCAAGGTCTAGTCTATCTCTGTACCAAATTTCATTAAAATCTGTTTCGTGGATTAGGCTTTAAAGCGTAACAGACAGACAGAGTTCCTTTCGCATTTTTAATATTAATATCAAGTAGATAAGATAAATATCCTTTATTGCACACTAAATATACAAAAATGAAAAACTTATTATATAGCAAAATATACAATGATATGCAAAGGTGGACTTATCGTTTTAAGTGATTTCTTTCAACCAACCTTTGGTGAATGGAAGAGATGAGAAAGTGAAACGATAGCGGGTGGGTGCATGTGCAACTAAAATAGAGATAGTTATATTTGAAATGATCACCTTTGGCTTTGATACAGATCTTTAATTCGCCTGGCCACGAATCTATCTATCTATCAAGGGCTTATCAATTGTGGATTAAAAGAAAAAAAGGAAAAAATGCACATTTCCATGTAAAAGGGGTTGGAACATTATATAGCGTGGCATAGTGACAATAATATTGAAAAAAAATTATGTACATATATTATATGTAGGTACATACATTTTTTTCAAAATCTTACGGCACACGATTAAAAATACATTCAATATTTTGACCTAAAGCGTCACTTCTGATATATTTTAAGAAATAGGGAAATTTATTGTTCTGACAACCTTAAATCCAAATATTTCAGCAACGTGACGCTTCAGGCCAATATGTCCTAGTGTATTTTCGGTTTGTATTTGCATTCTTTATCAAAAAATATAGGTTTGTCTAAGAGGTGTCTTCAGCTCTCATAAAGTCCGGAACGTTGGCCTCGATCCACGATTAAGTAGTTCATGCCTTGTGTTAAGCGGTTTCACAACGATCCAAGCCGGTCTTTTGTGGCTGAAGTTTTCAGTCATTTGCCACAAAAATGAAGTTATGTGGCCCTTTATAAGACACGCCCCAATAAACCATAACTGACGCAGAATCTTCTTCTGTTGACTAAAATTTTAGGAAAATTAACCTCTGGTAAACCTAATTTATAATTGTACGAGTACTCAGATCAAAAAATATTTAGATAAAACCTTACATAAATTCAATGTGAAGCCAATCAAAAACACTCCAAACCTGTACATACAGTATACACGCACATATAGTCATCAAAACCACTTTAAAATACTCGATAGTGGGTATGTGATAAGTTAAGACGTCGTCAAAAAGTGGTTTTAACTTGATAGTTCGTAGCATTCTATGAGATTTTTTTTATCAGAGTACGAGTATCATATATGTTCCTAAACTGCAGTAAAAGATGAATTATGATCCATGTTTTGCCATACATTTAGTAGGATCACTCCCTGCCACTCTTTAGATTCTGACCTCACCTTCTCCTTCATCCAGATGGATACAGATTGGTTCTAGTTTGGTTCTCGAATGTACAGGATTTCGCCGTGATTTCGTTTATTCCGTCATTTGTTTTTAGAAATGTCATTTCTCGACCGTTGTATAAAGTATCCAGGGTGTGTAAGAGAGCGGCTTCGCTTGCGCCACTGTGGCGGCCAGTTAGGCCGAGAGAGTAACGTTAGTCCTGGGTAGCCATGCATTTTTTGAACAGTGTCTGAGCAGTATCTTTGGCACTTTTTAACCGGCTATTAGATATAGATGATATGGGCTACAAATGGTGCCTAACATACTGTATTAACTTTATCAATTTGAACCAACCTGGTCCGCACCAATCAAATAAACTATATAGCCACGCTGTGCATATTTTCTTGCGTAATTTTCAATATCTGGTATGGTTGGGTGTCAACTCAAATCAACAATATACATTTCCACTTCCTTAGCATTAGACAGAATAAAGGTACCTCTAAATATAAGACTTCATGAAAATTTACAAATAATCTGAGCTTGTATGGGATCAATTTTACATTTATGCTCTTCATATTTTTTTTTGTGTTAAATTCCATATATTTCTTAATTAGTTTTAATGCTATAGAACACAAAAATCATTCCTGTATTTCAATTAGTTTTTATGCTTTCTTTTTGTTTAATTGTGTCATTCAAAATAAAATTTATTTAATCATATAAATTACAGTTGTCAAATATACAAATTATAAAATATATACATATATCTTACTTTTATATTCATGAAACTGGTACTGTCTTTGTTACCATTTTCTTATGAAGTGTAGTAAACCGGTCATCATCATCATCTTCATATCTGCTCATATACGTTCCCTCCAAGAGGTTCGAGCCTATCCTAAATTAGGGCGATGGGGGGCCTTAATCGACCACGTTTTTGTTAGTCCCTGTGAATGGTATTACCTATCCGCCATGACACTGTATTGCCACAGTACAATAAAGAGGTATTGCGCTGCTGTAGCGATATGACGTGGGTCGTTAGGCTGGTCACTGTGTGTTAGAATAACGTTGTAATATATAGTTAATATAAAAGAAATCAGTACAGACAGAAGTACACATGTTTATTGATATAAATCTGTATCGTCACAGCCACCATTACTATTTTATTCACTCTACATATTAAATGAAGCTAAAGCTCGGAAACTAATGCTCGTAGGACAATCAACTGGGTTTTATTTTTAGATTGATAAGGTTTGATGTGTTCGTTTGCTGTCTCATTATAGCTTCCGTGGTTTACGTATAAATTTAAGGAAAAGGGAAAAATGTTTTTATAAGTGTATTGTTTGAAGTTTCACGTAATGTCGATAGCTCTGTTGCAGAATCCATTCATCCATTCTATCGTTTTCATATGAATTTTATGTTGTCTGTAAAATTTAAAAAACTACGACGTGGGTAGGGACGGTAGGGGGTACTACTTTGACAACACATATTTAATTGAAGATGTGAGTATGTACAATATAACATTCGTGCAAAACGGCTCAGCGGAAACATCAAGTGCAAAGTGGTGTCGTATTTTCCGGCTCAACGTCATCATCATCATGTCGGCTCATATAATAAATCGCCACCGAGGGGTTCAAGCCTACCCTGAATAAGGACAATCAGGCCTTAGTCGACCATTCGGACTCGGTACCGGTTGGTTGACTTCATACACAATCCTCGAGTTTCTTCGCAGGCTTGTGCAGGTTTTCTCACGACGTGTTATTTTTAGATAGATTTATATCCGGCCTATTATTAGAGAACGACAAGAGACTGTTAAGTAATTTCTATTATTGTCGGGTTATAAATTGCTGGCGTGTTATTTCTCTTCGTACCGTGAAGACCAGATTGACTCTCTGTCCAGAAATTTTGCTGGCATGTTACGCTGAAAAAAGCCCATTGACGTATCGATTTTTTCTGACTGTTCTCAGACGAATTCATTCTTTTTTTGTTTATTTTCAATGTGTTTTGTTTTATTTTGTTTTTAATTTGTTTTTGCTACGTTAACAAATTTTGACTCTTGGTTCTGTCTTCAAATTTTTAACCAAGTACATCATATCCTAAAAAAACAGTATTGTTGATAAAAGTTTACTTTTTTTCACCATTTTGTTAATGTAAACCCTGAACTTTCCTCTCCCCCAAATCTTCTAAAATATTTAAGTTTTTGCAGTTGGTGCCGCGTAGAGACCGCAGTTCTAGATGCCGAATCAGGGCGATTAGGCGATTACTCACTGTATATGAATTCGTAAAAAAAATAACTTACAATGCAGCGGGTAAATCCACGACAATTACTCCTAATCAATACTTTGTTTTTTATGGAAAGTTGTTCAGTTTCATATGTAGTGTTAATGGTCATTACGACGGCAAAAGAAAAACCACTATTGCAGGACTCGTGTCCCAATTGAAGACGTGATAGAAATACTTTGATGGTGCCAAAAAACATTACACTTACTGGGTGAGATTTTGTCTGGTTCCAGGAAGCTTTCTGACTCGGGTTCCTCCATGTCGCCGCTGAGGTAGCGCTGTTCCACCTCTATGAAGCGAATCATAGTCGCGATCGTTACGGCGAAGTACACCTGCCACAAAAGAAAATTTAAGTGACAGTGTTATCTTCATTTATATTTATTTATCACCCACGGTCACTTGGCTCAAAACTAGGATTCTCTTTACTATGCGAACCAGAGACTGAGATACGGACTCTAAAAAATATTCTCCCGCCGAAACATGTAGTGGTTTTTACTCATGAAACTAAAAAACTTTCCCCTAATATCCTGAGAAGCCACTAAAAACAATGGACCCTGTCAGTCAGGTCTTTAAACAGCACGTATACCTGTAAGAATTAACTCCTCTGTACAAGTGATCTGCAGGATAATCTACACATAATGTCATGCAAAGTCATGGCTCAAATTGTTTATCCTATTAGCCACATAGACCCTGAGCTTATAGTTTTACTTTTTAGCCACAGTAATACTATTTGCGAGTCCTAATACAGTAAGACCTTTACATCAAATAACAAAAATTCTCTCGGCTAAAATAGTCGCAGCAAGGCACTGTTAAGCTCAAGCCTGGGAGTTGTTAACTCTCGATTAACAGGATTGATGTGGGATTTTGGGCGCAGTAACCTCATATTTACGTTGCCGTCATTTGCTTTTACTCTTAGGCATCAATCAATAAATCAATCAGCCGAAAGACATCCACTGCTGGACAAAGGCCTCCCCCCAATGATTTCTATGACTCTCAGGTATAAACAACACAAATTAAAGATAAAGTGATCCGGTACAGTGTTTGTTATAACACTATAAGATCAAAATTAATCCGAAAGTCAGGGCTCCCGAAAATTTATGAAAAATAACTAGCATGTTCTTGAGCACCACCTATTCCAAAAGACACGTATACTTTGCAATATTTGTTATGGCAGTTATCGAAGCTAGCTCATAGGCAGGAAAAACATCGAATGCGGGAAGGTAAAGTCTAATGATCTAAAGTGGTCATCCTAGACACGATGTTATGATTTGGTCGAAAGATACGGTTGTCTGCGCTTAAAGGTTTTCTCCTAATATTAGCAGTTGCATTGATATTAGTTTTACATAGTATAAATATTCACAGAGAGAGTACACCATAATATTGGTATAGATTTTTGAACCAGACTTAGGGCAAAATAAATCTCCTTATTAGGCCGTGGTGCGGCCCTAGAATAGTACCCCCCTACTCTTCTCGAGGGCAGAGGCGAGTAAGGAATCAAAAACAGGAGGATGGGCGACAGCATCCTTTTCACGTACTTTGCCACCACCGCTCACTGCGTTTGCTAACCCACCTGCCAAGCGTGGTAATTATGGTATGGTTATACAAATCTGAGACCTCCTTTAGTTAAAGAATAAATAATAATAATGACAAGTCTTTATTTCGAACAATAGTTCATATCACACAGTACACAAATTATATATACAATATAAGATTTACAAAAATACAATAAAACGGACACAAATATAATACTTATGCTATTTCCAACCATTGTCTTTTAGTTTTGGTTTTACGTAATCTGCAAGCAAGCTCTTTAATTATAGCGTTACTATATTTTTCCTGCGTCTACGCCAGCGTGGTTATCGCTTTTTTATCTGTGAAGTTGGTGTCATTGTTGGTGGATTTCTAGATATGATCACCTATGGGATGGATCAGCCCGCTATCAGCTGGATACCTTGAAAGCTATCGACCGACGTGCCCGGAGACTCATTGGCGACGATGAGTTTGTCAAAAACAAGCTTAAAAGCCTTGAGCATCGCCGCAAAGTTGCCTGTCTTTCGGTTTTCTATCGAATTCATTTCGGAGAGTGTGCTCAAAAACTTCAAGACCTTATTCCCCCAGCTCCATTCCACTTTAGGTCAACGAGACGCAGGGGGAGGTTCCACCACTTTGTTGTTGATATTCAGCCTATACGCAGGAAGCGTTACGCTTCTTCATTTATTATGCGGACAGCGATGGAGTGGAACTCCTTGCCTGCATCTGTGTTTCACGACTCCTACAATTTGGGGATCTTCAAGGCCAGAGTGAAAAGGCATCATTCGAGTTTGCGTGTACCATACTCGACTACATCGTCACTTACCATCAGTTGAGATATAGTCAAACGCACTAAATTTTTTAATAAAAAAAATGAATTATTGTAACATTTGTAACAATATAGAGCTTAGTTTATGGCTTTTTCCCGCCACTACGTGTGCTATTTGATAGATATAAATTAATTTTCAATTGTTAATTGTAAGGCTAAACACAACATTTAAAGATCCTAACTTCAAAACTGACAGACTCATACAAATTTTCATTCCCTATTTTACTCCCTTAAAGGTGAAATTAACAAAAATCATTACTTAGTGGATGCCCACACCGTATGAGATACTCGTATCTATGTGCAAAACTTCAAGTCTCTAGGTCCAGCGGTTTGGATTGTGCGTAGATATACAAAATTTGATCCCCCTTTTCACCCCCTTAAAGGTCGTTGAGTTGCGTTAAAACGTTACAAAAATTCGCCAAGTAATCTTCTTTAAGGGCGGTAAGCATCCCAAGGAGTACGAAAGGTAAGCCGTGATCCATGCATCTGCGTGTCTTTGTTGCCGGGTTGCCTTTAGTTGGCGTGGCGATATATCCTTTCAAACATACCATTAGTATTGGGGTGGTAACTGGGCGGTTTTTGAGCGTTTCGTACCGCAGTAGTATACATAATACGACAGAATAAGTCTGCCTCAAAATGTCGCCTTCTGTCAGTAGTGCAAACCACCCGATCACAAAAGTAAAACCCACCTCCTCCACAGCAATAGTTACAGCTAATCTGCCAAACCTCGAGCCAACAAGTAAATTTGTCTACAGCCGTTAGACAGTATTTATAATCGTTGTAAGAGAGCTGATAATTTCCAGATGGACATGGCGAAATCTGGCAGAGGAACGGGAAAATTGACCGATGGGTGCCGTCACGTGTCTAGTAACTTTGGCCAGCTGGCAAGAAACGCAAGAACATACCCAAGTACTGCACCCTTTTTAACTGAGAGCCATACATAGCGTTCGGCAACTAAAAGTGCAGTTGCACGCGTGCACGGATGTCTCAGGTTATGCAAACTCTCGAAGATGTTTAGGCGGAAACGTAGGGTTGCCTACTTATGGGCGCGGTCTGCTAGTGGAGCTCCGACTTCATTGAAGTTCTTTCGAGCAATTCATGCAACTCGGTGTAATTTTCCTGAGACTGTGCTAGAGCAGCGTAGTCATCCTGCATGGAGATCATTTTAACTCGCGCCATCGCATCGGCGACGTCATTGTCAACGCCGCTGACATATTGAATGTCGGTAGTGTAATGTGAGATGATTGAGAGTTGGTTAAGCTGAACTTTGACCGACTGTGGCATTATGGTTAAGCCCAGTAGCTTCACATAAGGAGATCGCGGGTTCGATTCCCGGCGAAGTAAAACTCGGTTTGGTTGGTGGAAGGGCATTTCTCACGCCCGTATACCACCATCTTATCCTAGTTTTGTCGCCAAAAATCAATGTAAGCAGCCTTGACGTTTTCTGTTCTGAAAATAAGATAGTGACGAATGATGCCTAGGGCTTACCAATAGTGAATTGAAATAAAAAGCTGAGCAGGCGGGAGCTTTTCGTGACTTGCGAGCAGGCCGTATATAATAGGGGTTTATGATAAGTGAAGATAATCGCATGTTGCGCTTTCAGAATATGGCGAAAATGCTGTACAATTTTGCATACCGCCAGTAGCTCACGATAACATGCTGGCCATTTTGCCTGTTTAGCTGATAGTTTCTTAAATAATGGAGAGTCTGGTGTTAAGCCTGAAGGTCTGCCTCGTGATTTCGGGGAATTCCGCGAGGATGTCATTATTCAATTCAATTCAATTAGTTTATTTTCTCACCACAAACTTGTCTCTAATTTATACATTTATCGTTCATAATATTATAACGTAGTTTGTGGGAGACTGGAGCCTAAACTAGGAAAATAAAATTTCCTGTATTTTAGGTCTCCAGGCCCCCTCATCGACTTATAGGTAATACATTAGTGATTCAAAGTAGATATATATATTTGAAACCTCAATAGGCAATTTTAATGTGTGCGTCGTACTTTTTGATTATGATACTGCTTGTAATAGCTTGTAGTAGTTTTGGTTTGTTCATAGTCACGAGTCATTAACCATTCAAAGACAGTTTTTTTTACATTAAGATGTGCTTAATGATCGTAGGTTAATATCCCTTGACACTCCATTGTAGATGAAATTTCCCAGGAAATGATCAAATTTTTGTGCAAAGGTAGTTCTAACCAAAGTCCTTGGAAAAATTATATCACACCGTCTTTTATTTATATTTGTATCATGAGCTTTGACTTTATGTTTGTTAGTTATTATTTGAAGAAGGTATAACTGCCTAACTGAAAGAACATCAGATTCTTTGTATAAAACTGTAGTAGTGAAATCTCGTTTTTTAAAAGATGAAATTTTAAGAATACCTCTGTGAGCTCAACATGTATACAACATGTATATTCGATTTGTAGATCCCACCCCAAGTATCAATACAATAGTTTATAACTGATCGACATAAAGCGAAGTAAAGAGTTTCCATTAAATTAGAGTCAGCGACATATCTCATATATCTAAAAATTGCCATTAGTTTTCTTATTCTTTGGCATAACAGATTGGTATGAAGTTTAAAATTAAGTAAGTTATCCAGAACGATTCCTAAATATTTTACATCAGATACTCTCTCTAGGCAGCAACAACTACATTCTTGATTAATACCGAGACAGATTGATAGATTATTGTTTGTTATTACGCACACGCTAAGCTGGTCTACAGTGGCTACAGCTACCATTTTGCTATCAAGCAAACGCTGCAGCAAGTGGCAATTTGCTGAACAATCAGATCCTATAATTACTGTGCTGACATCAGCAATTATGAAATTTCATCAGAAATCTCGTCTGAGGCCGAAATTCATGTTAAAAAAGGGAATTTAACAAATAAGAGAGAGTTAACAGCTGTAAAAAGTAGCAATATATATGTGTATGTTAATCCAGATCCTAATCTGTCTACCTACCACATTTCATCCAGATCCTTTCAGCGGTTCTGGCGTGATTGAATAATAAACATCCATCCCTCGAAACTTTCACATTTACAATATAAGTGTGATGAGACTACCGTTAGCAGCCGTTTACCAATGAAATTGCCGATTGGGTGAAAACGTTAAAAGAAGAAAAATAATATTACAAAAATAGTTACTAAAAAAGGTTATTCTCAAAACTGAATAGATTAAATGGTGGTAAATATATTTCTATTGAGAGCGGGTGCTATATCAAGACGGATATTTTCCCATAGGAATAAAGATTAAAGATAGAAAGATAAAAGATATCTTCATAAAGACGGATTTTTTCACTACAATAAATCACCATTTTTTACACATTTTTAATTTTACAGCTGAATTCTTGCAAATTTTTTTTGTTTGGGAATACCCCGATTACATACATTTCAAGAAAAAATAATTATTCAAAAATTTTCTTATCTGAACACTAAGAAAACGCCTTTGTTCGATTCAAAGTTACGTAGCACCGGGGATTCAAACATGAAAGATTCGTGTTCTAATTTAATCCCTGGAACATGAATTTTTCATGCTCCAATCCCCTTTATGACTGGTCACTAATATAATACCATAAGTGTAGTAGTTTCGTCATTATATATTTAAATAATTGAAAACTGGAACATTTTTTAATTTAATTTTCCTTAAAATTGGCATTGAACTTTAAAACCTCAATAGACAATTTTAAAGCTAAAGACCTACTAGCTGAAACTTTCCGGTTAACCAGCTTGTCATCACAAGAGAGATCAGACCCCGTGTCAACGAGAAAATGCCGGTTAGATGATCGCTCAGTGATAAACAAGCGGCAACTCTCTTGAGGGCCAGTCAAGTATCGCCGTTAACGACTGCCACTGGAATTTTGCGGACCGCTCCAGGTACACGGCTTCTTGCATTTTTTGCGTTTACTTCAAATTTTTCAAGAAACCAGCACAATTTGGTTGGAGTAGTTATTATTGGACTTGGACCTGTTCCTCCTGGAATGCATGGCTTCTGCATCAGTCTATTTCGAGGGCTATTATTTACCTCGACAGTTATCAATGCTAGACGAGCTAGCAGCAAAAACGCTGATATCGGCGCTAGGCGAGCTGATAGCAAAAACGCTAGACGTCGTAGGTTGTGGAACCTCGAGAATGCCGTCCGCATTTTGGGCCCAATTTGTTCATGCCTAGCTCCTCATGTGCCTTAAGGATAGCCTGAATAGAGTTGGGAAGGTATCGCATCCCTAACTTTTTGATTATCCTTATCTTTGAGTTCCGCTCCAGCTAGTTAACGGAGGGGTCGAAGAAATTGGAAAGGTTTCCTTTCATTAAGTACTGCATCAGCTGGTCCGGCAGCTAGTCAGTGACGGTCACCTGATCAGTTTAAATTTCAGTTTTCGATACATTACTGTGGCTGGGGAGTTGCTAATAATATCCTCAATTTCTCTTATAAGTCAAGCATCTAGTTGAAATATTGAATTGTGCCTCTACCCTTGTAAACCAGTGCCTTTCTCACTCGGTCTAGAAAGCAGGCAGCTTAGATGAGACCGCGGAGACTTCTCCAACATCAGCAGCTTTAGTATTATTTTGGATTTGGTTCGGAGATTCAGCAACTTTACTGTCACTCCGGTCGTTAAGTTAAGCTTGCAGTGCAGCGTATAATGCTGCCGGGGTTTTGCTATTGCGAGAAGGACTTTGACCTGGCTATTTAATAAGACATTTTACTCCTGCATTGCTTGACATTTACCTTGGCATCTAATTCTTTTAACGCTTCCATAGTGGAACTGTATTGTAAGCCTTAATAAACAAAAAAATACGGAAAATAATTACCCAAAGTAGCTACCTTACTTAAAATATACGATATTACCTTAGTTGAAAGTTCACTCGAAGAAATTTTAAGTTAAATAATATGAAATACAGAAAACAATCCCTTTGTCCAATATTTACTATGATAAATGCATTGAGACCAATATAAACTGACACCAAAATATGCTGTAACCGGTAGTTACTATTTGTAAGTCATAAGTGTAATTTTGAAAATGCAAGGAAAGTTTTATCATAATCACAAACTGGTAGGTACAACGGGAACAGTTCTCTTGACTGCAAACACGGGGAGTAGGTTGTTAGCTCGAAATTTTCACTTAACGGGCCGGTTTTCTTCACTAGTTCAGTGACCACACAAGAAACAGTTCTCTCGACAGCAGACACGGGGAACAGGTTGTTAGCTTGAAACTTTCACTTAACGGGCCGGTTTTCTTCACTAATTCAGTGACCACACAAGGAACAGTTCTCTCGACAGCAGACACGGGGAACAGGTTGTTAGCTTGAAACTTTCACTTAACGGGCCGGTTTTCTTCACTAATTCAGTGACCACACAAGAAACAGTTCTCTCGACAGCAGACACGGGGAACAGGTTGTTAGCTTGAAACTTTCACTTAACGGGCCGGTTTTCTTCACTAATTCAGTGACCACACAAGAAACAGTTCTCTCGACAGCAGACACGGGGAACAGGTTGTTAGCTTGAAACTTTCACTTAACGGGCCGGTTTTCTTCACTAATTCAGTGACCACATAAGAAACAGTTCTCTCGACAGCAGACACGGGGAACAGGTTGTTAGCTTGAAACTTTCACTTAACGGGCCGGTTTTCTCCACTAATTCAGTGACCACACAAGGAACAGTTCTCTCGACAGCAGACACGGGGAACAGGTTGTTAGCTTGAAATTTTCACTCAGTGGGCTAGTCTTTCTTCATATTTTATTTAGCGACCGTGGCTGTTAGGTTGGTAGCCTACTGGAGGCCGATGTGTTCTCAATCAGCAAACAGCGAGCGATCAGTGATATTCTGGCGCTTGGCTCGTATTCACGTTCTCCGAAGATATTTGAAGTGCGCGTCCGAAGTCGGCGGTCACCACTAATGGGAGCACGTCAACTTAATATACGAGTAAGTTCTTAGTTACTTCACAAAATTGTATATTAAAGAGAAAATAATAATCATCAATCGAGGTTGACAAACCGAACGCGGTGTCACTCTCTATATCAATGTCACAGAACCGAAGCGCCTTTTCACTCTCTGTATTAATATCATAGAACCGAAGCGCGATGTCACTCTCTATATCAATATCATAGAACCGAAGTGCGATGTCATGCTCTATATCAATATCATAGAACTGAAGCGCGGTGTCACTCTCTGTATTAATATCATAGAACCGAAGCGCGGTGTCACTCTCTATATCAATATCATAGAACCGAAGCGCGGTGTCACTCTTTATCATTATCTAGTAACGTTTTTAACATTTTACCAAAGCTATGCTCCGAAATACGAATGTTCCGTTCACACGTCACAGAGTACCTTCTTACCATAGTATACAGCGCTGACGCATAACAGCCCCTGCGCAAGCTGCGCCAACAACAGCATGACTGGATGATCGGCATTGCTCACTGTGGACAATCATTCACTGTTATATACTGTTTTTATTCTAATTTAAAAAATGTTTTCTCTTAAGTAGTAGCCCTATGGCTCCCGGCTAAGAATAGGAACATCCCATCTCTTCCAATGGGGGTCGTAAGAGTCGACTAAGGGACTTAAAACCGGAGTATGGGCAGTAGCGTCCATTCCGTGCATTGCAACACACCTGAAACCATACTGCGATCGCCAACCCGCCTGCCAAGCGTCGCCACAACCCCTCTATGAATAACAAACCCAGAAAACGACCCCTAGTCTCCGGCGGCCCTGCTACTCCTGGCTCCGGTAGCAGTCATGGTAACAGCGGGACGGGGGGTGCGAAGAATGCGGGCAGCGCAGGACTGGTCGTCGTGGAAATCCTTGGGGGAGGCCTTTGTCGGCTAATATGATGATGATGACCTTGCAAACAATGATGATTTCAAAAATGTATGTACAAAATTGATGTAGCCTATTTGAGACTGAATAAGGTTAAACAGTAATTTTTAAGACAGTGTACATAATTCCAGAAAATGTAACTAGGGTAATTGTACGTAATTACGGAGTATGAAGCCATTTTTCACCTAGTGCCGCTAGCTTACCTCCTGTCCGTGAGGTCGTGGTTCGAATCCACTCAATCGAATCGAACTTATGTGTTTTCGAATTTCGATTTCATATGTACGTTTATCCGACGCTCTTATGGTAAAGGAAAACATCGTAAGGAAACCTACGAAACTTAAAGGCTGTGTGTGAAGTCGACCAACCCGTGCTGGGCCCATGTGGTCGACTAAGACCAGATCGCCCTAATTCAGGGTAGGCTCGAGCCCCTCGTTGTGGACGTATATGAGCTGATATGATGAAGCTATTTCCAGTTAAACTAAAAATCTCAGCTAATAGAAATCAGTTTACTAAAGAGTGTAGAATAATATTTAACAATCTACCTATTAAAGTAATTGATAAAAACTAACGCGAGTCCGTCCGGTCGTTCTATCTAACCGATGCACAGATTTGTCATCAAGAATTGGAAATCACCTAACTTTCGCTCTTCTCAACATTCTAAACAAAATTTTTAAATGAAAGGTATTTGCGCATAGATTTGTCATCAAGCATTTACAATCACCTAACTTTCGTCTTTCGAAGTAAATAAAAAGAAATGTAATCTTTTTCGAGTCCAGTTCTATCAAACTGATTTACCTTTTTTTTTAAATGAAAGGTATTACATTTTGTGAGTACTTGTTGTGATTTCATTTATGGGTGTTGGAGAGAAAACGAAAAGTGCTCGAAGGATGTATGAAAGCTAGGTGTGAACATTCAACGCGCACATTCTTACACACCGCGCAACATCGATGGCTAGCCGCGTGCACTCCATAGATGTACATAATAATAATGAACGCGCAGGGGCAGCTTGTGGCGAGCTGCAGTTGAGTGGCTACACCTCGCACCCCGACTCCAGAGGGCCGGTGTTCATTTGGCCCTCGCCTCTTGTGCTTGGCTTAATTGGAAGTGTAAAATGTCATAACGCCGGGCGGGGGCCTGCTGACCATACAGGTATCTAGTACAACCTTAGAGGCTATTGCAACCCTGCAGCTATTTGGTAGCATTTATAGGGGGCCCATTTAGTAAGCGGCAAGTCACCGCCTGCTATGATTTCAAGATAGTTTCATCAATATCACAGCAACCAGTCCAGCAATTACCCACCCATAACCTGGCATAGTTCCCATCGAGTGCTGTCTTTGGGTTAATCTCTATGGTACAGGCAGAGACGGCACCCGCTAGGTGTACACATCACAACACATTAAACTATCTCAAAGGGGCCACTGCGTTTTGGATCTGTATCCCCATGTACGCCTTCCAAAGGACCGACCTTTTAAAAATCCGAGTTTAAAAAAGCTGAGATAAACATAATAATAATGCTGTTGAGCATCACGCGTCCTCCTCGTTATGTATTAAATTGCTTATGATATGATAAATCTTTATTTTTGTGGACCTCTTAAATGTCCGTTATTGCGGTATAAAATTTGGCTCTGTTGGTAATCCCGTTATAGTGCGGCCGTCGAGAGAATGCTGATTTGACATATGCTAGTTTAACGTAACTAGTGATGTGCCCGTAGACAGCCATAGTAAATACTATGTACCTATCATGTAGATGTAACATATAACGAAATAAAATAGCTATTACAGTTCAATTATGCAGGTTTCATCCTATTTTTTGGTGTATGTACCTAACACATTTTCTTCAGTGCCGGATGATTAGAATTTTTCTTTAATAATTTTGTAAATAGTTTTTTTACTAATTCCAAGCGCCTGAGAAACACGCTCTTGTACTTGGCTGACAGGCACCAGAGGTAATTCTGGACTTTGGTAACTAGATCGCGGTAATGGCTTTTTAAAGTTTATCCACGTTTCGGTATTATTATAAACTGTAGCAAAACCCTTTGCTACAGAAACCTTGCATTAGATCTCCTTGCGTTTGAGTTTCACTTTTCGAACCTGTGTAGTTGATTTTTGTGACAGGACTAAAAATTTGTTATCGCCTCAATTTTCATGCTGATCTAAATTATATTTCTTTTCCTTACCGAATAGCTTTTTTGGTGTTCAAATTTCTTTTTTTTCCTTTCTTTTGCCGGATATGTAAAGGTTTGTTGTTTTTGGTATTTATCGGTTTTTCTGCATAGTGGTGTAAATTTTAGTTTTGTATACCTTATTCCACCTTCCCGCTGCGTATTTGTATACTACTTCTCAGCGTTTAAAGACCTGCGTGGCATGGCCTGTGTGTCCTAGGAGGCTACCATGTACATCCGTGCCTGACGTCTGAGAAGTTTGCTGCTATACCACCAGGCGGAGCTACCCTGAACATCCTATAAGGGAAGTGTTCCTTTTTTATTTCCTTTCCCAGTGGCATGCCCGCATTCTTCTTTTGGACCTAATGAACTTTTTTTTATGAGATGTGAAATTAGTGTTAATCTGTAATGTTTAAGTTGTAAACCTAGAATACAACCCATACGTACAGATTGCTACCAAATTAATTCCCTTTTAGCGTACATTTTTAAATGTATTTAAGGTGTTATTACACGTTTGCCGTAACGTTTACGTTAGGTTAATTTTGGGCATAGTTCTAATTGTTTCATAATTCCCTTTGTTCTCTCTGTCTTTTCAATTAATTATTTATTATGAGCGATAATAAATGTCCTTTATAGCTTGCCCTATTAAATTAAATCTATAATTATATACTTTGTTACGTAAGTTCCTTTTTTATTTTTAAAAGAACCTTTGAGGCCATCATACCAAATAATAAGAATAATGTATCAGATCTTTTCCACATGGTGCTTTCATATTGAAATAATATTTTGCTACAACACTAAAACTAACAAATCTAATATAAAAAGCAGAATCAGAATCCAATTTAGCGCCAAGATCAGCGTAATGAGCGGGAACATTAACAAACAAAGGATAGCCGGAACTAGAGAACAACCGATTAGAACGATGTGAGCAAGAAAACTGACAATCGACGACTGCTATCCGACTTTCATGGCGGCAATATTGCCAAACCAGAGGCTAAAGTCACTTTGTGGACCGTTGATTTTAGGGGTGGTAATGGGTAAAGAGGATGGAGGGTGACAAGTGAACCCCTCTGTGAAGAAGGAGGTACGGAGCCACCGCCCCCTTTCAAGAAATAAAAAAGAAGTAATATGGGACCAAATATGAACTATTATTAACCATCTACGGCAAAGGAATGTTAGGTACTAGCAAAAAATAAACTCTCCAAGGAAGCGAAACGGCCCACTGTGGAACTTCTCTGTACATTAGGTCGGACGCGCGACAGTGCGTTAATCTTTTGGCTATATTTTTTTAATCATACATAGGATGTGCATAAAAATTCATACACGTATACTTTAAAGCCAGTGCTTTGTGAATATTAAATAAGATATAAAGTCAGTCAAATTAATTTATTTAAAAGAGGTATGCATTTGGTTTTTTAATATAAAACAAAAATATTATCCTTAACTCATCTAGGTTTCACTGCTTTCTAAATTGTCATGTGATTCAGGTAATTCGTCAAAAAAAAATTCAAATTTTAGACATGTTTGTTATCAAGAAGGCTTTCATCATCTTTTAGAAATATTTCATCCTTTTTTATAAATTTAGCTCGACTTGTCAGCAGTGGATCTGTAGGTAATATCAATGCATTCTTTAAATCTTTATTCACCAGTGATCTTGACATTTTTCTTGTATTGTGAAGCCTGTAATATCTGAACATTTTATGGTTGGCCTCCTGTGCATCCTCAGATAATAAAACAATAAGAACCATAGCTGTCTGATTATTTCGCTTTCGTGTATTAGGATTTTGTGGATGGTCACTGACATATAATACCATCAATACAGGTTAATGAATACTCGTAAATCTGGGCAGTTTCTCTGGCATCAAGTTCGAAGTGGTAATTTTTTTTTGAATTTTGAAAAAAGTAAAGAAGTCGGGTTTTTTCGGGGGTGTTTGTTTACTAAATTGTAAATATTTCAGAAAAAGCCGACTTAAGCAAAAATGAAAAAAAAAAAGGTCTTTGAGTATTAGCTTAGCTACTACATATTGGCTAAAAATATTTAAAATCGGGAATAAATTGTGTACTCCCTTTAGATTTGGTATTGTAGAAAATAATAATTTCACCAGAGCAGAGGAGCCTCAAGAGTAGGGAACCCTTTACCATCTCAAATTGTGGGCCGTTGGTTCTATATTGCGTCAACCACTTACACCTATTTGGATCTAAAGCCTTTGTTCTGAAGAAAGGTCCAAAAGGTCACAAATTTGCGTCGAAAGCAAAACCTGGTTTGTTTGTCGGTTACTCAGAAATAAGCAAAGCATATAAGATCTATATTCCATCTGAAAGCAAGACAGTCGTTTCTAAAGATGTCAAAATACTGAATACAAACTCTTACAAAAATTCAACATGAGTAACTGCAAGTCTGCACCGAAACCCATTGTCAAAGAAAACATGGGAGGAGGAGATGAACAAGAAACACAAGCGGAACCAAGTTTTTCCTTACAGACAGGCTGTAGGTGCACTGACATTTTTAGTAGTGGCCACAAGGCCTGACATATCTTACGCTGTCGGAATGGCATCAAGACATCTTGAAGCGCCAACCACTAAGGATGTTGCGCTCGTTAAACGAATTCTGCGCTATCTCAAAGGAACATCTGACGTCAGTCTGACGTACACAAAGGACTCGCTAGATAATATACTTTGTTATAGTGACTCCGATTTTGCTGGAGATCAATCTACTGGCAGGTCTACATCTGGAATGGTGTGCTTACTCGCCGGAACTGCTATTAGCTGGAGATCCCAACGCCAAAGTGTTGTATCCATTTCCTCGACGGAAGCTGAAATAATCGCAGCCAGTGAGGCTTCACAATAACTTATATGACTGAACAGCCTCCTTAAGGACTTGATGAAACTGAATAAACCTACGCTTTATCTAGATAATGAGTCAGCAATCAAGCTATCACAGAACCCTAAGTATGAGTACCACAAGCGTACTAAACACATCAAGCTGAAGCATTTCTTTATCAGAGAATGTGTGGCCAATGGAGAACTTGAAGTTAAGCAAGTGTCTTCAGAGTTACAGCTAGCTGACATGCTGACCAAACCTCTCTATGGACCCAGACTGCAAGATTTGAGCAAGAGAGTCGGTCTCAACAGAATCTCTTGATTCTGAAAAAGTTGGGAGGGTGTGAAGACTGTATGTCTCTATGACAAACTCTTTGGGCATATGATTGCGCATTGACAAGTTCAATATAAAAACTAAATGTTGTTTCCTAGCAACGTGTCGTTGTTATACTACCGACACTATGATTTCACTTGTAAAATATTTTCTCATTTATTGTTTCTATATTTACTAGCTACAAAATATAATAGAGCAGTTCAGTTTACTAATGTTTATTCTTGTATTACTTCTACTTTCCACTGCGAACATTAAAATCTAAAACGAGTTCAAAACTTAAAACGCACAAACACGATCGCAGAAAAATACGTGATATGTCATCGACTTACGTTTGACAGACAATCGACAGAACTGAGTGTTGCGATTCGTAGAATACACTCCAAATTCCATCTTCATGTTTTACTAAACAGACTCTAGTCTTTTTAGTGTTATTAAAAAAACGTAGAAAGACAAAGGATTTCTATAATGAAAAAATTCAGCTGTCGCGGCTGTCAAGCTGCTGTCGCGACACGCTTCGAGGTTTTCTGTGTTATTGCAAATCCAGCAACAAAGAGTATTTCTATAATGACAAGATTCAGCGTCACGGCTTTTAAACGGCTGCCTGCCGTTGCAACGCTTCGAGGCGTCAGACACAGATTCGTTACACGGAATCGGCGAAACAGTCGAATGGAATCGATAGTTGCTACTTTATACAGGTAAAAGGCCTTGGAAAAGTTGCTCAGTTTTATGGGTAGATAGATTTTGGTTTAGTTGAAAATGGATTATGAACAGCGATTTCAATTTCGCCTATAGATATGAAATTTATTTGTTTAAGGTACCTCGTATCTGTAAGTAGGGGACCGTCCATTAATCACGTGAGGCTTGAAAGGGGGGGGAGGGGTTTGACAAAAATCACGAAATGTCACAACTGGGGAGGGGGGGTGTAATAAGATATCACGTGTATTTAATTTTTCAAACGCGCGATTTTTAAATTGAAAAGCGGCGTGTAGTACCTTGACTCGCCGTTGCTAGGCAACGAACGAAGTACCCACTCACGCGCCGCCGACGACTTCCCGGCTCGGCACGCCAATCGCCTAAAAATTAAGATTTTTTGTAGATACTAAAAATACACGTGATGTTGGGTGGGGGGTAGCCTTAAACCTCACCATGTATCACCAAGGGGGAGGGGGGGTTAAAAAATGCTTAAAAAAAGATCACGTGATTAATGGACGGCCCCTAGGTAAATAAAATAATACTGTGAAGAGACACTTTAAAAAACTAAATTGTCTCCGAGCATGCTGCGTCATCATGCTGCTACGCGTCTCTTGGCTTAGGAGGTGGAAAATATGTTGGTACTGCTGCTTTATGTGAGTTATATAAAAATGACATCGGTGCACACGCCTGCGAAGAAACTCGAAGGTTGTATGTGAAGTCGATCAACCCGCACCGGGCACGCGTGGTCGACTAATTCAGGGTAGGCTCGAGCCCCTCGATGGGGACGTGTATTAGCTGATAAGATGACATTGGTAATACAAAGTTGTAGGTTGGTAAACACCTTAAGTATACACTATGTCTACGGGTCGCAAATAACCTACTTGCCGCCGAGATTTTTATCTGCCTTCGTGGCGTAATGGTTAGTCCATTCGCTTCACACTAAGAGGTCGCGGGTTCGATTCCCGACGAGGTAAACTTTGTAAGACTCGGTTTGGTTGGTGGTAGGGCATTTTCATAGCCCGCCTGGCTAGCCACCACCTTCTTATCTAAGTCTTGCCGCCAAACATCAGTGTTAACAGCATTGATGTGTTCCGGCTTGAAGACATGATAGCCAGATTACCATTGCGTTGGGGCATCTTGGTAAGCCCGCTTCCATCTTCAGCATCATCGTCACATACAATCAGGTGAGATGATGCCAAAGGCTTACCAATTCTGAAAAAAAAAGAGAAAAGATCAAATTTCTATAATTTTTATAGAGCAATATGTCCAATATGATACGGAGCCCTAAGCGCTTTGTTTCAATATAAGATAAGACATAGTTAGTATCTGATAATGATAAATAATATTTGTGTTTATCTTTCCTGATTAACGCCAAAGGCACACCAATCAAAGAGTATTGACATTAATGTTATTATCAACACTAAAAGCTATTTCCACGACAACAACATATTTATGAAGCGGTATACAATTACTCTCTACTCCGCTAGTAATTTATTAATGAATCGGTTCAATAGATAGATCCATTGTGATTAATTGCTTGTTCGCCATCGAAATATTACGTACTAAGCTCGCTGTTATTCGCACACATACTCGTAGACATTGAGAAAGATATGGGTATAGGTATTAATTATTATTATTATTATTATAACAGCCGATGATGTGGCTATTGTTATTATATTATTATTTATTACAGCCGATGAATAGGGATGACGAATGCTGGTCATCTGATTTACTTTTTATCATCTGTCAAAAACGACATTTTGTTCTAAAAATGTTTGAAATACCTAGGTGTGACGTCATAGTTTTGCAGCGTCATTTATGTATTCATTTTATGATTTTGGTGAATTAAAAATCTAAGACTTAATGGAAAACAAAACGAATAAGGTTTTCCGAAATTTAAGTAGGAGGGCAATTTAGTGATCAAGAGGTCATAATTTATTTCTGATTCTCTGTCGTCATCCCTATTGTTTTTTTTTGACTGCTAAAAGTAAAAAACTATCGTTGCAGTTTTTCTCAGCTTCATTAAGCTTAGTTTCCGGAGTGAATTATGAGCACAAAGTAGGTACTTCCTACCTAATCGTATTTGAATATGACGTAATGAAAAATGTTTCATTTATGGTAGTTTGAAAACTGATTAAAACATTAAAATAGCGAAAACCAGACCCAAAAATATGACGTTGATAATTTTCTAAGGTTATTTTTAAATATTTATTTTTTTATTTTTTTTTATTTTATCAAAAGCAAACACTAAATAAAAGCAATTCTATTAAATAAAAAGATCGGCTCAAAAAATTTAACTAAATTTAAGAAAATTAAACGAACGAAAGAAATTATGGAACACAAATAATAAAATCTTAAAATAAATATTGGAACAGAGATTCTTTCCTTTGATCTAACGCGAGTGTCTTTCACAGGATTTTATTTTTGCCTACATGGTAATCAAGCAAAAACACCACATTTTTATGTTTAACGGGTATAGATAAACGAAAAGTAGCGGATGCTTAACAAACAGAAGCTGAAATACTTTATAGCGACTAGCCGCAGAAATAAAGCATCAGAAAACCTATTATAGTGGAAACCTGCCTACACCTGCGATCGTAAGTCATTATAAAGGAACTAGCTCTCACTTACTTCCCCGCGTGGACATCAGTTTTGCCCGCGATTTCGTTCCCGCTTTGTTCTCTATCCCGTGGGAAGTTTAATAATTAACTTATTTGTTTTGATCACCTTAATCCGTCCCTGTGTAAAAAAAATATCACCTCATTTATTTATTTTAAATTTTAAATCAGAATAACTCATCTTTATGTCTCTGAAAGCAAAAAAACATAAACTTACGATAGCTTTTAAACCCCTTTGAGTCGCAAAATCCGTTCGTCGTATTCGAGATTTCGTGTTTAATGAATGGTTATATTATAGATAGGTATGTTGTACACACTGCAAAACATAATATCGCCGCTGCGCCTAAAGATTAGAAGTAGATACTTTGATTTTATAACCGCCTCCGTAGCTCAGAGACAAAGTTCACTGGCTTTACACAGGAGGTCGCGGGTTCGATTCCCGGTGGGGTCAATTATAAGACTTGGTTTGGTTGGTGGTAGGGCATTTTCTAAGCCCGCCTGGCTAGCTACCACCATCTTATCTTAGTCTTGCCGCCAAATATCAATGTTGATAACACAGTGTTCCGGCATGAAGATAAGATAGCCAGTTCCCCATTGCGTTGGGAAATCTTGGTAAGCCCGCTTCCATCTTCGGCAACATCGTCACTTACCACCAGGTGAGATGTTGTCAAAGGTTTACCAAGTGTGAATAAAAAAAAGGTTAGTATCTTTTGGTCGTTGAGTGGATGCGTCAACCATATTTTTTACTCTTAAGCAATAATTAGTAAATGCATTAGGTACCCTTAAAAGCACTACTACAATTAGGTAATAGGGGGTATCGCCTCGGTAAACATCTGAAAGATAAATTTGCTTAAATATAAATGGGTCTAGCTGAGACTAAGTACTTACTTATTAATGAACAAGCTGTGCCCGCGACTTCGTCCCCGTGGAGGTTTTCATTAATGATATTTACACGATACTAAAATAGAGATAAGAATACATAAAAAAACAAATAATACTGAAAGATAAAAGAAAAAATAGAGAGCCTGAAACCAACCGAGCTTCACACTCTTGAGCTGTTTCTTAAGAATGAGCTAGCCTCATTCTCTTTCTATTACTTGAGTATTGCGACAGATTTAGACTTATTTCTAGAAGTATTTTTAGTTTAATAAATGAAAAAATTTTGTACAAATTAAAACTCAAAGCAAAATTGCATGGTTTATACGTAATCTCATCAAATAAAGCAAACAAGTTACAATTCAAAAATCGGTAGTGCGTAGAAAGGAGAAATCATCCGCATTGCATTAGTATCAAATCCAATAGATTTTATTTGGTATCTTAGATCGAAATAACATTGATTCAGATCTAAAAAGAATTAGGTCCAAGATTTCGAGGTAAGCCAGTTTGCGCGCCGCAAATGTAAGCGCGTTGTATTATCCCTGCAGCGCCATCAGTCTGTTGCTGTGATCATAATGTCTTTGGTGTGTGTAGGTTATAGAGAGAAAAAAGTAGGTAAGCGAGTTTTAAATCGATCTTATTATAAGTAGTATAAAGATAGATCTAATTTCCCACGGGATCTCTTTAGTTTTCCGGGATAATCAATACCCAACTATGTAATAATGGTCAAAACACCCCATCTCAATGAAAAGGTTTCATATTGTTACGATTAGCCATTCTAAAAATATATTTTTTTTGCATTCCTGCAAGAACCCTTAATTTTTGGGATTTAGCATCTCCCAGTTTTTGTTCGCGGTATAAGGTATCAATTGCAATAGGTCTAGCAACATTTGCGTGGTGAGCCATTCTAGGAATGCATACTTTTGATTTTCGCAGGGGAACTCTTGAATTTTCCGGAATAAAAGTATAATATATGTTGACCCGGGCTATAAGGAACCACCATAAAAAAATCATCAAAATCGCCCAGGTAGTTTTTGCGTGATGCGCGAACATACAGCACCTTTTGGAATGTCTGTGAAAAGTCTATCTGTCTGACTTTTCACAGACATTCCAAAAGGTGTTGTTTTGGCCTCTATATCGTTAGTAATGTCTACCACAGTTATTATTTTCCAAAATATTTCATGTACAGACACGGCCCTGTTACAGTTTTATTATTTGTATATGGAAATGTTATCGTAAGCATTTTGTTTGTGCTAGGATCTCTATCTTCTGCCCGGGAGGTCATGGTTCGAATCTGCCACGTACCAATTTGTTTTCGAATTTCGATTTTATATGTACGTTTATCCGAAGCTCTTACGGTGAAGGAAAACATCGTAAGGAAACCTGCACACGCCTGCGAAGAAACTCGAAGGTTGTGAGTGAAGTCGACCAACCCGCACTCGGCCCGCATGGTCGACTAGGGCCCGATCGCCCTAATTCAGGGTAGGCTCGAGCCCCTTGGTGGGGATGTATCTATCAACTGATATGATGATAAATATATAAGAACATAGCCTATTGGATAGAGATTTCATCGACATGAAATTTATTGGCCATTAATAACGCTCCGTGACGACAAACTGGTGACCTTCAAACAGATCAGGTCACATGAAATATTGAGTCTGGCATTTAGTCACCCTTGTGTTCTATGAAAATGAATATTTTACAAAGTCGACGCTAAGGAAAAGTTGATTATATGATAGTAATAAATAAAATATATTGGTTCGCGCAAAAGAAAAGTAAGTAAAAGCAGTTCTTACATATGAATATAAGAAAAAATATTGTTTCCCTATCATGAGCTGATACTTACGAGTATGTACTAATTTGATTTAGTAAATTTAAAAAAGAGACTTAATTAAAAAACCAGTCGAACTCGAGTGGAGAGCGTTCTGTTTTCCGTGAGAATCTTAAGATTTAGGATTTTTGTTTAGGTGCTCCTCTAAACTATATGAAAGGTCCAATATACCCTATTTTCACCCGACTAAGAAAAAAGGGCACTGGGCCCGCGTGGTCGACTAAGGCCCGATGAATAAAAAAGGAGGGTTATCTATTTCCTCGTATTTCCTAAACCACTGAACCGATTTTGACAAATGTGGTGTCTTCGGATTCGTGTCGTCATTCCGCGTGTCATAGAATGTAATTTAGATTTTTAAAAATCCATGTTGATTTAATAGGTGAATTACACAACTCAAAAATATTTTTTTTAGAACTATATCATGTTAGGTATCAAAAAAGTTCTTGTTAAGCACATTCTAAATATGAATGGGTTTTGAAAAATCAGGGCAAATTAAAAGAGGAGCACTAATTAAAATGTACTTAAATTCTTGCGTTAATCTGGCGACTACTTACACTCCTAATTTTCTGATGTTCGGTACAGAAATGCTTTTTAGATAATCGTGATTCGCGTCCGCAGACTTCCGGTACTAATTTATCCGAAAGTCGGCATCGTCGCGTTTCTGCTCTGGCATCTTTAGATCAAATTTATGCTAGTGTTGCTGACAATCTTTCGCAGGCTTTTCTAAGAAATTCAAAAACTTTTAACGAGAAGAGGGAGTCTGTAGTTCTCTCTGTGGGAGATATTGTTTGGCGTAGGAACTTCGCACGTTCGTCTGGAGTTGGTTATTTTATGGGCAAATTTGCAGCACGTTTTGTTCGGTGTCGAGTTTTACGTGCTCTTTCTTCTCAGACGTACGAATTACAGGACTTGGTTTCTCCTTATGTTGGTCATTACCACATAATGGATATTTTAAAATAGGAAGCCTTCCTTTTTTTTCTTTCTCCAAAAATTTTTCGCGAGTATTCCCCGATATTACCCGTTACTCTTGGTTTTTCCCTCGAGAAATCCCAAGCTTGACAGCCCTACTTGCCAACCGTGCAATATGCTTTATTTTTTTTTCTTCTTCTTTCGCTCTTCTTTATCTTATTAAGTTTTAATTAGTTGTTTAGTTGAGCTCTTTCTGCATTAGATGACTATTTTAGGCTGTGCACAGCGATCCTTTAACACTAGTGTGTTCTTGGGGTTATTAAGGTTAGTTCTCTTGTTGATGGGGTTTTTGGCGTTTGTATGTGCACGCGAAGCGCGTATAAGTGTCAATTTTTATCCCACCTTGAAGTGAACGTTAGTAGTTAGCTAGTTGCTTAGGGAGTTTTTTTATTTTTCTTCTTCAGGGCTGTCCAACGACTTTAGGGTTGTCCAAACTTAAAAAAAATTTGGACTTCTCGCCTTATTTTTTTTTTTGTGAGTTTGTGGGTAATTTGAAACGCAAAATGTTCGTTTCAAAGTCATTCTCCTTGCTTTCCGTTTCATTTTAAATAACTGAGACTTTTTGGACAGGGTGAGGAAAAATTTGAAATTCGACGTTGTCAGGGTTTTTTGTTTGGGATTCGAGTTGGAAATAATGGTCATTCTTTGGATTTTGTAAATATTTATTTTAAAAATATTGGGTGTTGAAAATAAATGGTTGTGTAAGTAAAATTGCATGTTAAAGAAAAACCAGTGAACAGATCCCTTGTGGTGCGACGGAAGGCTTCTACCAGCTATTTTACAAGCCCCACAAAGGCTATCTCCACCCAGCCGCCAGTCGTGGTCTTACTGACACGTCTAAGTGACAGTCACTTACCACGATCAAGACTTCGGGTTCAGCTATTCTCCTCATCCGAAGGGAAGTTGAATTTTAAGTTTTATCCGATCTTTCCGTACCACCAATACTTTCACCGACGGGGCGAAACTTCATGGAGCTTCACTTCACTTAACTTAGTGTTATCAAGTTTTAGACCATTTATTAAGAAGTATAAGAATACTATTTAGAGTGCCTCGGGGCGAATTTTATAACCTCGGGGTTATTCCGACATTCACAAGATTTAAGAAGTGTTCTAACTATTTTTGTGTTTTTTTATTGGGAACCTAGGGATAAAGCTACGTACGTTGCTTTAACCGATTTTCAAATCCATAATTACTTACTTACTTACTTTCACTGGCTCAGCGACTCAGAGAGGATCTTAGCCTCCGACACCAAAAGTCGCCACTCGTCCCTATTCTGCGCCTCCTCACGCCAAATCCATATTTAGTTAGATTTAATTTTATTTCTGCACTTCACCTGTTTTTATACCAAAATGTATGATGTTACACATTAAAATTAATATCCTTTGTACTGCCAAGATGACAAACATCAAATCTTTATTATCTGTTCAACCTCTTCCAACTATTATATTCCTTTTTACCCCAAAAAATAATTATTTTCTTAAAACTCCGTTTAGGCCCGATTCTACTAAATTTTACGTATGGTGTAGCGAACCCGTAGCTGGATATTTTAATTGTTGGGGGGGGGGGGGGGGGGGGTTGTGTAACGTACAGACTCTCGAATGGTGTGAGACACAATTGCAGACCTGTGTTTGTTTATTTTGTTTATTAGTGTGCGCAATTCGTGTATGTATTATTATTGCTTGTGTAGTGGAGTTGATGGGTGGGAGACAGGCGGCGCGGCGACGCTGGTTTTCAAACAAAAGTGTGACTATTGCCAATCCAACCTTAATTATCTTATCCGTGGTCGCAATAGTAGCGACAGGTGCATGCATGACTGGAGAATAGTGTTGAGACAAACCTTATTAAGGTTTAACAATACCGCATAATGTTTTGTTAACATGTAATTTTTGTATTGTAAATAAAAAAAGGTCTTCGAATCGGCCTGCTTCAACAGTAAATAATCCTTCTTGGACCCCTTACTGTGGACTTAGTGCTTGGAATTAAAAATTAGAGTTGTAAGATTCCACCCCGAACAACAGACAGACAGACAAACAAGAAAGGGACTTAATAAAAACGTGTTAATAATAAAAAATAAAACCTTTTTAATCCCATTATGAAACAATGCTATTTTATATACAAGTAGTAGTAAAAAATATTGAAGATTGAAAATAATTCTTCACTTTCAAGTAACTTTTTGCTCAAAATGTGACACATGGATTGTTATTTGCCAGCGCATGAGAAATACATCGGAAGAAAGAAGACCGCGTTACAAGGCGCCTAAACTGCCCGTTGAAAAGAAAAATAGGTATATACAATTTTAATTGTAGTATTTTACCCTCTTTAGGCGGTCATCGGTAAAACCGAAGTTTAAAACGGCGGCCGGGGCGCGGCGGCAGCTCCGCTGGCTGATTTAGATTTTGTCATGGATGTATGGTAATAATCCTGCACATCGCGATCTGCCCAGATATTCCCAGGCAGTCGTAGGGCTTATTTATATGGTAGCACCAGCCTCCAAACATGCTAATCGAAACCAACCTTAGTATTTTTCGGAGCCCTACGATAAAGTTCCTGGGCCTTTTAAGATCTGCCCAGGAATATTCGTGCCGGCTGAGCCAGGTGACTTTTCAAAAATCTATTAATGCAGTTACGTTTTCTATAAATAATGGAATGTTCCTTTTGGGTAAAATTTGCTATCTTTAATTTTATTAATTTTTACATTTTGATAGTTTACTTCGAGAATATGGCAAGTGTTTGAATGCAGTGTTACTTATTTTTCAAAATAATAATAATAATTTCAAAATATTCATCGTCAATTACCATCAGGTGAATGATGTCAAGGGCTTATCAATTGTGGATAAAAAAAGGAATGTATTCTATGAGCAAAATTTGCTATCTTCAATATTTAGGATACTTTCTTTCCAGGTGGGGTTTGTTCATTCCACCTTAAAACCATATTATGAGAAAAATGGCAATTACATTTATTAAAGCAACCATAGTTTCAAGCTTAAACTTACTGTACAATAAAAATATTTTATTTCGGTTTTTGGTACGTTTTCCTATACCTTCTCATGCCCACTCAAGCAAAATAATCGATTCTGTTCTATAAATATTACATCTAAACTTTTTCTCTCATTTAGTGCGTTCTCTTTGATGTTTATATTGACGCTACGTCACGGTCACTCTGACACAGCACACATATGAAAGGAGTATATTATCTCTGTGTCAGTCAATTTAGCGAGAAGTATATAATTTAGGTATAGCCAGGGGCACACTGTTATTGCTTCCGTTTATGTAGAGGGCAGAGGGCTGTACCTCTGCTGTAGCGTATTGTATTTTGTATACAACAGGGGTGTTTTGAGAACTTAGAATGAATCTACCTATTATGGATACATTTTGCTTTTGTTGAAAGATATTAATCGTTGTTTGTTATACAAATTTATTACCCGTTTTATGAACAGAAATTAACTTATTTTACTAAAAACTAACTAAAAACAAAACAATTACCTTGGTAAATAAAATAACAATGGTCGAAATTTAGAACATTAATCACAATTTTTTAATGAATAAATTGAGTGTTAGCATTAAAATTAGTTTTAGTAGATGCGGATATTTCTTATCGAAATATATGTCCTAAATCTTCTTGTTTTAAAAAAAATATTGAACTGTGTTCTTGATGACTAAATAATCATAAAGCAAGGCCTCCTTCTTCTAAATGGAGCAAATAAATACAAATTTGTATTTCATTACCACAAAATTTTGAGTTGAGTCTGGTAATGTCCTTCGGCATAGTTGTTGATTCGATGCTTGTAATATGCCCAAGTTATTCAATTGAGGTCATACCAAATCCATTGGCGTTTAAAATATTTTTTTGAAATTTCGCCCATGCTGTATCATTTGGAGCTATGGCCGTAATAGAATGCCACGTTTTCTTATACAGGGTGGGGCAAAAGATATGCATCGGTTTTGAACGGCCATAAAAAAAGTATTAGATTTATTTAAGTGCGGTTTATTTTATTCAAGTCACTATGGAATGCCATTTGTTACATAATTTTGAAAATTCCATCAGCAAGATGGCGGCCATCAACAGCGATGCACTGATGAAAAACAGCAAATGCTGAACGTTAAGTTTTGATATTGGTAAACTTTTTTTACCAGATTTGGAAAAATTAAGTGAGGGAGAAAACCAATTTGGGAGACACATGGTTCCAGAAAGACAGGGTGACAACTCACATAGCTCGAATTTCAATGGTGAAATTGAAAAAAATTATTCCGGCACGACTGGTTTCTCTTAGAGGAGAGGTGTCGTGGGGTGGCCTGCATGCTCGCCAGATTTGAGCATTTGCGACTTTCTTTGGGTATACCTGAAGGAAAAAGTTCTTAAACATTGTCCTCACATCTTAGATGAAGGTAAGATGAGAATTAGGGTGGAAATAACCGCCATACCCATTAAAACGTATGGGAAAGTTGTTTAAAATTTCAGAACTCACCATCAGTGCATCGCTGCTGATGGCCGCCATCAAGTTGATTTAAGTTTAAAAACTCGATGTAACAAATGGCATATGGCAAATGGCATTGAGATGTTTTTTCCTTTTATTAAGGAGTCAGGTGATATTATGTAAGTAGTCTATGTGAACACCCCCCAATTGGGTTTTGATTATGTGTCCTTTTGGATTTGTCGGGCAGCAGCAGCATAGCGAATATTACTGGAAACACATTAAAACTTACGCTATTTGAATAATAATCCAGATGCAATTAATATACTCGTACCTGACGAAATAGCTATTCCATTGCCATAATAGGAGCATACCTTCTTTTTAGCGATCCGTACACCCAACGGATGAACAACAAGATTCTATTACTAAGCCTCCGCTGTCTTTCCTTTTATCCGTCCGTCAGCGGGCTGTATTTCATTAATCTCTTTGGGTAATCTTTTAGGTCTTATTTTAGGTATCCTTCGGGTACGTGAGCACCCGGAACATTAAAGTAAAGTTCCTAAGGGTTCTTACACTCTCATTTAATAACATACACTTTATTCTTCTTCTTGGATTTTCTTTTTTCGACGCAAAATATTTTTTCCAAAATGCGCCTCCATTTTTCGATGCATTTCTAGATATTTTGTATCACTTTCGCAATCGAAGAGTTTTAGGGGAAATAGCTGCGTAATTTTGGCGTGACCTACAAGAAGGTGCTTCTAAGGTTTAGTTATTTATTTGTTTTATGTTTGTACCTACAATAATTTATAATTTTAGGCGGGAAACTCAAGTTTTCGTACTTTTCCGTAGTCGGGTTTTAGTTTTCTTAGTTTCTATTTTATTTCCATATTTTTGTGCTCAGAGTACAACGCCACTCCAACTCGCTACCTGCGGCAGCGTGTCGTGTCGCTTGATTGTAGGGTGCGTACATTGAGCCGTCTCATATAATATCTATTGCGTGTGAGACCATTTTCTAAGAATATTAAAATATTTGCGTATGTAATATATATATTTAGAGCGTGTTTGTCAAAACCTTTCTTTTAATACCAAACATGAAATGAATATGTAAATATTTTTTTTTGGGTTTATGGGTGAATTACACAATTCACCTATAAAATCCGCTATGTTGATTTTTTAAATGCTATATAATATCCTATGACACGCGGAGTGAAGGAACGAATCTTAAGGCACCACATTAGTCAAGGTCGGTTATTATGTAATACGAGGGAACATACATACATAAATAGGCTGTCAAAAACATAACCCAAATTTTTTGTAGTCGGGTAAAAAATTAGATGAAACCGTCGAAAAGCTGCGTCAAAAAATAAATTTATATAAAAAAAGCAGTTGATAATATAACATTTTGTATGGAAAATCTATGAACTTTTCATTACAATCCAAGTAGGTACACATCTTAAGTTGGTCGACTGTTACTCCATAACTAAGAAAGCTTACTTAACCGTGATAGTTTTGCCATTTAATTGATTGTATGTCTTACTATTTACATTTTCTTTTCAGATGTCCTGAAATAGCAGTTTAGTTAGCAGGGAAGGAAAGACACTCGACTCACAAAAAATTGCATTTTTAAGCTTAATATTTCGCAAACGGATCCCGTTATTGAAAAATGGTTTAAGCAAACCCTCAGTAGTTTTAGAAAACTTATTAAACGATATGTCACACGACAGGGTACGTCAACAAAAAAAATCACCCCCTGTTTTGGCTGTGTAGGGTGGGTACCCAAAAAAAAGATTTTTCAAGATTTCATTATACCTATTTGTCGGCGTGATTACGAGGGCTGTTTGAAGTCCTTTAAAAGGTGAAAAAAAATAATTGTTCAATTCACATTTATTTTTCAACATCGTCTCCTTTAAGGGCCAAACACTTATTCCAGCGAGTTTCCAATTTTCTCATCCCCTCCAAAAATAATATTTGTCGACGTCTGCAAAATAGCCGTATACACCTGCGATGCAGTCCTCATTTGTCTTTTTTTTTCCTCCAAGCCATCTTTTCAAATTTGGGAATAGGTAGTAATCACATGGAACTAGGTCCGGTAAATACGGAGCATGCGGAACCAGCTCGAAGCCCAACTCGTATATTTTAGCCATTGCAATGGTTGACGTGTGCACTGGGGCATTTTCTTGAAGAAAGAGGACTTTCTTGGGGACAATTTTGGTCGTTTTTCCAACAATTCGGCATTAAAACAGTCCAATAACTCTTGCGTAATAACGGCCAGTCTTCCCCTTTTCCAAGTAGTCAATCATGATGATTCCTTCGCCATCCCAGAAAACTGTCGCCATTACTTTCCCAGCCGACAAAGCAGTCTTAGTCTTCTTTGGGGAAAGTTTACAAGTAGCCATCCATTATTTGGACTGCTGTTTTGACTCGGGTGTATAATGGTGGACCCATGTTTCGTCCATACTGACAAATTGACTCAAAAATTTTCGAGGATTACGCTTCATCATATCCAAACACAGCTTTGAAACTCGCTTTCGTTCGCGTTTTTGTTCGATCGTCAACAAACGTGGCACCCATCGTGCAGACAACAAATCTTTGTGAAGTATTTTATGCACTCGCTCAGTGGAGATGCATACGATCTCAGCTATTTCACGCACCTTCACTCGGCGGTCGTCGAGTACGGTAGCGGATAAAGCAGCGGAATATGTCCCGTTTATTACCGTTCCCATAAAATTTTCTCATAATCCTTTCTAAGCGGATGCCTACGTCATAATTGCTATCTGTACGCCCAATTTCAGCCTGATACGTTTAGTGTTTAAGCTTGTGCGTCGATGGATCAGTCATTTCGTCACTGTTTCCTTTTAAATAATATAACGTTATAGTCTGGGTTTAAGCGGCTGTGTATGCGAACATATTATTATGTTTTTACCAGGCAGGTATTCTCTGTAAGGGATATTTGTCCTGTCTATGCGAGCACTATCGTCGTCTTCCCTCAATCACCATAACAGGTAAAATGACAAATTTTCTTTTTATTTTTTTCATAACTACCTAGGCTGTTTGATAAGTACCCGTTTACTAAATATATTAATATCACTGGCCGAAAATAAGTATACCACCTTTTTAAGCCATTTTTCAGAGGCGGGAAAAAAAAAAGAAAATGGCATTCTTTTGTTTTTTTTTCTCATTTAACAGCGATTTAGTGAAAGCATGAACTTGAAATTGTTAAAATGGAGAAAGAACAGTATCGGTCTGTAATTAGATTCTTGTTTTTGGAAGGAAAAACATGTGATGAAATAAAAGTAAGAATGCAAGCGGTTTACCATGAATGTGCTCCTTCTAGGATCGCCCAGGCCGGCCAATTGAGGTGACTACAGACGATATGGTTAAGAAAATTGAAAATATCGTTTTAGCCGACAGCTGAATTAAACTTCGAGAAATCGTTGATGGTGTAAACGTTTCAATCGAGAGGGTACAACACATATTAGAAGAAAAATTGGGCATGAAGAAAGTATCGGCGAGGTGGGTGCCGCGTTTACTCACGGAGGAGCAAAAACGGAACCGACTGACTACTTCGGAGCAGTGTTTGGCCGTGTTCCAACGTAACCAGAAGGAGTTTCTGCGTCGTTTCGTGACCGTGGACGAAACGTGGGTTCACCACAACACCCCGGAAATAAAAGAGCAGTCGAAGCAGTGGATTTTACCGGGTGGACCTGCTCCAAAGAAAGCAAAAACCGTCCCATCGGCTGGAAAGGTCATGGCGACTGTTTTTGGGATTCGCAGGGTATTATACATATTGACTACTTAGAGAAGGGGAAAACGATAACAGGGCAGTACTATGCCAATTTATTGGATGAATTTGACGCCGTCTTGAAGGACAACGACCCCATTTAAAAAAGAAAAAAGTACTGTTTCATGACAACAACGCCCCGGCTCATTCGTCCAGAGTTGTGACGGCTAAATTAGCACAGTTACGCTACGAACTATTGCCTCACCCTCCATATTCTTCAGATTTGGCCCCATGCGATTTCTTTTTGTTTCCCAACCTAAAAAAATAGCTCGGTGGTAAGCGATTTGGATCAAATGACGAAGTCATTGCTGCCACAGAGGCCTATTTTAATGACTTTCCAAAATCATACTTTTTGGATGGTTTATTGAAGCTTGAGTATAGGTGGAACAAGTGTATAGAGTTAAAAGGTGACGACGTAAAAAAATAAATGCATATATATATATATACAAAAAAAAATGTTTTTTTTTGCCATAAACGGGTACTTATCAAACAGCCCTCGTATACTGTTGACCACTGAGGTGCGTGTACGTTTTTCTTGGTTTTGGCTAGGTTTTAGCTGAAAAACAGCGTTGTGAGTACTCTGCGACCCACAACAATTATGCTGAGTCTGGACCAGTTTCACTAACTTGGCACCACTGACACTGTTTCATATTTTTTATATAAACTACTAATATTTGACATTAAGTTTTATTTGTTTGTGTATTGTTAAAATGTATTGTGCCTTTTTAGTGAAATAAAGTTTTCTCTATCTATCTATCTATCATATCAGTCGAAAAACGTCCACTGCTGGACAAAGGTCTCCCCCAAGGATTTCCACGACGGCCGGCACTGCGCTGCACGCATCCAGCGGCTTCCCACGATCTTCACCAGGCCTTCGGTCCACTGCGCATTTATGTTTAATAATTAATGAGGCAGGAAGGTAAAACATGAGCAAAATTGCTCCATCGAGTCCATTTTTAGGGTTCCGTAAATCGAAAGGAAAAAACGGAACCCTTATAGGATCACTTTGTTGTCCGTCCGTCTGTCTGTCTGTCAAGACACTTTTTCTCAGGAACGCGTGGAGGTATCAAGCTGAAATTTTTATCAAATACTCAGGTCTATTGTTTTTTGGAGCTGTGAAAAAATCAAACTTCTAAGCCAACGCAATCAAAAGATACGGCCGTTTATGCCGCAAATTTCCACAAATTTTCGACACTCGCAAGGAAATCAAAACCTTACTTCCCGTGAACTCAGAATCTTGAAATTTGGTATGAAGCAACGTCTTATAGCACATATAAAGGAAAAATTGCGAAAACCCTGTATTTTTAGTAAAATCATATAATAATTTTTAATATTTTTAAAATACCATAACTATGACTCGATTGTCGTGATGGGTGAACTTTTACTTACATACCTACAGGTTTGTACAGAACCCTCGGTGCGTGAGTCCGACTCGCACTTGGCCGGTTTTTTCTTATATACAACCCAAAAACTTTCCCACGCTTGTTTTACAGTTTTTGAATCGTAGACGTGCGTAATGCAGGAAGATTCGAGGAAAAGACAAATCTTCGTATTTGCCTCGCAGCTTGTTAAAGATTTCGTCAGTCTCAAAAGCTTTGACTGAACCAATCTTTATTTTCTAAGTTAATTCTTACTGCGAATTTCCAATAGGCCAAATCGTTATAACAATCAACGCCTTGTACATGTGGCTCGCCGAAGAACACTCATTATTCAAAAGATAAATACCTGCTAAGAGCGTCGGTGGCGTAACGGCTAGGGCCGCCGCCTCCTGTCCGGGAGGTCGTGGTTCGAATCCTGCCACGTACCAATGTGATTTCGAATTTAGATTTCATATGTACGTTTATCCAATGCTCTTACGGTGAAGGAAAACATCGTGAGGAAACCTGCACACGCCTGCGGAGAAACTCGCAGGTTGTGTGTGAAGTCGACCAACCCGCAATGGGCCCGCGTGGTCAACTAAGGCCCGATCGCCCTAATTTAGGGTAGGCTCGAGCCCCTCGGTGGGGACGTGTATGAGCTGATATGATGATGAAATACCTGCCACAAACCCTCAAATTTCCAAAAAAATAACAGTAATAAATCTATGACACTATTTTATTTATTTATTTTATTTCCTTAATGAAACCTACAGCATATAATTTTAGTATTTGAATTTTAAATACAATTTTACAGGCCAAAAAAGATTTCATACGTAAATTTTAAACTTTAAACAGCTGTTAAGGGATGGGTGAGAATGCGCATTGTGAAGTATAAGTCTGCGTGTATGTATGTGTTTCTGCGCGTGGGGAGGTAGTGTATGTGTTTGTGCGCATGGGGAGGGAGATATATTTAAAATAATGGAAAACTTAAACGTAGTGGAGCTTTGTAAGTAAAAGTAGATCGAAATTTCCTTTCATCAAAAAGTACAACGTCAACTACCGTGGCATTATCAGTCACAAATGTAGAAGAAAATAATAACTTTAAATTAGTTTAAAAAATACGCTTTTAGCACGCACTAAAAATTACAAAATCACGTTACACAGTCACGTGACAATTTTTTCGTATTCCTGACAGCAAACCCTTTCATTTGATACCCATATCATGGGGGTGCATTTCAAATAGCCTGTCCGCCATCATGGCTGTCCGCAATATTGGATTTAAGTCACGTGACAATTTTTTCGTATTCCTGACAGCAAACCCTTTCATTTGATACCCATATCATGGGGGTGCATTTCAAATAGCCTGTCCGCCATCATGGCTGTCCGCAATATTGGATTTAAGTCACGTGACTATTTTTTTCGTATTCCTGACAGCAAACTCTTTCATTTGATACCCATATCATGGGGGTCGATTTCAAACAGCCAGTCCGCCATCTTGGGGAGGCCGCCATATTGGATTTGTAATGACGTTTCTTAGCTAGTCATGTATTGTCATCAGAACACAGAGCGTGTGCAATATTTCATCCTAATGGAAGACCGGGAAGTAGGTCAAATTAATATTCCAAGATTTTCTAACATAGTTAAAAGTGAAGCTAATAAAAGCGTGTTAATAAGTGTACAACACATAAAGAACAAAAAGGTTCAGTGTAAATATTCATTTTATTAACTATAAAAAATATTTTGAATTCTTTTTTCCGATGTTAAGTTCATTTTTAGTGTTCCATAGTACAACAAGGAACCTTTATAGTTTCATCATGTCTGTCTGTCCGTCTGTCCGCGGCCTAGCTCCTAGACTATAAGTAGTTCAGACCTGAAATTTGGCAGAGAGATATATAGCAAGCAGCTCGCGAGCGTGAAAAAAAGTAGCCTTAGTGTTAATCCAGGTCCTAATCTGTCTATCTACCAAATTTCAGCCAGATCCGTTCAGTAGTTTTTGCGTGAAGAATACACACTCACAAACTTTCGCCTTTATAATATTATTATAGTGTGATGTTCAATGTTTATGAAAATATCAATTTTGTACTTCTTCAAACAATGCTTAAATACAGTGTTATAACTAGGCTACTTACTGTGTTTATGATTAGGTTTAGTGTAAGTCATACTGTGTTTTTCTTATGGAATGGTAACTTGTGAAATAAGAAAATCAATCATCTATACAGTAAGTTACGATTTTTTTCGGTATCTGGTGTATAAAAAACACTTTATATTTAGTTAATAAAAAACAATCATGCCTGCATGAAAAGCTCTTTTTATTTGATTTATTAAAGATAAAAATTATTATTATGTGCAATTAATTACTTAACATATATATTTTATGTAAACAACATGTTGATATTACTATTTTTATGGAATGGAATTTAACTTTCAAATGTATACGTAAACTGCCTGAAAACTAAAATTAAAAAAATAAACAACCCCCAACAAAAAACATCTTGTTAAATTATTTTTAAAATATTTACATAGCGGAGTCCCTACGCGACGACTCTTAAGTCAAAGTTACTTATATTAAATTAAAGGACCAAAACATTATTTTCAACTTTTTAAAGGTTTTTTTTGTGGGGCTTTTTTTACAATTTTAATTTAAGTTTTATTTCATGCTTTTTAAACTTTGCGAATCCCAAAAACGATACCTCTGCTGTAAGATGTCAAGGAGTTGGGTATCCTGGAGATTCCAGGAGATGCTGCAGCATCAAGTCAAGGTTCACATGGTTTTGCAATATTATTACAGTTATAGGGCACAGGACATTTCGAATCGATCAGGCCGGTATAAGTTACCCACATCCCTTCATCACCTAGGTAAGAGCTGATGATCTTGATAGCTATGATTGATTCATATCAATCATAGCTAAGAACCACCTTGATCACGTCAGGTTTCAAACTAAATAAACCGCAACGAAATCAGGCCATCCGTTCAAGAACTACTACGATGCCACAGACACACAGATTGTGCATCTATATAAACTTAGAACATCCCTCTTTTTGCGTCGGGAGTTAAAAAATGGAAACTATAAAAGTTACTTGTTTATGTCATGAATTCATTAAAACAAATTGTGTTTTGTAGGTTTTCTTAAGCAGCAAGCGTACCTACTGTACTTATGCTTAAATATGCTGAAAAATGTTATTTACTGTGTTATTACTTATTAACTAACAGTTTTTCATACTTCCAGGGACCTCATAGAAAAAAGGGGCTTTGATTATTTACGATTTCATCGTGAGGATTCTGTATATGTAATATGAATAAATATGAAATTTTTAGTTACTGTATTCTTAATTTTTTACATTTACATTTTACCCTATTATTCAGTGTATGCCTGACGTTGAAAGCTACGGCAGAAATTAAATTTATTTGGCTTGAGACTTAATAATTTAAAAAATATAAATGCTCAAAAATTAAAAAAGAGGATAAAAAAATTTCACTATTGGGACTGTGGTTAACCATTCAATATTGAAAAAAATACCTACAGTACGAGTAACTGAATTTGTTCAAAGATGCCCCTATTTCCCTACCTCATGCCCGCGCCCCGCCCGTGCCCTGTCTCTATAGTGTGTTTTGCAAAAGGGCGCACGACATCGCCCTGGCCCATCTCTTCTGTGTAGCTACGCTTCTAAATATTTTGTATGAAAGTACCTACATGCAAGGGTCGCCGCGTCCGCGATCCGCAAAATAATTTCTGCGTGTGGTTTACGTCTTAGCGCGAGTCAGACTCAGTTTTTATTATTGGTTGGTTTACGAAAGATATTCTTGAACTTATAATCAATTAAATTATAACTATTATGTATGACCGTTTTTGAGATAGAGCAAAAAATATATATATTTGAAAAAACCCGTTTCTTGTATGGAGAGGATATCCGCCAACATAAACACATTATATTCACTGAACATTTTGACCGGCTGCAACAAACATATAACAGCTCTTGAAAGTGAGGACAGACAGAGGGGCTGACTGATTGTGTTGACTGGAATATACTTGGTATGTATAGCGGAGCAGCTGACAAAACCGCACCGCCTTAGATGGCAAATGGCAATCACGCATCATTACTATAGTCTCCGCGATGACATGCGCGGGGGCATTTCATGATCTGTCCAATTCTACGATCAGCCGCCGACCGGCTACTACGGCAACCGGTGACCGTGACCGGCGACTCGAATCACGTCGCGAGGCCCACTACTTTGTATAAATTAATACGACTATCAGAAAGAGTGTAATTTGTACCTATTTTGAATAAATACCTTGAATCTTGAAACGGCAAAAAAAAGCACTGACGAATGCAACCGACCGGGTCGCGAGATAGTCTTCATATACAAAACGGTGGGTTGCGCGACCTGATCACGGTCGCCTGTCGCCATCTCCAAGATCCGAATGCTACCTTAAGGGTCAGATTAATATTATGGTCTGAAGCTCTTTATAAAATATCTCTGTTTCGAGCATACACTGCCAGTCCTTCTATACCAGCAGACTGTAGGCAGATTGCACGCAGAAAACGCTCAGTGTCCAATATTATAATGGTTTCAGGATCCTGTTAGGGCTAGCACGATACTGCAATACTGCAACAAGCAAGTGCCGATAACTCTTATGCCATTCTGCGCAAACGGGCAGCTTCTTTATTGAGTAGGCTGCGTGCTAGCCCAAAAACACCCTGACAGATATGACTCTCAGCTCTTTCCACACTTCATGAGAGTACTGGTCAGACAGGGGTCCTATGCCTCCTGTGACTAGTGTCCTCGTGAGGCATGAAAAGGCTGTTTCACTTTTATTTTTGTTTTTATAATTTCAATCTAAGAGACTAAATATTATAAGACTGTCTGTGTTATGACGCAATAAAGATTAATAGTAATAATAAGCGTTCGCGTGTTGTGCCATCTTCTGTGATCTGTTAGTTTGGCAGTATGATCTTCTTCATACTCGTACCTAGCCTTCGTTGGATTTGCCATGAGTATATTACTATTCGTATTGCAGCTGATTTGTGAACGCTTAAGAGGATTGTGAACCTGTGACTTTTCATACGGCGTTAGCGATTTCCACCTCTTAAATGTTAACCGATTTTGTCCATTTTTTGAGAAATTGCCGGTCAGAACAAAAGGTAGGTTTATAGGTTTATGGTTTTTCAATACAATGAATAATTTCAATTTTATTGTCGTTCAGGTGTTTTCATACAAAATTACCTACGCCCATTATATGATTATTTTTATCAATAGTTTAAAAAAACTAAACCTAGATACCTAGCTTCTGTTCTGACTGACAACCTATCAAAAAATTGTAATAATCACTTTCGCCGTTTGTATGAAAGGTTTATATTTTGCAAAAATTTGTTTTAACGAAACTTATCAATTAATTATGCAGATTAACTGGTTAAATAAGTTGGTCAATTTAATGGATTAATTTTATTGAATTGAATGGTACACATTATTTATTTGAAAATAATAACAATTATATTTATTTACTTGCCACAAAGTGGTGACTAACTCTTATTTTAACTCAGGTTTCATATTTAGAATAAATAATAGAAATGACACTTGGGCAATGACATATTATGTTCTCTAAAATTACATCGCATATGGAAATGTTTTCGTTGTAGGTATCTAAGAAATTTTGGAATGGTATTATAATTTTGTATTATACCTAAAGACCGCCCGCCCGCCCGTCAAGTGAGTCTGATTACTTAGTTAGTCCGCACGAAAAAGTTTGAAACTTCAAACTTAATCTGAACAAGATGATTAGCATTAGATTTCGCTGAAGCAATTTAATTTATTAGCGTAGGCAGGCCGAGTGGGACGGTGGACCGATGACCTGGTAAAGGTCGCGGGAAGCCGCTGGATGCGGGTAGCGTAGAACCTGTTGTGTCGTGGGAATCCCTGGGGGAGACATATGTCCAGCAGTGGACGTCCTTCGGCTAATATGATGAATTATTTGACTTTAATTATACAATTTATAAATCGCATTAGCAAAGAATGATGTCATGATGAAAAGAAATCACAATCTTGCATAGTTCTAAAAATAAATACCTGTATAAAACTAGTGTGTAGGTATTTCTTATTAAGTCACAATAATTTAAATAAATACCTACACACCAGTTGCGAATCCGATTCAAAATAAATACCAAACTATGAACGTCTAAATTATCAGTATATTGTCAAACTAAGAATTTTGAGCAAATTATACTTAACAGCATTTAAAGGGTCAACGCCTTACCTTTGCCAAGGTGCTATGATACAGACTTATACACCGCGCTGAACTCCCTTCGGAGGTGTATTATCTGTCATACCCATAATCGTATCCCAGATCATTCTTAACTTTTAGTCCTCAATTCTGGTTTCACTGATGATTTTTTCGAGTAGACTTAACCGCGATAAGTAAGTTTAGTTAGTAGTTGTGATAGTTGAGTAACGTGAGTCGTGCCAGTGTCGCGCACGATTGCCGGCGACGCTCCCGCTGCTCGAGTCGTGCCGCACTGCCGCGCATTTAGTCTGTGGTACGCTGTGCTGCCGCGCCGTGCTAGGGCGGGCGGGAGGTAGGGATGCGCGCCACCCGCTTTAAGTCGCCCTTATATATTCAGGCACACCTCAGACACCTTGTTGTAACCTTGTCGATAATAGATGAAAATTATGGATGTCTCTCAAGTGGCAAGCGCGCAACGGAAAATGAACCGTAGGTAGGTCTCCCACTCGGTGGACTGACGACCTGATGAAGGTCGCGGGAAACCGCTGAAAGGGGGCAGCACTGGACCGGTTGTTGTGGAAATCAGCAGACGACTTTTCGCTGATATGATGATAATGATAAGGATGTAATATGCTGTACTGTTTTGTAATTCATGTGAGTCTGTTTACTAGTTGATCGTAATGATTTTACGGCTGTGTACTAGATACTACACAAAGGAATCACTATCTTTATGTAATTTTGTTGCATTTAATTGCGGAGCTAGACGTGATCTCTAAGGTGCAATCTAATCATGATTTTACCTCAACAGTGTGTTCCCAATTCCTAGATATAAGGCCTTCTTCCCCCTCGCGTTTCCCCTGGCCCCTTCCGCAGCCCTCGACGCGAATAGCCTCAGCTCTCACAGTGCTCAGTCAAGGAGAAAACCAGATCTACTCATCCGAGAAACTTTTAATCCTGTTCTTGTTACTAATTAATTAAAGGGTTCAAAGGAAAATGGCGACTGCATACCATTACCTACCTTTTTCTAAATTAAGCTCAACACAGAATAGTCTTGTGTGTGGCTACTCCAGACAACCAAAATGCAAAAAAAAGAACAGCGAACGCGTTCCGGATAGTTCAACGACTACCTACACGTGGTTTCTTTACGTTATTTTACTATATTTTAAATTTCACTTTATTTTAATAAGATAAATCTAATTACAGGTAGAACAGAACAATCTTACAAGGATTCCTCGTAGGGACTAGGAATCCCTAAAAACGAAATTTGTAATATGTTAGTAAGGTCGAGACAAGATTCGGAACAGTCGAACCACATCAACAGATAGATCCACCGGTAACTAAGGCAGTCGTAGACAAAGCAAAAAAATCGAATTCATTTCGAAAAGTGCGCGTACGTAAACACTACACGATCACATTTCCCCAACTCCATTACACATTCGGTCAACGAGGCGCAGGGAGGGGGCCACACCTTTGTGGTTGATATTTTGCCTACCCGCACAAAGCGTTACGCTTACTCATTTACTAAGCGGACAGCGACAAAAAGGTTACTTGCCGGCGTCTGTGTTTTTTTTTCTTTTATTCAACTTTTAGGCAAGAGTGATTATTTACAATTATTTGAGTTATTAAATGAGATGTATTACGCATTCCATTTTTTAATTATACTATTTGTGAAATAGACGATGTCGTCCTGAAGGAATAAAAAGTGCCACCTACCACTAGTTCATTTTGACAGCGGAACTTATTTTGACCGTGGAACTCGTAAGGGCCATATTACACTAGCGGGTTGCGAGCGAGTGGAAAGCGGGGCGAATGCGCAGCGAGCTCGCAACGTGTGCAATCCGCGTTTTGTACATTCAGTGCTAGAATTTATTCCGACGAGGAAACACTGCTGTTAGCTTTGTTACTCCGAAGACGGAAACGAAAACAAAAGCAGATAAAACGACGAATATGGGAGGATCCATTATCAAGTTATTTTCAATACTGAGAGAGAGCGACTACTTTGTGCTGTTCTGCAAACGAATAAAAAATAATCCTAAAAATTTCGTTCCTACGTGCAAATACCTACATTAGATATGAGGACACGATGACTTAAACATGAGGACATACACCTAAGATTATCAGTGTCTCCTGAAAAAAGGCTCGTTATTACTATAAGGTCGGATGTCTATTTAAAAATCCGGCGCCCGGGCACAAAAAAAAATCCGCCCCTCTAAGTGACATAAAACCGGCCAAGTACGAGTCGGAGTTGCGCGCTAAGGGGGTTCCGTACTGCCACGCGATAAACGTCACCTTACTATAACCTTCTGTTTGCATATTCGTAGTGGTTCGTCACCCTTATTGCCGCTAGTCCGACTCGCACTTGGCTAGCTTTATTATTTTTCGGTGAACCAAACGGATCCCTAAAAAAAGAACAAAAATGATTCACATGATTAAAACTTTTAATTGAAACCACAAATTAATGTACGAGACTGTACAAAATGGGGTAGACAGCGCTGTTCGCCGCGAGCTCGCTGCGCACTCGCCCCGCTTTCCACACGCTCGCAACTCGCTAGTGTGATATGGCCCTAAGAAACAAAAATCTCACAAATAGTAAATTTAAAAGTAAAAAAAAAGAAGTGAAATTCGGACCAAGCATAGTGTAGAGTTCCGGTTTATTGTACAGTAGGAGTTCATGACAAATGTCGGTCTGCCTGCGCAATATATAGTGCCTTAAAAACTAACTATTGTGACCAAAAAAGAATAAGGTAAGTGGCTGAATATGATATAAATGAGAGGTCTATTTGTACTTATGTAGATCAAACGCGCCACCAATCCTCGAGCATGTTATCTAATTTGAACCGGGGCCGCGGGGGTGGCCCACCCGCGCTGCATATATTCGATGATTACTCGTTACTTTACGTTAAGTTTAAGTTAAGTATAGATAAACTTATTACTGATCTAATTAACTAGTGGAATTTCATTTCCAACAGTATATTTTTTACATTTGTTTGATATGAAATAAATAAAACATGATGCGTTTAAGAACAACTATTTGGGCCACGGGGGTGGCCAGCCCGCGCTGCACATTTTCGATGATTTCTCGTTATTTTTGTATCATCATATCAGCCGAAGGACGTCCACTGCTCGACATAGGCCTCCCCCAAGGATTTCCACGACGACCGGTTCTGTGCTGACCGAATCCAGCGGCTTCCCGCGACCTTCACCAGGTCATCGGTCCACCGAGTGGGAGGCCTGCCTCCGCCACGTTTTCCTTTGCGCGGTCGCCACTCGAGAACTTTACTGCCCCAACGGCCATCAGTTTCACCAGCTATGTGCCCTGCCCACTGCCACTTAAGTTAAGAAATTCTGAGAGCTATGTCAGTAACTTTGGTTCTCCTACGGATCTCCTCATTTTTGATTCGATCACGCAGAGAAACTCCGAGAGAGCATAGCAGGTTCCATTGCCCTTTGGGTGACCTTGAGCCTTCTTATTAGGCCCATTACGTTAGTACTAATATATATACTGTGCCCATAGTAAGCGACCATGTCTCAGTTCTGTATTTATAAAACCTAATAATATATTTTTTTGTATAAAACCTACAAAAAATAATTACTTATCTAGTTACAATAAAGCAATTTGGAATTCGGAATTTCTTTTCTAACAGTATATTTTTTAGAATTGTTTAATAAGATGTAAAAACTTTAAAAACAGTTTTTGACAGCGCGTTAAATATCTGTCAACCTTTCTATCCGCTACGGATAGACGCACGCTTGACGGAGTTCCGGGTCTCTATTCAGGATCTAGGATAGCAGCACGCGTGATAGGTTAAGCAGAAACTGACGAAATATTCGATTGCATTATGAAGCAACGCCTGTTCAGAGATGCTTTATTGTAACAAAAACAAACAATCAAGCTATTAGATGGCTTAAAATGACAAAACATGAAGTATCAGTACGTAATATCTTATTTTTCCATGCTTAGTTTTACCGGGTTCTATGTTTCCAACTAACATTTGCGGTCTGCTAGCCTACGTCTAGTACCGGCGTCCAACCTAACTACTGAGATTGAGACAAAGCTTATATACCTAGGACACCGATATTTCATTAGCCTATCCATCGGTCATCGTGCCGCCAGCCCAGGGAAGTATTAACTTATTTATCTACGTTTCCCTATTCCCTCGTCAAGATCTTATTTTCGACTATATGAACTTCTAAAATTATGCAGTGTGATTTTATGTGTGTTATTAACGAGTTATTTTTAAGTATTATCACAACTTATACGTATGGGTTGTTCCTAGTTTAGCTTATTAGATTTTAAAAACTAAACGGTGTTATTTCACATAATATGCACTTTTGGTTCAAATAGGGGAAAGGGTCTCATCCTTTTGAGATTCAATATTTTTTTACTAAATCCGGTATTCTTGGGTATGTCACAGCCGGTTTACTCAAAGACTATTACAGCCAAAGGCTTTGTATAGTATTTCCAGAGAAAAAGTAAATGGCCCACCGTTTGATTATCTATGCTATACGGCGTACTGTTCTCATAGGTTGCTGTAGTGAGAGACTGATGTAGTGTAATTTTCATACAGTTTTTTTTAATCCACAATTGTTCAGCCCTTGTATGATGGTAAGTGTATGATTGACTTGTATGATTTACTTATCTGATGGTAAGTGACGATGATGCCGAATATGGAAGCGGACTAACCAAGATTTCCCAACACAATGGGAATCTGGCTATCTAGTCTTCAAGCCGGAACACATCAATGCTGATAACACTGATGTTTGGCGGCAAGACTAAGATAAGATAGTGGTAGCTAGCCTAATTTCTATATAAGGCTATCTATATTTCGCATCATTGAATTTATATATGTTAACCTCTTTAGTTTTTTATCGTTGGTTCAATGATGAAATAAAAAAAATAGAGGGCGTTTATTTTAGGCAAATATGAGTTAGAGCCGTTATATAAAACACGTCCTTATTATTTTTTCAAGTTCTCAAATATATGATCAAACCATTAATTAACTAACAATTTGCTCAAACAAATCTCGTTACAGCAGCAGTTAAAGGGTTTAGTCACGTTTTAGTACTTTGGATACCATTTTTTACATAATGCCACAGGAGCTCTAAAGGGACGATTCCGATGCCTCCTAGTCCAAAGAGCGTTGCACTATGACCCTGACATGTTTGCAAAAATTGTGATAGCCAATTGTGTGCTACATAATATTTGCAATCGTGCAAGGTTGCCAGTGCCCACTCTAGACGAGATAGACGCAAGGCGGGAGGCACAATTTAGGGCAAAGAATCGGCAGGAAAATGGTAGAGAAACCAGCAGAGACTAAGCTTTGAGCCTTTTGCGACGTGACCAATTGATGACAGGACTACCTTGACTTAATTTAGGTCTTGTTTTTCGTTCATAGATTAAGATATCGTGGCTGCTGTAGTTTTTGTAGAAAGTGAAATATTTAAAAATATATAATATTAAGTTTAAAAGTTGTAGGCTAGCCTATTTTTTTTACTTTTTGTTGACCTTTTTAAAATTGGGTAATAATTTAATTTGTGACCGACTGCGGCGTAGCTCAAAAGGAGGGATGTGTGCTTGACTTGATTATACTATATATGTTTGCAAAAATATTTAATAAACAAACACGGCCCCGTTAGTTTTATTACCAATATGTAGGTACAGATTGATATGTTCAAATGTGCCCCGTTAGTTTTATTACCAATATGTAGGTACAGATTGATATGTTCAAATGTGCACCGTTAGTTTTATTACCAATATGTAGGTACAGATTGATATGTTCAAATGTGCCCCGTTAGTTTTATTACCAATATGTAGGTACAGATTGATATGTTCAAATGTGCACCGTTAGTTTTATTACCAATATATAGGTACAGATTGATATGGTAAAATGTAAAAAACTGAAGTATTTTTATCCGCAATTAGTAAGCTCATGGCATCATTGCGTCTCATTATGTAGTATTTCATCTGTACTTATCACTGAATAAACGTTTAATTCTATTCTTAATAATTGTGTAGGTATATAAAAAAATAAAGTTATCGTTTTATTATAAATATGTAGGTGTAGATTGCTATGTTAAAATGTATAAAAACTAAAATACTTTTAATTCACAATTGGTAAGCCCTTGGCATCTTCTCTTCTTATTATCCTTTTGGTACACAAAAAGACCACGTCCCATAATGTCCGTTACCAATACACCGTTACTGTTACTGTTTCCTAAAATTACTGTTTTCCAAAATGTGGCGTTTTTCAAAAATACGAGTACGGTGCGCTAAAATGTAAAAAACAAATAAAATTATAATAACAAAAAAATTGTTACTTTATCTATTGTTACTAAAATTTAAAAATATATAAATTTTACTCTTGTAAAAAAAACAGTACATTAATGATAGTTAAACGTTACTAAACTAGACCTAGACTTGGCCCCGAACGGCTATTTCTTATTTCCAAATTTATAGAAAGACCTACAGAGAAGAAAATTTACTGTTGCAATCAGCTGTTTTAGGCCACTTTGAAGACAAAAACTTGGACCACTTTTTTAAAAGTATTGAATGTTGGTTCAGCGATCTAAAACGTGTGTTGTAAATAAAGGACACTATATTGAAAATTAATGCGGATTTTATTTCATTTCTACTTTCACAACACAGATAGGCCAATTTATTATAGGACCTACATTGGTACTACTTACAATTGACGATTTAAAAGAAGTATTGCGTGCCTAATCGCATGATATACGTTGTTCGTAATCAACTGGATATTTTATTTATGAATAAAAAACAATAACGATCCTTTGATTGGATTGTGCAGTCACAAAATAAACTATTTTGAAGTTTTTTTAACCCTCTGCTAACAAAACATATCCTTCTCCAACTTTTGCCACAACGTCTATCAACCTACATTCTTTTTCCGCCTGACATTCCACATCTCTCGCCATTAAATTTATCAGGCGAACTTCTGTATATGATTGACGCTCCAGGTTAGAACACACGTTTTTCCAATTGCAGCCGTGCTTCTTGAAGGCTAAGAAATCTTGATGATAGTGTACTTAATTGAGTACGGCGTTGCGAAGGAGGTGACCGCTGGGGACCATCGTATCTGTGCCGGCGCGGCGCTGAACTGGAGGTTGCGAAAGTAGTAATCGGAGCGGCGGCGAAAATTTTAAACCAGGATGTACTCATGAAACTGAATTTTTTTTAAATTAATAAGTTTTCACCCTTTTGACTGACGATTTCAATGTCATAATGTAAACCTGTAAGCAATGCCAACGTTTTGACGTAAATATACTTTATAATAACGCTAATTACAGTCAAAAAGATCAATACTTACTTTGGAGTACAACATGCGACAGGACATTTGGGCATCAGTCGCATTTTTGTAGGGGGTTGACAAAAAGCGTCGACATTCTTTATATTCAGTTGAATTATTTCCATACTGTCAATTTAATCATAATAGTTTGTTATCTACCCTAATTTAGTGAGAAGTGGATACTTAGAAATGTTTTAAAGCAAAATCGTTAAGCTTATATGAAATTGCTAAATAGCCAGTTCTCTGTTTCTTGTAGCATAACCTTCTCCCATTATGCTAATAATTCTTTCTTCAACCTCGGATATATTCATTATATTTTCAGCCGCACCACCGACGGTAAGCCTACGACCTGCAGCCCGCAGTGCTGCTTTTTTTTGACAGCACTCTTTTTATCAGCCCAGTACTACAAAATTAAAATAAAGAAAAGGTACTGCGTATTTTAACCAAAGGTAGGTTGGTAAAAAATTGGTATTACCACGGACAATTTCTTCGCTGATTTAATGGCACCGCCCAAACTATTTAGTCTATTCGCTAACTGCTCCCATTTTTTATTTGCCTTATCTCTGGCGCTTTGTTTTTTTCAGATAACCCTAGGTCACGTCGGGGTTTGCCTCTAGAAAATCAACAAGGGCATCCAATTACGCCCCTGTTGGATGCGAACTTATTTTTCTTGAAATCAAAAAATAAGGTCAAAATATATAAAAAATCACTTGTTGACTGGCAGAAATTCATTTTTCAAAGAATACCACATAAAATCAGATTGAGAGCACCAACCATTGAGCATCTCCAATTACGTGAATGTTTATTAAAAAAAAATCTTAGTATTAGAGCAACTGACTACTAAGGAGATACTATGCCTAGACTTATAAATGCCAAAGAACTTTTTAGGGTTTCGTACACCCATAGGGTGACAACGGGACCCTATTACTAAGGTGTCCATCCGTCCGTCTGTCAACGGGCTGTATTTCATGAAGAAAGATGAAATTTTCACAGAATGTGTATTTCTATTGCCGCTATAACAACAAATACAAAAACTTACAAAAAAAAATAGAGGGTTTTATTGATAGTTTGTACTATTTTCCACAATGTTTTATCTTGTGCATTATGTATGGTAATCAATTTTAATACAAGCGAATTATATATGTTTTAAAAAGCTACATATTTTTATTGCGATAATATTACAGATTTTCGTTATTTTTGACGTCAATTACTCCTAAGCGATAAAAAACCCTAGGTTGAAAAAAAAACCTTATTGTTGATGATGTTCCTTAAAGTCAAAGGCTATTAGAAACACGATTGAGTAGTTCAGCTCGATAGAAAAAAATCTAATTATGACTAATATTTGTTTGTTTGTAAACTCTTTATTGACAATATTGAATACAGAACATAAAACAGATATGTATGGTATAAAGGCGGACTTATCCCTAAATAAAAGTAATAAAAAAATAATATTAAAAATAATAAGAATATTTTCCTAATATTTTTAAGTATAAATTTAAAAAAATATACAACAGTATTTGTTTTGATAATAGTGAGTAATGTAATTATTTTTTATACTTTTATTGTAGTTTTTGATTGAAACGAAAAACCACTGAAAGAGTGTGCTTATTTTCTTTACTTTTTACAAGTAAAGAAAAAGACAGAGACAACTGTTCCAATCAATACCTCGTCATAAATTAGCTTCTTAGTCGATCGATTACCGAATATGCTTAATAAAAATGTTGACCATCTCTACAAAATCCAAGGAAACTTTCAGATGTCATTGTGCATCACCTGTCATAAATCTTATTCGTGAATACGATAAAAATACGTAAGTGAAGTCAGATGTCAATAAACACGATCAAATAGACTCAAAATATTAAACGAACCCAGAAAAAAATATTCTCATTTTATCATATCAGTATGGTCAAGTGAAAATAATTATATAATGATAAATATAGGTTATTAAAATAATGTTAGTTTATTTATTTCATGGTAATATTATGGAACAAAGGAATTTTAAAATAATACAAATAATGAGTAAGTGCAGTACGTGCGTCGTTAGTTTACATATAAATACTTATATATTCGTACTCAATTCTTGGCCTATAATACAAGATATTCACAAAAACTGACAAATTTTCAGCTTCGTGTGTCAAAAATTACCGAATACGAAAATACTGCAGTCAACTTGATCATTCGAATTCAGCGCAGAATTTTTTTTTAATGTTTTTAGTTTATTCATACAACGTGCACATGCGTGAAAATCATCAAAAGCTAGACTGCAGCCTTAAAACGAAGAAATAAAACGAGATACTGAAAATTACCACTTCTGTTGCTTTTGAATTTGGTTTTAGCTATGTCTTTCAGTCCCCAGGACTCCGAAGACTCCAGCTCGTATGTTCCGGTTATTTTTTCATTTTTCTCAGGCCTTCTTTGTCTCTATTTTTTGCTTCTGTGTTATCTTAAAGTTTTAAGTAGTGTGTTGTGTGGGCAGTGACAATCTTGTGTTTATGCCTTATGCCAGACGGTAAAGGCTACGCTAAAAGTTTGCGCAGCATGGCTGTACAATTTATTTACCTTACTCATTTTGCTTCTCACTTGAATAATTCAGGTTATGCTAAAAATTTGCATAGCGTGTATGTACAATTTATTTTCCTTACCAATTTTGCTTCTCACTTATATAGGCACCTGTTTCATTCATATTGGAATCTGTTTTTAACAGACGTCTATTATTCATGTCTCAGCAGGTTCCTTCCGCATTCCGTTACAAATTGATTGTAATTTGGCCCACTGTGGCGCCTGCTCGTCCCTTGTCATTTCCATGCCATTGGGCACCATGTCTATTCATAGCTAGTTACTCAAATAGAACAGCGCATTCAGTATCTTTTCTCTGGATTGCTTTATTAAATCAAGTTTTGTAAAGCAATCGTAAATAATGTTGTTCATATTTGAGATCAGTGAGACATTTGTTTGAATTGAAACGAAATGGCAATTAAAACCAGGGCGAAAGTCAGTAGGTAGGCAAGGCAGCTCTGGAATCTCCTACTGCAACGTCCAGCGATGCTGCGTTTCACAGACTGTAAAGACTCAATTACAAATAAAGAGATCTGTATAAGAACCAAAGTAACTAAACGATAAACTTAAGTGGACAGTGGGTGAGGCACACAGTTCGAGAAAAGATGGCCATTACAGTAAAGATCTCGAGAGGCGACCGCGCACCGGAAGATGTACCGCAGGAAGGCCTCTTTCTTGGTGGACCGACGAAACTGCTGGATGCGGGTAGCGCAGGACTGGTCGATGTGGAAACCCTTGGGTGAGGCCGACATAGAGGACGACATTCAAACGGAACCATTATGGAATCACTCGTGTGTCTGTCTGTCCATCCGTCTGTAACAGCCAATTTTCTCTGAAACTACAGGACAGATTGAGTTGAAATTTGGTACACATATGTAAGTCGGTGACCCAAAAACGGACGTGTAACATAAGTATGGGGCCACTTTTGGGGGATAAATTAGTAAATCAAAAAAAAGTTTTGCAAAATATATAGTGTAACATATATACAGGGTCTTAACAAAGGTATGCACTTTTTGTTAACTGGAGCTTGTACTCATGAAACTGAACAACTTTCCCTAAGAAACCTATGGTCAATACGCATTTGTTTTTTAAATACAATTAGTGAAATCCCCCCCCCCCTCTTATCTCCAAAACTACTGGGCCTAAAATCTTGAAAAAATCATAGTATATGAGGTTGAATACATAGATGACAGGAAAACCTATAAGATAAAATTAATATCCTTCCGTTCCCAAAGGAAAAATGATTTTCTAAAGTCCAGAATAAATAGACCCTTACTTATTTACCTAGGAAAATACACTAATATATATACTGTGGCAATACTGAGAGGTCTTGTTCTGTTGGTAGTTAAAGTTTTGGTGCGTAACCCTGTTTGTGTGCGCCCGAGTCCAACTAGGCCGGTTTTTGTAGTAGGTTGCTCTTATTTTTGCCATATATGCTACAAGTCGATGTAACGCGATCACAAATGAAGAGATGTAGAAAATCGTGACTCTCCAAAATAACACCATGATTAATCGCCATCGCACCTTCGTCATCCGAGAAGAAAAGGTGAAGTGGTACAGATGTAGGTATACCTATACCTCAACGTCCTACCGATGTACCATTTCTTTTTAATTACAAAAATAACAAGAATCAATTCACTCACGGTAGTTAATACCAAATACTTATAAATTTACCAAAGTAAATAAAACTAATTTTCATTTTCAGAAAATATTTTTCTTTTACATTTTCATTTTTTGGCAAGTTACTCTTTTTTGGACGTCAGACACTGATAATTTTATTGCCAACGGATGTTTTTTTTGCTCGTTACTGCGCAAAATTTGGAATTGATTATACAAATAGCATTATATTCACAGATGTTACGGTTCGTGTCTGTCACGGTCGTTATTTAAAATCCATGCATAGATATTTATTGTTTTATCTACTTTGAAATATAAATATTTTATAGGGTCTTTCATTATGCATTTGTAATGTTTACGTGTTTTAAAAAAGACTGCAGAAGTTATATAATAGTTGTTTATGAAACTGTTGCATGATGAGGGGTATTGAACCGGGCCGTAGGGAGTATGTAATTCATTTTATGTACAATTTTGTTTTTCATATTAATTTTTTTTTATTATATTTACTTTTTATACTTTTAGTCCCTTCCATTATTGAGTATTTCAAAAAATCATTGTCTATGATAATTTAATGGGCAATCTTTTTAAATGTGAAATTTTGTTTTTTAATACTTTTTTAATTTTATTGTATTTTTAAATATATTTTTTCATTTAGAAATACTTGAAAAAATAATTATGTATAATAATTGCCCAAAAACACATAAAAATTAAAGCAAAATATTTAAAACATTGTCAGTCGAGAAGCAATCTTTCATTTTTATCACGCTTTTATTAGCTTCACCTGTATGTTTGTATGTAACCGACTCCTTTGGACTCGATTTTGACCCACTTTAAACGGACAGATTTAATTCAAACTTTGTAGACTTATCAAGAATCAGCGACAATATAATAATTTCATGAGTTTGAACTAAAAAATAAAAAAAATAAATAGAGTTTTAAAAAACTAAAAAACACGCTTTTAAAGTACATCAGACTAAAAAGTAAAAATTAATTCTTAATATAAGTTGAAAATAATAATTAACAAAAAATACTAGTATTATTGTGAGAAAGTGTGGGTTGCTCGATAGACGAAAAATATGGTTGGAGCGCCCCACGCTTTTTCATAATAATGCTGGTATATTATATTATATTATTTTCAACTTATATTAAGAATTATTTTTTACTTTTTAGTCTGATGTACTTTAAAAGAATGTTTTTTAGTTTTTTTTAAACTCTATTTATTGTGATATAATTGCACAGTTGTAGGTACTACGAACAAATTAAAATTCAGACTTAAGGCTTTCACTTCTCTCTATTATTATATAAGACACATAACCAGTCTCATATCACCAAACTATTACAACGATTTTTCAGTGCATTTAGCATAAATTATGATTTTTCGACGTTACGGTAAAATAAATATACTTTACGTAGTTAGTTTTATATCTCCATACATCGAATTCTCAACTGTATATTTATATCATAACTATATATTTATATCGTATCACTTTTTACGGTTTTCTTTCATGCTCACTCGCAGTTAAAGTAGAATCATGTCGACTATACAGGCACTAAGCGCTCTCGTTGTACGAGCTCAACCATCTAATACCGGTGATTCGCGGCACGTTAGCTCTGATCTGCGGGGTAGCAAAGTTCCTAGCGATCTCACCGCACAAACCATGTCGTAACGTTCTTCTTCAGCTGTGAAAACGCGAAAAGCAGCGGCTGAAGCGCTAGCCTTACGACATCGCGTCGTCGGTTGAAGCGCGAACGGCAGCTGGCGGCGCGAGAGTGCTAACTTGTGCAACAGCAGGGACCCAATTCTGTTAGTAATGCTAATGTTATTTTATTTGCATAATTTTTAATCGATAGAGTGATCTAGAGTGGTCGCATTTAAATTTTATCAAATTGTTATCAATTATTGTTTTGTTACCATGTAATTTTGTAACGTAAATAAATAAATGAAAAAAAGTAAAATTATTGGTGTTGCGATGTTGGTTTTTTTTGTTCAGCGTAGCCAATCAATAGATTTTTGATTGAAAAGAATCATTAGAAGCAGGCGAGTTTAGCACTGTTTGATTGTTACCTAATTTGTAACACCGACCTATACGTACGGTTTTAGTTGCCTATTCATAACATAACGCGGGAAAAGAATGCACGCTTAAAATTAGAGCAAAAGCTAAATAATAAATATTACCAAGTTTAGTGCTTTTGTTATTACACGCGTTTCATACACACAAGCCCTGACAGTTTTGTAAACAGCGCCGTTTTCCAGGTCGATAACAAGCGGGCCGCTTCGCCACGAGGCACTCGCTACTCGCTATTCACACAGGAATCATGGTTGCGAATTACAGAGCTTTATTACTGGCGTTATTTTTCTTCTTGTTCATCTCGAATATTGTAAGTGCTCAAATTTTTCTCAACTTTATTGTGTTATAAATTTTAAAGTGCTTTGACTTTTATAGGCAATAAACGAATATTTTATAACATTTAAAAAAAAAAACAAAGTTAAGGGTACCTTGCTTCAAATCGCAGTCCTGAGTTTTTTCCGAGTTTTTAAATTATGTTGTTGGCCTAATGAATAATCCAAGTTTTAGACCACGAGCACTTGTCAAAAAAATAATTAAATCAATCTTTGTTTGTTCGTATTTTATGCGCTACCATACTGTTAAGCTCGGGAAGTTTATAGGAAAAACTCGCGCACCGCGCACCATCGACATCCATGCGGGCAGAGCCCCTAGCAAGCGCTAATAAAATATAAAATCGTCAAAAACTGAAGAAAGGCCGACCTTTCTTCAGGTTTTTGACGATTTACAAGAACCCGACTACGACAAAAATGTGATATTCTAAAAGTCGTTCATATTTTTGTTATTTGTTAAAAGGCATGGTTGTGATAGAGTCATGAATGTCAACACGCACATTTTTCCGTAAAATACTTAGTATTCGTATGTATTATATTTATTAAAATAAACTATTGTAAAAAGATGTTTTATACGTTTTTTAAAATTTTACATTTGTACCCTTAAAGGGTTCCGTAGTCCTTATGAAGAAACCCAAGATCGTGCGTCCGTCATAATATTATCTAATATTTTAACCAACTTGTATGAGCTTTGTCATAAAATTTGTTCGAATATAGATCTCTATTTAAAACAATTGAAAAATATGTGTGTGGGGTCTCATTAAAAAGGTCTTTTAAATTGAAGCAGACTTTATTTTTACACATTTTTTTACTAGATGTACCGTTTGCAAGATTTTGAAAAATGTAGGCCGCCAAAGTTGTTAGCAAGGTTTAATTTTAAAAGCTGTACTTTGAACCTATCTGGTGTTACAGCAAATTTAGTAAATATTTAAATTTATTTTGAAACGTATTCAATACTGAGTTTAAAAAAAAAACCTTCAGGATTGGCAAAAACCCGAATAAATGCTGCTTAGGTTGCGTTCGTCCCTCGAGGTAAAAAAATTGGATTATTTATTGTGCTAACAGCATAAAAAACTTAGCAATAAGTCGGTATCGCTTTACTTTTTTGAAAAACGAAACAGGAATCCATTATTTTCTAATAAATTTGTTTTCAAGGTAAAAACCGACACAGATATACGTCATCCGATTATCCATATAAAATTATTTCAAAATTGGTTGTTTAGATAACAAATTATTCAAATACTACGTTTGTATGGGATTTATGAACTCCAGCGGGCTCTTATAGGTTCATCTCATCTCTTCTCGTGGGTGTCGTAACAGATGACTAAGGGATTAAACCGAGGTTGAGCAAACATCGTCAACCTGCCTGCCAAGCGTGGTGATAACGGCAAAACCTCCCAATGCGGGGGAGGCCTATATCCAGCAGTGGATGCCCTCCGGCTGATGTGATGTGATTGTATTCTACTAAAATGAAGTTATGTGAATGAAATATGTTTTGAGATTATAAATAGATTAAATGGCATAGTGGGCAACTTTACGCCGGGACAGATCAAAATCGGTGTGTAACATTTCTAACTATTTTGTTTGATAAATAGACAAACTATTGCTTTTCTTGGTCTTCGCCTTTTCTGAAATTAATAGATTCGATGGTTCTGCAAATCTTTATTACCCATATTTTAGAAGGCAGAAGCAAACAAAGAGTAGCCGGGTTAAACCATTGAATGTAATGGAGTTATGAAAATGTGTTAAAATGCATAACTGGGTTTTGATCGAAATATTTTAATCAAGAAGTTCCCTAGGTTGCAATCAACAAGTATTCTCGTATTATTTTAATAGGAACAAAATTGGTATAGGAGCAGTAAACAACTTTTCGCAAATTATCTTTATTAAATAATCATATCAGCCGAAGGACGTCCACTGCTGGACATAGGCCTCCCCCAAGGATTTCCACGACGACCGGTTCTGCGCTGACCGCATCTAGTGGCTTCCCACGACCTTCACCAGGTCCTCGTTCCACCGAGGTCTGCCTACGCTAAGTTTTCCGGTGCGCGGTCGCCACTCGAGAACTTTACTGCCCCAACGGCTATTTGTTCTACGAGCTATGTGCCCCGCCCACTGCCACTTAAGTAATTTATCAAATAATGCTATTAAGATAAGTAACTACTATACTTTAAAGGAAGAAATTGAAATCGTCAAGGAACCTATAAAATTGACGCAAACGAATTTTTGAACTTCTTTACCTAGGTAGGTATATAAAATTATTATAATTAATTAAGAAATTAGACTGCCGTAGCTAACCTCTAATTTGCAGTCTAAAAAAACTTTGCGCCGATTGTAGATGTAGATCCTAGGTACGTCAGTACTAATATATATACTTTGTCCTAGGTGAAAGTTGTTTAGATCATGAGATGCTTATATAATTTTAAAAATTTGGCCTACGAATTTTATCTGTATAAAATGAAGATACGACTAGTTTTCATCCATTCATTTCACACAACCGCAAGCTTCGATCATACAATCGCTGAACTATCCCCAGGAAAATTTATACTGTTTGCTTAAATTTTCAGATATGCAAAATAGTTTTGCCGCACAAATTGAGGTACTTGGAGAATATGTTAAACTCCGAAGTAGTGGCTAAAGCGGCCAAGATACGTCAGAGGATAGAGGAGAATCCGAACCTTCAGGAGAGCGAGAAGAGTTGGCCTATGCTATTAGCGAAATACCAGGATGATAAGAAGAGCGCCCAGTCTTACGCTTACAACAACAACATCTACGGACGAAGAAATTTCAAGTAAACTAATAAACGACTGCCGAATAGAATAAGTTACGGTTATGAGCGTCATTTTAGAGACATTTCAAAAGAAAAAGTGGGTGAGGGTACAGATATTCACCGCTGGTAATGAATACGTTTTACGAACGGTTGTAAAATTGTCGCGGTTAATTAACTGACATCAAAATGTATTTTGTTTAAGAAATATAATAGCTAAGTGTGAGTAAATATTGTTTGCTTATTTCCTCAAGTTAATGGTAGTTAACTTATTGCAAGACCTTTAAAAGGCTGTTGGAAATCACTTATACGTATGAAACATGTGTTTGTTACTGGAAATCTGTATAATTTAGGCATATCTACAGATTCTTAACGCCATGATCATTCAATAGGACATTCAATAAAAACCATCACCTCTAATTAGACCCTGGTTACCACATATTTAAAATATATTGTCCAAAGTACAACCAATGACCCACGGACAACAGACGTGAAATAGGATTTTTTATGAAAGGATCCAGGTTTTTTAGGAGTGACGTAAGATTACAAAATCAGGTCAAAATCGAAGTCATACTCAGATGGGAAAAATAAATGACTTGGTGAGCCGAAAAGCGAAAATGACAAAAGTATGAATACTGTTTAAGGCTTTAACCGACCTCAAATTAACAGCTTAAATCGCGTCGGACAAACAAATGAATCTACACTGAAATAACGTTCATTATAGTATGCACCGTGACGTAGTAGTTACAGTTATGACTACCTTTGTTTGTGAGCAATACAGATATCTTTAAAACAATATTCTGTAAAACTTATGAAATATATAGTTGAATCACGTAACTTCTGCTTTAAGATATAGAGAAAACTACAAAGAATATTTCTTTATAAATAATTTCTGTCATATGGGATTACACAATCGAAGATGTTGAAAAATAACTTTTTTTCGGACGTATTCGACGGACCTAATTTTTCCTACAACAAAACGGACCTAGTATTTCCTATAACAAAGAAAAAAAATGAAACCTATTTTTGTAAAGTAGGAAATAGCTTATACTCACCGGTTCGCTCAGCGCAAGGAGTGAGACAGATCTCTAAGTTGTTCCCAGGACGCCTTGTATTCTCTACTTGTTATTGTTAAGGAGATTAAATGAAATAAATAGAGCTAGTTCGACTCTTTTACTGTCTTTTACTGGAGAAAATAAAATAACATTGTTATCAAAGTATGCTTTGAGTTATCTAAAGGAATTCAATTTTAGGTTATACTTAAATTTTTAAGAAAGCAACTTCCACAGATGATCCCGATTGGATTTATGTAACTAGCCGTGCCCGCGACTTCGTCCGCGTGGAAAGATGTCTTTGGGTAGCATCTTTAATTATTTAGGCTTAATTATTTAAATATTTAATTATTTTACAAATAAGACGCATACGTATAAATACTTTAAATAGCTTTAAATCAGTATTCGCATGCGTGTGGCACAGTCGTCTACCCTCATGTGTCTACTCGTTCGGGTAAGCACACTTAGGCATATTTCCCCACCTCCATAGGGCCATACCACGTCCCCCCCCCCCACCCTCCGCCCTCGAGGCTGCACGGCGCTCATTGTGTACGGCGCGGTGCTTGGCAAGTTTTTTACTCGCGTTAACTTCAATTTCACATTTTGTAATGAATGACTCCGTAAATGTTACATCAGAATAGCTCTAATATTTTGTCTTTTGTCGCAAACTTATAAAACATTCACATAAACCTTACATATTTCCATACAAACTTTCATCCCCTATTTCCTATTGTTATTTTACACCCTTGAGAGTAAAACTTTTACAAACTTTGAATGTCATATTTATTTATATCTAATCAACAGCTTAAAAAAAAAAAGACGTGTGGCACTCGGGGACTGCCGCGGTAAAGCTATTACATAGCATTTTTTATCAACTTATGCAATTATAATTATTTACCATCGCGACCACCATCACAAGCACCATTGCGATCACCATCGCGACCACCATCGCGACCACCATCGCGACCACCATCGCAACCACCATCACCACCACCATCACCATCATCATGATGGATAGATAGATGGCACTGTAAGTTTTTTAGAACTCAATATATTTTTTTTTGGGGTGTCTGGTTTTTTCAGTCCCCTCAAAGCCCGCGATAAAAGCTATACTTACAATAGCTTAAAATACGAGTGTGCTTTAGACCACACGACTGAAGTAAAACTTCTTTAGCTCCATCAATATATGTTTGAAAGTAAATACTTAGTCTTCAGAAAATAATCAAATCTTTTTTGTCATATGGAGGTATATACAGTTTATGAAAAGAGTTTTATTATTCTCCGAAAATGATCAAATCTTCTTAATATATGTTTGTTTTGACAACCGATATTGTTGCCATGGCAACCATTCATATATGTTTGTTTTGACAACCGATATTGTTGCCATGGCAACCGAGCGTGAGGTTTTTCTTCGTTACGGAATTTCTGGATTCGGTCCCCGCGCTCAAAGCCTGCGATAAAATCTATGCAATAGCTTAATAAGTTTCAAACTTCTAGCTCTAAAACTGACGATCCTTTCATACAACTTTTCATCCTCCTCTTTCAACCTTTTTTCGCATTAAAAATTTCCTTTCTCAGGCTCTAGGCTATCTGTGCACCAAATTTTATTTAAATCGGTTTAGTAATGTTAGCGTGAAAGCGCGACAGACAGACAGACAGAGTAATTTTCGCATTTATAATATTAGAAGTATTACTGATGTCCAAACAACTTCACGATCGAGGTGGCATACTGGAAACTGATGTACGCGAGGCGTAATGCTTGTATATTTTCTTACAAAAGGTATTATTACTTTATAGCGTCATTGAAAGTCCATGGTGGAACCAAAGAAAAAGAGTGAAATGGGTTCTTTGAGCATATAGCTGCTGAACGGACGGAGATGGATGAATGGGTCGGGCCCTTGAATCGGGTTTGAGTGGAACACTTTATTTTGTTGTGATTTTGTAGCTAAACTCTTCAGGTTTTACATGCTGGGAAGGCCCTATTTTTATGTTTTAGTCGAAAAACTTAACTATGTGTCTCTTACGTCACGAAAATGTCAAGGAGTCTGTCTATCTCTTACATATTTTCCAAGATAATGTTTTCAGAGGCAGGGATGTGAGAAGTGCTGTCCTCTGTGTTGGATCTAGTATTGTTTCTTTGAAGGGAGATGGTAAAGATGATCTATTGGGCAAAAGCTGGTGTATTGAAAATTAAATGAGGAGAGATTAAAATTGGATATAGTTCAATTAATTCGCTGAAAACGGTGTAGATGGCACTGCATGTATAGACAGAATATACTTTACGACATCAAGCACTAGGTTAACTTTATTTTGAACTAACATTGTCGGCCACCAGCTATGCCTAAGTTTCACTTGAGACACTCAAAGTTAGGTTTTTCCTGAAGTCAGTATCAGATAATCATAGCTGTTCAAACATTTCTGAGCAGTGTTGAATTTCAATAAATTATGTAGGTACACTGAGTTGCTATTAATATCAATTTATCATAAATAGACAACAATAAGGCTTGGGCTAATATTATTATAAGCATTAAAACCTTCTTGGAAAAGATGGCCTATTCCTTGGTGTAACCTATGCGCTTCTTCATATATTTTATTCTCTTTTCTACACAAAGATATAACCCAAAGAGAATCTAATCTAACTGTTATGTACTAACCTCACGGAGGAACAACCTATCTCTTTTAAAATTCTCCCATGAAAAGTCTTAAAGAAGATTCTGTATCATTGGTTATTATATTTTTTATTAAATTTGCTTTTGTCTTGTTCCTCAGAGCTAGAAATTAAAAAAAAGTGAAAGCACTTTTGTGGTAAAATCTATTTTGGGCAAACTTGACTGGCATATAAAGGACTTCGAGCAACTGTATTGTGTTCTTGAATTTCGAATTTCAAAACTTGAACGACTATAAGATTTTAAAGCAAAAGAATCAGTCAATTTTGTTTATTGTACTTAGCTGCTAAATTATTACTGTATGGTGAAGCGCAAAGTATCGCTTCAAGCCGATCTCCTTTCTTGCGTTTCATGATTAAATGCTCTTTTGGTTTTGTTCGTCTATGAAAATTTAATTTGAAAATATTTGTTACTTTTTGACAAGAGGAAAAGAAAAGGTTGATTGTGATCTCTTTGACAGTGATGTGTATTTAAATTTTTGGTTTTATATTAATGTTTCGTTGAGGCCCACTATTTTATTCAGTGGTAAGTAATTTGTATAAGGAAACCGCTTTGCGTGTATTTTTGGTACTGCTGCGAACTAGATTTATATATGTCCGTAGGGTTCTTCCACTCCCCTTGCGAGGTTGACGTCCCCGAAGGTTCATCTGACTAAGGATTGATCCTGGGATGGAGCTGTGCTGACCACCAGCCAGTCCTTTGCACTGCCCGCCCAGCTGCTTGCCAAAAGGGAAGTGAATGCTTAATTTATCTTTTATCCCGAGCGACTCTCTGGTCATTGGTCACGACTCACGAGGCAATATTACTGCCCAGCGCATTCTTATTTATGTTCCCAAAGCTTTTCTGCCGTCCTAGAAGATTTCCTGCCTCCGGTTTCTAACGATTTAGTTATTTGTTTTAAATTTTAAAAATGTTTAGTACCTAATACGTGTTTTTTAGAACGATAGGGTAATTCAGACCAAACTGAAATTTAATTATTTTAGAACTTAGTAACTTATTTAAGTACCAAAGGGACGGCGACGATCGTTGCCTACCGGCATTCTATAAATTAAGCTTTTTATATTCAAATAAAATTGTCACTTTAGATTTATTTCAGGAAATTGTCCAAAAATATATTAGGTTATTGTTTTATATCAACACGGTCATCCAATGTACATCACATCTTTTTCTAGTACTTATATTGTTCCTTCTTTTTTAGAAAAATTATAAAATACATATATTCTAATTTACCCCATAATATTTTTCTTAAAACTCCGTTTAGGCCCGAACCTCTAAATCTTACGTATCATATGTGGCAAATTCCGTAGAGGTTTTTCCCCAGTTTCCATATTTTTTGTCACAATGGGTAATATACTAGCAATAAAATGCTACAATTATTATATCATTCGGACCCCTGGAAGTCGCTTTAAAATCGATCGAAGATTTAAACAAAACAAACATACACACATTCATACATCATCATATCAGCCGAAGGACGTCCACTGCTGGAAATAGGCCTCCCCCAAGGATTTCCATGAAGACCAGTTCTGCGCTGCTCGCATCCAGCCGCTTCCCGCAACCTTGACCAGGTCATCGATCCACCGAGTGGGAGGCCTGCCTACGCTACATTTTCCGGTGCGCGGTCGCCACTCGAGAACTTTACTATCCCAACGGCCATCTGTTCTACGAGCTATGTGCCCCGCCCACTACCACTTGAGTTTAGCAATTCTGAGAGCTATGTCGGTTACTTTGGTTCTCTTACGGACTCCTCGTTTCTGATTCGGTCACGCAGAGAAACTCCGAGCATTGCACGCTCCATTGCCCTTTGGGTGACCTTGAGCGTTCTTATGAGGCCCATAGTAAGCGATCATGTCTCATTCATACATACATACAAACATTTCAAGTTAAATAAAAGCTTTTAAAAATATTAAGGTCTGGCGTAGCGTGCGGCAAACGATATTTCAGTCGCGTACTTTTATACCTATACAATAAATGCGAGCCGAGCGAGCGGGAAATTGTTTCATCATATCTGAAGATGAAAAATATCTATCTAAAAATTCTATTTCAAAATACACTAGCATGATTTTGGCTGTACAATTGTACATAGTGCATGGGACATCAAACAATGGACCTAATTGTAGGACTTTGCACCAAAATCTGAATTCTGGTAACTACAACTTACATTGTGCATTAACATTTCGCAATCTTGATTTTTAATTTCGAGCGATGATCATTTATCTCACATTAATGGAGCCAAAAAAATCTATATACAGTTGAGTTTTTTTTAAGGGTCAGTATAAGTAGTTTAAGGGTCGGTATGGGTAAATTCTAAACTATATGATATGAGAAAAACGCTCTTTGGAACTGTAATCTCAATTTTAGAGAAAATAAAAATGGCGTTTTAAAAAATAAAATAAAAAATGTTCGAAGGTATGGCTTTTTTTGATTTTTTTTTGTTATATCGATTGTATATCACTATACTAACCAAAACTTGTATGGAGACCATAGGCCTAAAGTTGCTAGAAGTTGTTGAAATTACTTGATATTAACATTTTATTAAAGGTACATTTTATTATGCAATTGATAGGATGGATAGTTCAAATGAAACAAAAGCAACAATCTGCCACGTGCCATAGTCCCACGAAACTAAATTTATCTTAAAAATTGTTCGAAATGTCCTCCACTTTCGTTTATACGATACAAGTTAATTAAAATGTCAGTTACAATTTAATTATGAATGGCCTAAGATCTTTTAAATCAGCCGGGTTAAATCAAACTTCGGGAGTGGAGTGACCAACGCCGATTTCCACAAATTGGCACAATGAATTCCCTTTACAATAGATGAATTCATTAAATTAGTAATAAGCGTTAAGCTTTGCCGTAGTGTAAGCAAAATCATTTCTCTACCAATATCATCCACAGCATAGCATAGCATTGGTGGAAATAGACAGAATACGCTTAGCTATCTCAGTTTCTTCAACGGGTTTTAACTCAAATCAGACGTTTGCAAAACGGTGATACCCAAAGAAAGTCAATTGGCATCATTAAAATGATCAGGAAGGCAGTCCCGTTTTTGGTTGTCTGGCAAAATAGTGTTTTTAAGGTTTTTCCAAAGCAACTTACTGACTCTAGATAAACGGTTGACAATATAATTGATTATGACACGTTTTTCTTGGAATATGCTATCAACAACCAGTCTCGTATTTTCTAATATGTCTGTCAGAAGGACTAAAATATAAATACTATAAGTAAGCAATTACATTTTAATTTAAGTGATTACACGTAATCAAACCAAACGTATTTTTTACACCACCTGCTTGACAAAAAAAATATATTCAAATGTCAAGCCAAAAACGTCATTTGTTTTTAAAATATAGCCTTTTAAACGAATTATTTCGGAATAAATGTGTGACTATGAATGCGAGTTGAAGCGTTTCAAACTTATGCGGTGACCACCCTGCCCACATATTGGAACAAATTGTGACTGGAGATGAAACTTGTGTTCCTCACTTTAAACCTGAGTCGAAACAAGAGTCTATGAAATGGTATAAGAAGGGTGCACCTCCTCCGAAGAAGTTCAGGGTATCAGAATCGGCCGGAAAGCTGATTTTTGGGATTCAACTAAGATTTTCATGATCGACTACAAAGATAAGGGTGCCACCATAACTGGGACATATTACGGAACGCTTTTAGAAAGACTACGAGAAGCCATTAAGGAAAAAAGGCGGGGAAAGCTGTCGAAGGGTGTGTTGCTACAAGTTGCGACTGCTGCTTTTAACAAGTACGGCTTCGAATCGCTAGTTCACCCACCCTACAGGCCGGATCTGGCCCCCAGCGATTATTATTTGTTCCCAAATTAAAAAAAAAAACTATGAGGAAAAAAAGTACATACCGAATAAATGTGAAGGAGGCAACTTCGACTCTATTTGAGGGCAAAGACAAAAAATATTTTTGATGGTTTTACAAATTAATTCTTTGATCAGAAAAGTCTATTAAACTAAAAGGTAATTATATTGAAAAACAAAAATACTTATATTGTTTCGTTTAAATTGCAATATATTTAAATTGCAGTAACCGACATGGTACCAGGAACACTCGCAGGGTCAAAACTTTGTCAACCTAGTCGTTCGCCAGGAACACTCGGAGAGGCAAAACTTGTAAGTCTGTCAAAAGTTTTCACTTCTATCGGCACTCCCGGAGTGGTTAGGTTTCTTTTTAATTCAACAATGGATGGAAATAGGGTCGAAAGTTTATATTTGAAAATTAAACCCCTAAAGGGATGAAATGGGGGTTCAAATTTTGTATAAAGAATCAAGATTAGATTGACTTATGAATTCGAAATTTTTAGGATAAATATCATAATTATTATTTTATCAGCTCATATACGTCCCCAACGAGGGGCTCGAGCCTACCCTGAATCAGGGCGATTAGGCCTTAGTCGACCACGTGGGCCCAGTGCAGGTTGGTCGACTTCACACACAACCTTCGAGTTTCTTCGCAGGCCTGTGCAGGTTTCCTCACGATGTTTTCCTTCACCATTAAAGCAATCGGTAATGATATGTACGTAAGTTTTTGAAAAACTCATTGGTACATTGGCCGTCCAGATTTGAACCCGGTACCTCTGGTTAGATGGACCGAGTCGTTACCGGTTGAGCCACCGACGCTTCCATATCATAAACAAAAAAACACGCTTAAATATCATAAACAAAGGATTAAATTCGGGTTTCGTCTTTTCCCAAAAATCGCCCCCTAAGGGGTGAAACGGAGTGAACTAACATAAAAAAACAAGAAACATGAAATTTGACCAGTGTGGTCCATTAATAACGTAAACATCTACATGGAAGGATTTTTTAAAATTCATTCTTAAGGGGGTGAAAAGAAAGAGTATATTTTAGGTCCCTCAGGAGTACCTGAGGGACCTAAAATATACTCACAGAAACAGTAGTTTCAGACTATGCTATTTTCAGGGATAAATAGTAGCCTATGTCCTTCCCAGTGACACAGGCTACTTACATGCAAAATTTCATCAAGATTAGTCGAACGTGAAAAGGTAACAAACAAATAAACAAACAAACAAAAACATTTTCACATTTATAATAATAAGTAAGGATTTGGGTATGCCCGACTACTTGAAGGCTTCGCGAGAGAGTATTTACAGCGTGGCTGTACAATTTATCATTATAATATGTATAGAATATTTTCAAAACTTCGTCACTAGAAAGTAAAAAGAGAGATTAGAGCTACCTTGCCATTTCCACATTTATTAGCTATTTTACAGTACCAACATTATTCGTATTATTTTCCTTGTTTTGCGAAAAACAAATTCTATTTGAGAGGATACTGGGATGAGTGTCAGGTTAAATATAGATAGGGATCCACTTGCCGCAATATGAGATTGTTTCCCCCCTATTGTTACGATTGCTGTCTAGAGTATACATATGTATTCATAACGTACAGGGTGGATTTTTGAGAAAGGGCAGTAAAGGCAGGTACCTCAACCGTTGCAGCTACAGGAAAACGATCTAAGGAGACTAGCTTGGAGATATTTTGATCAGCATATACAAATTGTGGAAAAAAATATCAATCAGCAAAATAATCGGCATTGAACACAAAAACTCTTTGTGACCCCAATCAGTCCTGTTTCATATAATAATTAAAAGTTATGCCAGTAGCAAAATTTAAGTTAAAATATTTTTCTTTAAGTAAATTTTTCACCCAGCGGCAATGCCCGTATTTCATACCTTAAGTTATGCCAGTATCACTATTTTAAGTTATGCCAGTAACACTTTTTAAGTTGAACGATATTATAAGCTTTCCACCCAGAGACTCTGCCCGTATTCAGTATCACTTTTTAATTTAACCGACTTTATTATACATTAGCTTTCCACCCAGCGACTCTGCCTGAATTTCATACCTTAAGTTATGTATGTAGCACTAAAAAGTGATCGATTTATAATAAAATCGATCACTTTTTAGTGCTACAAAGGGTCTTCGGCAGATGGTTGAAAATACGAAAATGGGGGATAGGTGGGGTCGCCTCCCACCTATTTTGAGAATTAAAAAAAATCTAGGACTTGTAATTTTTTTTACAGGATTTTTTTTCCTTTTTTAGAAATTTTGCCATTTTTATACCTTTGAACACATGTAACTTTTTGTTTTTTAAAGCTAGCTCCAAAATCTTTTTTTAATAGACTTTTATAAGATTGTCGGCTCTAAAAAAAATTATTTTTGTTTCAAGTTATTGCTAAAAACAAAAATGTGGGCCCCCGAACTTAAAAAAAAAGTTGAACAAAAATTTAAAAGTCAACTTTGCGATGCATTTAAAAAAAAAATAATGGGGCTGGAAGGCTTCTGTTTTTTTTAAAACATCTATAAAGCATAGGCTTTTGAATGGTATGTAATTTGTTTCGGTATCTTTTTTGTAACCGGAGTTGTTATTTTTTTTTACTCAATTGGACCATGTTGACGAAATTCCACTAGTTAAATTTGTGAAATGTATCAAATGCAAAGTTGAAAATAATGTAAATACTTACTGTTGGGACGGTTACAAAGAGCAGGTACGTTTTTTTACATTCTTGCACACACATAATGGCTATCTTTTGTCATTTATTGGCATATTGGAGTTAGCACTTCCATATGCCAATAAAATGTCCGCATATTCCGCATTGGTAAATTGAGCCATTTTAAACCACAACAAAGTCTTAACAAAACGTCTGATAATAACAAAAAGTGACAAACAACAAAAAAACTTAACAAAATCACAAACGTTAATAACGTTAACGTTTTTTTTTGTTTTCGTTAATTTCACTTTGCTGTGTTTGTGATTTTGTTAAGTTTTTTTGTTGTTTGTCACTTTTTGTTATTATCAGACGTTTTGTTAAGACTTTGTTGTGTGTTTTAAAATGGCTCAATTTACCAATGCGGAATATGCGGACATTTTATTGGCATATGGAAGTGCTAACTCCAATATGCCAATAAATGACAAAAGATAGCCATTATGTGTGTGCAAGAATGTAAAAGAACGTACCTGCTCTTTGTAACCGTCCCAACAGTAAGTATTTACATTATTTTCAACTTTGCATTTGATACATTTCACAAAACATGTAACTAGTGGAATTTCGTCAACATGGTCCAATTGAGTAAAAAAAATTAACAACTCCGGTTACAAAAAAGATACCGAAACAAATTACATACTATTCAAAAGCCTAAGCTTTAGAGATGTTTTAAAAAAAACAGAAGCCTTCCAGCCCCATTATTTTTTTTTTAAATGCATCGCAGTTGACTTTTAAATTTTTGTTCAACTTTTTTTTTAAGTTCGAGGGCCCACATTTTTGTTTTTAGCAATAACTTGAAACAAACATAATTTTTTTTAGAGCCGACAATCTTATAAAAGTCTATTAAAAAAAAGATTTTGGAGCTAGCTTTAAAAAACAAAAAGTTACATGTGTTCAAAGGTATAAAAATGGCAAAATTTCTAAAAAAAGGAAAAAAAATCCTGTAAAAAAAATTACAAGTCCTAGATTTTTTTTAATTCTCAAAATAGGTGGGAGGCGACCCCACCTATCCCCCATTTTCGTATTTTCAACCATCTGCCGAAGACCCTGTATATTAGCTTTCCACCCACTGTATCTGCCCGCATTTCATACCTTTAGTTATTGTAGTAGCACTTTTTAAGTTAAACGATTTTATTATACATTAGCTTAACACCCAGCGGCTCTGCCCCCGGTTCATAAAACGATTTTATTATACATTAGCTTTTCACCCAGCGATTATGCCCGCATTTCATACCTTAAGTTATGCCAGTAGTACTTTTTAAGTTAAACTATTTTATTAAAAATTTGCTTTCCACTCATCGTATATGCCCGCATTTCATAACTTATCCCGTTGGAATTTCAAAAAACTTGGCCTTATCCTTGTCTACATCATGAAGGAAACCTCTGTGCAATATTTCAAATTATTATTATTAAGGGTTCTGTGATGACTACTAGAAACTCTGTCCATCCGTTTGTTACAGTCACAGCCCCAAAACTTTAAATTTTTGAACCAATAAACCTCTGTGCAATATTTCAAATTATTATTATTAAGGGTTCTGTGATGAAAACCTCTGTGCAATATTTCAAATTATTATTATTAAGGGTTCTGTGATGACTACTAGAAACTCTGTCCATCCGTTTGTTACAGTCACAGCCCCAAAACTTTAAATTTTTGAACCAATCGCATGTGATTTGCCCTTTAGAATAAAAAAAAATATAGGAATCAAAATCGGCATTGTAAAAAAATTACGAAAACGTTAGATGGCGTCACTTTTCAGATTTTACCTGTTCTAGACACGAGATCTTTTATTCTTGCAATTAGTTGACTTGATGAAACTCTTACAAAGGCGAATCAACTATTTAGTTTTTGGAAATCTACAGACTATAGATGAAGACTTTTAATTTTTGTGACTCTAACGAAAGGAATAAGGCATAATTCGCATAAACCCCGAACCACTTAGTCGTTTGATGAAAAATTATGCGGACTCATTTATAAATTTTTTTTATTAATCCATAATCATAATTCGTTCCACTGCATTTGGGGTTTTCACCCGACAGAGAAACTGCAGGATACCGTGGAAAATTACGTCAAAGAATTTTATCTATACCAAATTCTTTATATGGAAGTCCTGCACAACCAAACCTCATCATTTATTTATATATTCAAAAAGTTTGAATTATTTATTTCGAAAAAAGCCCAGAATTATTTATTTCAAAAAAGCCTATAGCCTTCATAAAAACCGTTATTTGTTTAAGATGTCATTAATTGTGTCCTCTGATGGATTTATTATAGAAGCATTTGTTCCTTAAGCGGCCGATAAATCTGACGCAAGTATTATGAGCAAATTAATTGAAAATGAATTTCGGAGAGTTTTCCATCCTGGTGACGTTTTCTTGCTTAACGCTCGAGGTTTATCAATGTTATTGGACTACTGGAAGTATTAGGATAGTGTGCTTTTATGCCAAAAATAAAAAAATACGCACGAGAGGCAACTGGATACTCAAGTTGCCAATGGATCACGCAAAGTGACAGTATGCCGGTGGATAGTGGAGATTGTAAATGGACAGTATACCCTAAAAACCTGTTTCGCCAATTGAGGAATCAATATTCAAACGCAGCGACGTTGTAAAAAAATGTATGAAGAGTTTCGCATTTCGCACAACTTACTGAATGAAATTATTAACCAAATTAATTTGAAACAGAACGCTAACACCTTGAGCGAAACTGTTTTACAATATAATTTAAATCTATAAAGGGTGAATTTTAAAACAAGTCGGTCTAGAAGGATTTCCTATCTTAACTAAAGATAATTTAATAATATTGGCGTTAGGGACTTACCAAATCGCTCGACTTACCAAAAAGCTAGGAGTTATTATGGCAAGCACATTAAAGCAAACGGTGCAAAATAAAATTTTGTCACTGCTCATAATAAAAGTAAAAAGGTACCTAAGTGGAAAGGTACCTAACTGGGAAAAAGGTTAAATGAAAATTTTAAAATGATAACATAACGAAAATTTAAAATTTAAATAGTGCAATTATGCAAAGAAAATGATGCGCATCTGGTCCCAGATGACTCATAGTTATTACGAGGCAAAATCCAATCCCGTCACTTTTAATAAGTAACCGTATGGAGGGCAGATAAAAAAATCTCTGGGTGGTATTGCTCGTGCATAGCGGAGAAAGGAACACTGGGCTGTTGTTCCCTTAGAACGTGTATATTATGGTTCATGGCATGAGCTCGACACCACGAAACTCTGCCTTTGTCACCAGTGGTATTTTTAGATTCAATCATTGTCAGACATAACACAGAGAAATATGCATATGATGAATTTTAAATGTAGGGTAGCTTCTAGTGTTTTAAATCTTGAGTTTTAATTGATTAATAACTATCTACTAATGGTGGAATACGAGTACGTTGTTTATTCATTCTTTAACCTTAAACAATGTGTCTCATGCTAAATGGTTTAACATTTGAATTATTTCTTATTATCTTGAGTTTTATAACAACTTTATAAGTTGTTTAATGTGAAAAACATAGTTTAGTCAACATTCTTAATGACTCATGTTTCATTATCTGTTTCATTTTATATTATCTATTTCTGGGTCTAATGGCACAGAAATGGGATCATAACAAAAAATAACATCGTAAAGAAAGAATAAAAGAAGCTAATCGAAAAAAAATTCATAAAATATGGGAGTATATGAGCAGTTCCGATATCTGCTCTCGGCTTTGTGGATCTATACGATCATGTACAATAATAAGTTTAACTGCATCGGCACTTACTATCAGGTGAGGTGCAGCCAAACGTACTCAAAATTTTTAATAATAAAAAAAAGATTGAGGTAAAATATTTAAAAAATAATATTTTATTTAAAAATTATTTAAAAAATAGATCATTTTACACTTTGATCATTTTTAATTTTGACTGGACGTCTTCAGCTTTTATTGACGAAAAGTCATTTTCAAGTTCTCAAATCGGAAGATTACGTTTATGGCGGTTAGATCAAACCCGGTAGACAGAAGACCACGTCGTGGCTAATCAATCATGCAACTGGACAAATTACTGCAAACATTTCGGCTTGAATTTCTTCAGCAGGCGTTGAACTCGTGAATTTGCCACCTAGAGCAACCGCTCAGGACTATGTAGACCTGTTGAGTGAAAGTGTGCTTCCGGCTTTACCAACTTAACTCCGCAACAGGAAGTTCCTCAAATTAATTTTGTGCAAGGCAGCGAAATTGGTTCAGGGACAATCAAGCACATATAAATGCTATTCCTTGGCCTGCCAAAAGTGTGGATTTGAACCCTATATCTCTATAGGGTTCAAATCCACACTTTTGGCATCTTTGGGGCATAATGGACCAAAGATGAAACGATCAGAACGAAAGGACACGTGAAGCACTATCAATCAATGTCGTAGAGTATGGGAAGATTTCGTGTCACTAATATATGTACAATTAATCGCATCTATGCCGGAAGGCCTTCTGGACGTCATTCAAAATGATGGTGGATATACGCGTTTTTAATTAGAACTTTTTGAATAAACATTTTATTTGTAAAAGTATATTAATAAATATTAAAGAAAAACTAAAACATTATTATCTGAAAATGGTTAGCACATAAATAATTCAATTAACAATAGGTCTCACAAACGTTTATTAATCTTAAAGTATATTCATGTCAAACAGTTTTAAACCCCCTCAGTATCTATCGGCTGATTAAAATTGCTAATGATATTTTCAGCAACTAACCATTTAGTTTTATTTAAATAAATAAAAACTATCACTTGTAAAACTTTTATTTGAATCAACCCTAGCGCTAACACGCCGTATAGTTGCCGCCAGCAATGCGCGAGCCGCCCGTGTACGCAGTTATATCCGCTAAGTCGAGCGCCTTAATACCCATGTTTCCGTGTTTTGTCCGACAGTGGAAAGGAGTAGGTGAAAAAATGCGTAGGTATTTTCGTTTTATAAGGAAGTGCAGTATCTGTTACCAAGTAACTAGTATTTTATCTGTGGCTCGAGTTTCCATACAAACGTAGTTCTGCTTATATACAAAAACTACATGCCGGATTGAATCCAACCTTGCAAATATATTGAGTAGACATATATCGACGTTTGTAATTAGTTTTCATCGTAGTAAATTTAAACAAGTAAAAAAGGCTTAAATTACTTTTTTTTCTGAAAGTTTGAAACTGCTCTTATTTTTTCAGTTTTATAATAGTACATCGAAAACTAAATACAAACATCGATATGTATCTACTCAATACATTCGCAAAGTTTGGATTCCATCCGGCATGTAGTTTTTGTATTAAAGCGGGACTATGTTTGTATGGGAACTCTAGCCTCCTAGGAACCTTAAGCTGTGCGGGTTTCAACGTGAACAATTTTTTTTACAGCTAAATGTTCATGCAAGATCTTATTCGTGCTCGTCATATATATGTCCAGAATCGCCTCTATCTTGCGATACCTTACGTGACGGTCATGCGTTATAAGCTTTCGCACAGCTTCAATATTTTGGTGTACAACGACCGATTTTGGGCGACCATCCTTAACTTCGTCCGTGAGCATACTACGTCCACAATTGAACTTACTAAACCAGTAATACACAATGGTTTCCGATGGAGCTTCATCACTTCGAAGTTAATTAATCTATTCACTGTTGTTGCGTTAAACCATGCCGAAAATTGTAATAAATCATAGCACGGATATATTCACGAGTGGGTTCCATTCTTGCAGCTAGAAAATATTTATAAAACAAAAGACTAATGTGCTAAAGAAAAAAATACATAGCGGCCAGTATTTAAAAAAAAGTTTTAAGTATACCATAGAGGTCAGATACAGCGTTTAAGAATGTTCGAATCCCGGATTCCGGATACACAAGTAGCCTATGTATATAGGTTAACAACCCGTTATGAAACTTATTTCGAAAATAATAGCGAGGTAAGAGGATGATTAACTATCATTGACACTCGGATTTATTTAGGTTAAAAGTAGTTACACTTAAGTGGCAGCGGACAGGGTACATAGCTCGTAGAACAGATGGCCGTTGAGACAGTAAATTCCTCGAGTAGCGACTGGCTAACGCGCACCGAAAGACAGAGTGAAAGCAGGCGTACTACACAGTGGACCGACAACCTAGTGAAGGTCGCGGAAAGCCGCTGGATGCAAGCAGCGCGGGACCGGTCTTCGTGGAACTCCTTGTGGGAGGCCTTTGTCTATATAGCAGTATACGTCTATTGGCTGAAAGAAAGAAAAAAGACGTCAAAGAAACAATTACACACAAAAAATATGCATTCAAAACCTGCCAAGCATCCGGAAACGACGAAGATCACATCAAATACAAAGAAGCATAATCCACAGAGGACAGTAGCACAGGTTAGATTCAAGTCAAGTAAAGGGTTCTCCAACAAGATAGAAAAGACAAAATCTGATGTTGAAAATTTTAAAATAGCTAAAAACAGACAGATCAACACAGGAACCAAGAATGAAAAGCTATTGACTATAGATGAGTACATAAACAACAGATGGTTTGATTACTACAAAGAAAGTATGAATAAATAGTTTCCAAGTCATGACATGCAACCCCTAAACCAGAGGTTCTCAAACTTATTTCATCTACCGCCCAATTTGAGAATCCACAATTTTTAGCGCCCCTCATTTTTTTACGTTATCACATCTTAAACATCACAATGACAAATTTAATTTAATTTAATTGTAAAGTGCCATATCAGACTTATCCTGTTTCTAACTACGAGGGCGGGATGATAAACAGCTAGCCTAGCATAGAAAAACTTGAATTAGTGTGTTAAAAGTATATTTATTTTTCGACATAGTCTCCTTGAAGCGCTATGCACTTCATCCATCTATGCTGTAACTAAAGCCTTGATGCCATCCCTGAAGTGGTTTTCTTTAAGCCCTTCAAAATAACTGCCCATGGCAGACATCACCTCGCTATTATTTTCAAATCTTTGTCCACCTTAAAAACTTTTGAGCTTGGGGAATAGAAGAAAGTCAGATGGTGCCAGATCAGGAGAATAAGCTGGGTGTGGTAGCAAATCATAATTTAATTCTTTAAATTTCGCCACTGCAGTGATGCACGTGTGAACGCGCGCATTATCCTGATGAAAGATTATTTTTTTTAGCCAGGCCGGGTCTTTTTTCACGAATACACACTTGTCCAGTAGATCAGCATAATATTCGTCATTTATGTTTTGTCCTTTTGGAAGTTAATCAATCATCAATATACCCTTCGAATCCTAAAATACTGACGCCATGACTTTCCCCGCTGATTTCACGGCTTTTGCTTTCTTTGGAGCCGGGGATCCTTTTTTTAATTTTGGTTAATGTAAGTGTATAATTAATTTTATTTAGGTCTAATTTCTGATAAAGTGTAAGTGTAATTTTACAAAAGTGTAGTTTTGTTACTGTAATTCTACTTACCTAAGTCTTATTTTGGTTTATATCAATAATTTCATTTTTAGGCCAAATTAAGTGTAGAATCATCTCTACTTATTATACAATTTTGTCCGTGATTTATTTACTGCCTTGATTCATGATAAAAAAAATTGTATTTTGTTTTAAAATTGGTAAATAAAAAAATAAAAAAAAGTGGACATTGTAAGCCTCGGTTGTAAGTAGTATTCTGAACCAGAGCGTATGGACTTGCACTTGGTCGATTAAATCGTTAAATATGTAAAATAACAAAGGCGAAAGCTCACAGATTCCGGTGGCTCGGTCACTTAGAGAGAATGGGAGAAGATCCGATTGTAAAGAGAGCTTCACGGTCAACTGACAGGACGACGCCCTGTCGGTCGCCCTAGTTATCGATGGTGTGATGTGATGAACGCGGATCTACGCGAGCTCCAAGTTAGCGACTGAAGAGAAACCGTACCAGACCGAGACAAGTGGCAAGTTCTCGTATCGGAGGACGCGGATCTGATAGCACTCCAAGTTAGCGACTGGCGAAAAACCGCACCAGACCGAGACAAGTGGCAAGTTCTCGTATCGGAGGATGCGGATCTGCGTGAGCTCCAAGTTAGCGACTGACGAGAAACCGTACCAGACCGAGACAAGTCGCAAGGGATCTGATCGCGCTCAAAGTTAGCGAATGGCGAAAAACAGCACCAGACCGAGACAAGTGGCAAGTTCTTGTATCGAAGGATGCGGATCTGCGCGAGCTCCAAGTTAGCGACTGACGAGAAACCGTACCAGACCGAGACAAGTGGCAAGTTCTCGTATCGGAGGACGCGGATCTGATCGCGCTCCAAGTTAGCGACTGGCGAAAAACCGCACCAGACCGAGACAAGTGGCAAGTTCTCGTATCGAAGGATGCGGATCTGCGCGAGCTCCAAGTTAGCGACTGAAGAGAAACCGCACCACACTGAGACAAGTGGCAAGTTCTCGTGTCGGAGGACGCGGATCTGTTCGAGCTCCAAGTTAGCGACTGGCGAAAAACCACAACAGACGTATGTAGTACTTAATCTTTATTCCTTGACCAGACCGACACAAGTGGCAATTTAAGTTCTCGTATCAAAGGCCAGGCCAGGCCACACCCTTGGGTCGTTTGGGCCTGCGTAGTAATTATGTGTAAAATAACGATATGGGTGTCAATTCCGAGGTTTCACGGGGGACTCATTAGGAACCTTTCAGATATGACATAAATTTCCTTCCAAATTATCATTTTTATTATATCTGTCTCATTTTCGAGGTTTATTGGGAAGTTGATTACGAAAGTGACATCATATTTTAATCCAAGATACATGCATTTTTTCTTTTAAAGGTCGTTTTAGGAAGTGGTCATTCTGGATATCATAACTTAGGACAGTAATCTAAAACATGTCATTATTTGTGATAGAAATTAAAGTTTTTTTACTATTTAAAAGTGTGCGCGTATACCTCTTTAAATATTTTTTTAGTTTGATTTTGGAAAGTAATTAATTGATCGTTTTGTTTTTTTTGTCTAATAGAAAAAGAAGAAAAATATCTTACCCGTCTAAAACCATTACCCACTTCTAAATTATAGTATAGATCATTATTGTTAAACCATTACGTAGTATGTAAAGTATACGACCTCCTGTGATATAGTAACAGTTTGATGTACTTACCTCAGTATACAAAAAAAAAACAGAACCCGCGTACGACAGTAAAAGCGCTGATTCCTCGTGGTTATACTAGTTTGTCATTCCAGTATGACCACCAGGACTTATACAAGTATGTCCTCGTGGTCATACTATTCCAATTTCTGTTTACTTACATAAATACTTTTTCATGAACTAAATACTTTTTTTATAAATAGGTATGGTGCCATAAACTAATTGAATTGACAAGTTAAAAAAATTGCGTCACAATCAGAAAATGGATGAACGGGTGGGTTCAAAAATGTTTTTTTTTTATAATTGGTATGCCCTTGGCATCATCTCACCTGATGGTAAGTGACGATGATGCCGAAGATGGAAGCGGGATTACCAAGATTCCCCAACGCAATGGAGAACTGGCTATCTTATCTTCAAGCCGGAATACCTACAGGTGTGAAGCGAATGGACTAACCATTACGCCAAGAAGGCGGTTTTTTAAGTAATCGATTTCTAATAGCGAAAATATGTTGTAGTTAGGTGTCGTCATAAACCCTTTAAAATAAAGGGTTTTCCAATAAGAGGTGTTATTTTGAATAGCCCGCTATTTCGGTAGATGTCACTTTTGAAGCTGTCATTTTTTGACATTTGACAAGTAGAAACTACGCCATTAATAAAAATGGAACGATACACGCTTCAACAACGCATTGAAATTATTAAAATTCACTATAAAAATAGTGAATATTTGGCAGAGACGGTTCGTAATACTCGAACATTTTTGGGTCGTCGTAAAGCACCTTGTCGGACCGCAATACAGAAATTGGTGGAAAAATTCGAGCTGTTGGGACAAGTTAGTGATGTGAAGAATAAAACCCGTGCACGTCGCTCAAGAACAGCCGAGAATATTGCTGCTGTAGCCGAAAGTGTTGAAGAAAACCCTGTTTGGCGCGGTTTATGGTCCGGCGGAGTCATTGGATCTTACTTTTTCGAAAATGAGGCTGGAGCAAGAGTTACGGTGAATGGATTGCGCTATCGAGAGATGATTAATGATTTTTTATGGCCGGAATTGGATTGTATTGATTTGGACAACATTTACTTTCAACAAGAAGGCGCTACGTGCCACACGAGCAACGAAACCATTGATCTTTTGCGGGAAAAGTTTCCGGACCGTGTTATCTCTTGAAGAGGTAATCACAATTGGCCACCGAGATCTTGTGATTTAACACCTTGCGACTTCTTCCTTTGGGGCCACGTGAAAGAGAAGGTCTAGGCCAACATCCCAGCGTCAATTCAAGACCTCAAAGATGGAATTCGTGAGGCTATCGAGGACATAGGGCAGCCACTTTGCGATTTGGTTATGGAAAATTTCATGAAGAGCATATGATCCTGTAAGCGTGGTCGTGTTGGTCATTTGCCTGCTGTTATTTTCCACTATTAACGGCATACCTTCTTCTTCATAATGAAATAACCATCCCATCATATTATATACGAGTCACGAGCGTGCACAAGTAAACATAGTCTCGGTACTAATTTTATCTTTAAAAATGGAAAACAATAAAAAAACGCAGTGTTAGTATAAAAGTTACTTTGTATATGGTGCAGTAAAGCTATGGAAGTGTGGGTTTAGAAAAAAAACTCAGGAACAGTAGTGATATTTTGGTGATTTAAAAATCAAAAATTTTTTAGTGTTAAATCAACTTTTAAAATAAAAAAATAATAAAATAACTTAGTACAGTGACTTGGGACTAAACCTGTGAAAAAACATTCGTATAATAGTGTGTTAATCAGTGTTAAATTTTAAATATTGATTTGTAACGAACAATCGTTAGCCAGTGTTAAAATTGGACTTTGGACTCGCAATCTCAGTACCAACCTACTTACGGCTCATTAGCATTAATTTACAAACCATTGCTTATTTTAGCCCAGTTGGACAGCGATTCGGTAGCGCGTTTGGTAGCGGCAGCGGCCGGTTATCACATACACCTGAGTTCGAGTTTGACAAGACGTTTTTTTTTTGTGTTTTTCTTTTTTCTTTTGTGTGCTGAGTAACGTTGAGCTAAAAAAATGTATTGTGCGGAGTGTAAAAATAAAATAAACTCCAAAGAATTTTTGAAATGCACAAAATGTACCAGGTATTATGATGTGGAATGTACAAGAACTATAACTGCAAAGTTTTTTCGCATAATAACAAGGAAAACAAAAGACAAATGGCAGTGTTTGGCATGTATGGATAGTTTTCCTACAGCTAAACGAACTGGTATCAATAAGGAAGTAAGTCAATTGTCATCAGTTTCAATGCCAGAAACCCAAAATCCCACTGTAGAGGAACGTATTGCAAAGAAAAGTGAAACGGAACCGGGACTCCATTTAGGCTACAACATCTCCGAGTCTCCAAGTCATAGGAATGCATCTGAAAGAAAAAAATTCACTGTCAATATATCGACTGAAAATTCGTTCCAGTTTTTATCGGGAGAAGAATCTTTGGATAGCACCAACTCACAAGAAAGCAATAGAATGCACAGGAGTTGCCCAGATATTGATATTAATAAAATCAACACAAGTGCAAACTTGGAGAAGCTTAAGGAAGAAAGGGAATTTTTGCAAACAGAATTGAAGCGAGCTGAACTAGAAATAGAAAATCAGTTCTCTGAAATATTTTCGCTCAAGAAAAAGATATTAGAATACGAAAAAAAGGTTGAAATGCTCACAAATTTATGCAGTCCCGCTCCAAAAATATCCTCAAAGAAAGGTAAAAAGAAAAAGAAACGTAAAAGTAGTGCTTGCGTGGACTTTTCACAAGATGGTGATTTTTCTGTAAGTACACTACATTCCCCACTGAATGCGAAAACTATACAGCAAACTGTTGATCAATCACAACGGCAGAAAACCAGTCAGATTGAAAACATCTTGCATGTGAGCCAAACAACTACGCAACTTCATAAACAAATTGTCGTGCAACCACAACAGGAGGTCTCGCAGCTAAAACATAATCAAAAAACTTGCAATTTGAGCAAGCACCGAGTGCTATTGCTGACCGATGGAAAAGGAAAAAACGTGAGAAAAAATCTACAAACTATCCTGGGTGAAAATTTCTTAGTCACAAGTTTTTGCAAACCAAACGCTCCAGTAGACCAATTGCTAAATTCATCTTTATCATTTTGTAAGGACTTTTCTAAGCAAGATTTCGTGATCTTACTCACGGGGTCATACGACAACAACCCAACCAAATTAAATTCATATACATATTTCTATGTTGATAAATTATGTCATACAAATGTGTTCTTGGGAGAAGTCTATAGAAATAAACACCTAAATGTTAATGAAATAAACAAATCATTTAAATTAATATGTAACAATATGGCGCATGTAGAATTCCTAGATGTCACTCCAGAATGTAAATATCGGGATAGTTGGGATAGATTATACACAACTCGAATGGTTGTAAAGGAAATATTGCGCATTAATTATAGAAATAGATATAATGAACATATAGCTAAAAGTCGAATAAAAACCAGAAATGCTGAGACACAAACTGATGAACTGTTTGTTGTAAATTCTAGTACGGCTAATAGTATAGAATCTGCGCAAGACCGAAGTGAAATATTTTTTCGAGACCAAAGAGACTAAAAGCGATAAGGAAACAATCAAATACAAGTTAAATATCTTTCATCAAAACGTGTGTGGACTAACTAACAAAAAAGACGAAATCGAAGTTTATTTAGATTCACTCGACCGTAAAATTCATTACGTCTGGATCAGTGAACACTTTTTAAATGATAAGTCAATACAATTTCTTAACTTTACGAATCATAATTTAATAACTTACTATTCTAGAGCAAATAAAATAAGAGGTGGTACTTTGATAATGTGTGATAAAGATAGACGTACCGAAGTTTTTAAATATTGTAACAAAAATAGCATAATAGACAGCTTTGAAATATGTGGTTTAAAAGACTTAGATACTAATATATATGTAATATGTTGTTATCAGAATGGAAAAAAGTTTGAATTGTTCCTGGAAAAATTTGAATTACTATTACAACATCTATTTGACAAAAAGGCTGTAATATGTGGAGACTTCAATGTTGATATGCATACTGAGAATAAAAAACACCAAGATTTTGTTAATCTACTTAAAAGTTACAATTTTAGGCATCTTATTACTGAAGTTACATTCAAAAGAAACAAGGCACAATCCTGCATAGATAACATATGATGACTAACCTTCCAGATTATATGGTAACAGATACTATTACAGACCATAATGGTTTATCAGATGGGCATGCGGGTTTAATGACTAGCATTTTGGCTGAGCAAAATTGCCTTAAATGGAAAGAGAAGGTTAAATTTGTCAAGAAAAGAGTATTTAATAAAATAAATCGTTTAAAGTTTAGAAAGGAAATACTAGAAACTGAGTGGGAAGAAATGGGAATAAACTGTACACTGAAAAAGATTAAAGACATATTTGATAAGTGCTTCAGGAAAATAAAAGTAAAAATACAACTAAAGAGAGAAAAATATTTGAAGTGGATTACAAAAGGGATAAAAATATCCAGTAAAATGAAGCGTTTCTTATGTAACATGGACAAAGCAAACAATGATCGTAGTATATCTGAATATAAAATTAAATATATAAGACAGTACAGAAAAGTTCTAAAAAATGCTAAGTTTTTATCCATCCAAAGCGAAATTACGAAATCAAAGAACTCATCTAGAGGGATATGGAACATTGTAAACAAAGTAAGGAAAAACAAAGACACAATTCGGAAAGAAAAACTCATACTGAAAGTGGATGGTAAAGTTGTAAGCGATCCTAAAGATATTGTTGAATTATTCTCTAAAAGGTTTGATCATGGAAAGAAGGAAACAACAAGTGAACTAGGTAAAGTAATTCATATCCTTCATAAATACACACCCAAGACAGAGGTAAGCCTATGTTGCAGGCATACTACTGCACTAGAAATAACAAAGATCGTTACCAGACTCGATAACAAGAAATCATGTGGGTACGATGACATGCCGATTGGGATTTTTAAGGACAATATAGATATTTTGGCAGAGCCATTAGCTCAACTTTTTAATAAGTGCTTGAAACAAGGTATGTTTCCCGAGCAGTTAAAAATAGCAAAAGTTCTACCGATTCATAAAAATAAAAAGAATAAAAAGACGGATATTGGTAATTTCCGCCCCATTTCTCTACTACCTACCTTATCAAAAATATTTGAAAACATTATTAAAGACAAACTTGTATGCCACCTGCAAAATTCTAAACTATTACACCAAAGACAATTTGGATTCCAACGAGGTGTAGGTACGTCGGAGGCTATCGATACTCTGTTGGACGATATAATGCAAAGGCTTTACAGAAAGGATAAGGTTGGTGGAGTATTCCTGGACTTAAGTGCTGCTTTTGATATGGTTAATCATGAAACTTTGTTAAAAAAGCTACGGGGTTAGAGATATGGAACTGAAGCTTTTTACATCTTATTTGACAAACAGGCAGCAATTTGTCGAGATCATGGACATTGATGACAGTGGTAATGAGCAATGTGTAAAATCTAAAATGGTTAAAGTATCCAGGGGTGTACCTCAAGGATCAGTTTTGGGTCCAATTTTCTTCATTATATTTATGAATGACATGCTCTACTATATGTATAACGCCTTACCAGAAATCGGAATAGTATTAGTTGAGGATGATACCAATGCTATTTTATCAAGAAAAATGATAGAAGATCTTGAAAATGTATGCAATGAAACGATGTCCTTATTTGAGCGGTGGTTTTCTGTCAATGACTTACATTTAAACACTCAAAAAACAAATGCTATGTTATTTAAGACAACTACAAAAAATAAAAAAGAACACTTACATATATCAACAATGAATGACACGTTGGTTCAGGCAGACGTTGTAAAATTTCTCGGCTTCCACGTGGACTCTTTATTAAACTTTTTATTTTGGTTGAAGTTATCGCAATTGAAAACCATATAAGCTCAGCTTGCTATGCTTTGTGCACTTTAAGAAATGAATTGAGAACTGATCACTTAATACTGGTTTACTATGCTCTGGTTGAGTCAAAGCTGAGGTACAGCATAAGGTTTTGGGGCAACAGCTACAAATATAACATACATAGAGCATTTGTTATTCAGAAAAGGGCAATAAGAACTATAGCACGTATTCCTCCATGGGAATCTTGTAAGGAGTACTTTAAAAAATTCAGAATACTAACAGTTCCCAGTCTTTATATTTTAGTCCTTCTGACAGACGTATTAAAAAATAGACAAAATTATGAATCTGAAATTGAGATGCAGGCAAGGTTCGAAACAAGGAGAAAAGACCTTAAGAACTTTAAACCACAACTCAGAGTTGTAACGCATTCCGCAAGAAATCAAGCAGTATTGCTTTTTAATAAGTTGCCTATTGAATTAAAATTGGAGTCACGCATTCATGTTTTTAAAAGCGCACTAAAGGCACTTCTTTTGGACAAGTGTTGCTATTGCATTGAAGATTTTACTCTTTCATAATTAGATCGTACAATGTGATACTTCATTGGGATTTATGTAGGTACTTTAGTTTCGTTTAGTTTTTGAATTGTTTGTATGCTATGTTTATTTATATTTTTATGTAATTCGTACACAATTTAAATTGTTTTTCGAATAAACTTGAACTTGAACTTATTAAAAATGGCATTTTTCTTTGAATATCAAAATAACACCTCTTATGGAAAACCCTTCATTATTAAATTATTTTAAGTAAAGAGCCCGCGCAACGCAATTGAAGTTTTACGCAAACAGACTACAGGTGAAAATTAAAAATGAGAGTAACAAAGAGCCCGCGTTTTCCGAAATTGCAGAAATTGTAACCCAGAAAGTTGAAGAAATATGGCAAAAGACATCAATCCCTGTAGCATCACATACAAGAGTCATTCAGCTCCTGAAAGCTTATCCTTCCAAATGCAAAAATATTATCAAATCATTGAAAAGGTTGTCAACTGAGAAAAAAACTGAGTTCTTGCAGCAAAGCAAAATTTTGTTCAATATTTGTGAATTGACAAAAACAACTTTAAAAACATTGAAGAGACAAAAAAACCTTGAAATAAATAGATTGGTAAGATTAACTTCCTAAAAAATGAACTTTTGGAAAACCCTTTTGAAAAAAGAAGTGACGTGTCAAATATACACTCGAGAGCGATGAATCCGGGTCACTTAAAGAATCCTAAAAATCTCGGAAACTAAGAAGGCTAGCTTAATGAAATAAATTGTGTTTAATAGACAATTTAATACTCCTTAAATGAAGTCATTAAAACTTCTTAGTTATTGTAAAGTTATGTCATAAAAAAATCAAATTTAAAAAAGGGAGACTTTCGAAGATGGAACTACGAAATTACTACATTTGTTTTTGTTTCTAATCTGTCATTTAAGTGGGTACATAAACCATGTTGATAATGTTCAATATTTATTATTCAAGCAGTAATCATGTCGCTTACACTTGAAGAATGCACCAGAATACTCACAATGCTGAAAAACGGCCGGGGTCAGCGCGATACAGCCACGACTGTCGGTGTGTCGTTCTCAACAGTACAAAGAGTTCTCCAACGTTACGAGGAAACTGGCTCCAACCTACGCAGACCAGGAACAGGCAGAACCAGGTGTACCACAGCACGAGAAGATCGATACTTGGTGAACACAATGCTTCGTAATCGCTTTCTCACAGGAACTGAACTTACAAATCAGTTTCGACGCCTCGGAGGAAGTAACCCAAGCGCATGGATAGTAAGGCGACGACTTGCTGAAGCTAACTTGAAACCACTTAGACCTGCAAACGGCCCTAAACTGGAGCGTGGGCATCGTATTTCGAGACTAAGATATGCCCAGAACCACTTAAATTGGAATATTGGAGATTGGTCAAAAGTTATGTTCTCCGAGGAATCAAAATTTATGCTCTACAAGCACGATGGAAGACACAAAGTGTATAGAAGACCAGGGGAAAGATTCAAGCAAGCATGCATCGAAGAAAAAGTAGCCTACGGTGGTGGGTCTGTAAATGTGTGGGCCGGAATTTCTTCTGAGAGTCGCACAGAACTGGTGTTCATAGAAAACGGCTCTTTAACTAGCGAAAGATATGTGGAAGAAATCATCAATGAACACGTTGGTCCATTTATGGTCAATTTGGGTGAGGATGCTATTTTTATGCATGACAATGCCCGGCCTCATACGGGTTGGATTGTGAATGACTACCTTCAAGAGATGAACATTACTCGTATGGAGTGGCCAGCACGCAGCCCGGATATCAACCCGATCGAGCATGCTTGGGACGAGCTAGGGAGATGCGTAAAACAAAGAAGCCCTCCCCCAGTCACGCTTCGTGAGCTCAAAATTGCTCTCACAGAGGAAAGGGAGAATATTCCCCAAAATCGTATAAGGACTTGGTGTACAGCATGCCAAACCGCGTAAACACAGTGATGGAAGCACGAGGAGGCAATACGAAGTAATGAAATTCAAGTAAATCGTAATTTTGTTCAAAAATGACATGTTTCCTATTTTTGTTTTAAGGCGAGATCAGCAGTTTTTTTTTTATTTATGTATTTTTTTGTAAATAAAATGTAGTGACTCGTAAATTTTATTACTTTCATTTAAGGGGTATTAAAGTGTCTATTAAACACAATTTATTTCATGAAGCTAGCCTTCTTAGTTTCCAAGATTTTTAGGATTCTTTAAGTGACCCGGATTCATCGCTCTCGAGTGTACAAGACCAACGCGAAAAATCCAAAAATATTAAGACTGAACCTGATAGCAGACTTGCAGAATTGCGAATATAGGGAAAGATAAATGGAATGTAGGAAATCATGTAATAGGACGTTATTATTCAAGAAAAACGTGGAAATATTATAGTGGCATAATAAAATATATTAACAGACGTAGAAGTCTACACAAACTTCAACTATAGGACCATTAAAACTAAAGGTGGAGTAAAATTAATAGAAATAAAAAGAAAAGACGAAGACGAAGCACCAGAATCCACCTTAGTTAAAAATGTACGGTTAATGCAGACGCATAAAAATCCTAACACTTATGTTTTTGAAGATAATAAAAATGCAATATATTTCTTGATATAAGTATGGATTGGTTTTGTACGAAAAGTCCATAATTTTTTTGAAGTTGTATGTTTCTAATAGATATAAATTTCTTAGTCTAAAGGAAAAGGCCCTCAATTTCGTTTATGGTTATTCGTGTACGAAAAGTGCCATTATTTTTTCAAACTTGTATTGTTTCTTTAAGATTTAAATTTTATATCATATGGAAAAGTGCCCCCAATTTTGATTAAGATGTTTAATGTTTTCTGTTTTAAAGTTTTGTGCCCCTAAATTGTAACTGTTATCAATTCACTATTTTAGTCATAAGTTCTAGTTAATGGTGTTTGTTATAGTGCTGTGTCCATAGGTACATGGCTGCCCATAGGTACGTATAAGCAGTCCAAAGGTACATTCACAGGTTTTACCTGTGGACAATGCCTGAGTTTTTAAAAAAACCTACACAACTTTTTTATTACACTAGGTTCAAACGAAGGCTGTTGATTATAATAATCTGTTTAATTGTTTAAGGATATAAGTAAATAGTTTATAAATAACTTTGGATTTTTTGAATTTAGAACCAGTTTTGTAAAAGAAACCAATCGGTGTCCGAAGGTACAGCACTTGTCCTATACATGAAAAACCAACTTCACTAAAAATTATATTAATGTAACTATCAGTAATATGACCGAGCAGGCTCGACTTACCTACATCTGCACGAGTGCTGGTTGATAAGTATCCAAAATGAGACAGTTAAAAATCAGATAAATTAAATACAAACTTGGCATTATCAACTATCACTATTCACTGCAGTACTCACCTAAAATCAGCTTATTTATGGGCTACATTGTGCTTAATTTTTTTTTAAAGTAATTCAGTGTTTTGGTTCTATTAAACAGGAATTCGTGCTGTGATAAAGTTTTACGTATTGAAATGAAAGGGAAAACTGCAACTCAGATAAAAAATAAGGTAGACGCTATTTTAGGGGAATCTTCTCCGTCACTGAGCACTGTCCACACATGGGTAACAGATTTCAAACGCGGGCGACAGAGCTTTGAAGATGCTCATCGCTGTGGACGGCCAAAAGAATTAACCACACCGAAAATGATGAAAAAAATCCATAAAATCACAATGAACGATCGCCGTTTGAAGTTCAGGGAGATAGCAGAGATGGTAAACATTTCTTCTGAACGTGTTTTTAACATTTTACACCAACATTTGGGCATGAAAAAGCTCTGTGCCCGTTTGATGCCTCGTTTGCTCACGACCAAAAAAAAATATCGAGTGACATTTCAGAGGAGGGTTTGAGGCTCTTTACGCGCAATTCAAGCGAGTTTTTGCGACGTTTCGTAACGGTCGACAAAACTTGGATTCACCACACCAGAGACCAAAGAGCAGTCTAAACAGTGGACAAAAAGTGGTAAACCCTGTCCAAAGAAAGCTAAAACAAAATTATCAGCCGGCAAAGTGATTGCAACTGTTATCTGGGATGCTCATGGAATAATATTTGAGAATTACCTCGACAAGGGAAGAACGATAAATGGGCCATACTATGCGAATTTGCTGCAAAAATTAAGCAATGAAATCAAGGTTAAACGGCAGCATTCGTCAAAGAAAAAAAAATGTTCCATCACGACAACGCCCCAGTTCGTACAGCGTCAATTATCAGCGGGGGTCGGTGGCGCATCGGCAAGGTCCCCTACCTCCTATCCTGGAGGTCGTGGTTCGAGACCTGCCATGTACCAATGTGTTTTCGAATTTAGATCTCATATGTACGTTTATCTTACGCTCTAACGGTGAAGGAAAACATCGTAAGGAAACCTGCATACATCTGCGAAGAAACTCAAAGGTAAGTTAACCAACCGCCCTAATTCAGGGTAGGCTCGAGCCCCTCGATGGGGACGTATACATGAGCTGATGTGAATTGCATGAACTGCACTTTGAACTATTGCCCCACCGACCTTATTCGCCAGACTTGGCCCCCCTGCGACTTCCATTTGTTCCCAAATCTGAAAAAGTGGCTAGGTGGACAGATATTTTCTACTTTTTCCGAAGAGGAAGGTCGCCGAAAATGACTATTTTGATAGCCTGAACAAAACCTTCTTCCAGAACGATATCCTGGCCCTGGAGAAACGGTGATGTAAGTGCAACGAGGTAGAAGGAAATTACGTAGAAAAATAAATAGGCTTTTACAATAATTTTTTTTCCTGTTCGTTTTGGATACTTATCAATCAGCCCTCGTAAGTCTTGGGTATCTACCCCAATTCCTCAAATCTATAATTTAGAAATTTATAATTTGAAAAGTCAGCACATTTTATAGCAGATATTCTTACTTTGAATAGTCTGCAAACATTTTTATACTCGTACGCACAAAGAAATCGAACAACTTTTAAAGATGTTAAGGAGGTAGTGATTCCTGGGAAGTTTGCGTATTTTATGCTTTCAGACTATTATAATGTGCAAACTTGTGTGACCACGAGACGGCGGAATTGTCGAATTCTATTGCTCAGTTCCCAAGAAGGCCAAACGCAGATACAGAATGTCGATTATTTTTTCTTGATGGTACTTTTAAGAATTGCCCTCGGCCTTTTGAGCAACTACATTCTGGCTGCTTCCTCGTGGTCCTACTATTTTGTCCTAATGGTAGGACAACTTAGACAACCTATGCCCCGTGGTCCTACCATTTCGATTTTAAGATTTTCTCTGAACAATGATTTTCTCTTCGATAATGCCCGGATAGTTCGACGCTTTCTCTCCACGTCGCACTGAACTCTAGCCGACTGTGCTTCTGCCGGAGGTGCTCCTGCCACTACGCCTCGTGCCAAGTGAGCAGCGTAGTTTAAATGGAGTCGAACCAACCTTCCTACCAAACATTCCCACCAGTGGGAAGGTTACACCTGATTCGGTGTAACCTAACAACCATTAAGAAAACACTGATAAAAACGGCAAAAAAAAACTTCTTTTGTTCCATTGATGGAACGTCGGCAAACAATATTTGCCACAGTACCATCAATGGTACTATCCGATTGTAGGTACCACGATAAAATAATTCGTAGGGTTCCGTACCACACCTCTTTACAGAACTACGACAAATATACTTATTCACGCGAGCGACAGAAAAATGATTTTTGTTTTGTTATTCACTAAAGCGCGAATACGACTCACTTTGGCCAGTTTTTATTATTTTTTGATAATTACTATAACCACACGAACTTAGAAAAACTAGTGAGAAACGGCCCGCTGGCAGACAGACGATATACAGCGGAGGCTTAATAATATGGTCCCGTTAGCACCTTTTGGGTACGCAACCTTAAAATTAAGTTTCTTTTTCATTTGGTATGTAATATTTTGTATTGAAAATCGATGAACTTTAAAAATCCAACTGCCGGTCTTAAGTTGGTCGACCATTCCTTCTATTCAAACTGTAATCAAAATCTTACAAATTGGCAAAGAAAAACATTTACGTCGAATACGATAAATTTTAAATCCTTTTTTTTTACTTTTAAATTTTACTATAAAATAATTTACGCTGGGCGTTCAATGTATTCTCGGTATCGGAACGATTTGATAATATTGTGGGTAATTAAAATATGTCATTAGCTAATAACAATATCTGAGGGTATTCATATAAAATTTCATGTTGATAACTTCATTAGTTTACTACCGACCTCTAGTCAAAGAGGACGAAAATGACTGACGCAACAATGTTGAAGAAAATCGAGCATCGTGCGGTGATTAAATTCCTTACTAAACAAGGAAAATCTCAAAAAAGTATCCATGAAGAAATGGTAGCCGTTTATCAAGACTCTGCTTCTTCGTTATCGACGGTACAGAAGTGGTCAAGTGAATTCAAAAAAAGTAGGGAAAGTATCGAAGATGACCCCCGCCCAGGTGGGCCAATCACGGAAGAAAATGTGAAAATTATCGAAAAACGCAAGATGTTGGCATAAATAACTAAGCTATCCGTTGGTACTATATAATACTATACTACATGATTATCTCAACCTTACAAAAGTCAGTGCAAGATGGGTGCCGCGATTGCTCACTGCGCTTCAAAAGCAGGCGCGGGTTGACACTTGTAAGGAGTTTTTAGAGCTGTGTGGCGACGATCCAGCAAGTGTTTTCGAAAGGATAGTTACAGGTTATGAAACGTGGGTTCACCACTATGACCCTGAGAGTAAATAGGAGTCTATGCAGTGGCATAAAAAGGCATCAGATCCTCCGAAGAAATTTAAAATCACTCCATCGGCTGGCAAAATCATGGCCAGTTTTCTGGGATTCTAAAGGAATACTATTAATCGAGTACACAAAAAAAGTGAAGCTGTCAACGCAGAAAAATACTCAACCACTTTACGCCGTTTGAGAGAAGCAGTAAAAGAAAAAAGTAGAGAAAAGCTGGCAGAGAATGTGCTGCTTCTTCATGGCAATGCACCGCTTCACACTGCGCGGCTCTCCAAGGCTGCTGTACGAGAGTGCGGGTTCGAGGAAACTAACATACCCATACCGAGAATACATTGAACGCCCCTCGTAAGAAAAAGTAAATGGAATTTATCAACAGAAACGGAGGGATTGTTATCTTATTCGAAGGAAGACAATTTTACAAACAAAAAGTATATAAAAATGGAAGTTCGATATGGCTGTGTAGCAAAAAATGGAAAACAAATGTACAGAAAGCATCACGATTTCAATTTCTGTAAATTACTTAATTATCATTGACTGACTCGTTGGCTCAGTGGTCCTGCTCTTGACTGCTGATCCGAGAGTTGTAGGTTCGATCCCCACCCAGGGCAAGCATTTGTGTGATGAACAGATTTGTTTGCTCTGTGTCTGGGTGTTAAATATCTATATATGTATGTATTTAAACGTATATAAGTGGTTCCCATAATACAGGGAATCCTACTTTGGGGCCAGATGACCATGTGTGATTTGTCCCAGAATATTTATTTATCATACAGTTAACTTGTTTAAGGGCCTAACATACTTATTTATTTACTTTTCTCAATCATCTAGAAATTTCTATACTTGTAAGTAGGAACGTAATTTTGTTAATTGTAATAGCATCTATCTCAAAAAATAGACCGTGCCTATATACGAGTACCTACTATTCATTCTCGGGATAACGAGATCGTCGGCCGAAACATTCATTCAAAAACTTGTTTAACTTATTTTTATAAAAATTATATTAACTTACATCTGGATATATTTACCAAAAAGAACTGAATTTGATACTGTTTCTGTTCACGAAGTTTATGAACAAACAGTAAGGACACTTAAAGATAAAGGTAGGTATGCAGTTAGCTACTGATATTCCCTCTTACTCAAATGTGAAACATAGATTATATTATTATAATAAAAAAGAAGCTGGTGTTAAAAAGTTAGTGTTTAACAAGGTAACTGATGTAGAAGTACCTATAAAATATGAATCATTTCTTTTGGCTGATTATAATGAACAAATCAATCGTATTTTAGTTTTTGCTTCCGAAAAAGCCATTCAGCATTAAAAGCTCACCAGCTCGGTTTGTACAAATTTATGTTATTTTTGGAGACTTACGAAGCAGTGTTAATTCTACTAATAGAGTGCCACTTACTTATGCACTACTCTCGGGAAAGTCACAAGAAATTTACCAAAATATGTTATTTGATAAAATCTTGAAATACTTTGAAAACGCTGCCATAAAGGCTTTATTAACAGTGTTTCCGACAATACAACTAAAAGGATGTTACTATCACTTTAAAAAATGTATTAAGAAGAAAAGAAAAGATCTTGGCCTCACTGAAACAAAAATAACCAATAAAATTATTTCACTTTGTGTCGTACTACCCTTGCTACCCGAAAATCGTATTACTGAATGCTGGAAATACATTAAGCAGCATTCCGAATTTTTATACCAATTCCTACTATATCATGCGTGAAATTAAATAAATGAAATATTTTGAAAATTATTGGTTTAAAAGTCCAGAGTTCGTAAAGACATGATCAGTGTTCGGAGAAAAACACAGAACTAATTTCGCAGAGGGATGGAATTTTAGGCTTAATAATAAAATGAAGAAATCGAAAATGACTCTCCTAAACTTAATGAGTAGGTATATTGCAACAAGATGTAGGTATATTGCAGCAAGAAAGTTGTCGAGTTACCAGTAACCCTAAATGATCACCTCTGTTTTTTTTATTATTGTGTAATGAGCATACGCTTATGCATTAATTCAACTGTTTGATGTAAGTACCTACCTATTTTAGTTTTCCAAAAGATGGAACGTTTTGTTTAATGCATTTAACTGTTATAAATGAACAAAATTCTCTTTTTTATTTATATACATAATAAAGTCAGAGAAAGTTATAGAAAAAATACTTTATGTGAAAGCAATTTCTTCGTACAAAATCGGGTAATATAAAAATAATATTTCCTTGTACATAACTGGAAATGTAACTAGTAATATACAAAGAACGAATGAATGTTTAGTAGTACATTACCCGGTTTCGTGCGATAATTTTTTTTTTCTTGGACATAGCTGGTAATGTTACTCTGTCATGTATAAGTAACAATCATGCAAAAAGTACTGAATAAATTTAAATAATTTTTTTTAGTTTTACTTTTTAGATACTTAACCCTTAACTGAAAAAAAACGATACATATATATTTGAAATGCATAATAAACATTCAGTCCGCAAAATAACTACTTGAGCGGCAAGATTTCATGATTGAGCGGCAGAAAAACATGTCTATAAGCAGGATCCCAGGGGGATGTGGGAGTATCAGGGCGGGGAAAGCACGCGGGTCCGACTTCGTCGACAACTCAACACTGTAGGAAGAGTGTGGTACGGGGAGTTCTAAATGGAAGCGGGAGCGAGCGAAGCGAGCTCGGACTTGCGGAGCACCCCGACTCGGATCCGTTAGGTTCGGAGACTGTGCGGGGAGGCGAGCTAAGCTCGCCTCCCCGCACAGTCGTAGTGTTAGGTTTAACATGAGAACACAGAAGTAGGAGCCCCGAAGGGGCTCCGTCGCGGGGCTCCCGTCGACCACTCAACACTGTAGGAAGAGTGTAGTACGGGGATGTTTAAAATAATTACAGCCATCCAGAATGACATAAATTGCTGATTGATTTTGAAATGTTTGCTGACCATGAGTTGCTGACCAATTAGCTATTTCTGCTCACCGATTATATTTTTCTGCTCACAGAAATAACAATACTATGCTAACCATTTAATTGACACCCAAAAAAAACCCGCGAGCCGCTACCGCTCACTCTCGATATATACGGGAGTGAATCCGCGGACATTTTTTATTCACAATTGGTAAGCGCTTGGCATAATCTCACGTGATGGTAAGTGACGATGATGCCGAAGATGGAAGCGGGCTTTCCAAGATTCCCCAACCCAATGCGGAACTAGCTATCTTCATTTTCCCATAAAATTCCTCGTAAGACTACGGAACCCTAAATAGCAAATCGTCTCTAACCCGAGCACACGTGAGTAAATCTTTTTTTAGACTACAATTCACAAAGTTCAAAAAATATTTAGGATGGCCAATTTTAAGCCATTTTAGGTACTCGTAGACTCAATAACAACTTTGGATTTCCATAATTGTTCTCAATATGTTCTCTTGCGTGATGTAAACTTTTTGTAGTTTATATTAATACATTAGCATACAAATGGCAACGGGTATCTTAAAAAAATTATTACGTTTTCACGTAGGCCTCTGCGCCTCGGACAGGACTGTACATGCCCATTTTCTTTGTGAACCATTATTTTATGTATTCTGTTGTTCAATTTAATGAGCCATGGTTATAATAACAACAGGAAACTTAAGTTTGTATAAGGTACTAGAACTAAGGCTTACCGAATAGCCGAAGACATTATTAGTAAAATCATGTACAGTCAGCTTAATATACATTATACAGAATGTAACAAAATTGGTGTAAGTCCCGTTAACAGGGGTTCTACTCATCATACTAAACAACTTTCCCAAAGGGAACCATAAACAATTCTCAAAAAAAAATAGACCCTCCATACTAAAATGCACAAAATTGGTCGATCAGCTGATCGATTTGTATGAAGAAAAAATTTTTTTTTTTGCGATTTCAGCAAAGTCGTCGAATAAAAGTTGTTCAGCATGATGAGTAGAAACCCCAGTTAACGGGACCTACATCAATCTTGTTACACCCTGTATTGTATGTCAAATTGTTCCTCTTATTCATAAATATATTCGCATTAAAGGAAAATAAACCATAATATTCGTAATCAAGGATCGTGACTGAGTATAATATTAAAAGTAACGATAAATTAAATGTCATTAAATTACCACCTAAAAGCCCAGATCTGAACGCAATCGAAAATTTTTCGGGGAATCATATGGGATCATCAATAACCACGGACTACAGAAGCCCTACGTACGCATGTGACTCGGGTAAAGGGTTCACTACGGGAAGACAAATTATGTTACAATACGGTCAAATCAATGCGGCGACGTCTTCTCGATGTAATCAATGCTGAAGGAAAAACACCAAGTATTCAGTTCTCGAGAATTTTAGTAGTACTATTTAAATTCTCTAGATTCTAGAGTCTAGAACATAAGTCGTATCTATTAAATTGCTTAACTAAAAAAGTTTTATAGAAGTGAAGAGGTTTTTTGAATTTAGTTTTTAATAATGCTACAATTGCTTTTATTTTAATAAATATTCTAAGTAACTTCGTTGAATGTTATATTAATGTATATTGGATTGGTGGATTCAGATTGGTCGGATCTTTTTAGTTTGGACATTAGTAACGGCACACGATATTATTTTTGTTACAGGTGATGCGTGCGAGACATGTAGTACTTTTAGTAAGTTAGTTTTGGCCAATTTTGATTAATTCTTACTTTCAAAACAAAGAATTTATGAACAATGTGGATGCTACCAGTGAACAGCTTAATCATCATCATATCAGCCAAAAATCGTCCACTGCTGGACAAAGGCCTCCCCCAAGGATTTCCACGACGACCGGCCCTGCGCAGCCCGCATCCATCGGCTTCCCGCGATCTTCACTAGGTCATCGGTCCACCGCGTGGGAAGCCTGCCTACGCTATTCCGGTGCGCGGTCGCCACTCGAGAACTTTACTGCTCCATCGGCCATCTGTTTTACGAGCTATGTGCCCTGCTCACTGCCAATGGCAAAGGGCAATGGAGCGTGCTATGCTCGGATTTTCTCTGCGTGATCGAATCAGAAACGAGGAGATCCGCAGGAGAACTAAAGTTACCGACATAGCTCTCAGAATCGCTAAACTGAAGTGAACAGTTTGACAGACAATATATTAATGAATATGTAGACATCTCACATAATATTGAAACGCGTCGATAAGATATTTTGACTACTCTGGAAGGTAACAATAATATGGTTATTCTTTTGACGCTACGATATATATGAAGCTGACTGTACTTACCATTGTTCTAAACTACGCGATCATGCAATGGTTATAAAAATGCGATAGCGATTTTTAGGGATAAATTGAAACGGTCGCCCGTCTTTGAAAATCAACTTATCGCTGTACCACACTACTCAAGATCTCAAGAGGGGCAAACAAAAAAGGTATGTCTCAAGACTTCTTATTGCATCATTTCACGACGAAGAAAAACCAAAAATGAAGACAGATGTTCAAAATGTTGGACCATACGTCTTCATTACAGTGCAATGTTTTGGATTCCAGAACATTGCACAAACGCACAAAGCTGAAGTAAAATCAAAGAACAAAATATAAAATCCTACGTGTAAAAAATAGAAACTTTATAATTTATAAGCTCTCAATTGTACTCTTTACTTTCAGAATACACAGATATCTCCAGCATAAATTATTTTAACATTATTGCTGATAGTTTACAACTCATTTACCAATAGGTACATATAAAATAACGTAACATGGCGTATTAAAATATATGTTTTAAATATTTCATCTGACGATAAACAAAAGCTCTTTTATAAAACTCAAAGTCTGTGATAGATAAAACTATTAGTTTATAACAAAACAAAACAACAAAGACTAACTAGAACCATGCGGTCATTTCAAAAGAAATGAGAATGACTAAGATTTATCGTTATGTCCATTTACGTATTGTTTTTGTCTACAATTAATTCAAAGCTCATCTCGACTTTCTTCAAGCTTCTTACAGACTAAATATTATGTATATAAACTATGAATAAAATATTATAAGCTTGTAGGCAAGTTCAAGATAGCTTTGCAGTCTGCACAAATTAAACCTTTAAAATTATTATTTATACTATTATTTTACAGATATACAGATACACTCTTTATTTTTAACTTTACTAATATGTAATTTACAAATAATTGATATGTAACATATTTACAATAAAATAAATTTATATAAAATAATCCTAATTAATAGTATTTTATGTGTAGTCTTTTGTTACGCAATAAATAAATAACTATATTAATTACAAGAGTTAAGCCTATATTTACAACGACACATCAGCTTGAGAGAACTTAATCACTATTTCACATACGATAGTGCGACTGCCACAGGAGTCTATTTTGGAAAACATATTACTTAGAACCGTATTATCACGATTAACTATTTAGAGAGAGCCGACCATCCACTAGCGCCGCCGTCACATTTTAAAATATTTATATTATTTAAAAGCGAAAACGCAGAAAGTACCCAGGACTAATTGTGATCCAATTTGAATTATAAACACAAAAAACATAGACGTACTTCGAACACTTTACCACCTACTTAACTGACAAAATTGGCGGCGTTTACCCGTGGACCCGGTGATTCGACCCATTGACGGATCCATGAGAATTTTATTTCCCTGTAGACCTATTACAGTAGAGATTACCAGGATTTATTCATACATATAATTTAGTATCGACAATATCGCCGATAATAATATAACAAAGCCAATAGACGAATAAAATAAGGTCCAAAGGAGTTTACATGTTATGAAAATTACTTCTTTTTGGTGTTTTTATTTTTTTGTCACTTGGACGTTGTTAATATATTTTTTCATTGAAATTTTATTATTTGGTCAAAATCTTTTAAATTGGGTTAGTAACATGAAAAATAAAATAAAAATAATTTATAGAAAGAAAGGTGCGGTTCTACTACGATGTGTTTCATATAGTAGAACCGCACCTTTCTTTCACGAGTTTGTCATTTACCTTTTACACCCATATTATTAATCTTGTTTTCTTTATATGTAGTTAGTTAGAACATATTACTTTGTACCTACTCATGTAAAACTATCAATGAATAAATGAATTAACTATCTATCTATTTACTTACTTACATACATAAAATAAATGTGTACTTACGCGTGGACTGTGATGCCTGCGGTTCTTAGATCCTAAAATGCTACAGCCCACCGTATTATATTACACAGTAAAGTCGTTTTGCTTCATTTGCACAGAATAAAACAGAAGAAACCGACAGACATAGAGATTCCAAATTTGGCACTTAGGTTCCTTATAAAGTCTAGGGGTGCACTAAGAATGGATTTATCAAAATTCATTCCCCCCCAACCCCCAGGTGGTGAAACGGGGGCCCAAGGTGGTGAAACGGGGGCCCAAGGTTTGTATGGGGAAACAAGATCAATTACTATTTAATTTGAAACTTCACAAAAGTACTATCGATAAATGAGTGTTTTTGTTTTTTTAGAATTAAACTCTTTTAAAATAGGGAATGGGGTGACAAAGTCTAAAAAATCGCCATGGGTATCGTTTGTATGGTTGTATGGTCGATGATTAAGAAAACAACGATTCTAAAGTCCAACGTGGCGGACGTGAAATACCATCATCCCCTGTTGGGGTGCGATGGGTTGAAATATGTTAATTTCAATATGGGTGTCATTTTTATGGTTTTTTTGGACGTTAATTATGAAAATGGTATTGATTTTGAAATTTAATATGGTGATCATGAAAATTCTTGAAAGTATGTGTGCCAAATTGCAATTCAAACGATCCAGTAGTTTCGGAGCAAATCAGCAACAGACGGACGGACAGACAGCCACACAAGTGATCCTATAAGTACACTCTGGACACTTGATACAACGGGCCAGAAATGACATATCAAAAAAGGAATGACGGAACTAACAAAATGGCGGCGAAATCCTATACGTTCGACAACCAAATTATTACCAATCTGTATCAATCTGGGTGACGAGGGGGTGAGGTCGCAATCTAGAGAGCGACAGGCAGTGTTCATACTGTATGTTAGTACTAATATATGTACTTTGCTAAAGAATGGAACGAGACCCGTGTTATCTTAATAGGTTTTTAAATTTGTATTTGGTTCCATCTCGATCGTCGTAAATGGTTAGCTAGGCTAGCGCGGGCGGCACGGCGAGACGTAAGGAGTAGCCATCGGGAAACTTTGTGTATCCGTAATTAGAAACCTGCACACGCCTGCGAAGAAATTCGAAGCTTATGTGTGAAGTCAATTAACCCGCAATGGGCCCGCGTATTTCTAAAGCTATCACATCGTTAAGTAATATTTTTTACCGACCATTAGTACCTCTGTTCTGCTCTGAAACCTACCAATTTAAGAGCAACGTTTACAATGTATTTAATATTCAGCTGGATCTTGAATTGTACTCTTTGTTTAGCGGAGGGTACGTCCCGCTTTTTTAATTCTAAAAATTGCCCCGAATTTGACGCAAGCGAAGCCGGGGGCAAAAGCTATACAGTCATAAAAATGATGTCCACGCGGGCAAAACCTATTATGTTTAAAAGGACACCGTGACGGACTGACTGACTGACTGATCTATTAACGCAATTTGATTAAAAATTGGCACACAGCAATTATGACGTAGGCATCCGCTAAGAAAGGATTTTGGGAAAATCCCACGGGAACGGCAAAAAACGGGACCTGCGCGGGCGAAGCCGCGGGCAACAGCTAGTTATCTATAAAGACATAATTTACGTAAAGCATTTATGAAGCACAGTAGACATTTTTCACATAATAGGTCACAGTCAAAAAAGCCAAAGACAACCGAAAAGGACAAACAACAAATGATCTATATAAGAAGGCTATTTAGATTGTATTTGCATCTCTCTCCCGCATGAAGTCATGAGAATAGCACAAGTTATCGGTTTATACAAGTCTATTTTGCCAGAGAAACAACTAAGGTTCTGGAGGTAAAGGGAAAACGATTAACAGTGTCATGTCACGCTCGTATTTAAAACGGGTTGTGACAAATTGGCTACAGCACTTATACGTACATAATAAAAACAATTGGTGATAACCAATAAGAGATGCACATCGAAAAATGCAAGTCGTGGTTTAAAGGACTGTTACAAAATTGTAACGATCGAATAAAATACAATGCTCCTTAAGACTATGTACGAATTAACAAACCACCCTTAAAGCCCAGCGGGAAATATCAAATATTGGAATGGCTCAACAAGGATGGGGCACTACAACTCTAGAATCTGGTTAATTTGGACAAGCTGAGTGCAACACCGACGTGCAAAATAGACAAAAAACGTGAAGCTGCTAAGACTGCCATTGTCAATAAAACATTTTCATTACATTTGAAACAACAGATAAACAAAAAACCTGCACATTAAACGAATCTTTGCCCTGGGTGGAAATGGAACCGACAACTCTTAGCCTAACAGTCAGAAGCGATAGCCACTACGCCAAAGAGTTACTTTGATAATGAACATAGTGGGTTTCATATTATTTAAATTATAACATTTGCAGATCACGCAGCTCGTATTATCATGTAGCGCTGTAATTCACACAACTGAAAGAATGAAACTATTCCAATATTCTTGTCCACACGTACGCCCAGAAGATGGGATTAAAAAAAGGGAGTGACATTAGAATCGATGCATTTATGGACACAAAAGTTTTTGCCTCCCATACATGTAAAAGGTAATACTTCAACAAGCTGGAATTACTACAGCTTCACCCCCTCCCAACCCCGCATCTCATTCCCGCCTCCCTCCTCCTGCCAGGACTTCTATTTTTATGTTTAGTACCTACTGACCAAATATTAAGCTCTAAAGTCACGCGAGTTATACGACTTCTATACCCTCTCAACACGAGCCTGACTCGTAGTTGGGCGATTTTTAATAGCTTTTTTTTTCAAAAAATTGGAGTTTTGTATAATGCACCTAAAAAAAAATAATTTAAATCTGGATTTTTCAGAACAGACCATAGGATAATGTTATCCCAAACGTCAGTCATGTTTCAGCCGCACTTTCATAGGTGAAATAGCCAGTAGGTCTGAGTTGTTACAACGAAACTCAGTTATAATACTTACAATTAGAGAACGATTAGTCACATGTGTACTAGTTAAAGGTGGTCCAGCCTTTGGGTACGGCAGGGCCCGGGGTGGTCAGAACGGTACCCTCATGGCCTAGCAGACTGTATTGGCTGAAGTCTAGGCCGTACTCGTGCAAGAGAGCACTATCGGCCGTCGCCCGCGCCGGCGCGGCCTGTTCCATGCCATCGATCCTATCCCGCCGATTCAGAGGGTCGAAGTCTTCCAGCGTGGTCGGCGAATCGTCCAGTTTTATGAGATCAGTATCAGAACCACACGACTGGAAAAGAAACCACCGGGTTACGCACAAAATAAATAAAATAAAATATAAAGCTTCAATGAACTTACAAAGTTACATACAAACAAAACAAATAGATTTTTGTTTAAAACATTTGATTTATAATTTATTGTTATAATTTATTGAGTATAAATATTATTGATGAAGTAAAAAAACCCAGTATTGTTAATATTATAGTAGGTACTAATACATGCAGTAATTAAAAGCGAGGCTATACATAAAAATGCGCCCTAAATAATGAATGTTAGTGCAAATGCTCAGATAAAGCTTATTAGTGACAAACCATAAGAATATTAGGAATATTAATAACAAAGTGTGGTTTACAAATAAAATGTACAGAAAAATATTTACCTACCTCTTGAAAAGAAACTATTACAAGCACATGCCATTGTACAAGAAAGGAATGTCAATTCGCAGATGTTCTTGTTATAATTAATGTAATAAAAGGCAACTTTCTAGTTTTTGCAGTAATAACATTTACAATCTAACAATTAATTTACACTGACATTCCAAAAATTTACACCTGCTTTACTTTAATAATATTTGATTGTTATTAAATAATTATTGAAGTATAAGTCACATTACTTGTCAAAACATTTTAGGAAACCAAGAAAAGTTGCTATTCTTACAAATAAATTAAACTATACCGAAATAAAAGAGTGAGTTTTTAATATATTGTGATCAAAATAAATACATATATCAATAAACTTTGTGTGTTAGTGTTTAACCAACCGCACACTCGTAACTTTTATGGAACAAATGCAATTGTTGTTTTAAATTTCATAAAATAATACACAATCGATGTAATCATCACAAACGCACTCAATATCACAATTACCTCTTGAAGCTTTGGCACAGGCGGCACGCGCGGCAGGCGCGCTGCCCGCCGCGGCCCGCCGCCACTCGCGGCCAGCCCCCTCGCGCTTACCGGGGGCGCCGTTATTTTGGCCGCCGCCGTGCCATTCATATTTGTCTGCACATTCATTTGTGGTAACTTTCTCTGGTTCGTGGACATGGTGAGCTTAAGTTTCGCCTTGTCCTTCGCATCCGTGAAGCGTATTGTGCTCGTGTGGAATTCACTTGGCGCCTTACTGTCTTCGTTTTTTGTGATATTACTGACAAAATGCATATTAATGACGGGGGCGGGCGCGGCCCTCGGTGGCGGTGTCGGCGCGTCCGACACATCTACTAGCTTTCTCGTAGAAATTATTGGGTAACGGACTGGGATTTTAGGACGTTCCGGTAACCGGGGTGGAAGGCTTGGTGACAATGTTTTCTGCAAAATAAAATAAAATAATGTGCCATAGGGCTCCTAGGAGCTTCATGCCGGTAAAGCATTCACACAGAACACACATATAGGCTAAGACATAACGGACTAAGTAAGGAAGTTAAGCACGGCATTAATGAAATAATCGCAAGATCTAAATGAGAATGAGATTTATTACAACTGCATCAAAAATGATTTCTAAAGTCATTCAATCTTAACCTTTCGTAAAATTCAATTACAACATAACATCTCCATTTCATTAATAATTAGCTAGAAAGATACTACAGGTATCAATACGATTAAAACTTTTTACGAATAGTTAAATAACAATGTAGACACGAACTGACAGATAAAATTACAAAGCAGAATGAAGTTCATCTACAGTAGCGTCTGCACCACTTCAGGGATTCATTGATAGAATGCACAGGAAATAAAACATTTATGAAAGACAACTTTTTACAAAAATAGAATCCATCACTGCCAGAAAAAACTAACATGCACCAAATCTCTCCTGTGAACGTTATCATCGCATCCCATTTTTCCGATCATATGAGCCACATTTTAGCAATGATCTGAAAATATTGAAATATTATTCAACACTAGTATTTTATTAGCAATCAATTCGCTCATATGATCGGGCCTTCGTTATGCTACGTAGAGTCAAACAACGGCGTCCTGTGACTACCATACAACGGTCATTAGACCTATCTATACTTCACGAGCTGAACGCTTTTAAGGTCTCAATGCCTCAGTTTCAAATGCAGACAGGATACGCCTCTTGACCGTACCTAGCTTTTAGGCCTAGTATTCACCAAAGCAAAGAAGTGGAGAAACGTGATACAAACAACAGACAGAATTTAGATGTGAAAATGAAAATAACTAATTTTGTTTACGCCGTATTGCTAAGCTTATTTCAGCTTTACTGGATAAAATGCCTTTTCTGTGTTGGAAGAGCGTACTTACAGCCTTATCTGGCAGACTTGTATGCGAGCCGATCTCGCTGTTTGGGTAGCTGTCGCGGCGCTGGTCGCGGCTGAAGAGGAAGTCCATTTCGGTGAGAAGGTCCAGGGGAAGCGCGGAGGGCTGGTCGCGCGGAACCTCATGAGACGGTGACGAGTCCGACGACGCAGAAGACACCGGTGTTGCCGAGCCGCAAGAGTACCTGCTACACCATACAACACCTCAGTAAATGCTAGTAACTACTGACATAATATAATTATGTTGTGTAAGTATTTATAAATTTATATTGAATCTCGTCTACTCTACCTAGTTAGGGCGCTTGTCTAAGGAAAAATCGGCAAACCTTTAGAAATCATGACTATGGCTTGAAACTCGGCACAGTTGCTCAAGGGGTCAAAAAAGGCCCCCACAAAGTACCCCACGGGAGCGACCCCTCAGGAGCGGGAGAGGGAGGATCAAAGGGGCACTCCGACTGGACAAACTCAAAAAATTGAAAACGTTAGAATATAGCTATCAGGTTAAGTTTGGTATCATTTTCGTGTATATTAAGGACGAGGAATTCATTTCTGCTATCTAAATTGCAGTTTTTGTAAGTATTATAAATTATACCTTTTTTATATGAAAACTGATTGAAAATTATGTTGAAAAAAATTTTGAATGTTATGCAACATAATAAATCGAAATGAAGTTTTGAATTTTTAGAAAAGGTAGGTAAGTATATATTCGTTAATGAGTTGTTTTAATTTAATTCCTATAAGTAAATCATGTTAATTTTTACCTACTGGCTGAATGTCCCGTCGCACAATGACTATAAGGCCGTCAAAGTCGAGCAGTCTGCGCCTAGTGTGGGCAGGGACGAGGTAGCAAGCGGCCCATGCGCAAGGCCACCAGTAGACACGTAGGGATTTGCGATCCAGCTGATAGCGGGCTGATCCATCCCATAGGTGAGAACAGTACTTCATACAAGATTGGACTTGTGCTTGATATAATGAAAGAAACTGTCCAGGTGTGAAGTACCGCCTCACCTCAGATAGAATACCCAGCCTCATTGCAGCAACTTTTGCCTTGAACTCAAAGTATCGACCGAAATTGAGATTAGGTGTTAATTCTACGCCAATAAGCTCAAGGTGGTCGGATAGCTGAATGAATTCATTCCGGAAAGTAGGAGTCAAGTTGAAAGGACTCCTTTTAGCGGAAAAGAGACACGCCTGTATCTAAGAGGCATTACCTTACGAGGATGGAATCACCCCAATCAGACACTGCCTGAAGCGATAGGTTCATGCGCTCTATCATGGTCTCTCTCAAAGACAGCGTCTCAGCGCCGTTCGCTTGTGCACTGGATAGATACCTTTCCACAACTGTGCTATCGTCTGCAACCCCAATAATACCCGGTGTCAGCAGGTCGTTTATATGTAGCAGGAAAAGAGTAAAGCGGAAAGAACAGATCTCTGAGGTACCCTGGCATCGATTACCAATAGGTCATAGAAGCAGCCATCAATGACAACTCGAATAGACCGTTCCCTTTGAAAATCAGATACCCAGTTACACAACCCCACAGGCAGTCCATATGAAGGAAGCTAGCCAATAAGGCTAGCGTGCCAGACGCGTTCAAAGGCCTTCGAGATGTCAAGAGACACGGCGAGAGCCTCACCGTGTTTCTCGATGGCCTCACCCCATATATATTTGTAGCATACACTAGAAGGTCTCCAGTGGACAGACATTGACGAAAACCGTATTGTCGATCACTAAAGAGGTCATTGTCTTCTAGGTATGCCAGAATGCGGGTGTTCAACACACGCTCCATAATATTACAGATTACAGAGGTGATTAATATGGGGCGGTAATTGGCCGGGTCTGCACGACTACCTTTTTTGGGCATAGGCAGCACGTTGGCGGCCTTCCAGGACTTTGGGACTATACCTGTTTTAAGAGAGAGGCGGTACGTGTCAGAATAGGAGACAACTCAGGAGCGCAGTTCTTTAGCACTACAGCTGGTATACCGTCAGGTTTACCGGCTTTATTCACATCTAGATTACGAAGTGTTTTGAGAACCTTCTTATGGCGGATACGAATAGTGGGCATAGTAGAACCGCAAAGACGTAATTGTGGTGGTATACTATTCGCTGTATCTAGACGTGATTTTTTGGCAAACATGGAGGCAAATAGGTTAACTTGACTAAAACAAAAATTCGCACTTTAAAGCTGGTAAAGTAGGTGAGGTTGGCCTAGGTCTCTAAAGATTTATTGGACCCCTTACAACCCAACAAATAATATCAATATTGAGTGCTTTGAAGAGTATTGTATCTGTCTATATTAAAAAAAATAAAACAAACTATATTAAAATGGTAAAAGAAAATAAAAAAAAGTGAATATTGTTGAGACAAATATAGATGTTTGATTTATTTTTCAACATATAATAAGGAAGCAATAAATAAAAGGTAAAAAGCGTCGGTGGCTCAACCGGTAACGACTCCGTCCATCTAACCAGAGGTACCGGGTTCAAATCTGGACGGCCAATGTACCAATGAGTTTTTCAAAAACTTACGTACATATACTTACCGATTGCTTTAACGGTGAAGGAAAACATCGTGAGGAAACCTGCACACGCCTGCGAAGAAACTCGAAGGTTGTGTGTGATGTCGACCAACCCGCACTGGGCCAGCGTGGTCGACTAAGGCCTAATCGCCCTGATTCAGGGTAGGCTCGAGCCCCTCGGTGGGGACGTATATGAGCTGTTATAATATAATAATAATAATAAATAAAAGGTACTGACGGAATAACTTAAATTACAAAGTCTACTCTACGTCTTATGTTTACGTAAACAAATACGAGAGCTGTTTGATAAGTACCCGTTTATGGCAAAAAAAATCATTTTTTTTTGTATATATGCATTTATTTTTCTACGTAGTCACCTTTTAACTCTATACACTTGTTCCACCTAACTCAAGCTTTAATAAACCATCCAAAAAGTATGATTTTGGAAAGTCATTAAAATAGGCCTCTGTGGCGGCAATGACTTCGTCATTTGATCCAAATCGCTTACCACCGAGCCATTTTTTTAGGTTGGGAAACAAAAAGAAATCGCATGGGGCCAAATCTGGAGAATACGGGGGGTGAGGCAATAGTTCGTAGCGTAACTGTGCTATTTTAGCCGGCACAACTCTGGACGAATGAGCCGGGCGTTGTCGTGATGAAACAGTACTTTTTTCTTTTTTAAATGGGGTCGTTTGTCATTTAAGACGGCGTCAAATTCATCCAATAAATTAGCATAGCACTGCCCTGTTATCGTTTTCCCCTTTTCTAAGTAGTCAACATGTATAATACCCTGCGAATCCCAAAAAACAGTCGCCATGACCTTTCCAGCCGATGGGACGGTTTTTGCTTTCTTTGGAGCAGGTTCACCCGGTAAAATCCACTGCTTCGACTGCTCTTTCATTTCCGGGGTGTAGTGGTGAACCAGCGTTTCGTCCACGGTTACGAAACGACGCAGAAACTCCTTCGGGTTACGTTTGAACACGGCCAAACACTGCTCCGAAGTAGTCAGTCGGTTCCGTTTTTGCTCCTCCGTGAGTAAACGCGGCACCAACCTCGCCGATACTTTCTTCATACCCAATTTTTCTTCTAATATGTGTTGTACCCTCTCGATTGAAACGTTTACACCATCAACGATTTCTCGAAGTTTAATTCGGCGGTCGGCTAAAACGATATTTTCAATTTTCTTAACCATATCGTCTGTAGTCACCTCAATTGGCCGGCCTGGGCGATCCTTATCAAAGACGGTTGTTTCCCCCGCTTAAACTCGTTATACCAATATATGACGGTTGTCATAGAAGGAGCACATTCATGGTAAACCGCTTGCATTCTTACTTTTATTTCATCACATGTTTTTCCTTCCAAAAACAAGTATCTAATTACAGACCGATACTGTTCTTTCTCCATTTTAACAATTTTAAGTTCACGCTTTCACTAAATCGCTGTCAAATGAGAAAAAAAACAAAAGAATGCATTTTTTTTCCCGCCTCTGAAAAATGGCTTAAAAAGGTTGGTATACTTATTTTCGGCCAGCTTATCAAACAGCCTAGGTATTAAAAATAATTTTCAATTTTATAGGCTTGTTAACGTTAGGAGACCTTTATTTATTTATTTTACTGACATAAGGCGTAAAGCTGTACCTTTTATTTATTGCTTTTATCTTTAAGTTGAAAAATAAATTAAACATATCTATATTTGTCACAACAATATTCTCTTTGTTTTGTTTTCTTTCACCATTTTAATATTTTATTACAGATTGAGTTATAGAGAGATACAACACTATTCAAAGCACTCAATATTGATATTAAACATTGCTTGAGATACAGTTAAAAACATATTGTTGGAAGGAAGTTTCTCATTTCGTGTCTGTTCCTCGAAGTTTAGGTAAATAAGCCCTACTTATTCCTATCTCTGCTTAGCAGAGAAGTAAACCAAAAAAAAACAACAAAATCTCTTTTAGTATTTTTTTTTAATTAAAAATTTGAGTGCGTTTTAGTTACTTCATTCTCATGCATCGAATACGAATTTAAAAAAAAATGTCTGCATCTAACAAAATGTCTGTCGCTCCCGTGGGGTACCGATCTTGATCGGCCTTTTTTGACCCCATGAGCAACTGTACCAAGTTTCAAGCTATAGTCATGATTTCTAAAGGTTTTTCTGCTAAGCGCCCTAACTAACCTTCTTAAAACGATTATTAAATTAGTTTGCAAATGACTGCCGGTTGTTTCATAGCTTGCTTCCGTATTTAACCTATACCGGCCTTCACCGTATAAATATAAAGCTGGTGAGTGGAGAGTTGGAGACCGTGGAGACGCTATATCATAATAGGACTTGTTGTATTAACGAACGAGTCTCTCGACTCACAAAGTACCAGGAAATGCGTCTGGGCGGCACTACCTACCGCAGGTTGTCACTGCCTTCGCCTCGCGGTGTTCGCATGTCCAACGGCCTTCACCGTATAACCAGAAGGTTGTTGAGTGGAGACGCTATATCGTAAACCTGTTAGTTAAGCTTATAGGAGATGACTTGTCGGAAACAACTACCTCGTACATCCTTCGTAATTTTTTGTATACCGAGTCAGGTTTGTTTTTGTTAAAAATTTGAGTGCGTACCTCTTAAGATACAAAACCCTTCATATACGTGGGGAACAACAATAAAAAAATAGTGTCCCCACTAATAATAACGGAAGGTTATGATCTTACGAAATCTTATACTTTGTACAGGGAAACTCATGTTAATCTAAATTAACGTGACTGTCGAATAAGTACTAGGTGAAAAACGAACATCGTGAGTGAGTTTTTTTCTTTCTTCAAGATATCAAGTATCCCACACGTCCCCATAAAAAAAAATTCGTTCAGCTATGAAGCATTATATGATTAATTGGACAGGAAACCAGGAGTGTTACTATTTACATTATTTAAATAAAAAAATAATATATACAGGGGGACTTTTTATTTCCTAAAAACTGCAAACGGCAGATGTTCTAATTATAAAACTTTACAACTATCCCCAAAGAACCCTAAATAAGCGGAGCCAGAAAAAAAAATATATTCCTATACTAATTATCAACAGTCGATCAGTTGATTTGCAAAATTTAAACATATTTTGCTCCTTGGGTAAATTGTTCAGTTTCATTAATAGCATCTACTATTTCCCGTTTCTCGGTGAATACGAAGTGGGAAATTAAAAATAGTGTATAATTACTAGCTGACCCGGCCATCGTTTTTTCCATAATGAAATATACTTTACTACCTATTCCCATACCTACCAAATACACATTAAAAATTCATGGAAAGTGGTCGAGCCGTTTTGGAGGACTACGAACACCCACACCGTGACACGAGATTTTGTCAGATTAGCTGTTGCCTGCGGTTTCTTTTTCCCTTAAACCTTCTTCGGACTATTACGAACATTTTGAAACATTTGTTTAACAAAACGAAATCAGAAAAATCGTTCTAAAATTATGGTGTGACCAAGAGAAACAGGGATTTATTTTTATATAAGCGAATCGCCCAATGTTTCATTGAATAACATTTCATAATTTCATTTTGATGCAGCTAGACTAGCTTTATGAAGTACGTCGACAGACTTGACGGAAAACAAAACGAGTAAAGTTTTCGAAATTTTAGCACGAGGACGAATCCCCCAATGTTTCATTGAGTAATATTTCAAAACTTAATTTCGATGCAGTCAGACTACCCTATTAAGTACGTCGACAGGCTTGATGGAAAACAAAATCAGTAAGGTTTTTATAAATTTCAGTAGGACGGCGCGAATCGTCCAATATTTCATGCAACATTATTTCAAAATATTAATTTTGATGCAGTCAGACTACCCTATTGAAGTACGTCGACTGACTTGACGGAAAACAAAATGAGTACGGTTTTCGATATTTTAGCAGGAATCGCCCAATATATCATTGACCAATATTTCAAAACTTAATTTTGATGCAGTCAGACTACCCTATTTAAGTACTTCGCGTCGTGTCAAATTACCTGCTGTCATCCGCAGTGTTTATCGAGGAGGGTCGCGACCCGGCGCGCGGGATTCTATTCTTCAGCCCTTTCATTGCCGACTTGACGTTTTTACCGCCTTGCCGCACCTGTGAAAAAGTAAATATTATAAATGAGCAATGAAGGTCACACTATTACGGATATTGACACGGTTTTTTTTTCCCGACAACCTAATTACGGATATTCACACGGTTTGTTTACACGACAACCCAAAAAGGACGGTAATATTTTTCGAGTATATGTATGTATGTCTTTATTTGGGTGAGCCTATAGCCTAAACGGCTTTGGACTGCGAGGTTAGATTAATTCTGGTCCCGAAAGTGTGGGATGCATTTATACCCGACTACCTAAAAAATAGGGGTTTTTATTTTTTTATTAAATTGGTTATTATTCAAAGACACCTCTCTACATAGTAACAACAACACATATTCATTAAACAATGCGAGCGACAGAAATATGCCGTTTGTTTTATATTCAGTACGGACTTCTTAACATGAGTAACACTTGTCCTGTTTTTAGGGTCCCATACCCAAAGGGTGCCAATGGGGCACTATTACTAAGCCTCCACTATCCGTCCGACTGTCTGTTTGTCAACAAGCTGTATTTCATGAACCGTATTAGGTAGACATAAATTTCCACAGAGTATTTATTTCTATTGCCGCTACAACAACTTGTGAAAATAAAATTAGTGATTAATATACGAGAAACGCGATGAATTTTGCTGTACGATGGTACGAAACTCTTCGTGTGCGCGTCCGACTGAGCTTGTAGGTATTACCATTTTTAATAAAACCTTTAAAACATTGTACTGTACTTGTAACTACAAAATACAACCGCCCACCTATCACGGTTCAAAATAAGGTTCAAGCGTACGCTTAGTAATAACGCCCCCCCCCCCCCCTCCCCCGTTACGTGGTGCGGAACCCAAAAAAACTGTAAAAACATAAAATATGGTAAATATTTCAAGGCTTATTATGGCGACATGCCTTATTTATTGGGCTAAAACTTGCAAAGCACAGCTTATAGATAGACGTGAAATTGAAAATATTCTTTAAGTGAAGAGGTGAACTACTGGTATAATGAAAATCAGCTCTCCCAACCTTCCGGAAATTAGTTAGTACAATTTTTTAAGGGAAAATCGTATTTTCAACTGGTACAACGGGGATATTTATATCTCAAATCCACGGTCATGGCCGCAAAAAATAATGACTAGATAGTAAAAAATAAATAACACATATCGCTTATTCACAAATGAATGCAGTATCAAATGGTATCAAAGCAGAATAATACCTTATTTTAATTAAACCGCAATGAATATTCGAAATAATTAATATTGTGATTGAAATTTAAATCGAATTCAAAATTATGTTAAAGTACAGGCGTGGTTTGAAGTATTGCAACGTAGAATAATTTATTTAACTAAGCCTAAAAGTTTCCTCAGAATACAGAACTAATAGTGTCATGAGATACTGAACAACTTTCACCACGAAACCTGTACTCCATTTACAAAGGTTATTGTGAACAACTTTCACCACGAAACCTGTACTCCATTCACAAAAGTCATTGGCATTCATTTTCTTAACCTATTATAAAAAACAACTTAGTCGTTTAGGGTTTTTGAATCAGAATTGCAAATTCTCCAATTTTGCGGTCTTTTAAAAAAAAACTGTTCTTTTCGAAGCTATCTTTACGGTCATGTTCGTGTCTCCTTCGATTATTCATTTCATTACGAGTCTTTATGGTAATATAAATTACCAGTACCACCATTTGTGGTGAAACAGTTTTTTAGGGTGGAAACGGCCATCGTGACTTCGACCACGTTAGTGCGACACATGAAGTCGTACAGCATTAATAAGTACTCGACCTCTTCTTGTGCTTATTAATATTTTCGGTGTAGGCTGATCTGTAGTGACTTTGTCTCACATACGCCTGTCATAAAATATCGAATCTTGTAATGTTTTTCTCTAGTATGCACCTAACTGTAAATTGTGAATGAATGTTTTCTTTTGTTGCGAACCTAACTGTTGTGTCAATAGAAATATTTTTAACAGTATAGTTTTACGATATTTGTCATTTTTAAATAACCATTAGGTATTCTGTCGACAACCTTATTTAGATCCTCTAGTAATAATTGGTATTGTGTAATATATATGTTTCTCAAATAACAACAGGCATTGTCCAGTATAATTTCTTTGGCCGTAACGAATGTTTATCCTTGCTTTTGTATTTCGTCTGCTTTCTAATTTCGTGTAAATTTTAATTGTTATGTTGTCACTATTTTTCTGTTTGTATAATATTCTTTTGTGTGTATGTCCCGTTTAGAAAGCGTCCGATGAAAACCGTTAGCTAGCTGTGATTATTGTGTAGCTACGTTCGTTAAAGGAGTCAGCGTCAAACCACGGTATAGCTCGGACGTTTTCTCACATGTACTGAGATCTTTATTATACAGTTATCGTACTATATTTGACGAACTTTTAATTATCTCCGACGCACTCCACACCCTTGTACGTAGCTCGCTGCCATTATCCCGATTTGAACACATACATCTGGACATAATTATTATGCCCGTTAGCGAGGGATACAGATATTGCCTAACTTGCGTAGATCGGTTTTCAAGATGGCCTGAAGAAGCCATTCCGATAATGAATCAAGAGGCGGAGACAGTCGCACGCGCATTTTATTTTAACTGGATAGCACGTTTTGGTGTTCCGCTGAACATAACGACAGACAAAGGACGGCAGTTCGAGTCACACCTATTTAGAGATCTAAATGCCCCAATAGGTACGCAACACTTTAAGACTACTGCCTATCACCCAGCTGCAAACGGTATGGTAGAGCGTTTTCACCGACAGCTAGAAAGCGCTATAATGTGTCACGGATCTAACAGTGCCAGTTGGACGCGAATTTTACCGACTGTTTTACTAGGCGTTAGAACCGCATGGAAGGATGACCTCCAAGCTACGTCCGCAGAATTGGTTTATGGACAGAGCTTACGTCTTCCAGGACAGTTCTTAGGAACCGACACAATACCTAGACCGTCGCAAAGTGAATTCGTTAAAGACCTATGTAATACCTTCAGACAGCTTAAACCCATAGCTGGAACGATCCACGGCCAGAAAAGTACCTTTATCTATAAAGACTTAGCTACGACTAGTCATGTCTTTGTTCGAGATGACACAATCAGAGCAGGTCTTCAACAACCATATAACGGACCTTTTAGGGTGGTCAGTCGAAAAGAAAAAACCTTTGTTTTAGACATACGCGGTCGCGAGATCGCGGTTTCAGTCGATAGGCTAAAGCCAGCTTACGTGTTAAGGGAAACAGCACATCACCCTGAAAATAGCTTATGCGACTCTGAAGATACCTTAATACGGTACAATAGGCATCCCCAACAGGGTAATAATGTGAACAATGAAAGCGGCGCTTCTGAGGCGCACACGCCAAGCGCCACGTCAGATTCAACAGGTGTTAGGCAGTCAAATATTCCTCGACGGACAAACAGGTGCGTCCGCTTTCCAGATTATTACCAAGCTGGTTTTGCGTGATTTATATCATGGAGTTAATTTTTTTTTTCGTGATTTAGATCATTGTGTGTATTAAATAATCTGTGTCTTTGTTTGTTTTTGTGTTTTTCATGGTCGGAAAGGGGATACTGTGGTGACTGTCTCACATACGCCTGTCATAAAATATCGAATCTTCTAATGTTTTTCTCTAGTATGCACTTAACTGTAAATTGTGAATGAATGTTTTCTTTTGTTGCGAACCTAACTGTTGTGTCAATAGAAACATTTTTAACAGTATAGTTTTACGATATTTGTCATTTCTAAATAACCATTAGGTATTCTGTTGACAACCCTTATTTAGATCCTCTAGTAATGATTGGTATTGTGTAATATATATGTTTCTCAAATAACAACAGGCATTGTCCAATATAATTTCTTTGGCCGTAACGAATGTTTACCCTTGCTTTTGTATTTCGTCTGCTTTCTAATTTCGTGTAAATTTTAATTGTTATGTTGTTACTATTTTTCTGTTCGTATAATATTCTTTTGTGTGTATGTCCCGTTTAGAAAGCGTCCGATGAAAACCGTTAGCTAGCTGTGATTATTGTGTAGCTACGTTCGTTAAAGGAGTCAGCGTCAAACCACGGTATAGCTCGAACGTTTTCTCACATGTACTGAGATCTTTATTATGCAGTTATCTTACTATATTTGACGAACTTTTAATTATCTCCGACGCACTCCACACCCTTGTACGTAGCGCGCGACAGATCCATGCCATAAGTGTGAACAGTACTCCATACATGATCGGATCTGTGCTTCATATGAGGTAAGCAGCTGTCCAAGTTTGAAGTACTTCTACTCGGGCAAACAATGGAAGTAGACACTAGACATAATTAACACCACCCGGGAGAGATAAATTAATTTGTATATTGGATTCAATTGGATTAAAATGCGTATTTACAAGAATAAAAGAAAAAAATATAATGCAAATAATCGATATAAGTTGACAGATTTCTAATATGTCAACAGCAAAAACAAAAACTTTTGAAAAGGTTGTATATTTTTTTACCACCCAGCTTTAAACTAAACTATAACAACATCCTAGGATAATCTTCTTTGAAAACTATTAATAAGGGGAAATTATAATAGATCGAGCGAACCAAAATTGGCAACATATGATGAAAAATTATGTAATACTAACTTGAGCAGTACTACTTTTATTAAGTTTGCGAAGAATTAACAAAACTGCCGACTAATATTGAATTTAGTAAAAGTTTAAAATGAGTACCTAATTAATAAGGTGCTTAGTAAAAATATGCTTAATAAAATCCATAATGCTTATTAAAATTTTAAGAGTGCGATTCAATTACTAAAGTGGGCGACTAGAAAATACTGTGAGGGCAACTTTAATATTAAGCCAGAGACGATTATTTCACCTCACAAAGTTTAAAAAATACACTTATGGCTTTTGCTTTTTTGAAATTGATTAATGGTTACTACAGTACTTTTGAATAAGATACAAAATCTTCTTTAAGACTTTTCTCACAACTGTATTGAAAAACTTCGTATGATACATGGGTGTCCACACGGGTAAACAGGAATTACCCCTACACCCAACAGTGGGTGAAGTCAGTGGGTGAAGTCAGTGGGTGCACGAGTCGCGAGCGGTAAAAGGAAATAACAAACTCGTGAAGATGGTAAACCCTCGCCTGCGGCTCGGGTTCTCAAATGTCACTCGTTTGTTGTTGACCTTTTTACTACCCTTGTATCATAAATAACTATTTCAATTACGTATAAGTCGCTGTTTTGGAGCTTTGTAGCTTACGGTTCTTCGCCCACTTGGTATTTCTCCATATTAACCCATCATCATCATCGTCATATCAGCCGAAGGACGTCCACTGCTGGATATAGGCCTCCCCCAAGGATTTCCACAACGACCGATTGTGCGCTGTCCACCGAGTGGGAGGCCTGCCTACACTACGTATTAAATTAGCCCATATTCATTATTTATATTTGTCACCTTTAATTTGAATTTACAGTCACGCGTTTAAACACTACTCGTAAATTCCTTATTGAGTAAGTTAGTTTTTAGGGTACAAACGGGACCCATTACTAAGACTCCGCTGTCCGTCCGTCTGTCTGTCTGTCCGTATGTATGTCACCAGGCTGTATTTCATGAACCGTGATAGCTATACAGTTAAAATTTTTACAATTTCTGTTGCCGCTATAACAACAAATACTAAAAATTAGAAAAATTAAAGGTCTTATACAAAAACGTGTTATTTAACGTGAAGAAACTAGCGCCATCTAGTATGGTGTTATTGAACCCTTTGTATTAGCGCCATCTAGTATGATGCTACGGAATCCTTTGTGTGCGGTCCTGACTCGCACTTGGCCGGTTTTTTTTTCTTTTTTGGCAAAAGGTTGCGATTCTTCATCTAAGACTGATATTATATTATTCAGTTGTGAAACCTAAATAATTTGGCATAGTTTAGGAGCTTAATGTATAGTTAAGAGGGAACCCTGTTTTACTACTCCGGTACGGGCGGAAGTTTCAGGCGGCGAACGACTCAAATTTTGCCGATACCACTGATGCTTTGACCGGATGCATGTGAAAAAGCCCTAAGTCGTGGTTTGTGTTTTTTTTAACTACTGCTTGCGAAATTGAGTTGCCATGGCGGCCGGAGGGGGACTTTGGGGGTCAATAAACATAGAAAATTGAACATCGAGTTCTTTGGGGCAAGTTGTTCAGTTACAAGAGCTGAATGAAGCTCTACATTATTTTAGGAATATTACCCTGAAAATATGTATATCTAATATCTATTTTTAAAACATACAAATACCTGACAAAGGAAATTTTAATCAAAATAAGATAATGAAAATATAATAACAATAAAGATTTAGACACGTTGAAATCTTTGATAGGTACCTACATAAGTTGAAGAAAAACCTAAAAAAATTAGGTAGATACAAGATTTTATTTGAAAAGAGTTTTTATGCTCAAACGCCAAATAAATGCTCACGGTGCTAACAGTGAATATAAATACAAATTTGCAAATTTAAAATTTAAAAAAAAAACCAGCACAGTATTTCATAAGATTCTATTGAAAATAAAAGGCGATCCTCGAACCTGGATTCCACCTCTAAAGTTCATCGTCAGATAAACTTCAAAATACCAAAACGATCTATTGTACATGTTCTCTGCTGGGTACTCAAAAAATCACAGATTCTCAAGTCTTGTTTCACAGTTTAGGTTGGCAGTACACCTGCAGCATTAGGATGGAAGGGTTAAAGGTTTAATTTATCACATTGTTCTGGGATATAAATTCATATCAAAATGCAAAGAGAATCTGTTATTACAAGCCTTTTGTTTAACTTGCAATGTTCGTATGAAGTAAGTGACGTTATTCTAAATCCAATATGGCGGACTCCCAAATATGGCAGACCATAACCTTATTAAGCGCCCCCGTGATATGAAGAGGTTTGCTGAGATAAATACAAAATAATTAAAATTACTTTGAAATAAAAGCTTGCTTTCAGGTTTCATAAGTTTTTATTTAGTTCCACCTGTCCCGGTGTCCATGCACGCATCTACACTCTCAAATCTATCAAGTTAAATTTGACCCATTTCCCGTTTTCCGATTGAGCAGAAATTTTAAACGCATATGTAAATCGGATGACAATTCAATATTATTAATAGGTGGAGCTGATCTGGTGATGGAGCCGGAAGGTGGCCATGGGGACTCTGTAATAAAACCACGCAACCCCATCGAGTTTGATTCGTCTCGACAAGGAATCTGGTCTTAGATTATCCAGGGTCTGATAATGGAGCCAGAAGGTGGCACCTTGAAAGACGGCTAAAAACTTGTACCTAATAGGCTATAGGTTTTTTGACTTATTCGAAATGAGCTTTTTTACTATTTAAGTAGTAATATGAACTTGAAAATCGATCATAATGTTTGGAACACAGTCACGTGTAGTGTGAAGACATAATACAGGTTTGTATAATGAGCAGTTGCATACATTAGGATAAGGTTGATGGCATGCTATGTGATTGTCACCTTTTAGAATCACCGAAAAACATAATGACGACCAAGATAAAAAAAAAACCATCACCGTACGACACAGACAAGCGAACAAGTACAGACAATATCCATTTACGCTCTATAAAGCAATAAATAACAGCAGTTAAAAGATCGCGATAACACAGTGGTGGTCATATAATTACAGACACTAAATACATTAAATACTTGTATTTTAAAAATTTAAATATCTACTTGTACAGTGTAATACTATATTATTGTGTGAATCATACCTGCTGATATTCGTGTGTAGTGCAAATAGACTAATTATGGCACTGAATTGTATTATTGTTAAAGTAATATTTAAATTTTAATTAAAATCCAACTGTCTACAAGTAAAACAGAAGAATCAAAACCCAAGAAAAGTAAGTGTTTCAAATAATTCGTCGGAAAATTTAAAACGACTAATAAGGTTGATGGCATGCTATGTGATTGTCACCTTTTAGAATCACCGAAAAACATAATGACGACCAAGATAAAAAAAAAACCATTACCGTACGACACAGACAAGCGAACAAGTACAGACAATATCCATTTACGCTCTATAAAGCAATAAATAACAGCAGTTAAAAGATCGCGATAATACAGTGGTGGTCATATAATTACAGACACTGGAACCATATTAATATAACTGAGCTATTCATCTGTATATTGACTATCAGATTGCCATTGGAACTTGCTATACAATTTAAAAACATTTGTGTGGGTATTGTGTATTGTTAACGAAATATTATCAACAACACTTGCCTGTTCCTAATCTTTTATTCGGTTTATCCTAATTGCAAGAAGTATAAACTTAACAAAGATCTGGCCATATAATTTAAGACACTCCATATGCTTATAATAAAAAAAAACTGTTATTACATAATGAAATTATCTTTATTACAAAAAAAAATCCTGACACATTTATAAATCATTCCGGTACGTATTAGTATATGGTCGCATGTCCTTTTGCAGCAATAAAAGCACGACATCTCTTAGGCATAGAAGCCATCAATTTTGTACGAGCTCTTCTTTTTGTTCTTTTCTTTTGTACTGGAATTTGCTCGGTGTTTGATTCACGATTTGTCGCCACGGTCTTCTTCCATAAATTTTCGATTGTATTTAAATCAGAACTGTACGGAAGCGGGGGGGGGGGGGCTAATCCAAAACACAGACTGGTTCCTTAAGAAGTCTTTTACTACTTTTGCAGTGTGTTTTGGATCATTCATCAATCACCACATATACGTCCCCACTGAGGGGCTCGAGCCTACTCTGAATTAGGGCGGCGACCACGCAGGCCCAGTGCCGGTTGGTCGACTTCACAGACAACCTTCAAGTCCCTTCCCAGGCGTGTGTAGGTTTCCTCACGGTGTTTTCCTTCACCGTAACAGCATCGGATAGACGTACATAAGAAACCAAAATTCGAAAACACAAGGGTACGTGGCAGGACTCGAAACACAACCTCCCGGATCATTATCTTGTTGGAAAGTCCAAATGACCGGTATGCCTTGTATCTTCCCGACAGGTCCAAAACCAAGTCCTGAAAAACAGCCCCACACTTTGATATTTCCGCCTCCACGTTCGATTACTTTCTCGGTGTACTTTGGATCCATTTCTTTGTTCGGGGGGCGTCTACATATTGTTTTCCGTCAGAATTACTCATATTAATTATTGTTTCATCGGAAAAAATACATTTTTCCACTCTCATTCAGTCCAGTGTTCATATTTTTAGCAAACACAAATCTTGCCATAACATTTCAAAAGTGGCACCGTGCGAGACACTCTTCCGTACAAGCTTGCCTCACATATTTTTCGTCTAATTGTTCTTGCCGACACACCCCTCGACCCTCTTACACCAAATAACTCCGAACGTATCAGTTCGGATCCTTAGAACGGGTCATTTTTTTGCCAATATCACCATCCTAGAGTCTTCCCGCGGAGTAGTTTTCCTAGGTCTCGATTCTTGGTACGTTTTCGGCCGTGTTAAACTTCTTGAAATGTTTTGTAGCATTCATAACCATATCCTTAGAACAGTTTGCGTTTTTCCGTATGGCCAACCATTGTTATTATGAAAGTTAAAAATATTTCTGGTAGACGAATCTCAACTCTGTTTTTTCCCATATAATCAGTTTAAAACGTATAAATTTGAATGAAAAAAGGTAAAAGTAATATTGACCTTTGAAAATACGCGGCAAAACAAACAAAATTATAGTGTTACTAGTGGATGCCCGCAGCTTCGCCCGCGCAGATCCCGATTTTTGCGGTTCCCGTGGAAATTTCCCAAAATTCTTTCTTAGCGGATGCCTACGTCATAACATCTACCTGCATGCCAAATTTCAGCCCGATACGTCCAGTGGTTTGGGCTGTGCATTGATAGATCAGTTTTATATATTTAGATTTTTAAAATTCAGAACACAGCTTCAGTTGTCTTTATAGAGCTGGCCAGCTACAAGCAAGTCAAAAAGTTTGTGTTACGTTCTCATAGTAAGCAGTGTCTACATTACTAAGGAACACAACAATTTTTTGTGTCCCTCATTTTAAGAATACAACGTCATGTATAATTTATAAACTTAGATTTAATGCCTATTTTAGGTAAGGGTAGTACACATTTTTTTTTGTGGTCAATAAAGAGGTGTATCTAATTAAGTGACCACCACTGTATATTTTCTTGCGGATCAGTTCTTTACTGGACTCACCGATTTGACAGCCGACTGAACCGCTGGGTTCGCCTGAAAATATTCATAGTTTAAAGCCAAAGGAATTTGTATTAGCATGCATGCAACTGAAACATGTTATTAGATAAAACTACACTCTTAAGATCTTGGCGACGGCGACTGGCGATCGCAAGCGGCGTTCCACTGCTTTGTATGAATTAAAGTTCGTTTGCTAAATCAACTGCAGCTTTGACGGCTCGCGTCAAAGGGCGAGTTCAATCGATCCGCCCGCCGCACCACCGCCGACGTTGTCGGCGCCGCGATTGAAGTAAGGTCGGCCCCTTTGTCGGAGTGTTTGACTGTCTCCGCTGCCTGCTTGCGGTATTCATCGAAAAAGCAGTTAATTCAGCGAACGAACTAGGAACTATTATATGAAGGAGTGGTCGTGGAAATCTTTGGGGGAGGCCTTTGTCCAGCAGTGGACGTCTTGTCTTTCGGCTAATATGATGATGATGATTGAAGCACTGACCGAGTCGCGCAACAGTATTTATATAAAACAGAAGGTCGCGCCGTCATCAAAATCCGAATGCTACTTTTAGAAAATGGGCCAAGTGTGTGTAGGACCACGCGTAGTGTAGGATTCCGGAGTCATCACTTCACATATACCCGAAATACCTAATAATCGCAAAACTTTCTCACTAAGGTGAATTATCTTGGGCCACTTTTATGAGTGATTTTAAGTTTCTAAGTCAAACAGTATACAAACGCCACGAAGGGGAGGATACATTTTAAATAAATTTGGCGCGTCATGTTAACATTATGTTAACATTTGAGAGGGGAAAATCGTGAACGCCGTTTTTATGAAAAGTCGCAGCTTAACTCACAATCCTCTTAATACACAACCTCAAATCATATCACAATGATCATTTCAAAACGAGACAACTGTACTACAATGAAACTTTTTAAATATTTAAAAATATAGGCTTTGGCTTTAAAAATTCAATATATGATTATGACGAGGTTTCAATGTATTTTTATTTATTTAATGGTCGTAGAAAAAGTATAGTATGCCACTGCACGCAATTAGCCATTGTAACACTCGTGCGGTTTATTGTGCCACTCAGCTTTGCTTCGTAGCAAAAACTAGCACTCACGTTACAATGGCTCTCGTTACTTGGCAGTGGCATAAATAACTATTGTAAATTATTTAAAAGCACTTGTTCATCAGACCTTCGATCTCTATAGAAGGCTTTGCAATAAAAAAAATCATCCCCCTTTTCACAGAAACCCTTATTTTTTTATCAATTGACTTTTTCATTTGAAAAAGCAATTTTCCACCCGGCTATCTACTCATGAAAATTAAACTTTCCGAACAGGAGAAACTAAAAGATTATCATTGCAATGAAGCTGAAATTGGGTATGGTTATACTAGCATGTGACCCTTATACAGTTATAGAATAAAATCTGTGAAAAAAATGGTTACATGTAAAGGAGGGGCGATTTTTTTTTGTTCACGTTAAGATCATTTTTCCTTAAAATGATTCGTTTACTAAATATTAAAATTTAAAGTGGTGGTATTTGTTGGAGTTACATTATAAAGAGTTATACAAACAGTAAAGCATTTATAATTTATTTAGAAGGAAAATTATCACGGCTTTCTTTAGATGTGCAGTTGGAAAATTTCATAGATTTTACATATCAACTGCAAAAATTACTTTGTTTTTAAAATGTGATTACTTTTTGACTTACATTCTATAACGTTTTTAAAATCAGCCAAGTCAAAAACCTAGACTGAAACGTAAGTGGCGTAGAGTGTAACGGAGATGGCGAAAGAATCATTTTCCTCAGAGCAACTAAGTAACAAACAGCGGCTCCATAGCAACCAAGTCAGTTACTATTTACATTATTATTAGGAAGGCTAAGGCTAAATGGCCATACAGCCTAAACCACGACGCCGAAAGCTGAGCACCCCGTAGGGCAAAGCCCGGAGTGCTTCCTGCCAGGGCTAGAGTGTAAGGGACGTTAAAACTAGACATTTGACGTTAAACCAAAGGCAGTGTACCCCGGTCACAGCCCCACCCGATTTTTTCAAGACTACGGAATCCTACTTGGCGCATGGTTCGAGACGCGCTTTACCACTTTTGATATGTGAGATTTTATTGTTCGTAGAATTTTTTGCTATTAACAAGATGTAACATAATATATTTCTGTTATTGTAAAATATTCCATCGTAAACAAAATTAAATCTGCTAATAGATACCTACCCGTAACCCAAAGCATTATAGCATTTAAGATCATCACCAATATCTTGCTTTCACTTATTATCATCATCATCATAACAACCGAGACTTCACCTGGACAAAGCCAGCCACCCTCCCCCCAAGGATTTCACAACGACTGGTCTTGTGCTGCCTGCATCCATCTGCTTCCCGTTACCTTCATCAGTCCGTCGGACCACCGAGTGGTAGACCTGCCTACGCTACGTCTTTCGGTGTGCGGTTGGCACTCGAAAACCTTACTGCCCCAATGGCCATTTGTTCTATGAGCTATGTGCCCCGACCATTACCACTTAAGTTTACTTATTATAGTCGTACCTAATGAACTGAATACAAGAAATTAAAGATGATTTCAAACAAAAATAGCGTTAAACAAAGATCAATACCAAGAATAAGTTTAGTAGTGTTACTTAAATACCTAACACAAAAATCACAAAATGGAGACAGAAAATTTAATAACAGTTTTATTGACATGTTTTTGTTAGTATCAAATAAAAATGTAGCGTATTTCCAAACTTGGCTGAATTAGCCACTTTACCTTATCTTTGACAGTCTTGAAAAAGGCTCCACCCTCTTTTTTGACAGTTTTGGCCCAGTCGCGGTATTGCTGTTTCAGTCTTTGCCCGCTGCCGGTGCTCAGCTTTTCGGCGAAGATGTTGCACTCCACCTCGAATTCGTCGCTGAAGCCTCGACCAGAGTTGAGCAGGTCCAACCTCTCGTCTATGAACTGGTAAGATAGGGTGGTGACTAATTTTATCAAAGTACTATTTTAGTTTAAGTCGCCTTCGTGGCGTAATGTTTAGTCCATTAGCTTCACATCAGAAGGTCGCGGGTTCGATTCCCAGCGGCGTCTAACTTTGTAAAACTCGATTTGGTTCATGGAAGGGCGTTTTCAAAGCCAGGCGGCTTTTAATTACCACAATTTTATAAAATTCTTGGCGCCAAACATCAATGTTAATAGATTTGATGTGTTACGACTTGAATATAATATAGGCAGTTCCTGATTGCGTTGGAGAATCTTGGTAAGCCCGCTTCCATCTTCTGTCAGGTGATATGATGCCGAGGGTTACCAATTAACTGTGGATTTTAACAAACTCACTGCCTGCGGGGCAATATAATGTGAAATTATAAATCCACCCACCTTCGTATTAAAATTACCGTCTAAAAAAAGTGTGGTCCGTTGCAACTACTAACTCTAAGTTTAACCACTAAATGGTGACGAATGAGGTACGTTTTTTAGGGTTCAGAAGTCCAGAAGGAACCCTTATAGTTTCGCTATGTCAGTCTGTCTGTCCGTCTGTCCGCGGTTTAGTTCAGAGACTATTAGTACTAGAAAACTCTAATTTGGCGTTGGTATACTATTAATAACGCGGACAAAGTGGTACAAAAAATAAAAAAAAAAAAAATTTGGGACGCCTCTACATTTAGAGGTCCTGTAGAGGCGTGTCCTATCCCTACTCTATCCCGACACTTGTGGGGTATCCTAGAATAGGCCTATCAAAACGACTGAGGGTTTTCTTAACTATTTTTAGATTCAGTGATCGGTTTGCAAAATATTAAGCTTTAAAGTGTTAATTTTTGTAAATCAAGTGTACCCCCCCCCCCCCTTTACCAGCTAAACCGCTACTTCAGGAAAAATTTACAATAGTAGGACATATAACCAATTTTAAAGGAAAACTATCAGGGCCAAGTAGGCTGTCTTAGTTTAGGGGTAATAGTCGACCAAATTAAGATAAGCAGTTGGATTTGTAAAAAGTTCATAACTGCAAATATAATTTTGTTTTTAAAAATATACATTGATTTTTTTGAAAAGACTACGGAGCTGCGAAATTCTGCAAGCGCCTAGCCCTCACATGGGTTATGGCCCCGCGGGCGAGAGTCTAACTCCACTAAAGCCACAGTTACTATAGACTCAATAAGAATAAAAAAACCTAAGCAACATAATTAAAACTAAAAACCTGACTGCTTATAATTTAAACTATCACTGCAAAATCCATCAAGCCGCTTAGGCTGCAGGCTCAACCAAAGAAAAAGACATATATACTTACATATGTTCATACACACGTTCACCCGAAAAACATTACCTTTTTGGATAGTCTTTTTATTGTTTTACTAGTTGTCCCGGCGAACTTCGTACCACCTTACAATACACTACACTACCCTACCCTACACTACATTACACTACACTACCCTGCCCTACACTACCCTACATTACCTTCTCCTGACAATAACGAACTCAACAAAAAAAGATGTAGTGAAATCGGTCCAGCTGTTCTCAAGTTACAGCGTGACACGAAGAAATAGAGGTTAATTTTTATACATATAAATTAAGAATTTGAGTGCGTTTGGCTGCACCTCACCTGATGGCAAGTGCCGATGCAGCCGAAGATGTAACACACAAGCTTAAATAGTACCTATTCACTCTCATCATGGAGATTCATCGAATCGGGGAACACAAACGCGGGCAAGGAATTCCACCCCTTGGCCGTTCGCATGATAAACGCTGAAGCAAAACGCTTCTTGCGTACAGGTGGAACGTTAGGGACAAAAGGGTGGACAGTCGGAAAAATATAGATTGTATTAAAAACTCTAACAGTTAGAAGGAACTTTTGTAGTTAGAAATTATTAATTACCTGTTGAAATATTTGAGATTGCAATATTTTCTTTAGAAATGGCTGCATATTTTTCCTTGTCCTAACAAAAGCTTCAGGATTAAATGTGATTAATTGGCCTTTTTCGATTCTGTAATAGAAAAACAAAGTTTTTACAGAAACACAAACAAAGAATAAGACATTCAGATACCCGTGATGTTAAGCGACTTATCACAATCGATTTCCCAACCTTTCCTAATGAACAGCTATTTTATATTTCATAAGTATGCATGGCATCTTTTATGCGACTGAACAATGGTTTTCTTATAAATAGAAAAGTTAGTTTTTGGGTGTTACAGTAAAGTACAACGTAATTGTTCTTACCTAATAGCATCACGATAGCCACCTATTAAACAAACTAAAGCACGCAAAAAAGCCCTCGACACAGCATCGCCGAGAGCATTTTTATCACTTAAAGCTTTTTTTAAACTTGCTACCTGCAAAACAAATACTCAAAGTTAAACATAACAAGAAATTGATACGTTCACGAAGCTTATTAGAATCGACATATTGTCACTTCCAGATTTGTTTGCTTACCATATCAGGAGGAAGACTTTCTAAATCATTGAAAGGTGTTCTAAGCTCGTTCGCATCTACATCTAATATTACAACCTCTCCAATTTCTGACATCCTTACAGTCTGAAAAAATCAACTTGTATTAGAAGGGTGAAGGCTTATGCCATCCACTTAGCATTTTAGTCGGTTAATAGAAAATAGCTTAAGAAATCGTATTCTTACCTCCATGACAATTCTAGGAACTCCAATCAGAAATGGCATAGGCGCCAGTAGGTAGTCCACTAAATGTTTTGGCAAAATCGGTATAAATATGTGCTGCCAGGACATGGGGAAAAGAGTCGCATTGGCTGCTTGCACGCAAGCCGAAAGCCTTGAAGGCTTTGAAGCCACGATGGCGACCCGCCGCTCGTGTAGCAGGGCTGCCCATAGACCTGCCATGCATTTAGTGTCCACAGCACTGAAGTATTCCGTTAGATTGCACTGTAAGCAAGAAAAATCATTGCTAGCCAGGCATGGGCTTGAAGTCATAATGTTGGACGGCTTCCCACCAGATCGACTGATGATCTTGTAAAGCTATTGGAAATATGAGTTTCAGGATCACAATCGTGAACATCATCATATCAGCCGAAAGATGCCTACTGATGTATAAAGAAAGGTCTCCCCCAAGGATTTCCACAACAATCGGTCCTACGCTACCCGCATTCAGCAACTTACGCGAAATTCACCAGGTCATTCCATAGAAAAGTTAGTTTTTGGGTCTTACAGTAAAGTACAACGTAATTGTTCTTACCTAATAGCATCACGATAGCCACCTATTAAACAAACTAAAGCACGCAAAAAAGCCCTCGACACAGCATCGCCGAGAGCATTTTTATCACTTAAAGCTTTTTTTAAACTTGCTACCTGCAAAACTAAGGTAAGATCGCAATAAGTGAAGTAAACTAGGGAAGGTCTATATCCTACAGTGTATATTTGTCTTCCGTCAGTTTAGCAATCAATATTGTACATGTAATAAAGCAGCAATAAAAAAATGGGCGATCAGACGGTAGAGCCATATGAAATGTTTTTGTACTGTAGATTACTAGCAACAAACGGGAGTTTTCTCATCCTATTCGTCACCACTAGCGGCGAATGGGATTTTTTTCCCCATTCGTCACCAGAGGGGACAAGTCCAGTGGTGACGACTGGGGATAAGCGTTGATTTGCATAACATAGCTTATTTTGATATGAAATGGCATTTTTTTGTGAGATGATTTCAAAACTCACGCTTTCAGGAATGCTTGGTAATTTGGTGTCGGGACACTGGCAGGAGAATACGCTCTGACCAGCATTGTATGTGACCTTGAGAGTGTGACCAGGCATAGGCGGTCGTATCCTGCATGCTTCTAGCAGCGAGTTGAGTTCAGTCCTCTCTGGACTGTTCATAAGGTTTGCTATGCAATTTAATAACCTGAAAAATTAAAAAATGAGCTTGAAAACACTATATTATGTACTTAAAAAACAGTTCCATGACTGATCCTTAAACCACTGATGATATAAAAATGAAATTTGGACCGTTCCGATTCTTTTGAAATGGGATATAAGCAAACCTTTGTTGGTAAATAATGTTTCTAACAGTAGTGCTAGCGATTGCTGGCACTTGAGAATATAATTTAAAATAAAAAATATTTTTAATTTAAATCTTAAGATTATTCTTTAATTATAAATTATTTACTATCGGATAATTGTTAATTAACTGAAATCTTGTGAACATTGAATAAGGAAATATGATTTATTATTGTATTATATTAGTATTTTTAATAAGCCAATTATTATCTGTCTCTGTTCACGAAGCTACATACAGCCAAAAAATACAAGTCAGAGATTCTTTGTTTAAAACCAAGCGAGGCCCAGGACTGAGGAATGGCTTAGGCATACGAAGGACCTTTGTAACACTCGAAAGTATTTTGCAATTTCAGCTGATCTCGCACAGAGAATAATACAAATAAAACGCCAAAACTGAACGAAAGCATATTAATATTTCACCTGAACTCGCACATGGATAATTTAAATAACATGCCAAAACTGAACAAAAGTATATTACTATTTTACCTGAACTCGCACATAAAATAATTTTTATTTAAACATTATCACAGACAAAATTGCGGATGTGAAAGACAGACTTATATTAATAAAGGCAGACTAAATAAACAAACAGAACTCTTTGAAATAGCACTTGTAGAAGGCCCCTTCTCAAGATTTTCTTTTCTGACAAAACATAGCAAAGTTCGCAATGCTCATATACATACAAATTATTTACTTTCTTTGTAAAGGAAAACTCGCAATATCGCAGATTAGCTATGAATCTAAAGATCATGAATCATGATGTTATTAGTAATTTCATTCTACACTGCTCATAATTTATGTGGTATGAAGATATGTTTACAATTCATGTATCTATATTGCACAGAGCATGTATTTAGTTAAATTATTATAATGAATCAGATGTCTTCATTTATTATGATGCCCTGGTTGCCCTAAACAAGGTATATATATATATTATATATTTTTCATATATATATATATATATATGTATGAAAAATACATATTAAAAATTCATTTTCCAAAATTGGCTGTCATCAATAGTATCAAACGGTAAGGTCTGTCTATGAAGATTTGACAGCTGATTTTGTCGGAACTACAATAATCTTTGATGGCAACCCTAAAATTCTGAATCCTCATTTGTTGAATTTGCTAGAATGTTCCCATTTAGGAACAAACAGCACCCTCATTTAATGTTTACTCTTTTTGTGTGAATTAATGTTGCATATTCTAATGTGGAATGGTTTGAATTAATGTTACAACAATTCTATTGGTGGATTTCCTCGCACTGCTCTTGTCAGCACTGCACTTGGATAGCACTTGGTTATTTTACAAAAATCAATGAGACATTACATAGTACACATAACATTAAACAGTACCTAACAAGTATGAACTTAATTATAATAATTCATTTCAATTATAGGTGTTGCCAATAGTGGGGAAAGGTTGACGCATCCTTAGGGCTACGACATTACAGCTAAAATATTATTTTTTTAATCAATTTTGGTTTATTTTCTTGGCACGAACTTGTCTCACATAATTGGTACATTATTCGTACTTAATATAACAGTTTGTGGGAGACTGGTGCCTAAACTAAGAAAATAAAATTTCCTGTATTTTAGGTCTTCAGGCACCCCTCCTCATCATCGGCTCAGAGATTTCGCGCAGCTATGGTCTCTGCTCAAAACTCCTGCTGTTACTAGTAATTCTTTTAATTTTAGGTGAAGTGTCTTGAATTATAATGTAAACGTTACTTACTTATAAAACTGATCATGCCATGGCAAATGTGACAGCAGCACCAGGGATGTGTTGGCCTTAGGATCATATCGACAAAAGCAAAATGTGTATTTGGAGTCCACTGATGTCAACACAAAGGAATAATGTTGTATGAAGGAGCTGAAATTCAGATAAGTGATTATTTCGTAGGGGTACATAATAATCAATTAAAGGAAATAAGGGTAGTTGCTCACTATGAGTCTCATAAGAAGACTAAGGTAACCCAAAGGGCAATGGATAGAGCTATTCTCAGAGCTTTCCTAAGTGATCTAATCAGAAATGAGATTCATAGGTGAACCAAGGTCACCAACATCCCTCACAAAATCAGTAAACCTACTTCTTAAGCGGCAGTGGACAGGGCACTTCAATCATAGAACAGATGGACATTGAGGCCGCAGTTCTCGAATGGCGACCGCGCACCGGAAGGTGTAGGATAGGCAGACCTCCCACATGGTGCAGAGGACCTGGTGAGGTTCACGGGAAGTTGCTGGATGCAACAGAGCAGGACCGACCTTGTCCAGAAGTGGACATCTTTCGATTACTAATAGTTAAATTTATTGTTTGTAATTAGTTTTCGATGTACTAATATAAAACGGAAAAAAATAAGAGCAGTTTTAAACTTTCAGTACAAAAGTGATTTAAGCCTCCGTTTAGTTATGCATAAATTTACTATAGTGAAAACTAATTACAAACATTGATATGTGTCTACTCAATATATTTGCAAAGTTTGGATTCAATCTCGCATGTAGTTTTTGTATTAAGCCAGAACTACGTTTGTATGGAAACTCGAGCCCCCTGGGGACCCTTGGCCATTTGCATCAGAATTCCAAGAAATAAATGATAGTAGGTATTCAGCTTTTGGTCAGAATGTATTTATTCTGAAAGAGAGCAAAAGCTAACTAACATTTCTAAAATTGTTTGTTTTTAAAGTATAAATATTAGTATTAACGTACAGTATGGTATATACCTGCTGCTCTCTAGTTTCTAACCTAACCTCCCCCAACCCCACATCGACCAGACTGATATACTTACTTAATTTGGTGCTCGAATGTTTATGATAAACTCCTTCTTCAAAAAGTCAAAACAGCGGAAGTGGACATGATTGCATCCCAATGGAGTAACGAAGAAAGAGATTGACTTCATCTTGTTGACAAGGAAGCAATTATTCAATGATGTCTCTGTGATCAATTCAGTCAAAACAGGAAGCGATCACCGGATGGTAAGAGAAACATTAAATCTAAAGACCAAGCTAGAAAGATGTCGACTGATGAAGTCTACTCCGACCAGCGCCTATGCAGCTCCAAAACCCCTAGAGCTTTCCGCTCGAATTGCATAATCGCTTCGAATGCCTAGGAGACTGCAAGAATGTGGACGATTATAAAGACAGATTGTTAGGTATTGTCCAAACGGTCGGGTCTAAGATTTTTAAAACTCGCCGTTCAAACAGAACCAAAAAAACCTCGGACTTCACCAGCAATCTCATGGAAGAAAGATGCAGATTGGTTTTGCAGTCCTCTGAAGACGCTACTCTGTAACAGTAACTAAACAGGCACATCTCTAAGTCCCTGACTAACGATTTGCGCCAGTATAATACAAATTGTATTAAAGAGGCGATTGAGCACAACAAAGGCTCAAAAGTGTTTGCAAGAGATCTGTCTGTTGGACAAAGCCAACTGACCAAGCTGAAGACTGAGGAGGGCAGGATCATATCGTCTAAGACTGAGTTGCTGGAAGAAATTGAGAAGTTTCACAGACAATAACACACACGTTTGCCTGTCAGAGATCTGGCTAAAGAAAGACCCAAGAGCCAGACTAACCCAACACTATGCCGAAGACATCCGTGACGTCAGCCTGTACGAGATTAGAATGTCTCTCAAACAGCAGAAGAACAACAAGGCACGGGTGACGATGAAATTACGGCTGAACTTCTGAAAGCAGGTGGATCACCGGTACAAAAAGCTCTTCAGAAGTTATTTGATTCCATTATACTTGAGGGACAGATGCCTGGCATGGCACAGAAGTGTGGTGGTGCTTTCCTTCAAAAAGGGTGACACCCTGCTGAACAACAACAGACCCATCTCACTTCTGAGCCATGTCTACAAGCTGTTTTCGAGAGTCATTACGAATCGTCTCGCACGCAGCTTTGACGACTTCCAGCCTCCCGAACAAGCCGGTATCCGAAAATGCTTTAGTACCAAAGGCCACATACATACGCTGCAGCAGATTATACAGAAGACTGAAGAGTATAATCAGCCACTGCGCATTTTTGTTTATGGACTATGAGAAAGTCTTTGGTTCAGTTGAAACCTGGGCTGTGCTACAGTCTCTCCAGCAGTGCCAAATTGACCATCGATCGATACATCAAGGTATTGAAGTGTTCGTATAAAAACGCCAGCATGTAGGTTCGCCTACAGGACCAGAACTCGAAACCTACCCAGTTGCAGCGAGGCGTGAGACAGGGAGACGTGATATCTCCGAAACTGTTCACCGCAGCCCTGGAAGACGTTTTCAAGCTTCTGTACTGGGGTAGACTCAGCATCAACATCAACGGTGAGTACATAATCCACCTGCGATTCGCTGATGAAATCGTGGTCATGGCTGAGACTATGGAAGACCTAAGCACAATGCTTGATGGCCTCAGTAAAGTCTCTCAAGTAGTAGGTCTTAAAATGAACATGGACAAGATGAAAATAATGTTAAATGTCCATGTCGCACCCTCCCCTCTAAAGGTTGGAGACTCAACACTGGAAGTTGTTGACAAGTATACCTGGGACAAACAGGTAGGTCCAATTTCAAGAAAGAGATCAATTGTCGAATCCAACTCGGCTGGGCAGTATTTGGGAAGCTTTGCAATATCTTCAAGTCCCAAGCTTAAGACCAAGGTCTTGGACCAGTGTGTGTTGCCAGTGATGACTTATGGAACTGAGACATGGTCGCTTACTATGGACCTCATTAGAAAAGGCTCAAGGTCACCCAGAGGGCAATGGAGCATGCTATGCTCGGAGTGTCTCTGCATGATCAAATCAGAAACAAGGAGATCTGCAGGAGAACCAAAGTAACAACATAGCTCACAGAATCGCTAAACTGAAGTAGCTTTGGGCAGGGCACATGGCTTGTGGAACAGATGGCTATTGGGGCATTAAGGTTCTCGAGTGGTGACCACGCACCAGAAAACGTAGTGTAGGCAGGCCTCCCACGCGGTGGACCGAAGACCTGGTGAAGATCGCAGGAAGCCAATGGATGCTGGCAGCGCAGGACCAGTTGTCGTGGAAATCCTTGGGGACGGCCTTTGTCCTTAGTTTTTTGGCTCATATGATGATTGGTACTTGAATGTAACAGAATTTGCTGAGATTTTGTTTGTTCCGTCATTCATTTTTAGAAATGTAATTTTCACCTGTTGCATGAAGTGTCAGGGATATGGTACAGTTCTCCAGCAACAGGATACTCCGTTTTACCAGATAGGTCGAAACTCTTGTAATAAGATTATATCTATTTAAGATCTACAACACAAAACAAAAGCTTACCTTTCTAATTGACATGGGAATGTAAATTTTGGTACATTTTTGAGCTCCCCTTCATTTTTGTACATGTCCGGATACTTATTTATTATGTATGGTTCCCTTGTGCTATCACCTGGAGATACCTCACAGAACAACTCAAACAGGTAGCGAACCGTATCTCTGAAATATAAAATACTTTTAAATTGTCTAAGATCTAGTCTACAAGTTTATGTCAACTAAAGAGGAAAAAGAAATTGGTATATTTGGATTTTTTCCAGATGGAAGTCAATTTAATATCTTTACTGTGATAGATAAGTTTTGTGTATCTGCTTGATGATCATATCAACTTATTCAGAAAGGGATAAAGTAAAATCATTGCTTGACTTTAGCAACCAATACCTACGTATTTATATTTATAGGTAACACAGTAAAAGATATTTCTAACTTAACAACTGAACTTTTAGTTTTTTGAGATATGGTTCATATCTTCATAGTAAGTACACTATTAGAATAGCTTATGTCATTGTAATCCGAGAGATTGCTGTGGCACCTTATCATATCAGAGGATGTCATACAATGCAATACAACATCAAGTTGTTTGTTTGTGTAGATGGCCTGATGGATTAAAAATAATAAACAATAATCAATCATACAAATGTGATATTGAGGAACATATCTATGCTATACTGCTTTTTACAAGGGGGCGTGAACGTCAAGAAACATAATAGTTAACATGAAATAGAACTTTCGGAATAAAGGCGTAAAAAAGAAAGGCAAAATACACCAGCACAATAGCAGTTACAACTTCCGATTCTATTGGGGTTATATGACTTAGCAACATAAATTCATTAAATCACATGTAAACGAAGGGAAATTAACTAAATCTGATCAAAAGGAACACAAGTAATAGCAATTATATGAATAAAAATAAATTGATATTCACCTCAATCTAGAACCCATGTCTTGAAGTGGAACTATTTTTTTTATTTATCCTTACATTGTATCATATACATTAATTCGTGTTAACTATACAATAAATTACTTTATGATATATCACAAGCCATTTAACACTATTTGAATTACATAAATCATTTTTTTAGATGATTTCACTATTTTTTTTCCAAAACGTCGTCGATCGAATGGAAAGGGAAAGGAAAGAACGGAACGAATTGAATGAGACAGCCCAAAGAACGAATGATATATATTTTTTGTTTGCGCTTTTCAGGGCAGGCTAAGGCTCAATGGCCATATTGCCTTGTCTTCAGTTTATTCATTTTTACAGTAGTTATTATGTTTACATCTTCAGTAATTTTTCTTTCACAGTTTTCAGTATTTTCAAGTATCATTGTAATTTTTTTCACTGGCACTGTAAAATAATCTCAACCTACACACTCCAGCAAAATGATAGCACTTTTACTGAAGCTTTAGCGAACTTCTTGTGGGAACTATAAACACAGCATACACACGTTTATTTCATTATCCTACACATTATACACTAAAATGGTACTTTGCTGAATTAATTCAATATTAATATTATACATCAAAAAACTGGTTGTCTGTAAAGTCGGTTTACGGACGATAATTTTACGTGATAACGTGTCACAAGCCGAACGCTTAGGCCGATCGTGCCTCTCTACCGCTTGGTTCAGGCGGGAAGTGACAAATGAGGTCGTGCTACGAGGTCGTGACAATGAGGACGTGACACTTTTTCGTGAGTGCAGCCGGCGTTCATCGACTTATAAGATGTTATCACGTCAAAAACCACGAAATGTAATATTTCGGATATTAAAAGAAAAATTACAAACTGAATGCTAAAAAGTCTAAAGAAAGAACGAGTTTTTTTTTTTGGTTTCTTCTTTCCGGCTTACAAAAAGCGCGGAAAAGGCAAAGGTTACTAGACCATACAGCCAAGTCTGACGTATTTAAGCTTCCTTAGCTTTTGGATTTGTAATGCTAGTGCCAGTGCATTACAAATCTTCTCTGAAGTTCTTGACAGCATTTGCAGCAGCTACATTCTGAGGTGGAACACCCAGTTGCTGTAAGGCGTCTATAAAACTGCACCTAGAGCTACGAAGAAACTATGTAAAGAAATGTAATTCACTTATTATGTCCGCGTCAGACTCGGTACAACCGCCAACACAATGAAACGCGTAAGGCGACGAAGCACTCACACATATAACAGTAAAAACTTAAACAAATTTACGACTCCTAATAATGTACTATCCGGTCTTACATTTAGTGGCCTTCTCAAATTAGCAAGGCAATAAGAATGAAAGAGAACCCGCTAATAACTCGTAAGTGTAAGCGAGAGCGGTCATTACTCGTCATCGATGTCACGCTAACGTCATGGCGAGTGCTAGTGTTGTCATTGCTACCGCAATTGCCGTGCTCTACGGCAATTTTCTTACAATTTTTTAATGGTAAGGTCAAATATGATCTTAGGAGTATTGTAAGGTTTTATTCTTATAAAGGACGAAATTGACAATGATTTCAATTAAAAAGTACATTTATCAGTCAACAGTTCGAAGAAAATCCCCACAAAAAAATTACGAAAAGTAAGAACTTGTAATAAACGAAGATTAATATTGTTTCAACTATGTAACATTTAGTATTTGGTTGATTTTTTTAATGATAACAATACCAATATTAACTTTTTTTTATAATTGGTAAGCCCTTGACATCATCTCATCTATCTCACCTGATGGTAAGTGACGATGATGCCGAAGATGCAAGCGGGCTTACCAAGATTCCCCAATGCAATAACTGGCTATCTTAACTTCAAGCCGGAGCACACTAACCAATGCTGTTAACATTGATGCTTGGCGGCAATACTTAGATAAGATGGTGGTAACAACCAACCAAAGCGAGTCATACAAAGTTAGACTCTGCTGGGAATTGAACCCGCAACCTCCTGGACGCTAATGGCAAGCTTAACTATTACACCACGGAGGCGCTTAAAACTTCCAATAGTATGGTTGTACGTATTTTTGTCGGAGAAAATTGTTTTCAGGGTTATTGATCTCAAAAGGTAAAAACGGAACCATATCAGGATCACTCGCGTGTCTGTGTGTCTTTCTGTCCGTACATCACAGCGAATTCAACCGAAATTTGGTAAATTTATGTAAATCGGTGACCTAAAGACGGACATGTACCGTAAATTAAAAATTTCAATTCTGGCCAGTTTTGGGGGTAAACAAGATTTAAAAAATATTTTCATACTATATCGTGTGACATATCAAATGACGACTTGTTGTGACCGAATAATTTTTTTTATAATATATAATAACTACTTTTATTTTTTTAATAACAAACCGGCCAAGTGGGAGTCGGACTTGCGCACCGAGGGTTCCGTACAAACCTGTTTAAAAATGGACTTTTACCCTTGCTTCCACCCAACCCAAACAAACAAAAAACAAACGGTACTGAATTATACATTGGTATTTATATTTAAGTATTTCTTAGAAACATTGTTCCCGAGAGATCGAAGCGAAGTATTGGTCGTATTATTTTTTAAATGAATCATGTTTTAATCTCCATTTTCCTTATTGTGGTACGGCAATCGAAATGCTTATTTTCCATACAACACGCCGATTTAACTCGCCGAACACGGCAATTAAAAATTTGGTCATGGCAGCACTGATTGCCACATTTGTTGGTACGATTGTTACTTCGCTTCGATCAAATAGAATATAATTACACTACGTTTAGTACGTATTTTGTAAATTAAATTTTTACTTATCGGTGAAAAGTGATTCCAGTGTTTTTGAAATCGGAATGACTTCTGCACCACTTAACAACACACAATGCATATTTGGGTGTGGAACCTTAGCCGTCAATTTTTTGTATTTGGTTTTCGACGCAAAAACATCCGGGAATCTGACGTCAGCAGCTTGCCAAAGACAGTGACCGACTAATCGCGCTGCGCGGTAGACATTTTAAGCCCCACCTCCTCAGGTAACTATTTCGTGGGGGCATTTTCGAACCTCACTTAGTTTTCTTTACATAGTTTCTTCGTAGACCTAGAGCAAGTTGGGTTCTCACGTCCTTCTTCGTTTTATTTTCTTGTTCTCCACATTGCTCACGTGCACTAGAAGATTTTCTCCAAAATGCACCACTTTTAAACAAAATCCTAGCAGAAAACAATGAAAAAAACAACAAAATAAAACTACGAATGCGTCTACCACAAATCCCGCCAAAAACTCCTTTTCAGAACGAAAGAGTTTGGACCGTGTTTGGATTTTTTTTTTAGAGAATGTATAATCTTCTCTAGGTACAAGGCCTTTTTAATAATCATTTCTAGAATTTTGATTTGCAATGCTAGTGCCGGTGCATTACAAATCTTTTGAGGACTTGACAATATAAAATTTTGCAGCAACTTTATTCGGAGGTAAATCACCAGATCGCAGTAAGGTGTCTATAAAATCCACCCAGTGCTAGAACGTAGTGATTACCTACATGCTCAGTGCAAACTAGGTCTTGCTTACTTCATTTTATTTTTAGTTTTCCACAACAAAGCGTTTTGCCTATAAACGGGTAAAAATTAATCCAGTCCAAAAACTGTACCAAATAGAGAGCCATCAGGCATGCGCAAAGAAGTGGTGACAGTAGGGTGACAGTGATAGAGCGTAAGCATGCGCATGATAGTCCATTGAATTCACGAAAAAGCTTTGTGACAAACCCTATTTGCAGGAAGCAGGTAAATAATAGATAATGTAAATGACAAGTTGCACGGATCGGTTTTTTAAAACACACCTCCAAAAAGTAGAAAACAATATGTTTTGGTCCTTTAATAAGTTTAATAAAAGTACCTAGTTATATTTTGATCTAAGAGTCGTCGCGTCCCCCATTAAGTAAATAAAATAAAAACAGAATATAACTGTTTTACTTTACTACGAGTACTTAATTTAGAAAAAAGATAAAACCTTAAAAAGACTATATTTTTCAATATAGTCTCCCATGATATCAATTACATTTGTTTGATCGCGAAATAAGTTTTTCTATTCCCTTAAAAAAAAAATTTCTCCTTGGCTCGAAAAATGCTCATTTACAGGGGACTTGAGCTCAATATCGTCAGCAAATCGCTTTCCCCGGTGGTCTTTTTTTAAATTTGGATATAACAAGTAGTCACTGGGGGCCAGGTCTGGGCTGTAGGGTGGGTGGTTAATTTCCTCGAACCCGTACTCTCGTACAGCAGGCTTGGAGAGCCGCGCAGTGGAAGCCGGTGCGTAGTCATGAAGAAGCAGCACTTTCTTTCCTAGCTTTCCTCTTCTTTTTTCTTTTATTGCTTCTCTCAAACGGCGTAAAGTGGTTGAGTATTTTTCTGCGTTGAAAGTTTCACCTTTTTTTGTGTACTCGATTAATAGTATTTCTTTAGAATCCCAGAAAACTGTGGCCATGATTTTGCCAGCCGGTGGAGTGACTTTGAATTTCTTCGGAGGGTCTGATCCCTTTTTATGCCACTGCATAGACTCCAGTTTACTCTCAGGGTCATATTGATAAACCCACGTTTCATCACCTGTAACTATCCTTACGAAAACACTTGCTGGATCGTCGCCACACAGCTCTAAAAACTCCTTACAAGTGTCAACTCGAGCCTGCTTTTGAAGCGCAGTAGCATCCGCGGCACCCATCTTGCACTGACTTTTGTAAGGTTTAGATAATCATGTAGTAAGTATAGTGTATAGTACGAACGGATAGCTTAGTTATTTCTGCCAACATGTAGATTTTTACACGTGCATTTTCTAATACAAGTTTTTCGATAATTTTCACATTTTATTCGGTAGCCGCCGTGATTGGCCCACCTGAGCGGGGGTCATCTTCGATACTTTCCCAGCCTTTTTCGAATTCAGTTGACCACTTCTGTAGGGTCGATTTAGAAGGAGCAGAGTCTTGATAAACGGCTACCATTTTTTCATGGATACTTTTTTTGAAATTTTCCTTGTTTAGTGAGGAATTTAAACACCGCACGATGCTCGATTTTCTCCAACATTGTTGCGTCAGTCATTTTCGTCGTCTTTGACTGGAGGTCGCAAACAAACTAATGAAGTTATCAACATGAAATTTTATATGAATACCCTCAGATAATGTTGTTAGCTAATGATATATTTTTATTACCCCAATAATGTCATATCACTCCGATACCGAGAATACATTGAACGCCCAGCGTAGATCAAAATATAACTACTTATATTAAACTTAAAGGGCAAAAAAATACTCTTTTCTATTTTATAGAGGTTTTTGGAGTTTACCTTCCTAAGAATCGATTTTCATTTAAATGAATGTATAAGCATGAAAATTGAAATGTATGTATGCATGAAAATTTATGGGGAGTAAAATCAAAACGTTATGCGTTAGTCGTATGTCCGCCGAAAAGAGGAGCAAAATTTTAGTATGTATGTACGTATGTAATTATGTATGAACGTGTGTGTTGTATAGTAGTTAATAATTATGTGCGTTATTTGTCTTGCGCATCCCCCTATACTTACGTTCGATATCATTTTAACAGATTAATACTGCTCGGATTGAGGCATCATAAAGCCTGAACAACTTCCCTGTCCCCATACAACTCATTTTGCAATAAGTGTAAAAACGCATTCTATTTAGAATGTCACAATGAGAAACATGCTTGATTTTATAATGAGAAACATGCTTGATTTTATATAATATCTTCTTTGAATAAAATTCTAACCTTCAGTATTTGAATTTTATTTATTGCAAGCTTCTTCCAGTGATTAAATAAGAACTATAAAAAATTCGCGAATTTATCTTTTACTATCATAAACATTAGGTTATTTGCTATACGGCACGTATCATTTAAAAAAATAACGCGTTATGTTCATACCGAAATATGTGCCTCAAATTGTATAGAGAAATGAGTCAATTGTGACTCATGAACTTATTCCAATAAGTTCCTGTGAGTCATATATGACTCATTGGACAGGGAAGTTGTTCCATAAGCTTTACGTCAATATATCGTTGGTTCGATTCTCGGTGGAGTCTAATTTTTTAAGTTGGCTTGCTATCACCATTGTATCTGAGTCTTGTCGCCAAACATTAGAATTTTGATAGCCAGTTCCCCATCACATTCGGGGATCTTGGTAAGCCCGCTTCCATCTTCGCCATCATCTTCTAAGTGAATCAGGCGTGATGATGCCTAGGGATTTGTGAATGAAAAAGTCCTATAAACAACCATTTTAGATTTGACTGTATTACGTTGTACATGGATGGGTATTACATTCTGATTTACCTATAGTACATGTAAATAAATAAAATAACCAATTATGCAAAAGAATAACATATAAGTAACAAGGGTTTATTACATCTAAACCACAAACTAATTAGTGCATATTATTGGTAAGCTCTGTTGTTATTGTGTCCAATAATACTGAACAATTTTCCCCACGAGACCCTAAAGACAACTCGCAAACAAAATTTGGACTGTTCTTACAAATCTTGAATATTTTTATATGTAGGCACCTAGCCCATTTTTTTTTGAATAGGATATTTCTGTATAAAAAAATAAAAAATACTAGCGACCCGCCCCGCGGCTCTGCCAGCTTTTTAAACACGTTCACCCGCTGGGCTAATCTGAAGATTCCCTGAAAATGTCATCAATATCGCTCCAGCCGTTTTGGAGTCACAGGCACATATATACATGCACGAATCGACTTTTATATAAGGCGGTAATATTACAGATTTTCGTTATTTTTGACGTCAATTACTCCTAAACGATAGAAAACCCAAGGTTGAAAAAAAAAGCTATTAGAAACACGTTTGAGCAGTTTTGGCTCAAAAAAGAAAAAAAATCCCAAAGATAGGTCTACACCGTTACTTTCAACTCTAGTTTTTTACACTAATATTATAAAGAGGAAAGATTTGTACCTATTTTTGTATGTTTGTAATTAATAGGCTCAAAAAGTACTGAACGGATCTGACTGAAATTTGGTAGATAGACAGAGTAGGACCTGGATTAACATATAGGCTACTTTTTATACGCTTGCGGCTCGCGCACTGCGGACCCTCGAAAAGTCATAGAAACGTTGTCCACGCGGGTGAAGCCGCGGGAAACAGCTAGTGACTAATATTTTGAAGCATAAATTAAAAAAAATATACAGCAATATTTGTTATTACAATGTGAGTATTGTACTTTCATTGTAGATTTTGATTGAAACGAAAAACCATTGAAAAAGTGTGTTTAGTTTCTTTACTCTTTACACTTAAAGAAAAATACAGAGACAACCAATACCTGGCCTTAATATAAAGAAAATAGAAGATTATTCAGCAATAATATCTGAAAATCTGACTCTTTCATTAATCTTCAATTTTATATTGAAACAAATAACAAAATTATTTCGTTAAATTTTATATTTTTGTGTATAATTTTAGGACAAAATAGCTTTTTTGACAGATGACAAAAAGTAACTTGATTTGTTTAAGGCGCAAACTACCATATTGACTATGGGTTCCTTGTGGAAAGTTGTTCAGTATGTTGAGTAGAAGCCCCAGTTAACGACTCCTACCACAATTTAATTAATTACGAGTAGTTACATACACCTGTTCAAGATGCTAATTTATTATTATTGTGCTTCTATTTTCACGTCTCTCGGAAAACTTCAAAGGTAAACTTTAAAGTAGGCAAGTACACGTACTGCTAAACATTGCATAGGGACATCGATATATATGTATATAGGTCGATGCATAGGCATATTTTAAAAATTTTCATGCAAAACATGGTTTCTTGAAAGGCTTTCAAAAGTTACTTGGGACAAGTGCTATATTTACGAGTACCTTCTCCGTTCTTGAAACATGGATTCAACTTTTATTTTTGTTTATTGTTTTATTAATACCTATTAAATTTATTTCGTTTGTTGTGTGTGTAAGGGAAGTAGCATATTATGTCACCCATTTTATTTTTAGAATGCAGACACGCCTTAGTTCTGGAAAATCCACTTTGGCAAAAATCCTACACATAAAAGTGCAAAAAGATCCATCAATGGATTTTTGTGGACCCAGGGCTAATACACACCCCGGACACTTCATACAAACGAGCGAGAAATGATATACATAATTATAACTGACGTATCTATAGGCAAGAATGCAGGTAGGGTTGAATCACACCGGCGGTATTGGTCACGAAATGTTTGTTAGTTATTTACTGCATGCACACTGCAAGATATATATACTGTGCTGCAAGCAACAATCAACAGTTATCTTACATGATTAAGTAACTTACATGGATAACATTGTTCATTTGTTCTTCAAACACAGGAGCTTTTGTCAGTGAAACAATCTCATTTAACAACCTACAATAATAGTCAATCTCAATCTATAATTCCGAGATCACATTTTATAATATCACACCACTAGATATTTCTATACAACTCATACTTTCACACCATCTAATCAAATTATTACAAACAATCATCGTTTTAAATAAATAAAACGAACAAAATTATCTCACAAGCCACAATAACAAACTGACATCTGACATATGAAAAACATAAAGGAACTACATTTCTAAAAAAAAAAGATACAGCTAGTATGAAGATTCTTGGAACTGATTGTTCTTAGATTTGGTCGTATAATATTGGTGGTCATGATACGAGGCATGCCGAGACGGCGCGGCCGCCTATTGGCGTCGAGCGGTGAGCGGCGCGCAAAGTAAATATAAGTGACGTTAATCGCGCATGCGTAGTTCGTCCTTTAGGTTCGGTAACTAGTTGCTTTTTATTCCGGTGTACGAAATCACAGCGGCGCGCAAAGTGAATATAAGTGACGTTTATCGCGCTTGCGTAGCTCGTCCTTTACGTTTGGTACCCAATCTACATCCAATCTGAGTGACGGGGGGGTGAGGTCGAATTTAGAGAGCGGCAGGGAGTGTCCATACTGTACGTTAGTACTAATATATATACTGTGGCTAATATCATACAATCTCGGCCATCCTTCTATGACAATATAAAAACACCATTTTAATTTACAACGCATTTTTACAAAAACCACTAAAACTAAATTAATTTAGAACTGAGAGGGTAAATGTAGTTCTTGCTCACCTCTAGAGTTTTTACCATACACATGTCCTAAGTAACTTTTTATAATTATTCAAAAAAAAAATGTTTTGTACGAAAATTCTAAAAGTATCCCTGCAAAGCTGATGTGTGTAGTTTTGCGTTCAAAATTCAAGTTATTATACATGATAAATCTAATAATTATTGGATAATTATACACTTAATCGATTGCCTTCGAATTGCAATGATTGCCGAGAGAAAATGGAAGCACTGTAAGTACTTACGATGTTTATAAAGGTTGTAACAAAATTGGCGTAGGGTCCGTAAAGGCCTCTACCATAGTATTTTTTTTACTATGCCTCTACCCTTTTTCCATACCCACATTCATTAGAGCGATTGCGATGCGCTTTCTGACTGAATTAGTCAATTAAAAATTATTTGCACAAGATTTAACGGGATTGTGAAACTAATTTTAAACTTACTATCGATTTTTAAACCTAGTCTCATTAACTACCTATATCAGGCCTGTCGCACTCCGCGCAGTAGGCATGAAAATGTATTTAAGTATATACATTAGTACTAACGCCTACGCCGCGCGGCCCCCTGAATGGGGCAAATTCAGTAGTCAGAAGAGATTAGACTTACGCGATAGGAAGAGAGGCAACTTGTAGGTGAATATAACTGTAGGTGATTAGCGCGGTGCGACCTGAATTTGGACTTTATTGTGAGAGTCGCCATTCAATCAAATGATTTTGCGGAGTTAACCTTCTTTTACGTAGTAAATAGTCTTTATTCTTTAAATGTATATGGAGTAAAGTTTAAAGACCCACATATTACGCTTTTAGAGATTTATTTGGATTATATTGTATCGAGTGAAGTTTATCGGTTGCTATCTCATCAAAGATATCATCAATATTCTCAAATATTTTTTTACACATCTATAAATCTAGAAGTAAGATCTTGTATGGGGTATTCGGCGATATCTGGCTCACGGAACGGCCTAAGTGGGGGTTCTACTCATAATACTGAACAACTTTACCCCTAGGAACACATAGTCAATTCTCAAAAAATAAAATAAAATGGATCCTCCATACCAAAATGCACAAAATTGGTCGATCAGCTGATTTATTTGTATGAAGTTTTTTTTTGCGATTTCAGCAAAGTCATAGAACAAAAGTTGTTGAGTATGATGAGTAGAAGCCCTAGTAAACGGGACCTATACCAATTTTGTTACACCTAATGGGTTTCTCGCGATTCTATACCACTTTTCACAAGGAACCTGTGGCCAAAATACAAATAAAAATTTGGACCCACTCCGCTCAGCGGATCGATTTGTTTAAGAGGTATAAAAGTTTTTTTTTTGCAATTTCACCAAAGTTCCTTTAGGAAAAGTTGTTTAGAACTACGATTTACGACTAGGAGCTCTGTATAAAATACATACTTACATAATACAATTACTGAGTAAGTTTTTACCTATTATACTTATTAGGTACCTAAGAACTTTACCTGTTTCAATATGCTCTTAGATCACATACAACTAGATCCTCGGTTTCATACAAAAAAAAAACTTCGAAAAACGATCGGACAGTTGTCTGACAGTAAACAAGAAAGGAAATATTTAAATATCTATGTAAGACACAGAGGAAGAACCGTAAAAGTACACCTTTGTAAATAAAAGGGGTATATTTTGTCAATTTTGAAAGCTTGAACGTGGATCTCATTCTTTATTATGTGATCTAAGGTTATGCTTACAGTTTTGAAATAAGGTTCTAGACGATACTGGGTGACATAAAAGGGGGGGTAACAACAATAGGTTGGCTAACCTTACAAAAAAGCCGTTTCTTGTACTTAGAGAGCATAATTTTAATAGGCGTAATATTAGTTTTTAAGAACAGATTGGACTATATATTATTGTTTAAATGAATAGGATTACAAAAAATATATAAACAGTATGAAACATCTACACACACTTTTGGAATGCACCACTCAGCACCTTTAAGGATAGTTAAGACTATAACTTATTCAATTACTTACACAGGATATCAAAATGTTAGAGTAATTCTAAAGCTCAGATTAGTGATTTCAAGTTTCTTAAGTCAAACATGCTTAACAGCTGATTTGATCAACTTTGTAATGGTAATTGGGGAGTTCAATCATTATTTTACGAATTCGGTTTTCTTTGGAAAAAAATATCAGTTTCATGAGTAGAATAATTTCAACTGATTTTATAATTATATTTTTATACTACAACAATATCATCATCATTACAGCTCATATACGTCCCCACCGAGGGGCTCGAGCCTACCCTGAATCAGGGCGAATACAACAATATAACATAAATATATTATATTGAATTTGTGACATGAAACTGAACTAATATTTAGTATTAGAATAATTTCAACTGATTTTATAATACAACAATATAATATAAATATATTATATTGAATTTGTGACATGAAACTAAACTAATATTTATGAGTAGAAGAGTTTCATCTGATTTTATAAAATATTTTTTTTATAATGCAACAATATAACATACATATATTATATTGAATTTGTGACATGGAACTAAACTAATATTTATGAGTAGAAGAGTTCTGATTTTATATAATTATGTTTTTTATAATACAACAATATAACATACATATATTAGGTGGGGAAAAAGATTCTTCGTATTTTGTATGCAAATTCAAACAGGGCGAACAAAACGAGCTGCATCTTGAACGTTCAGATTTCCAAGCTAGAAACGTTTGAACCAAGCTTTTGATACTGATTGATACTGCATTAGGTCAATAAACAGCACAAATTTTATTCGCGGTCTGTGTTGCATTTTTACTTTTTACATAAAATTTCAAAATGTAGCGAATTTCTCGTTACTTTCACTCATTTTCATAGACAGAAAAAACAATTTTAAAATGAGGGGAATTTTATTTTTTTATTTTTTATTTAAATTTTGAAAGTTAAATTTCATTATAACAAGCCAGGTACAACTAATACAAGCAAAGAGATATGATTACAAATTTATAGTTACAAAATACGAAGAAACTATTTCAAGTAACTATTTAGTAATCTGTGCTATTTCCCCGACCCCTATTATATTGTATTTGATGAAACTATCTTATTCTTATGATAAGAATAGTTTCACCTGATTTTTTAATTGTTTTTATAATACACCAATATAATTGAATGAAGAGCGTCGGTGGCATAACGGCTAGGGCCGCTAATCCCTACCCGGGACACGTCATGGTTCGAACCCTGCCAACGTACCAAAGTGTTTTCGAATTTCGATTTCATAAGTAATTACGTTTATCCGACGCTCTTACGGTGAAGGAAAACATCGTGAGTAACATGTACACGCCTGCGAAGAAACTCGAAGTTTGTGTGTGAAGTTGACAAGCGATATATTTTTATAATACACCAATATAATATACGAGTACATATACATTGAATTTATGACGTGATATAAATTAAACTAAACTAATACTTATGAGCAGAAAAGTTTCACCTGATTTTATAATTATAATTATATAATACACTAATCTAATACATACAAAACCTACATATTGTAAAAAATAACATACAACAATGTGAAAATGCATCACATAGTAAGTATGAAACCACAACTTACAAAAATAAACAAATAAGTACAGTTAAAAAACTTTATATACAAATAAAATTGTTTTATTTTCTACCTACATAAATATGTTTACGTTTCTAGTTGCCTAACTCACAATACTCAAAATAGTTACCTAAAATATTATAATCTTCAATAAAAAAAAACAACTAAGCACCTCATTAGTACTTACACAAACTTACTCGATTTTAAAAAAATACTTAAAATTATAATAACTAAAGAATTTGCTGAATAATTAAATGATATATAGAAATAGCACAAAGCTATTTTCCGTCAGTCATATCTTCCATCATGAACACCATGTCGCTTGGTTGTTCATATCGAATCACTGATGAGTATCCTGAAAAACAAAATTCAACAAGAATTATAAAGTGTACAAAAAATGCTATCGATGCATGAATGTGGCCTAACTTGTATTATGTACATTAAAAAAAACATATTTGATAAGCCCTTGGCATCATCTCACCTGATGGTAAGTGGGAGCGGGCTTAGCAAGATTCCCCAAAGCAATGGGGATCTGTCTGGCTATCTTATCTTCAAGCCGGAACACATCAATGATGTTAACGCTAATGTTTGGCGACAAGACTTAGATAAGATGGTGGTAGCTAGCCAGGCGGGCTATGAAAAGGCCCTACCCCCGACCAAACCGAGTCTCACAAAGTTGACTCCGCTTGAATCGAACCCGTGACCTCCTGGTGTGAAGCGAATGGACTAACCATTACAGGCGGCTAAATCCTATTTAAAAGCGAAATTATCGACATTTATATGTTGGCCACTTACTCAGTCATGGAAAAAATCTAGTTGAGAATCATATTAAGTAATAAAACATACTCTAATAAATTTTATTAAAAATTAAAAACCAGACTCCATAGAAACATTGACCTCCTTTTTGGCATTTGGGTAAAATCGTTTCGAGGATCAAGACGAATCTAAAAACAACTCGCACTCCAAATTCCATCAAGCCGTTTAAGCTACGGGTTCAGCTAAACATACATACATACACCAGAAAACCACTATCCTCCTTTTTTGACAGTGAAGTAAAAACGGACCAAGTATCGTGGAATTGCGCAGTGTAGGATTCCATATCCAGGGTCATTACTCCATAATTAGAAAATTTCCCGAACAGTTTTTGCTAAGGCCCACTTAGATGAGATATTTCAGTTTAGAAACATCACTGGACGACACATTTTAAACGATTAAGGCCGTTTGTCCACCGCCGCCGTCACCGAGCCGTTACCGATAACGAGATGACGGCGATTTACTATGGCCGCCTATCCACTGCACGCCCGTCACCCGTGCGCCGTCAAGCCAACCGCTGGAAATCGGCGATTATATCGGGCCAATGTGCCGGCAATACAAACCAGGTTTGGACTTATCCATATACTGCCGTCGCACCGACGACGATAGCTAGAATAAACTGAACCACCGAGATCGGTTGTGATGGACACACGATCGCCGTCACGTTATCTTGAACTCGGTTCGAATTAATCTCGTTCTCGGTAACAGCTCAGTGACGGCGGTGGTGGACAAACGGCTTCAGGAACAATCTCACCAACGCAACGGTACGCCCACAGAAATCGGAATAAATAAAATATTTCGATTTCTGTGGGTACGTCAGATAAATATATGACATTTGAAATGACCTATTTTATGAAACCTACTATAACTAGGATCCCCTGAACTTGTATTTTTTTATACCAGATTTCATCTCGTATTTGTAATTACAACATTTCGGAACTTGAGGTTAAACAGTATCAATTGGATTAAGTATGTATAATATAGTAGTTCTATTTTAGTCATTTTGTAATCCAACTCGGCTGGGTAGCGTTCGGGAAGCTTCGCATATCTTCACGTCCCAAATACCGCAGTCTCAAGACCAAGGTCTTTGACCAGTGTGTTTTGCCAGTGATGACTTACGGAACTGAGACATGGTACCTTACTATGTGCCTAATAAGAAGACTCAAGGTCACCCAAAGGGCAATGGAGCGTGCTATGCTCGGAGTTTCTCTGCATGATCGAATCGGAAACGAGGAGATCCGCAGGAGAAACAAAGTAACCGACATAGCTCTCAGAATTCAAGTACATGTCAGCTATGTACTTGAATAAATAAATATTAAAATATTAAAAATAAATATAATCTCTAAACTGAAGTGGCAGTGGGCAGGGCACATAGCTCGTAGAACAGATGACCGTTGGGGCAGTAAAGTTTTCGAGTGGCGACCGCGCACCGGATAACGCAGCGTAGAGAGGCCTCCCACGCGGATGACCGACGACCTGGTGAAGATCGCGGGAAGCCGATGGATGCAGACAGCGCAGGACCGGTCGTCGTGGAAGTCCTTGGGGGTGGCTTTTGTCCAGCAGTAGACGTTATTCGGCTGATTGGATGATGAGTCATTTTGTAACGCGGTAACGCGTTGCTATTATTCGTTCTTCTTCCTTTCCTGTTTCATATATTTCTCATGCGATGGCACAGAACAATCCATGTGTCACATTTTGAAAACAAAGTGTTACACATGTGATTAAAAAATCTTCACCATCATAATAATCTTTCACTATTAAATTGAAATAAAATACTTTATAATTATGTAAAATAATTATGTGAAACCTGATACTTTCTTAAGACCCATCTCGGGTAAGATACAGTTATATTTTTGTGATTTGTGATAATAATTTAATGTATAAATACTTCTCTAATTCCTGTGTTTTTTTAGGTCTTATATTTTAAAATAAACTGTGATTGTGTGTACGCACGGTTATTATTACCCACGCCTTATCCTATCTTCCGTGACGTGCCACAATTTTAGCCTCGGAACCCCAAAAATAGTCAAACTTAATACTGAAACAAATATATCTAGTATAATAGGTAGGTACGAGTACGTTTATGGATTAGCATATCGGTTCCTTTTGATTAAAAAACAATAAATAATGGATCCTATGGTAGATCCACATCAACTAACAAAGTCGCTCAGCTAATTAACCAATTCGTATTCAGTCCAAAATTGTAAAGATTCACGAATAGTAGCTCTGCAGATATTTGAAGAGCATCCTATATAACTGTCACTGTTCTATCTTGTCTAAGCCCTTCACTAGTAATAAAATTTCAGAAAGCACTTTAATGCGGCATAGGGAGCGATGCGGAAGTGGTGAAATTTTACGTGAGGGTGAAGCCAGACGAGCGTATTTTGTGAGTTGTGAGTCGCGCAATTTCGGTCCGTTCATATGAAATGTTGCGTCATCATGTGACACAAAGCGGCTTTTATATGGAACCGACAGAATATACGCGACTCACAACTCACAACAGTTCTAGGATGCGAGCGCCTGATTGACCCGACTGGAGTCTCGCGTCAATCGCGAGACGTCACTACACCCCTCCCGCACTACGCAATTACTGCAAGAACCTGCCATACTACAACTGTGTTAAGCTTTACACCTACAGTACAGTTTACCTACCTTCAGTGATATGTTCATTCTTGTCTTTTAACAGGCGCTGGACGCCAACGTGTACTAGACAGCAGAGGAGAACGCCACAGCCGAACCACTGGAACGTGGCCCAGCCCCCGTACCGCTCGTACAGCTGGCCGCCGATGAAGCTGCCTAGGGAGATGCCCAACCCTTCAAACACTGCCCCTACCAGCCCCTGAAACATGTCAAATATTTTATTATACCTACAATCAGCTGACCTCTTGTCGAGGCTAAGCGAGGCGAGGCGAGTACGAGAATGTCGCGTCGTCTCACCTCATTTGTTTTTTTTGAAAACAAGTCAAAGGACGTGAGATGCGAGGCGAATCACAACGACTACACTTTCGCGCTTACTCGTATTTCTGTCTGTACAGGTCGAAGTAATTAACATCGAGTAATCTCAAGAGACTCTGTTAAAATTTATGGAGCTATGGCTACCAAGCAGAACCTGTATTAGGGAAGGCGCACAACCACGTTCATTATCACAATATCGGCGACACCAGGAGATTTTATAAGTGTGGACGGAGACACTTCCGTAGCATCGTCACCTCGTCTTGCCTTAACTCTTCAAATCTCGCCCCGCCTAGGCTCGATGAAAGTACTGAGCCAGCACCAAAAAATTATAGAGGCACTAGCTTGGACATCGTTTATATGACTGTCTGGGTGAGTGGAAGTTTTCCCCAGATCCCTCAGAAACTATGTCGGGCTATTCTTATTTGTAGTCTATGTCATATCCTATCCCTCAACCATCTCTGTGCAAAAAATCACAACATTCCGCTGCTGTTCAAGAGTCTTTTTTTTAGTTCCCTAAGAAACTGCATGCTATTTGCACGGGATAAAAAGTAGCTTTGTTCTTCTTAATGACACAGGCTACCTACGTGCATCTCAAATTTCAGCAACTTTGGTTAGGTTGTTGAAGCGTGAAGAGGGAACAAACTAACAAAAACATTTTTACATTTATAATATTAGTAAGGATTTACCTGCACAGTTGTTTCAGTCCCCGGCGGGGACACGATGTTTGCGTACGACGTCATGGTCGGGTAAAACATGCCAAAAGTGATCCCTTGGAGCATCTCTATCGGCAACACCCACCATGCATTGGTCAGGAAAGAGTACAGAACGAACCGTACGCCGAAGGCGAAGAGGACCAGACTCATCACATTCACATGACCCAACCTCTTTAGCAAGAAACCTAAAAAATAATATTCTTTGAATCGTTTCACCACTGTTCACGTGTGCCATATTTAATGACAATATTTTCTATAAATATGCCAAATTCTTAGTTGGAAGGTTTGAACATCCCCAGAATTATCTTAAAACACATCATCATCTTATCAGCCAAAAGACATCTACTTCTAATCAAAGGTTTTCCTCAAGGATTTCCACAACACAGATTTTGCGCTGCCCGCGTCCAGCGTCTTCACCAGGTAGTCGGTTTACCGCGTAGGAGGCCGGATCTTCCGGTGTGTGGTCGCTAAGTTACTTCCCCCAATCAACACCGGCCGTCCGTTCGGCTGGTCAAACACCTTAGTCTTGTGATACTAGGTATAAGGTTATTTGGAACGTGAAGATACTGCGAAGATTTTAATAGTATCTATTAATAGTACAATTGACTGCGGAAACGCGGAGACCCAAAAAAAACCTGGCCTCCGACACTAGATGGCTTTACTCTATCCGGTTCTGCGCCATATCTTACAGTCATACAATACAATAAAATTTACGAACTCACCTGACAAAAACATAAATGGTATCTCGCCAAAGAAGGTCTGTGTGGCGCTAATGAGTCCTTGCAATGTTTTGACGTGCTCTGACCCGTCACATGTTAACTTGCATACATCCTCTACGTGCCAGAATAAGAACTGCCACAGCAGTCCAGTACAGAGGCCGACCACTATCGTCCATATAATGAAGACGAGGGTGGGCAGAGATGAGAGTAACATACCGACGTCGGCTATAATACTCGTGGACATTTTTGTTGAGTCTATCTGGAACAAGAAGAACCGACCTAGTTAGACACCACCTTTAGAAAATGAACAGTGCGACGAAGAAGAAGATCTGGACAAAAAGCATATTAATTTAAACTACCGTCTTTGAATGAGGAAGCGGAGTTCCTAAATACCACGGTCTTCGAATGAGGTAGCAGATTTCCTAATATGTTATAAAAACAGGATCCATAATTAAAGAAGGTGTCAGCACAAGAAGATAAAAGTTTTAGCTAGCAAATATCCTTGTGATTTAGTTAACATTAAACATAATTTTATAAACCCTAAAAACTTTTACGTACAAGCTTTTATTTGCAAATAATTTTAATTATTTCCTATTCTTCGCAGCAAACCCTTTCACTTAATACCATCAGGTGAGTTGCAGTCAAACGAACTCAAATTTTTAATTAAAAAAAAAATTCCCATACCATGGGGATGCATAAAAAATGACTAGTCCTCCATATTTGGGAGTCCACCATACTGGATTTAGGATGAATCACTTAGCTAACCATGCGTTGTGTACTTATGCAAAATTTCAGCTCAATCGGAAACCGGGAAGTGGTTCTACTTTAGCTTGCAAGATTTGTCCCAAACTAACTAACACGGCAAGCTAATATTATCGTCATATTAGCTCATGTAAGTCCCTACCGAGGGGCTCGAGCCTACCCTGAATCAGGGCGATCAAGCCTTTGTCCCGCGCAGGCCCAGCGCGGGTTGTTCGAGTTCATACACAACCTCCGAGTTTCTTTGCAGGCGTGTGCAGGTTTCCTCCCGATGTTTTCCTTCATGAAAAAGAAATTCGAAAACACATTTGTACGTGGCAGGATTCGAACAAAGACCTCCGGACAGGAGGTAGCAGCCCTCGCCGTTACGCCACCGACGCTCTATAAAGCTAGTAAAATAATTGACTCCTGATTGAAGAATTGGGGACCAAGAGATTGAAACACTTCTTGAAATACAGATACGTTTTTATATTTTGTTCGGTAGGTACAGATTGAGAATAGACGAACAACTCAGTACAGTGTTTTTATATATTAATGTTAATCAGGCGCCCTCTGTGGCATTTATGTGAAAGACAAATAGAATTTACATATTGTATCGATAGTAAGATAGGCGTTACGAGATGAACGTAGAAAATGAGTTACAGGTTAGATGGCGCTGTAACATGCTCCGCCTCAAAAAAAATATAATAAAAATAAATTTACGTATGTAATGGTAATGGGCAAATATTATTGAATGCACGCTTAATTGTCCCTCCTTGCGTTTTTATCGTAGCCACTCTGGTCACGCCATCCGTCCCGTCGTGGTTGTGTGTGGTGCGGCCCAGTCGCCACTGGCAGGGCGGGAGTCGGTCATCCTTCACCAACACCAAGGAGCCCACTTGTAGGCCTGGACCCTTGGAGCTCCTCCACTTCGTTCGTTGTTGTAGCAGTCCGATGTAGTCTCTTGACCACCTTTTCCAGAAGTCTTGCTGGAGCTGTTGGAGTTGTTGGAAGTGTGTTAGGCGACTGGTAGGTATATCTTGGTAATCGTAGTCCGGCAGAGATGTGGCCGATCTACCTATCAAAAAGTGAGCTGGTGTGAGGGTGGGAAAGTCATTTAAATCTGAATTCGGAATCGGGCAAATTGGGCGGGAGTTTAAAATTCCTTCCACTTGGCATAACGCGGTCAAAAAATCTTCGTATGTTAACAATGCTTGACCTAATACCCCTTTGAGATGATATTTACAACTTTTAACCGCTGCTTCATGTAAACCACCCATATGAGGAGTATAGACTGGTAAGAATTTCCATGAGATACGTTCGGTAGCACAGGCAGTTATAATATCATTAGAGTAGGTATTTATGAACTGATATAATTCACGCAGTTCATTATTTGCCCCGTGAAATGTTGTAGAATTATCACTTACGATTTCCTTTGGTTTACCCCTTCGCGCTATGAACCTGCGGAGAGCAGCTATAAAGGCTTGTGATTCTAGACCTGAAATCAACTCAATGTGGATTGCTTTGGTACTAAAGCAAATGAAAATACAAATATAGCACTTATACGTTTTGTAACCACGACCCTTCCGATCACGGATCGTAAAGGGCCCAGCATAATCGACTCCAGTTGTATGGAACGGTGGTGACGGTGTAACACGTGCGTGCGGTAGGTTTCCCATTACAGGGGAGGTGGTACGTGGCTTGGCTCTGAAGCACGTCACACAATCGTATACTACCTTAGCGGCTAAAGTCTTACCATGTGTGGGCCAGAACTGCTCCCGTACTGATGACAATAACAGTTGTGGTCCAGCGTGGAATAATCGTATGTGTTGGTTTTTCATTATCAGTTTGGTAAGGGTGTGCTTATGGTGTAGAATAATTGGATGTTTTTTATCATGAGTGTAATTTGAAAGCTCTAATCGACCCCCTGTTCGAATTAAACCATTTTCCATGTATGGTTTTAATGCTAAAATGTTGGATTTTTGGGGTATTGGTTTATTTTTTTGTAATAGCTGATATTCTTTCGGAAAAGATTCTACTTGGGCGAATCGTACTAAATTTAATAGGGCTTCATTCAATTCCTTGACAGAAAACGGCCCTGTTTTTTTATTATTTGGATATTTCGTGTTGTGTATAAATCGGTATATAAAGGCGACTACTCGTGTCAGTTTTGTTTCACTTCCCCATTTGTTAAACAAATCTTGAACAAATGTATTTTTTTGATCTAGAGTTGTTATATTACAGATTGTTTCTGATTCGATTTCTGACTGAGGGAAGGAGGTTGTGACCTGACCTAAGTAAGCAGATTGTGGCTGTGACGGCCACTCTGCCTGCGGAGTGCTCAACCATAGTGGCCCCTCCCACCAAATATTATTTTTCAATAGTTTCTCAGCTGGGATGCCCCTAGACAGAACGTCAGCTGGGTTGTCCTTAGAGGCGACCCAGTGCCAATCCTCAGAGTCGGTTAAGGATTGAATTTCCATTACTCGGTTACTGACAAAACATTTTAATTTTTGAGGTAGGGTATTTATCCATGCCAAAGCTACATTGGAGTCTGACCATAGAAACGTTTTGTTTACCTTTGCCTTTAACCCTCTTTTTACGTTATCGGTTAACCTTGCCAATAGTAAACAGGCACATAGCTCGAGTCGTGGAATGGTTTCCCTTTTTGCGATTCTCGATTTTGAACATAATAATCGTACAAGTATATTGTTTTTTTTATCTATGGAGCGTACATAAATAGCGGCCCCGTAGGCGGACTTCGAACTGTCCGCAAACCCATGTAGTTCAATGGTTATGCAATCATTTATCATCACATGTCTTGGTATTATTAGCGAGTTTAAGTTAGTGATCGTTTTATAGAATTGCTCCCATTCATAAGCTAATGAAACGGATAGCGGGTCGTCCCAACCAGTTTTATCAGACCACAATTTTTGGATAAATAATTTTCCCGTAACGACCACGGGACCCAGTAGACCTAGTGGGTCAAATATGGTAGACAAAATTGATAATACCTTTCGTTTCGTTAATGGGTTCGGTGTTGATTGCCTTTGGAGTGTGAATTTAAGAACATCTAAATCACTATCCCAGGCTAGCCCCAATACCTTATGAGAACTGTCCCCAAACGTAGCGGTGGGACCACCATGGGGCGAGCTAGTATCGTGTGTATTTGATTGGTTACTCACGATATTTATAATGGTTTTTGAGTTCGATTTCCACTTTCGAAGCTTAAAGTTGGCGCTCTGGAGGATCTGGCTGACCTGGACAGCTGTCTCTGCCACCTGCTTCTCCTCATCGCCCGAGTGGATCATATCGTCGATATAGAAATCTGAAGCAATAACAGCTGACGCTCTTGGAAACTGGTTTTCGTATTCGATTGAAAGTTGAGCTAAACACCGCGTAGCCAAATAGGGTGCACTCTTTAGCCCAAAGCTAAGTGTAGTTAGTTTGTAGGTAAGAATCGGTTCTTGTGGGTTTTTCCTCCATAAAATACATTGTGTTTTTTGTTGGTTGGGGGTGATATAAATCATTCGGTACATTTTTTCTATATCGGCAATAATAACATATTTATTTTTTCGAAATCTCAATAATATGTTTATTAACTCATCCTGGTTCATAGTGCCTTTATATTGTATGTCGTTTAGTGATAACCCTGTATCGGTAGGACTAGATGCGTCAAAAACAACTCTAAGTGGTGTGGTGGTTTTTTGATAATTTATTACTGCATGGTGGGGTAGGTAGTTACATGAGCCATCAGGTTTATCCAGTTTAATCATATGGCCCGAATCTTCGAATTCTTGCATAAATTGCACATAATTTTTTTTGTAATCCAAATCGCGCGAAAACTTGGTTTCTAATGACTTAAATCTCCTATAAGCAACGTGTCTTGAATGACCAAGACAAGATATAGGGGATTTAAACGGTATTTCTACCACAAAATTACCATCAGAGTTACGAGTGTGTTTACTGAAAATTTTTTCACACTGCTGAATTTCATCATCTGGTAAATATGCACAATTATTTTCGTTTGAATCAAAAATATTTTGCATTTGGTTTTCAATAATAAAGTTGCACCGTGTTTTAGCGTATGGTTGCACATTCTTTATCGCGATCGCTCCGGACACTATCCATCCAAGACGGGTTTTTTGCATAATAGGTAATCCGTCACCGAGCTTGTGTTGACCGATACACAATAGGTTATAGAATAACTCGGCACCTATAATTATATCTATCTCACCGGCCACATAGAACTTTTCATCGGCTAATTTATATTTTCGCGGAATCTTAAGATCGGTTATATTATTTATTTTTGGTACATTACATATACTTGGCACAATAAAGCAGGACATACTAGAAGAGAATGAGTTGTCTGTTGATTGGAATGTGATATTACAATATTGGTTTATTTTGGTAACACTATCATTAAATCCCAAGACCTCCATATCTAGATTTCGGTTCGGTAAGTTAAGTTTCTGGAAGGCGCTTTGGGTAATGAAATTCGATTGGGACCCCGAATCGAGTAGGGCCCTAAAAGTGTGTAATTGGTTATTACTATCGACCACATTTACGAGGGCAGTCGATAAAATAACATTCCTTTGTTGAATGTTACTATTCGGTTGTGTGAGGGTAGTATTTAGTACCTGAGTCGCTGTACTACGAGAACTGGTTGAACGAGGTTCGAGGTTCGATTCCTGCTCCGTGTACAAAGTCGATATTTGGTTTCGGTTATTCGGTTCAGTGCTCTGGACATTGTTTTGTGTTGATATCGGTGTGATATGCAACAATGTGTGATGCTTACCTTTACACGTTCGGCAAGTACTCGAACGGCAGTTAGCTAACATATGATTAGAGGCTAAACAGTTAAGGCAAAGTTTCAACCTCTTGATAGCGCGAATGCGTGATGGTACGTTCAGAGCCAAAAATCGAGGACATTGATTAATATAGTGGGGTTCCATACAATAAGGACATCGATCATTACTGGACTTACCCTTAATCCATGTCTTCACAGTCGGTTGGGTCGTGGTCACCAGTGCCTTTTTGGAAGGTCCCGCTCGAGCCTCGGGTTGCTCAGCTGCTTGGCTGGAGCTCGTTGCTTCCAGAAGATCAGCTCGGGACTTCAGGAATGATTTGAATTCCTGTAATGTAGGTAGCTCCTTTGAGTTGATTCTCTCCTCCCATTTAGTTTGTAATGTTTTTTCGAGTTTAGAAGATAGAAAAAATATAATTAATATATCCCAATCATCGGTAGGTATATTTAGCAATTTTATTGTTCTAATATGCTTGGATATGTTATCAACCAAACCTCTTAAGGAAGCTGGAGTTGATGGGACAGTGTCAATGTTAAAGAGTGCCCTTAAATGGTTATTTACAAGGACCCTGGGATTATTATATCTCTCACACAAAAGAGTCCATGCAATTTTATAGCTTTCCTCTGAATACTCTAATGAACCTATAACTTCGAGTGCACTTCCCCTTAAGCAGCTACGAAGATACTTATATTTTTGTATTGGTTTAAGGTTACTTTGGTTAATTAAGGCGTTGAAGGTATCCCTGAATTCTATCCAGTCCTTTACATCCCCACTAAATTCAGGCAATGATATTTCTGGATATTTGATTGCCTCAGAGGTCTCTGTAGTGGTTGTGACAGGTACCTCTGTGACCTTAGTGCACTTTTTTGCTAAATATTTCTTTGCTAGAGCTATAGCTTGGTACCATGTCGTCTCAAAATTTTCTCTTTCTTCTAATTGTGCATCAACGTCTGAGCATATAGTTTCAATTTTATCTTGAAGCGAATCAAATTCATCAAAAATTTTAATAGCCCTATCAGTTCTTAGTTCTAAATCGATTAATTGATCAGCGTTAATTTGTTTCGGATCAAGTGTATTCAGAAATTTTTTGAATAATGTGAGCTTCCTCTTAATTACACCACGTTTGCTAACTAAATCCTTTAACTCAACATTTTCAATAACGACTCCTTGACTTTTTTCGGAATCAGTAGGCATTTTGAAACAATTATTACTGAAAATAAGCTAATGAGAAATCTTTTTTTTTTTTTTTAGAGATGTAGGTAGGTAGGGAAGTAGGTATGGTTACTTAATACTTGGCACAGAGATTAAATAAATTATCTAGGTAGTGAAATTAGTTCGGAATATTGAATTACGCCTTGTGGAAACACATTGAAAATTAATTAGGAACAAGATATCAACAAAGGGTCAACTCACTAATTGATGGGTACTTAGCTCAATCTGTCCGGTGATTTTTCACTCTTGCTGCGGTGACAAGATGATTCTTCTCGGTTGATTATTCGGTTAAACGTGCTGCAGTGATGACGATTCAATCTCTTTCAGGTCCTTTTTGGAAAAAAAATCCTTTTTGGAACGATTTTCTTGAAAATTTCCAATTTCAAGTTTTTGGCAGTTGAAAAAAAGGTCCACTCGGCTTCTGGCATGTGAAGAAGGGCTGGAAATCTCAGGAAACGCAGTGGAATTCCCACAACGACGCTATGTGGTCAGGAACTCAGGAGCTTGCAGCCACACCCTCGATCGGAATTCGTCTCTTCGCCGGCCGGCCCGCCTTTTTTGTCTTTTCTCAGGAAACAGAAAGTTGCCGTATCGATTTTGTTTGGTCTTCGTTTCGAAGCTCTTTGTTCGGGGTCACCATGAAGAATTGGGGACCAAGAGATTGAAACACTTCTTGAAATACAGATACGTTTTTATATTTTGTTCGGTAGGTACAGATTGAGAATAGACGAACAACTCAGTACAGTGTTTTTATATATTAATGTTAATCAGGCGCCCTCTGTGGCATTTATGTGAAAGACAAATAGAATTTACATATTGTATCGATAGTAAGATAGGCGTTACGAGATGAACGTAGAAAATGAGTTACAGGTTAGATGGCGCTGTAACACTGATACAAAGTAACTACTATTTATATACTACTACAGCTTGTAATTTGGCAGACTTCTGTATTTTGGGAAAGTTGTTCAGATTCGGAAGTTGTATCAGAGCTATGATAACACTTTGGAAGTATTGCAGATTTCGTTATTTTTGACGTTAATTACTCCTAAACGATAGAAAACCCAAGGTCGAAAAAAATACCCTTATTATGTTCCATAAAGTCAAAAGCTATTAGAAACACGATTGGGCAGTTATGGCTCGATAGAAAAACACAAAGATAGTCCTACATCGTTACTTTCAACTGTAGTTATGACTAATATTTGGAATTTTAAATTTTAAAATTTATACAACAAGATTTTATATGATAATACAAAGTGAGTAATGTTATTATTTTTTATACTTTTATTGTAGTTTTTCATTGAAACGAAAAACCATTAAAAAAGTGTGGTTATTTTCTTTAACTCTTTACACGTAATTAAAAAGACAGAGACAACTGTTCCAATAAATACCTAGCCTTAATTGAAAAAAGTAAGAACTTATATTATTACGTGCTCTACTAACTTGTAAAAAGCAGGACACTATGACGTCATTGGTCAAAAACACGACCATTAGAATGAATGCGATGGCGTAGTTTTTGTAAGCGCCGTCGCTGTACAGGTCTATGAGAGCACCGGTCGTGAGCGAGAAAACGCCCCATCCTATTGATCCCCACAGCCTTTGCCTGCCGTATTGTGATGCTTTGGTACCTGCAATGAATTTCGGAACTCTTTAACTTATAAACAGGACAACACAAGAGCTTTCAAATAAAGTAAGCAGCAATAACTCGATATATATATAAACCGCCTCCGTAGCTCAGAGGCAAAGTTCACTGGCTTTACACAGGAGGTCGCGGGTTCGATTGTAAGACTCGGTTTGGTTGGTGGTAGGGCATTTTCTAAGCCCGTCTGGCTAGCTACCACCATCTTATCTAAGTCTTGCCGCCAAATATCAATGTTGATATCATTGGTGTGTTCCGGCATGAAGATAAGATAGCCAGTTCCCCATTGCGTTGGGGAATCTTGGTAAGCCCGCTTCCATCTTCGGCAACATCGTCACTTACAACCAGGTGAGATGTTGTCAAGGGTTTACCAATTGGGTATGCTAAATTTTTTATAAGCCATGAAAATAAAAAAACCATTTCGAGATATTTTTATTTAAAGCCATATTTTTTCATTTTCCACTCGAAAAAGTAAAAGATTGCGTAAAAAAATCGGAAAAGGACAATAACCTTCATTTGACCCCTATGACGTCACGAGTTTACAATAAAACCTTATTTCACCTCTGAACGGAACGTGCACTCTTACTTGTCATATCAATTACGGACCTTGCATTTGAGGACGAGCTTTCGTCGAGCACTGAAAAAGGCACTATTTATTTATCATCCACCAAAAACTACGTTTGAAACAATCAAATATTATTAGAACGTCATTCAAATTAAATACTTAAATGGGTAAGATATTCATTAGAGGTCCAATTTTTATTGTGGTTCTAAAAAACATTTAAACTCTGAAGGCCTTGTCCATACATAGATTATGATGTTTGATGACAAGTAAATTTTGACTTTGACGTTTCGTTGTTGGCTTTGTGATAGTTTCGTTTCGGAAAAGGCAAAGGTTACTAAGACCATACAGCCAGGTCTGACGTATTTAGGCTTCCTTAGCTGTTGGATTTGTAATGCTAGTGCCGGTGCAATGAAAAAACAACAAAATAAAACTACGAATGCGTCTACCACAAATCCCGCCAAAAAACCTTTGGGAATGATTGACTTGAGTGACTTGACAGTTGACGTCAAGGCCTATTCATTTCATCGTCATAGAAATAGGGCTGTTCGTTTCATAGTAATGTGAACCGATGACGTCATCAAGGTTTCAAAATTTAAAAAAATATTTAAAAATATCTAGAGGCTTAAAAAATGAAATATTCAAATTAGTTTTTCAAAATGGTCTAAACCATCAGAAAAAAAATAAAAAAAAATACATTTTTTTTAGCATACCCAATTGTGAATAATATATATATATCCCTACTAATAAGGGATGTGAAAGTAACTCTGTCTGTCTGTTACGCTTTCCCGCAAAAACTACTGAACGGATTTGGCTGAAATTTGGTAGGTAGACAGATTAGGACCTGGATTCAGACATTGGCTACTTTTTACCACGCTCGCGAGCCGCTTGCGGCTCGCGCACTGCGCACCCTCGAAGTCATAGAAACGTGGTCCACGCGGGTGAAGCCGCGGGAAACAGCTAGTATATATATTTGGAACTTTTGACATTTTCAGCATCAAAGTTCAACTGATTGGCTAATTCCAGCTTGTTAATAAACTCTTAAACTTTGACCTTGAAGATCGATCTCCATTTCTCCAATTTGCCTTTTTTTATATAGAATTTTTTGATAGTCAGTCATTGTAACTCAGCTGTGCATCTCTTTCTTGAATGTTTGTAAAAGTGCGAGATAGTGCTTATAGTGGTTTAGCCCCAATAATAAATGTCTAATTACAATAGGTACTTATATAATTTCCGCAAAAAATACAAATTTTTAGCACAATCCCACCACCGGATTTTGAAGTTTTTTTTAAAGAAACATACCAAGAAGGTTGTAGCATATAGCGTCCGCAAAGGTGACCACCAGTGTTTGGCCGACCCAGCTGAGTATCATCAAGAGGAAGAAAAGCCAGAACTGCAGTGAGAACTGCGAACCGTCCTTCACCGTGCTATCGGAAGCCTCTTGGAATATTTCGTTCACCTACGTACAACAGGTCAGTTAAGCTTAAATCCTTTATTTCAGTTCTATGTAGATAGGAAAGGGAGTTTATAAAATATTAGGACGCATGAAAGTTTCCTTCTCACTGTAACGGTTTTCTAATCCTTCCGTGAGAGAGGCGGAAAAGTAAGGTAGAGTACTCCATTTTCAGACTAAATGAAGATTCGCGCACCGAGCGTACACAATACATCTGTGATGTGCAATATATACAAAAATAAGTCAGATTTAAGGACAAACTTTGTAGTAGGAAAATGATCTCTCATACATCGATATACGTACGTCACGGGCAATTTCCGACTAATAATGTAAGATTGTACTCGTAAATAGTTATATATGATACAAGGGTGATAAAAAGGTAATTAAAAATCAAGTGATACCATCGTCACGAGTTTGTCATTTCCTTTTACACCCTTGTATAACCTTGTATAAGGCACTTTTCAATACAGTTGTCCAAAAACAGGTAAAATCTGCGTTACAGAAAAACAAAACACATGGGTACATACCTATCAAGGTTTCGGCAACCAAAGTTGATTTTACGCGACTTGTGGCTCAATTTAAATGTCCTGGAGAGTAATCTTACTTTCTTTTTTCCTGTACATACACATAAGTATATTTTTTATTACACATATTAACTATTCATAATTTAATTGTATTCACAACTAAAACAACTCAATTCAGGTTTACGAAAATTGAGTCATATATAATTAGCACATGTGGGTACATGTGCTAAATTTTTTAATATTACCATAAATATTACAATAAGGCCTCGGATTATATTATTGTAAACATTAAAACCTCGTAACCTATGCGCTTCATTCATATTTATTCGCCTTTCGTCACAAAGATCAAACCCAAAGAGAATCTAATCAGCAAGCGTTATGTACAAACCTCACGAAGAAATAACCAATGTCTTTTAAAATTCTCTTTTCAAGTCTTAAAGGAGATTATGTATCTTTGGTTATTATATTTTTTTATTTGCTCAAAATGTCTTGTTTCTCAGAGCTACAAATTATAAAAAAGACAAAGTAAAAAGCACATGTGCGATAAAATCAATTTTGCGCACAGTAAACTAGCATATAAAATACAACTTTTCCAGCAACTGTATTGAAAAATATTTTTTTTACATGACAAAACGAGAAATGATGACTTTCGGACTTTTTCTTTTATTTGTGCTGCGAGACCTTGCTTTGTGCTGCGAGACCTTGCTTCTTGCGATGAGTCTATGTCAACGGGAAGTTTTACTCTATAGATTTTGATTTACTTGCGAGAGTCAACATATGCGTCATAATTCGTATTTTTGTTTGCTTTGACGTAGAAACTTGAATTTTTTACAGCTTGAAAGGACCGTAGACCTAATTATTCGATATTAATTTCAACTTGATACCTCTACGCGTTTTTGAAAAAAAAAAGCGACAGACAGACGAACAACGAAGTGATCCTATGAGGGTTTCTTTCTCCTTTTGAGAAAAAACAACAATTAATAACTGGTATGTGAGTAAAGAGAAAAGTTTTACTTACTAGGCTGTTATTGCAGCTTATGTCACACGCAGTATGAAACAGTTCAGTTTCCAACTGATACTGGGATTTCGCTATGCAATCTGGAAAGTGTGTTGTACCTAAAAACAAATATTTATACATTGTAGGCACAAAAAACTATAAGAATTTTAAATGACAAACTGGCTAAGAAACCCATTACACCTTTAAATATCTATTACTCATATAAATTTAAGTAGGACTGTTCTTAGTTAATATTACTGCTGACAAATAATCTAGATATCCGATCGCTAGGCGTAAAGTAAAACACACCAGTTTCCGATTGTTTTCTACATTGCGTAATCGGCAGTTTCTCTGCTTTCGTGGATATATTTTATCTTTATATATAATTTAGTACCATTAGTTAATCTCAACTTTTAGCTATTAATATTATGTTAATAAACAGATAGATTAAGTTAGTAGGCCGTTGGGGCAGTAATGTTCTCGAGTGGGGACCGCGCACCGGGAGTCGCAGCGTAGGCAGGCCTCCTACTCGGTGGACGACCTGGTGAATGTCGCGGGAAGCCGCTGGATACGGGCAGCGCAGGACCGGTGGTCGTGGAAATCCTTGGGGGGAGGCCTTTGTAGCAGTGGACTTCTTTTGGCTGATATGATAATAATGAAACTGATACATAGCCCGAGAATTTAATGAGATAAATTCTCAAAAAATCATATGCTTGCTTCCGATGTAGCATCTTAACTCACCATCCGACATTAGAATATGATGGAGCTGTATGTAAACACAATCCTTCAAAGCTATCGCCGTCCACGGATGTATGGTGCCAACGAAGGACAAGTTTAAAGGTAAGCCCACCTCGTGTGGTTGGCATGTCTCGGCAACATCAGCGCCCCAGCCCTCGCAAATTTCCATAATACGCCATGGTGCCGTTTTATCCAGTTGACAGGACGCCTGAAAGAGTATAGCCTGCTTAAAAAAACGTCTACCGCTGAACTGAAAGTACATTCGCCTATGGCTAGTATTACACTAAGTCATATAAAGAGTCGCTAGATTTCAAAATCAGCCAAGTCCACCCTGCTTAAAAAAACGTCTACCGCTGAACTGAAAGTACATTCGCCTATGGCTAGTATTACACTAGTCATATAAAGAGTCGCTAGATATCAAAATCAGCCAAGTCCACTTTTGACAGGTAATAGACTTTTTATAAAAAGTCTATTACCTGTCAAAAGTGGACTTGGCTGATTTTGAAATCAATATGATCCTAGATCTAGTACATTGCCGCCTTTGTAGGATCATATTTCACAGTGTGCTGTCAAAAATGATCATTGGTCTACATCTGGGATCATATGTCTATGATAGTGTAATATCTGCCTTAGGCACGTAGGTACGTTTGCGGTGTGAGGAGAATGGACACTGTAAGATAGAACCTTGTCATAGCGTGCTATTACACTATCATAGACATATGATCCTAGATCATTTCGACATACTGTAAAATATGATACCACAAAAACGGCAATGCTAGTACATCTTCGATCAGATATGATCATATACGTATATGATAATGTAATATACCCAATAGTAAAACCATTACGTACTGTCAGCAACATCACTATTTTTTTTGTTAATATGAAATAAAATCGTTTATTGATAACTAGCTGTTTCCCGCGGCTTCACCTGCGGGGACGTTTCTATGACTTTTCGAGGGCGCTCAGTGCGCGAGCCGCAAGCAGCTCACGAGCGTGGAAAAAAGTAGGCTATGTATTAATCCAGGTCCTAATCTGTCTACCTACTAAATTTCAGCCAGATCCGTTCAGTACTTTTTGCGTGAAAGAGTAACAAATATACATCCACACATTCTTACAAACTTTTGCGTTTATATATTTTTTAAAATATAATATAAGTAGGACTAGTGGGTGCCCGCGGCTTCGCCCGCGCAGATCACGTTTATTGCCGTTCTCGTGGGAATTTCCCAAAATCCTTTTTTAGCGGATGCACACGTCCTAATTGCTATCTGTATTCCAAATTTAAGCGAAATTCGTTCAGTGGTTTAGGCTGTGCGTTGATATACCAGTCAGTCACCTTTTCCTTTCATATTGATAAAAATACACATTATGACGTGACACACAAAATAATAAGTAAATACCGTCATTAATAAAGTATTTTGGTTTGATTTGAGAAACGTAGAACGGTCAAAGAACCAAACTAGCGTAGCACAATGCTCTAAATGATCAATCATGCATATATACATACATACACAAGCGCTGTTCCCTCTAGCACAATATAACGTAAAAATTGCTCAAATATTTATCGTACACTGAAATTAACTACAATAAACTAAACCTACTTACTTTACACGTACTATTTAAATTAGTCTTTGCGATGTTCGCAAACTTTTCAGTCTGATTTGGACACAGCCTAAAATTTAAGTTTCCATTAACACACGTCATATTTGTTTGTTGCTTCCCTATAGCCGTGGATAAGTCCTTATCTGTGCAATTTAGATCGCAGGGTTGGTTGACGTCCACGAAACCATTGCCAACACGGCAATGAGGGGCGTATTGGTACCCTGAAAATAAGGTTTAATAATGAACAAAAATTCAGCCAAGTTCAAGTCAGACTTGCGTCTCAGGAAGGGTTCCGTACCACCACACTTTTCCATAAGAAACATTAATAAATCAATAACCTTAGTGAATCTTCCATAACACATATTCTGTGAAAATTTCACTTATGGCGGTCCAAAAGATACAGCTCTTTAAAAGCCAGGCAGACAGACGGACGGACGGGCTTCTATTCATCATACTGATAGTGAGTTATCTAAAAAAGTTCAACTGATCGATTTGTATGAAGAGTTCAAGAATTGACTATGGGTATTTTCGGAAAGTTTGTTCTGTATTAGTAAAACCCCCAGTTAACGGCTCCTACACAATATTTGTTACATTCTATAAATGTACAAAATTTCAAATTTTTTCGTCCAGTGCATTCGAAGAAAAGCGGATGTGACATTACTTACAATTAGTGATCTTATAAATCCTTTTAAAAAGTAACTTATTATTTATTTTCCAGCTAAAACTAGTTATTATTGCCTACACCAAGACCTAAAATCATCTATTTTAGTGTAAAATATGACATACATGTAAGCTGAAATTAAGAAACAAAGAACCACCTGTATTCGAGTTGTTATTGTACACAAAAATTTGCTTTCAGATTCATCAGAATTTTCTAATTACAGTCTGTTATTTGAATTATCCGAAAGAATAGATAAGAAGTCTCGTATTTCCGTGATTTATAACATTGTTCAGGCGTCGACGGGTAAAGTTACCTATATATCGATAGTTGAACCAAAATAAATTGTAAAGCCACACTATTCATACATTCTCGCGAAACTTTCACCGTCTATCTTAGTCGAGCATATACAAATCAACAATAAACATTACACTTTAGTGGGAGAGAATATGACGACTGAAAAATTTACAAATAATTTCGGTTTGTATGGGCGGAACCTATTTGGATTTCTCTTGAAACAACAAACAAATTACTAATGTAACATTAATAACCAGAAACATTCGTATCAGTATTGTTTTATAAAGAAATAATTTAATATATATACATACATATAGATGGAGCTAAAGAAGTTTTACATTACATTCTCGCGAAACTTTCACCGTCTATCTTAGTCGAGCATATACAAATCAACAATAAACATTACACTTACTTAGTGGGAGAGAATATGACGACTGAAAAATTTACAAATAATTTCGGATTGTATGGGCGGAACCTATTTGGATTTCTCTTGGAACAACAAACAAATTAATAATGTAACATTAATAACCAGAAACATTGATATCAGTATTGTTTTATAAAGAAATAATTTAATATGTATACATACATACAGATGGAGCTAAAGAAGTTTTACTTCCGTTGTGTGATCTAAAGCACACTCGTATTTTTTTTGTTTTTTAGACTATTAGTGTAAGATAATCAATCCCCATAAAAATCTCAACTTCCGTTTTTTGCTTTCAAAATACCTTCTTCACTCCTTCATCGCTCGAAAGTAAAAAGCAGTAAGCATTATGTATACTGATAATAAAATTGATGGCAAGGACATTGCAAGTGTAAAATACTGAAGATAATGAGGATAATCTATCATAAAGGCAGGTTATTGGTAATTAGCTAATGTATTACCTGTGCTATCAATAAATAAATGTATAATTTTATCGCTCTAATAGGTAGTTTACTCGTATTAAGTAACTAAGTACATTACTGGGTGTAAACAGTCCCTAAAGAGCAATTAAGTCATTAGTATTAACTTAATTATTTAGTGGACAAGTAGAATAGAATCGAATCTATTCTTACGAATAAATAGGCTCACCTTACGCTGACATATAGTGCTGAAAATTTAGACAAGTTAATTTTACTTTAAATTCAGTTAGTACTATTATACTTATTTACTTATTACGTGTAAACGCTCGACTACTTAGAATTAATTTAGTAACTGCCTACATACAAATTATATTTTTCAGCTTACCATCCAGCGTTACTGTTGTAGCATTTATGTAAGCGCATTTTGTTTCATTGCCCGTCATTGTGAGATTATTAACAATGGATGAATATTTCAAGCTATCTGTGTTGATATAGCAATACTGCGGCATTTTCCAGTGTTCACACACAGTCTCCCACATTTTAGGTGAAGACATATCACAGTTCATCTGAAATATAACACGTTTTTTTTAAAATTTACAATTGGTAAGCCCTTGGCATCATGTCTATTGATGGAAAATGATGATGTCTAAGATGGAAGCGGGCGTACCATCCCCAATGCAATGCAATCTTATTTTGTTAACATTGATATTTGCGGCAAGATTTAGATACGATGGTGGTATCTAGCCAGGCAAATGCACTTCCACCAACCAAAATTAAACTATTAAGACTATTCTTTCCCTGGCGCTAAAACTCAGGAATTGTCTACTCTCAATGAAATTCCTACGTGAACATGATCAATTTTAAGATTGTATTGAACGGCGATATCTAAAAATAATCTAATTGTAGATAATCGTGTAACAGGAGAAAAAGTTTCATTGTAGTCAACACCAAAAACTTGAGTAATAAAACGAGTCTTACAAAGTTAATAGATTCCGTCGGGAATCGAACCCGCCGTGAATTGTAACCTCCTGATGCAAAGCTAATAGACTAACCATTACGCCACGTAGGCGGTTCAATTCGTGCCACAATGAATGTTTACGAATAAAAAAATAATTATTATTAAAAATGCAACAATTAACAACTTTTTTGATAACACTTACATTGCACAGTGCAACTTCTTTATTTCGACCGAGTGTATCAATTTTACAGGTATCTAAGAGATCTTTGCTTTGGAAGCAACTTCTAAGTTCAGTCACTCCATCTCCACAGTCCAACTGAACAGTCACATGTGTCTTGCTCTCTGGTATAAAATATATTGCAGTGAAGCTTATAATTGTTATAATTTGAATTATTATAAACAGCTGCTTCTGTATTTTAAACCTGGAAATCCAAATTATGTAAAGTATGTAAACAAAAATTAGGTGGCATCATATGGTACCTATGAATAAGAAAATATGCTAGAATTTTTTTAATATAAAGCCGGCCAAGTGGGAGTCGGACTCGCGCAAAGTAGAATTCCGTAGTCTTTTCAAAAAGTAAATGTACATTTTAGAAAACAACATTATGTTTACAGTTGGTAATAGAAATATTTGTAGGGAAAATCTATGAACTTTTTACAAATCCAACTGCACATATTAAGTTGTTCAACTATTACTCCTAAAGTAAGAAAGCCTACTTAGCCATGATAGATTTCCTTTTATTTATTTTTTTAAATATCTTGAAATAGTGGTTTGGTTGGAAGGCGGGGGACTTAATTCGATTGATGCCTGAATAAGTAACTAGTATCTCATCTGTGCCTGAATCGAAAAATGGTTTTAGAAAAACCTCAGTAGTTTTGGGAGACCTATTCAACGATACCCCACACGATAATGTATGTCAATGAAAATAAATTAACCCCCTCATTACATATAGGGGTAGTAAACTATTGTTTTATTTTTAAGATTATATTGTACCATTCCTTGTTGACTACGGAACCCTAAAAAGCAATGTAATGCAAGTAGATTTATATTTATTTATTTTGTTAGCAAATCGATTTTTTATCATTTGATTTAGGTATTTACAAAATACTTTCTACATATTGATGTATAGGAAAGTAGATTTGATATGTGCGTGCATGGAAACAAGTAATCAATTGATTGCTTACATTTTGTGTGTAGAGTTGGTTTTAACTATGTTTATTTATTTATTTTATTAACAAATGATTTTTTTATTATTTGATTTAGGTATTTACAAAATATTTTTTACATATTGATGTATGATAAAATTACTTTTTAATAATTTTCATAACAGAAAGGACTTTAATTAAAAAAAAAAGATTGGTAATTGTGACATATACTGCAAGTAATGTTTTTGCTATAAGTGTCTTAGATCACTTATAAAAGATATCAGATTCACTGTCACGGAAAGTGTCCAAATATTGTTCACAGAGATGTACTTTCGCGGTTCACCCTCTATGTCTGAAAAAGCTATTTGAATATTTATATCCTTGTATCTTGTCAAACCACTCTTTTTTCCAAAACATCCAGTTTTATAACATTGTTTTGTAAAAAACCAAGGTTTTAGTTTTCTCCTGACCTAAGGTAAGTGTACTAAAAAATAAGTTTTTTTACTTCTTACCTGTCAGCTATAACTCCAAATAATGGCTTTGCTATCAATCCAAATATAGGTAGAACTGTGTAAATCAACCCTACAGTTGTGGATGAGAACCCCAGCTGCCGAGCATAGGTGGACAAGTATGGAACCAGTGGCGCCGTACCTGCAAACATCCAACGAAACATGTTAAAATAAAATGCATCATATATATTGAAACATCTATAATATCTCCATGCCGGGGCACCAGTGTCTTCCCAAGATTGGGAAGGATAGGCCATACTCTGCTCTCACAGGCCAAGTGGAAGTAGAAGTTTTTAAATAGCATAAGACGTATTGTTTTATATTTTGTTACATCATCATCACTTACCATCAGGTGAGCTGATGCCAAGGGCTTACCAATTGTGAATAATTTTTTTTTTTTATTATAAATATCAGTGTTTTTGACTACATCTCACCTGATGCTAAGTGACGATGTAGTCGAAGATGGTACAGGCAAACTCAAATAATACCTATTCACTCTCGTCTTGTAGATCTCCAAATTGTAAGAGTCTGGAAACACAGACGCAATCGAAGAGTTCCACTCCTTCGCTGTCCGCATAATAAATGAGAAAGTGAATGAGGCTGAATATCGACAACGCAGGGGTGGACAACAAAGGGAAAAAACATTAAAAATATATGGAAATAATCCAAGTTTTTGGAAATATGTATAGAACATGTCTTTTGAATTGGATAAAGTTTAATATCTTGAAAAGGAAATGTTAATTTTCAATTTATTTTTATCACTCAATTCCTAACAATAATATGGGCACCTATCAAAGTCTCATTATGGAAAACCCTTGAGCTCAGCTTGAGATAGATTACATTTAACTAGGCCATGTCAAATAGTTCTATGATTTCAAATGGAGCAATAAATTTACTTGATAATCTTTGGTCTTTATGCTATTAATAAAATTATCGAGTGATAGTGATATAACACACCTACAGTTTAAGTAGGTATTGATTGCGTTCTATATTTTAGTAACTATTCTATTATGGTATATCATAATTACTGTTTTGGGTTTTCCAATCCACTATCCCACCAGTCAATGGGAATACTGTTAATGAGAATTTTTCCATAGCTAATGGGACTACTAATTCCAAAGTAATGGGACTACAGAAAAGTAGTCTACAGTAAGCAAAGTGGTTTTGAAATTAAACAGCAATTCGTTATCATCATCATATCAGCAGAAAGAAGTCCATCAAAGGCCTCCTTCAAGTAGCTATTTAGTAATCAGACTGTAAAAAATTAAAAAGCTACTAAATTGGATACATATTACATAATCAGTATCACAATACATTGAAGATTTTTGAAATGTATTTAAGTTTATTTTTGGTCCAACCAAAGCTCATGCTTATTATGTAATTATAATTTTTCCATCCACGATTGGTAAACCCTTAGCATGATGCTAAAGTTGGAAGTGGGCTTACCAAGATTCAACAACGCATTGGGGAACTGGCTATCTTACCTTCAAGCCAGAACACATCAATGTTGTTAACATTGACGTATGGTGGCAAGAATTAGATAAGATGGTGGTAGCTAGCCAGGCAGGCTTAGAAGTGCCTTTCCACCAACCAAAACAAGTCTTACAAAGTGAGGCTCTGCTGGGAATCGAACCCATGACCTTCTGATGTGAAGCTAATGGACTTAACTATTACACCACAGAGGTGGATAAATACTGCAAAATGACATGTATATGCTATCCCAAAAATTCGTAAATTAAGGGAATAAAAAAGCAGTCAAGTGCGAGTCAGAATCGCACAAACCTCTCCACAGTATTACAACAATGATACTTGTTTATTTTAAATAAAAAGCATCAAAGATAGCAACAGAAAAATGATTTTTTTTATATACACTATTCATTGTTGTTTTACTTACTTTAAGATTGATAAGTGCTGTAATCACACCAAGTATCGTGCTTGTATTAAGAGCAAACACAAAAAAAAACCATTCATATGTTTCATTTCCTTGTAATAATTCGTTAGTAAATTCTCAGTAATAATAATAATTCTGTGAAAGTTTCAGACAGCAAAATGTCTTAAGTTTCTACCTAGGATGGATAAAGGTCAGACGGACAGTTTAGGCATAGTGATTGGTCCCATTACATGGTGCTGTTACATAAAAGAAAATAAAAAAATATAGTGTAAACTCTATCAAGCGACACTCAAGGGAATGGTCATTTTGTGACTTTATTGAGAGTTGTAGTTACACAGAGAGAAATTAGCGTCAAAGTAAACCAACTGGAGCCAGAAAATTTTGACATTTCAAAGAGTGAATTGTTATATTGAGTGATGTTTTACACTGTATATTTTAATCTTTTTGTCTTTTTCTTTTCTTTTATCTTCTTGATGGGGTTATGACTATTGATTTTGAATAGTTCTGAAACCAACACCTACTTACATCATCATCATTTAATGAGTCTTCAACCTACAGTGGAACCTACTTGTGTGGGTTTCAAAAATAGTTATTAGGTAAATAGCCAGGTTGTTTGGTTTATTATATGTGCATTAGTTTTTATATCAGAACTTAAAGTAGCTCTTATATAAACAGTAAATAAATAAACTTACCAGCATTGAACAAAAAAAAGTGTCCTTTGATTGGCAAAAGCTTCTTGTTTACTTCCATTTCTATGTATTCAGTATACCTTACATAACAAAAACCTGAAATTCATGATATAAATAGGTAACCAACAGTTTAGTAAATATGTTGTACAACTATGTAGATTTACTTAACTCTAGCTGTTATAGTCATAGGATTTAGCAATATCACTTTTTTATTCACAATCGATAGACTCTTGGGATCATTTATTTCAATTGCAAGTGACAATGATGTCAAAGATGGAAGCTTGCTTACCATGATTCTCCAACACAGTGGGCAACTGGCTATCTAAGCTAGTGTTAACATTGATGTTTGGCAGCAAGATGTAGATAAGATGGTGGTAGCTTACCAGGCGGGTGTAAGAAATGCCCTACCACCATTAAATCCGGCCTAAAAATTTAGAAAAAAGTGAGATCCCGCCGGGAATCGAAACCACGACCTGTTAGTGTGAAGCGCATGGTCATACCGGTTTATATTTTTACTCAGATTTTGTAAGAAGGCAATTGTTTTAGGTGCACCTCAACCCTGTTCTGGGATGATTTGTATAGCTTACTATTTAAGGACAAAATAGAAACATAAATTACAGATAGAACGTGACAAAATTTACGGCACCTATAAACTAAAATACTGATAATTATAAGATTTTGTAACAATCAATCATAGTAAACAAAATACAAAGCAAATGATGAAAGCGAGTCCGTAAAAAGTGGAAAAATAACCAACCCAGTTTGGTACTTATGTACTTCGTCGGTATGTTTATGGACTATGGTACTCTGAGGAAAAACAAAAATAATCGTAGGAAAAACCACCGAAAAACTAAGGAAAAACGAAAAACGTAAGTTTATTATATTCGCTTTGCTCTGTGGGGGAGACAATATTTTTTTGAGAATATATTAACGTTTTTGGGTACAAGCCTTTTTGAGAGAGTCTTCATATATTTATTGTTTATCTTCATTTCTTTTTTGTATTGCAATGCTAATGCCAACGCCGCGCCGGTGCCTTAAAAATCATCTCTGGAGTTCTAACAGCATCTGCAGCGGCCTTATTCTGAGGTGGAACAACCGATTCTATCCTATCCTATGTCTATCCTCCTGAGTCCTGAAACAAGTGAATGTCATAAAATACAAATATAATATTTTAGGCCTAAGTTTAGATATAAGCATTACAAAAAAGGGATTTAAAAATTGTTGGTATAGGTAGTCCATTTTATTATTTTGTCAAAATTGTGTCACGCGATGAAAACTGTATATTTGGGTATAGGCTCAGAGTATAAGTATACTCTGAGCCTATACCCAAATATACAGTTTACCCTCTGCATACCCTCAGAGTAAGTATGTTACCTACATAAGTATGTAGGTAACATACTTACTCTGAGGGTATAGGATATTTTATACAAGTATGTTTGCAGACCTACGAAAAATGACCTTGAGCATAAGGCCCTAAAACGTCACATAACCTACGGAAATAACTGGACATGAAATCACAGAATGACTTGAAATCCAGTCATTTCCGCAACGTGACGTCTTAGGACGAAATGCTGAATGATGGAAAATGTGGACCTGCTACTATGACAGTCTCCATACAAAAATTTTCAAACTCCTTTACAGTAAAAATATATATTATTTTTTAAATCACATATTAAAATCCATAATAATTTCTGTGCCTATTGTGGACTGATACATTACTCAACTTATGCGGTCTTTAATTTTTTTTGACACAATTAGAATCAGTGAAAAATTACCTATCTGATAGTCTAAGAAACATATCTTTACTTGCTATAGTTCCAGAGATAGAGTTGTGTAAACGGCTGATGATGATTGCTTCAATTTCGATGAGACGTTCCGTACACCCAAGGGGTGACCAACGTGACCCTATTACTAAGCCTCTGTTGTCCGTCCATCTTTCTTTCTATCTGTTTGTCAGAAGGCTGTATTTCAAGAACCATAATTGGTAGACAGTTGAAATTTTCACAGAATGTGTCTTTCTATTGCCGCTATAACAACAAATAACAGAAATCTGAAAAAGTTAAAAATGAAGGTGAATGCCCATATAAAAATCATGTTTTATAGGTATTTTTGATTTTGTTCTTTCAAAATGTAAAACTTGGTGTGATTAATGATAATTATTTGGTGTAGGAATATGAAATCAAATGATGTAGATTTAGATTAAAACGTTTATAAAATTTCTTTTAAAAGTGGTACATTTGCTTTTTGTAACCTCAGTATACTATGATGTAAGAACGCAATTCGCAACATATCTACTAATTTGATTAAAGTACTTAGTGTTTACACACACTAGTCAAATACCTTAGTCTTGAGACCATAGATTTAGGATGGTACTCGCGGCGTGAGACACTGCGGTATTTGGGACGTGAAGCATTAACTATGTCTAGTCACTCTAGGAAGTTTTTTGGCAGAATTTGTGGTAAACGCATTTGTAGTTTTATTTTATTATTTTTGCATTGTTTTCTGCTAGAATTTGCTTCAAAAAGGGGTGTGTTTTGAAGAAAATCGTCTAATGCAATGTAAAGGACAAGAAAATTAAATGAAGGAGGACGTGAAAACCTAATTAGCACTGAGTGCAGTTTTATAGACGCCCTACTGCAACTGAGTGTTCCACCTCAGAACGAGGCTGCTGCAAATGCTGTCAAGAACTCCAGAGAAGATTTGTGATGCACTAGAATTGCAAATCAAAAAACAAATGAAGTTTACACAGTAGGGCTTTTGTACCTAGGGACGATTATATTCTTTGAAAAATAAAACATGTCCACCACCGTTAAATGGCTCTAGATACAAGCCATATTAAGAAAAACTAGGTACCTATTGTAAAAGTAATAAGGCACCTTCTATAATACTAAAGATGACCTACTATTTCTAACGTAAAGACACACTTATTTGAATCAGAGATAAGTACCTACACTTTTACACGTTTGCATGGTGCGTAAATTCACTGTAGGGTAGTAAACCGTAAAGTTAAAGGGATCACGGCAAAGCAAATATAAGTCACAACATTTGATCACGACGCGAAATTCAAATGGTTTCGACTTTCGAGAATGTGTTCTGATTTAGATGTATTTTAAAAATACATATCGAGTATTTTATATTATAATCATCTTAGATATTATACTTTATTTACTTAAAACATCAGGGACAGATAGTAGGTACGTAACTCGTGCATGATGTTAGTAATTATGCGATAGTAACTTTGGTAATTACAGATAGGTAGGTTGATGTCACGCTAAATAAGGCTAAAAATGTTCATATGAAACATAGATTAAATAAATAAATATATATATCGCAGCCATCTAGTTACTTAAGGTGGTACTGGAGGCGCGGGCGAACTCCACAGCGAGTTGCCTACCGACGCGCTTCGTCGTGTTGCTATTTCGTCGAGAAAGAGAAAGGGCGCTAAAAAAACGAGACAGAGAATCCGTCACACCGCGCCGTAGTAGCTCCGTCCCGACCCCCGCATGTGAGAGCTACACCCCCGCGTACGACAAAGAGAGAGCACTGAACGCCAGCGAAACGGGCCGTTATAGGCCATGAATCGAAAGGTTTTCGTAGTTTTCGTTTATTTCGATAAATACGATAGATACCCAAATAAAACTAAATTATTTGGAATTTAGAGTCTTCACTCTAGTCGTATAATTAGTTTCCATAAGGATCGAAAATATAATTATAAGTGTAATAGGCGTCTAAATATTACTCGATTTCGTCGATAAAAAGGGCAAATTTTAAGTTGCTATAACTTTTTTTTTGTTTATTATTTTCGAACCAAAACTAATTACAGATCTAGATATTTATCATCTTAATGCTTGTAAAAAATTTGAATACGATGAGTTTTATGGTTTCGAAATTAAAACGAAAGTACGTTTGTATGGGATTTCGTCCCTCCAGTTAACCCTTAAATCTGCCATTTGATTGAAAGGCGACATTCTATTAAATGACTAGGCCCCAGGCCGAACGTTGATTGAACAAGCGTCACTCAACGTTCAACTAGTTTGCTGATTGTTAGCTAGCCCTTTGAAAAATTCAGCTGAAATAAAGTACGCCGCATTGGTATATACAAATACAAATATTTATTGATAAACTTGATGGTTTACACGTCATAATGTTAATTCAATTCAAATATTTATTATTAATCAAATGATTACATTACATTTATAATTTTACATTCTAATTTTTTATATTATTACAAGTGCAGGTACGAGTATGTACTTAGTATGTTTATTATTCCTTAAATTATGCTCGTGGGGAGGGTCTGTGAACTCGTCTACTGTGTAGAACGCGTGTGATATTAGTTTTTTTAGTAGTAGTTTTTGGCTAAATGACGTTCAGCAAAGTCGTTGAACGTTACATTCAACGACTTGGCCAGTTGTCCTTTAGTCATTCAATTGAATGTCGCCATTCAATCAACGGGCTCGTTTAATTAAATGGCGGATTAACAAGATTGCTGCGACATATAAGGTACGGGAGAGGAATATGGACACAATCAACGGGCTACTATTCAATCAAATGGCAGATTTAACAAGATTGTTAATATCACTTTAGAAGAAAAAACAGGTCGAAGAAAATAAAAAAAACATGAGTGTTATGATCTCCCATTATTACTTTATTAATTATGGTACCTAACAATCAGACTTTCAATGTTTATATCCATTTTGTAATCAACATATTTTTAAACTTGTGAAGTATCCATATTTCCGGACTGATCTGGAAATATGGACATGTCTCCGTCCATTCTAACAGTATAGAATAAAATAATTCATTAACTTTTAGGAATTAAATTTTAATCTTCTCACAAAAATGTCCTGATGATTATCGTAAGACGTAAGTATATCATATATAAATTCAATTAAAAAAGTATGTACTCTTTAGTAGGTACTGCAAATATGAACATAACCATGCCTGTATTTTCGTACCGGTACACTTTGCAGGTAATTGTAACGTAATTAACAAAAAAAAAACCCCGACCAAAAAAACCTCTAAAAGTAGAAAATAATATGTTTTGGGCCTTTAAGTTTAATAAAAGTAGTTAGTACCTGAGAGACCGAGACTTGCTCGGTATTGAGACATAATCTAGATCAATTTTTCGCCCCCAAAAACCTTCGTATATACCAATTTTCAAGTAAATCGTTGGAGCCGTTTCCGAGATTTAGATTATATATATACAAGAATTGCTTGTTTATAGGTATTAGATTAGATACTTAGATTAAGTATTTTGATCTAAGAGTGTCGTCGCGTAGGAGGACCACTATGATGTGAAATTATTAGTAATTAACTGTAGTAAAGTAAAACTATGTCCAGCAGGTCAAGGTTACCATGTTCTATCTAAAAACTATTTATTGAGACTATTCCAATGAGCCCAAACACGATTTATCTCCTGTAAGTTGGTAAGGAGTTGGGTATCATGCAGATATTAAGAGATGCTGCAGCATCAGGTTAAGGTTACCATGTTTTATCTAAAATCTATTCATTGAAACTATTCCAATGAGCCCAAACACGATACCTTTGCTGTAAGTTGGTGAGGAGTTGGGTATCCTGCAGATTCTAGGAGATGATGCAGCATCAAGTCAAGGTTACCATATTCTATCTAACACTTATTCATTGAGAGTATTCCAAGGAGCCCAATATGATGCCTCTGCTGTAAGTTGGTGAGGAGTTGGGTATCCTGCAGATTCCAAGAGATGCTGCAGCATAAGGTCAAGTTTACCATGGTTTTGAAATATTGTTACAATTACAGAGCACGAAATTTTGAATCGATCAGACTCGTTTAGTTGCTCACATCTCTATAACACCTAGATAAGACTGATGATCTTCAAACTGCTGAATTGATTTTTACCAAATATAGCTAAGAACCACCGCAGAAAACTTGCTTTGACGTAAAAAATGTGTTTACCAATTGTGAATAAAAAAATATAAAAAAAACCCATCAAAATCGGTCCATCCGTTTAAGAACTACGATGCCACAGGCAGACAGACACACACACACAGACATTGACGTCAAACTTATAAAACCTCTCTTTTTGCGTCGGGGGTTAAAAAACTGAGTAATACAAAAATAATATTAATTGAGTATACAGTAGAATAAATTTGCTGTCCACTTACCGTTAATTAGTTGTAGAGGATTATATTTGCTTATTATTACCACCCAGTATTTACCACGCATAAATTACAAGATGAAATAATCGCACAATACGCCCACTTTTTTAATTGTCAATACTACCACTCTGACAAGAGAGCGGTTTTAAACGCCACAATTGAAGGGCTGTGTATATACCAATGGTTTTAGTGAGTTATTCGCTCTCTAGGTATCGGTTGACAGCGACATCTATCCATAGTAAGCGATACTTTCAGAAATACGAAAAAGTCTATGTTCCCTGCCTGTCTATGTTCCCTCCCGTACTTTACATGAGGAAACACTAACTGAAATACTTGGGATTCCAACAAATTACTAAGGAAGTACTTACTTGAAAACTAAAGTTCTCCTTAGTGCTAATTTTATTATCTACTAAATTACCTATAGGTAGGTCAAGGTAGGTATATAATCTGAAATAGATGGGGGATTCCAACAAAATACCAAGTCTGTATCTACTTGGAAAATAATTTGAGCCAATGTAATCTACTAAAACGTCAGTACCTATAGGTACTCGTAGATATCCAGAATATCTATACATAATATAATAAAACTGTAACGGGGCCGTGTCTGTACATGAAATGTTTTTGGAAAATAGTAACTGTGATGGACATTACGACATAGTGGCCAAACAACCAACTGTCTGTATATTCGCGCACCACGCAAAAACTACCAGATCGATTTTGGTAAAATTTTGTATAGTGGTTCTTCATAGCCCGGGTTAACATATAAGATACTTTTATCCCGGAAAAATCAAGAGTTCCTGTGGGAAAATCAAAAGTATGCATTTTTAGAATGACTCACCACGCCAATGTTGCTAGACCTATTGCAATTCAATTTTAGACGTTAATATTAATAATTTATGTCAATTTTAGACGATAATATTAATAATTTATATTGCAAACTCATATTAGCAGAAAGACTTCACTGCTGAACAAAAGCTTCCCACAAGGATTTCCAAAACACCCCGTCCTGCGCTGCCCGCACCCAGCGGCTTCCCATGAGCTTTGCCAGGTCGTTGGTCCACCGAGTGGAAGGAAGGCCTACCTACGCATTTTTGCTAGGTGCGGTCGCCACTTGATATTTTTATTACCTCAACGGCCGTACTTTCTATGAGCCGGGTGCCCCGTCCACTGCCATACTTTTTACTTATACGGTAATACCAACTTAACTTACGAAATCGTAAATGTTTTTTTAAACAAACACATTTAGAGTAGTTTACTAAAAATCCTACAATGAAGCATTATCAGACCCCGGACACTGCATACAAAGGTCGTGAAATGATATTTCTAAAAACAAATGAGACGGAGCAAACAAAATCACGGTGATATCCTATACGAGTACGTTCGAGAACCAAACTATAACCAATCTGTATCAATGTAAGTGACGAGGGGGTAAGGTCGGCATCTAGAGAGCGGCAGGGAGTGTCCATTAATAATCAAAAACTTCTTGAAAGGATTCTAAAATGGAGAAGACTGTTGAAAAAATATCGTTAAGCAAAAGAAAATAGCTGAAAACCATATTAAATGAAAATATAGAGGGAAGTAGAGGTACAGGAAGGCCAAGGCCAAATCGAATCAAACAAGTTGAGGAGAAGGTTTTTTTTTTCATTTTTTTTAATTCACAATTGGTAAGCCCTTGGCATCATCTCACCTGATGGTAAGTGACGATGATATCGAAGATGGAAGCGGGCTTACCAAGATTCCCCAACGCAATGGGGATACTGGCTATCTTATATTTAAGCTGGAACACATCAATGCTGTTAATACTGATGTTTGGCGGCAAAACTTAGATAAGATGGTGGTAGCTAGCCAGGCGGGCTAAGAAAAGGCCCTACCACCACCCAACCAAACCGAATCTTACAAGTCGACCCCACCGGGAATCGAACCCGCGACCTCCTGGTGTGAAGCGAATGGACTTACCATTACGCCACGGAGGCGGTTTAAGGCGTTCTCTGTCGTATTGTATCAGGACGTCAAATTTATGGCTGAGGACAGGAGAAATTGGCGATTGCTCCACCGACAAGACAGTTGCTTTTAAAAAGAGGAATAAAAAGAAGGTCATCTATGACTAATGAATATACACATCTTTAGACACTAAATTTTAAATACAAAACCTATTTAGCGCGCATACAGTCATGTAATGTCGCAGTCTACGCGTCATCGTACGTGTAACAACTTATCTAACATAACAAGCACAATAGGTAAGTTAGACTACTTATAGTATGAACTTGCATTCTTGATTTTATCATTCACAATGATGTTTCGATCGATACTATTATAATAAAAATTACAGCAAAAATCCATCGTCTAATAATAATGGCTGACTATCGCGTTATAATCGTAACCGTGTGCCGTCCGTGTGAACAGGCATACTCTTGTCAAAGGCATTAATGACAAATTCAATAATTTGAATGTTCTCGTGGCATATTGTTTGATTTAATTTTAACATTATTAACTGATGATCATTAGGCTTTCTTCTATATTTTCAATTTCTTTTTTTTATGTTGTGATGCAATAAAGAATATTGTAGGTATTGTATTGTATTGTTTTAATATCTTCACCAACTATAACATTGTGTAATCCTAGCTAATAAAATGTGAAAATGTGTTTGTTTGTTACCTATTCATGCTTGAACACCTTCACCAATCTTGATTTCAGGTAGCCTGTGTCACTAGAAAAGACATAGGTTAATTTATATCCCGTAAAAATAGTAGAATCCGATGCAGTTCCTGGGAGAACTGAAAAAAAACCTCAATTTTTGGTTAATTTCTTTAAAATCGCAACAGAACAATGGATTGTTGTGATTTTATGCACAGAGATGGTCGAGGAGGTGGGAAATGTCATAATTTATAAATTAGCATATCCTGACATAGTTCTCGAGGGGTCCAGGAAAAACTCATTTCCAAAATCGCAACGGAGCAACGGATTTAAGTGACTTTTTTGTATAGAATTGGTTGACGGGATGGGATGTGACATAGACTGCTAATCAGAATAGCCCGATATAGTTTCTAAGGGATCAGGAGAAAACTCACGTCCATGCGGGCGAAGCCGCGGGCAACAGATATTTTAATTACTATTTTATCAGAAGGAGTGTAATTTTGAAAAATAGTTTTGAATTTTGAATAGCACAAACTTTTACTTCTTCCCCGTCCCCGTTACATGTTAGTTCAACTACACGCAGGCCAGGGTGGCTGCCATTCCTTATGTGGTACATATTCCAACTTTGCGCGCGTACTATTTCGCTTTTTAATTTATTATGCGAACTGCTATTCGAAATGAAATGATTTGCCAGGGTCTGTTTTTTCCGAAACTTTTTTGTGGGGATCATAAAATATTTGACTGCGTTTACCACCTTCCAAAAAGAAGGAGGTTATTAATTCGACTGTATGTTTTTTCTATGTTCGTTTGTTACGCGATATCTTCGCGGATTGTTGACCGATTTTCATGACTGTTTTTTTATTCGATAGAGTATGATGCCAAATCGGTCGCATAATTGTTATCAATGAATTTTAGTAGGGTACGTATGTAGGTACGTAGGGTAGAGGAAATAGTGTTATCGCGAAGAAAAAAGTTTTTCAATTTTTATGAAAATGTGTCATATTATTAACTTAGATCTACCGAAAAATCTCATATCTGAATTCCGTCCGTGCGTATCACGCTAGGCTCAATTTTATCCTGGTCCGATTGGGACCAAATCTGGGACATAGGAGTTTTAAATTATTTCATCAAAGGATTATCAAAAAATTTTTCGTACCGTCAAACCGAAGAGTACCTGTCATACAACAAAAAAAAATATTTTTTTTCTCAAAACGGCTCTAATGATATTGATGAAACTTTGCACGTTGGAGTTGTTTTTGTTTGTCTATTATTTAGTAATACCCATTGATCTGAGAAAAATCTTGTTTGTATGGTTCTACTACAAATTAAATTGGAACTTGCGATTTACTCACAAATGGTTGAAGCTAATGAAGTATCATGTATTACGAATAAGTATATATTTAGCAATGCAACATAAATTCATCAAAATTATTTAAATTTTTTCTTATTCAATTTTTCTATGAAAAAATTGTCGAGAAAGTTTAGTGCGGGCTGCCGTACAGTTTATTTCAAAGCCCGATATAAGGGAGAATCGGTAAAGAACGATTAACAAAAAACCCTTAAACTCCATTACATAGCAGTATGTCATGCCGGAATGCAAAACTTAGATAAGATGCAGGTCTTTAAAATGGTACACGTACCTTGTGTGGACAGTTTGTAAGAAATTTTCAACAACCTTCCAAATAAGAGGAGCTTATTAATTCCACTGTATGTTATTAGGTTCCGTACAAAAACAACAAAACCGAACCTTATACTTGTGCGTCTGTCAGTCCGTCCGTCTGTCCAAGCCCATTTGCTCCGAATCTACTGGACCAAATCAGGTGAAATTTGGTAGGATAGTGTAATCCAATGAACCAAACACAGCTGTGCAAAGTAAATACATTTTTTTAAATAATAATTATTTTCGGGGGACAAATTAGGAAATTAAAAAAAAGTTTTAGAAACCTTATTGTGTTATATATCAAATGAAAGGGCTCGTTATCAGGATCTTAAATATATTTTTGTTTAAATTGCAAACTAATAGTTTTGATTTTATTCACGAAAGAAGACGTAAATTGAACATTCCGACCCCCTGTTCTCCGAAACTACTGAGGCTAAAATTTTATATACTTTATGGCTTGTAGATTACAGGAAAACCTATAAGAATTCTATCAATAAAAAAAAAGTGGTAAACTTAATGTAATACGTTCACCTACGGAATAAAGTTTTAGTCATAATAGAAAATAGTCTATCGGTGTTCTACAGGATTCATTTCCGAAAGTGTGTCCTGGAGCTTCACGACCTCATTCCCCCTCCTTATTTCATCATCGAACGACCAGGTGCGGGGGGTGATTCCACCCCTTTGTCGTGTTCCATTTACGTACAAAGCGTTTTGCTTCTTCGTTCATTATGCGAACGGGCAAGGAGTGGAATTCCCTGCTGTATTCCCCGATTCATATAATTTAGGAATCTTCAAAACAGAGAGTGAATAGGTACTTTTTGAGCTTGTGTGTTACATCCTCGGCTTCATCGGCACTTAACATCAGGTGAGGTGCAGCCAAACGCACTAAAATTTTTATTTAAAAAAAAGAAGTTCACCAAAACACCACTAGATTGCGCTAGTAGTAGTTAACTGTATGGAGTACTGCTCTCACTTGTGGGACGGATCGGCTCGTAACCAGCTATATGCCTTGAATTCTATCGACCGACGCGCTAGAAGACTCATAGGCGACGAGGAACTTGTATCAAACAGGCTCAAAAGCCTCGAGCATCTCCACAAAGTCGCCTATCTATCGGTGTTCTACAGGATTCATTTCGGAGAGTGTGTCCTGGAGCTTCACGACCTCATTCCCCCTCTCCATTTCATCATCGAACGACCAGGTGCGGAGGGTGATTCCACTCCTTTGTCGTTGATGTTCCACCTTACGTAAAAAGCGTTTTATTTCTTCGTTCATTATGCGAACGGGCAAGGAGTGGAATTCCCTGCTGGCTTCTGTATTCCCCGATTCGTATAATTTAGGAATCTTCAAAACAGAGAGTGAATAGGTACTTTTTGAGCTTGTGTGTTACATCCTCGGCTTCATCGGCACTTAACATCAGGTGAGGTGCAGCCAAACGCACTAAAATTTTTATTTAAAAAAAAGAAGTTCACCAAAACACCACTAGATTGCGCTAGTAGTAGTTAACTGTATGGAGTACTGCTCTCACTTGTGGGACGGATCGGCTCGTTACCAGCTATATGCCTTGAATTCTATCGACCGACGCGCTAAAAGGCTCATAGGCGACGAGGAACTTGTATCAAACAGGCTCAAAAGCCTCAAACATCTCCACAAAGTTGCCTATCTATCGGTGTTCTACAGGATTTATTTCGGAGAGTGTGTCCTGGAGCTTCACGACCTCATTCCCCCTCTCCATTTCATCATTGGACGACCAGGTGCGGCGGGCAGTTCCACCCCTTTGTCGTCAATGTTCCTTGTTCGAGAGTCATTACGAATCGTCTCGTACGCAGATTTGACGACTTCCAGCCTCCCGAACAAGCCGGTTTCCCAAAAGGCTTTAGTACCATAGACCACATACATACGCTGCGGCAGATTATACATAAGACGGAAGAGTACAATCAGTCACTATGCTTGGCGTTTGTGGACTATGAGAAAGCCTTTGATTCAGTCGAAACCTGAGCTGTGCTACAGTCTCTCCAGCAGTGCCAAATTGACCATCAATACATCGAGGTGTTGAAGTGTCTGTATGAAAACGCCACTATGTCGGTTCGCCTCCAGGATCAGAACTCGAAACCTATCCAGTTGCAGCGAGGGGTGAGACAGGGAGACGTTATATCTCCGAAACTATTCATCGCCGCCGCCCTGGAAGATGTTTTTAAGCTTCTGGACTGGGGTGGACTCGGCATCAACATCAACGGCGACTACATAACCCACCTCCGATTCGCTAACGATATCGTGGTCATGGCTGAGACTATGGAAGTCCTAAACACAATGCTCGATGGCCTCAGTAACGTCTTTCAACAAGTGGGTCTTAAAACGAACATGGACAAGACGGATATAATGTTATATGTCCGTGCGCACCCACCCCTCTAAATGTTGGAGACTCTACACTGGAAGTTGTTTACGAATATGTATACCTGGGACAAACAGTTCAGCTAGGTAGGTCCACCTTCAAGAAAGAGATCAATCGACGAATCCAACTCGGCTGGGCAGCATTCGGGAAGCTTCGAAATATCTTCACGTCCCAAATACCGCAGTATCTCAAGACTAAGGTTTTCGACCAGTGTGTGTTGCCAGTAATGACTTACGAAACTGAGACATGGTCACTTATTATGGGCATCATAAGAAGGCTCAAGGTCACCCAAAGGGCAATGGAGCGTGATATGCTCGGAGTTTCTCTGCGTGATCAAATCAGAAACGAGGAGATCCGCAGGAGAACTAAAGTAACCGACATAGCTCACAGAATCGCTAAACTGAAGTGGCAGTGGGCAGGGCACATAGCTCGTAGAACAGATGGCCGATGGGGCAGTAAAGTTCTCAAGTGGCGACCGCGCACCGGAAAACGTAACGTAGGCAGACCTCCCACGCGATGGACCGACGACCTGGTTAAGATCGCGGGAAGCGGATGGATGCAGGCAGTGCAGGACCGGTCGTCGTGGAAATCCTTGGGGGAGGCCTTTGTCCAGCAGTGAATGATTTTCGGCTGATATGATGATGATAATGATGGTGTTCCACCTTTACACACGAAGCGTTTTGCTTCTTCGTTCATCATGCAAACGGCCAAGGGGTGGAATTCCTTTCCGGTGTCTGTATTCCCCGATTCGTAAAATTTAGGAATTTCCAAGACGAGAATGAGTAAGCACTTTTTGAGCTTGCGTGTTACAACCCCGGCTGCATCTACACTTACTATCAGGTGAGGTGCAGCCAAACATACTCAATTTTTTATTATTAAAGAAAAACTCGCATCTTACTGTGAGGATTTCAAATGTGATATTTTGTATTTGACTTTGGCATTGTACGGAACCCTCTCCACGCGAGTTCAACTCGCACTTGGCCGGTTTTATTTCTATGTTTGTAATGCGGTATCTTCGCAGATTGTTGACCGATTTTCATGACTATTTTTTTATTCGATAGAGTATGATGACAAATTGTTTGCATAAAAATTGTATCAATGACTTTTAGAAAATAAACAAAAACCAAAAATAATAATACAAAATTGTACTAAGCTCTTGCGATGGAAGTCGTTATTTTTAACGTGTTAGCGTTTCTAATTTTTCGGTTTCACATGCATAACAAATCAATAGATTAGTTATACCGTTGAGAGTAACAGGTAGGCAGAAAAAAAAGCCTCTTCACTTCAAACACTAGGCACTAAACAATAGAAACCAACAAATAAATTTTTTGAAGAAAGATATCTACTACTTCTGTGGAAACCACAAGAAGCATAACCTTGAACAAGGAGGCTTAGGTTGACTACTATGTATTTGAATTACTCTTTCTATCACGGTTTTATTAGCTTCACCTGTATGTATGTATGTTTGATTGTATGTATGTTTGTAACCGACTCCTTTGCACTAGATTTTGACCCACATTAAACGGTCAGATTTAATTAAAACTTTGTACATTTATCAAGAATCAGTGACAATACAATAATTTCATAAGTTTATCTCATTAACCTGAACTAAAAATTAAAAAATAAATATAGTTTAAAAAAAACACGCTTTTAAAGCACATCATACTAAAAAGTGAAAAATAATTCTTAATATAGGCTGAAAACAATAATGAACGAAAAATACTAGTTACTATTGTGAAAAAAAGTGTGGGGCGCTTTGTGCCATATTTTTCGTATATCGAGCAACCCACGCTTTCTTCAAAATAATACTAATATTTTTCGTTCATTATTGTTTTCAGCTTATATTAAGAATTATTTTTAACTTTTTAGTATTATGTGTTTTAAAAGCGTGTTTTTTAGTTTTTTTGAACTGTATTATTTGTCTATAAAAAACCATTTGTTTTAATTATTGTATTAGTTTTGTGTTTTGATTAATTAAAAACTGAAGACCTAATCATTTAGTACCATAGTTCTAACACTATTACTAAAGTACTGATTAGGTCTAAAAAAGAGCAAGTAGGGTGTTGGTTTCAGCAGGACGGCAATTTAGTGAATAATTCACTAGATGGCAGCCATCAAGCTGCGTCAGAAGTCTTATGTCCTAACACTATTACAAAAGTACTGATTAGGTCTAAAAAAGAGCAAGTAGGGTGTTAGTTTCAGCAGGACGGCAATTTAGTGAATAATTCACTAGATGGCAGCCATCAAGCTGCGTCAGAAGTCTTATGTCCTAACACTATTACAAAAGTACTGATTAGGTCTAAAAAAGAGCAAGTAGGGTGTTAGTTTCAGCAGGACGGCAATTTAGTGAATAATTCACTAGATGGCAGCCATCAAGCTGCGTCAGAAGTCTTATGTCCTAACACTATTACAAAAGTACTGATTAGGTCTAAAAAAGAGCAAGTAGGGTGTTAGTTTCAGCAGGACGGCAATTTAGTGAATAATTCAATAAATGGCAGCCATCAAGCTGCGTCAGAAGTCTTATCGGCTTTAAAAACTTCTGAAAGAGGGGTTTGTCACTAGCCCTACAACAAAGTATACATATACGAGTATATTAGTACTAACATACAGTATGGACACTCCCTACCGCTCTTTAGATTGCGACCTCACCCCCTGGATCGTCTCCCAGATTGATACAGATTGGTTACAGTTTGGATTTTATTTGTTCCGTTATTCCTTTTTTGAAATGTCATTTCTGGCCCGTTGTGTGAAGTGTGCTTACAACCTCCACCAACTCGCACTTGGCCCACGTGGGTGGAGTATAGCCTAACCATCCATAGAGTTTGGGAAGAGATCCGTGCCCAGCACTGGGGTCGTTTATGGTAAGTGAACTTAGTGCATAATTAATTTTTGATTCAGTTAAGAAAACAACACCTGTCATTTTATCGAGTTAACCGTTGCTCGTAGAACAGATGGCCGTTTGTTGCACTAAAATTTGGGAAGTTGGTGAATGCGGGCAGCGTAGTACCGGTCGTTGTGGGAATCCCTGGAAGGCTTTTGTCCAGCAGTGGAACTCTTTGAGCCGATGATGATGATGAACCGAGGTGGAAGGCGGGGGACATGATGGCAGCGGCGGATTTCGTAGCATGCAACCTGTCGTAGCATTCGTAGTAAGTAGATAATAATTAACCTACTACGAAGTAGTGTTTAGCGTGCGTTCTAAGTCTTCTTCCTGTCTACTTATCAATAAATTCAATTTATGTATAACTAGCTGTTTCCCGCGGTTTCACCCGCGTGGACAGCAAGCGGCTCGCGAGCGTGGTAAAAAGTAGCCTATGTCTGAATCCAGGTCCTAATCTGTCTAACTACCAAATTTCAGCCAAATCCGTTCAGTAGTTTTTGCGGGAAAGCGTAACAGACAGACAGAGTTACTTTCACATTTATAATATTAGTAGGGACTAGCTGATTCCCGCGGCTTCACCCGCGTGGACCACATTTCTATGACTTTTCGAGGGTGCGCAGTGCGCGAGCCGCAAGCGGCTCGCGAGCGTGGTAAAAAGTAGCCTATGTCTTAACCCAGGTCCTAATCTGTCTACCTACCAAATTTCAGCCAAATCCGTTCAGTAGTTTTTGCGGGAAAGCGTAACAGACAGACAGAGTTACTTTCACATTTATAATATTAGTAGGGATTATTAATGTCAAATTTAGAATTTGGGCAATGTAGTTTTAGTTATTAACGTAAGTATTTGGGTGACCGAGCTATCCTCGGTGTTGAGACCTATCTAAGGCGGTAATATTACAGATTTTCGTTATTTTTGATCTTAATTACTCCTAAACGATAAAAAACCCAAGGTAGAAAAAAATACCCTTATTTTTTAATGATGTTCCATAAAGTCAAAAGCTATTAGAAACACGATTGAGCAGTTTTTTTTGGATAGTAAAAAATCCCAAAGATAGGTCTACACTACAACTCTAGTTATGACTAATATTTTGAAGTATAAATAAAAAAGTATATGGAACAATATTTGTGATAATACAAAGTGAGTAATATTATTATTATTTATACTTTCTATATAGTTTTTGATTGAAACGAAAAACCATTGAAAAAGTGTGGTTATATTCTTTACTCTTTACACGTAAAGAAAAGGACAGAGACTTAAATAGCCTCCAAAAATCTCCGCGTATACAAATTTTCAAGCAAATTATAATGTCAATATAAATTATACATGTATACAAGAATTGCTCGTATAAAAGTATTATATAGGTATTATTATAGATATAGGGTCAAGTGATGGTAATTTAAAAAAATCTCTGAGAATATGAAAGGTTAATGAATTGTACAGTCACACTGTGCAGTTTCTCGCAAAGCCTTTATCGTTTGGCGTAGGCGACGTACATCAACAATAAAAAATTTATAGTAATTTTGTAGTTGTTTATTATTAACAAGGTACTCATTGGACACAGGACTTAATGAAAAAAATAAAAATGATCAGGATTTGTATGTGAGGTAGGTAACTTATTAAACCTTTTCTTGGCAAAAAATTAAAATATAAACAAACTAATATTATAAGCGCGAAAGTATGCTTGTTTGGTTTTCCCCTTTCACTTCTAAACGACTGAACACATTTAGATAAAATATGGTAAGTAATTAATCAAGCACTGGATTGACACCATAAGGCTTGTATTCTGGTAAAAGGCATAGTTTTCAAAGGAACCTCTAAAGAGCTGAATTTTGCAAGTGAATTTTATGTCATATATTAAAAGTCAAATGTCAAAATATGTCAGATGACAGACGTCGGAAAGGTCAGAGCAACTCAACGCGGGTCTGTAATAGTATACAGCTATGCAATAGCTCCCACGCGGTGGACCGATGACCTGGTGAAGGTCGCGGGAAGCCGCTGGATGTGGGCAGCGCAGGACCGGTCGTCGTGGAAATCCTTGGGGGAGGCCTTTGTCCAGCAGTGGACGATTTGTGGCTGATATGATGATGCAATACGCGACCGTGTGCAGGTCGCGTGAAGATGATGGATGCGGGTAGCGCAGTACCGGTCGAAGTTAAGTCCTTGGGGACCTCACCACCACTAGGGGACCATGTTCAGCAGTGGAAATCTATCGGATGATATATGATGATAATGTATTTATGCGAATATTGAATTATGGACCCAAAAGCGAAACTAACTGACTTCTGGTCTAGTGGTCCGAGCTCCTATCTGCTGGGTCGAAGGTCATGGGTTTGATTCCCACTCAGGACAAGCATTCGTGTTCTATGTTTGTTTGCTCAGTGTCTTGGTGTTTAATATTCCTTGACTCCTATGTGTCTGACAGTGGGGGGTCGTACCTGAAACCTATATCCAAATTAAAAAAAATTCGAGCGAGACCTACAGTACTCGCATATGATGTGTAACATGTGACAAAATACTTTAGGTTAGTTAGATTTGATGACGATATTGTACCTGGGTGGCGGATCTGACAGTAACGAAAAAAACCGACCAAGTGCGAGTCGGACTCTCGTTGTTACACATTTCCGTCCCATTTCACGAAATCACTCCCACAAATTGTAGGAAAGCGAGAGAAACCGACCAAGTGCGAGTCGGACTCTCGTTGTTACACATTTCCGTCCCATGTTACACATTTCCGTCCCATTTCACGAAATACTCCCACAAATTGCAGGAAAGCGAGAGCAAAGATGTTACACAACAAAAAATTCGAGCGAGACCTACAGTACTCGCATATGATGTGTAACATGTGACAAAATACTTTAGGTTAGTTAGATTTGATGACGATATTGTACCTGGGTGGCGGATCTGACAGTAACGAAAAAAACCGACCAAGTGCGAGTCGGACTCTCGTAAAGTAGAATTCCGCGTTTTCGCGACTTCCTGTTACACATTTCCGTCCCATTTCACGAAATCACTCCCACAAATTGCAGGAAAGCGAGAGCAAAGATGTTACACATCAAAAAGTACTGAAAGTTTATTTTTATGACATTTTGCTTTCACTGCTTTGTATTTTGTTTTGATTAGATTAAAAGACTAAGATGCACGCGTCCCAGTAATAGGGAGGATCTGAAAGTTCTACGCGCGAACATCGTCAGGTACAAGAACGAAATTATGAATGAATGCTGAAGGAATTCCAAAAACGAGCCGTTATTATTTAAAACTAGCTGTCCCGGCGAACTTTGTTCCACCTTACACTACATTATATTACCCTACCCTAACCTACCCTATACTACACTACCCTACCCTACACTACCCTACCCTACACTACACTACACTACCCTACCCTACCCTAACCTACCCTACACTACACTAGACTAAATTACACTAACCTACCCCACCCTACCTTAAAACCTTCTCCTGACAATAACGAACTCAACAAAAAAAGAATAAGTGAAATCGGTCCAGCCGTTCTTGAGTTATAAATGGTGTTATAAATAACCCAAATTTGGACTGTGTGTGTGGAGCGGTGCAGTCCATGGCTCATTTAGTTTCCTGTCCTGCCTGCCCTGTCACCTGTTCGCAGCAGGACTTAATGGACGCCACAAATAGTGCAGTCGAAGTGGCTAAGTTCTGGGCCGGAATGATTTGATTTGTCATCGACACGCAAAGAAGAAGAATGGTGTTGAGTTATAAAGTTACACCATGTATAACGGATGGACCAATTTTCATGATTTTTGTGTTTTTGCATTTGTCTTCGTCCGGAATAGGATATTAAGTATTAAAAATATTATATCCATCAAAAAAATATATCAGTCAACAAATAACTGGTTTTAGGGTAGGGTAGGGTAGTGAAGGCTAGGGCACAGTATATATATTAGTAGGGTAGTGTAGGGTAGGGTAGGGTACTGTAGGGTAGGGTAGTGTAGGGTAGGATTGGGTAGTGTATTGTAAGTGTAAGGTGGAACGAAGTTCGCCGGGACAGCTAGTATATAGATAGATTTGGATTTTTTATTTCACGCGGCCAGTGTACGTACAGGAGATGAAATTTACGATTGTAATGACGAGACTATTACAATTTCCATAATGTATGACTTTATTTAAACGTGTAAAGTATGAATATCAGTCTCTGGTTCCCATAATATACCTTCAGGGAATTCTAGTCTGAGGCCAGATGTCCGTGTGTGATTTGTTCCCGAACATTGAAATATTAATTATTAGCTTGGTCACCCGGCTTCGCTCAGGGAGTAGCCGCACCCACACAACAAGGCTTCGAATGGTCCAAAATTTTCCAGAACACTCCACAACATTCGAGAGTGTTCTGGAATGTTCCACAATGATCTGGTATGTTGTTGGCGAATGTTCTCGAATACTCTTAAATGTTCTGGGCTGTTCTATAAATTTCTGGAGGGTTAATATTACTCATAATCTTATTCACTCATTACATCACTTCAAAAGCACGACCTTCATGTAAAACAGGAACCTTCTGACGAATCGGGGATAAAGGGCTACCACAACATATAACTTCCTTGATCGTACCGGGACTTGTTTCTGAGTTTTTTTTTCTGACAGTGTACTTTTTCTTTTATAATGTATATTGATGATTGAGCGTCCGTGGCGTAACGGTTACAGCCGCTATACCTCCTGTCCGAATCCTGCCACGTACCAAAGCGTTAATTATTCATATGTACGTTAATTCGACGCTCTCACGGTGAAGGAAAACATCGTGAGGAAACCTGGACACGCCTGCGAAGAAACTCGAAGGTTGTGTGTGAAGTCGATCAACCCGTACTGGGCCTGCGTGGTCGATTAAGGCCCGATCGCCCTAATTCAGGGTAGGCTCGAGCACCTCGGTGGTGACGTATATGAGCTGATAGTAGTATTGATGATTATGTAGAATCATAAAAGTATGTGAAGAAACTATAGGTAGAATAAAAATTAGGTAAATGATTAGGTGCGTGGTTTATGAAGTACCTATTGCAAGGGCATTTTATGCTTACGTAACTTGTTGAATCACATTAGGTGTGCTATTGTTCTTACACTACCTGCAGCCACCTTAAACGACCAAATGAAAAAGTAAATTATAACAAGAAGCTACACCTGTACTGAAATGCTAAGAAACGAAAAAGAACTTTATTACATCACAATAGCTTTTACTTTTTATTACAAGCTTTATGTAAGCTTGCCGTGTTAGTTTGTCTGTCTGTCAGTTAGTGTGGAACAAATCTTGAAAGCGACATTAGAACCACTTCTCGGTTTCCAATTAAGCTGAAATTTTGCACATATGATAAGTTTGGAAAACAATGCATGGTTAGGTAAGTGACGTCATTCTAAATCCAATATGGTGGAGTCCCAAAGATGTCGGATCAGTTATTTTTTATGCACTCCCATAATATGGGTATCAAATGAAAGGGTTTTGCTTAGAAGAATACAAAATACTTGAAATTATTTTTTAATTAAAGCTTGTACCTAAAAGTTTATAGGTTATTCGTAAATTTATTTAGGGCTTTGTTTCCCTAATATTGCTGAGCCTACGCCGCCGTGCCTTTCGACCATTCACTGTTTACAGTTGTTTCAATTTATGAGCGATAGATGGCGACATGGGTATTTCAAAAAGCAATAAGAACATGTTTTGGTCGATTACCTGCGTAAATCTTGTATATAGTTTACATATTTTTACCTCCGTCGCGTAATGGTTAGTCCGTTCGCTTCACACCAGGACGTCGCGGGTTCGATTCCCGGTGGGGTCAACCTGTAAGACTCGGTTTGGTTGGTGGTAGGGCATTTTCTAAGCCCGCCTGGCTAGCTACCACCATCTCATCTAAGTCTTGCCGCCAAACATCAGTGTTGCCAACATTGATGTGTTCCGGCCTGAAGATAAGATAGCCAGTTCTCCATTGCGTTAGGGAATTTTGGCAAGCCCGCTTCCATCTTCGGCATCATCGTCACTTACCATCAGGTGAGATGATGCCAAAGGGTTACCAATTGTGAATAAAAAAAACATATATTAATTCACTACCTAATAATAGAAGACGCATTAAAACCGGATTCAAAAATAAATTCACTTAAAATTATGAAATAACAATATTAATAAGGTCAAAGGTGGCTGGATCTCCGAGGCGCAGCAATGCAGAAAGCAGTCCTCCTCGCTAATGCCCGGATAGTTCGACGCTTTCTCTCCCCGTCGCACTGAACTCCAGCCGACTGTGCTTCCGCTGGAGGTGCTCCTGCCACTTCGCCTCGTGCCAAGTAAGCAGAAAGGCTTTAATTATATATTTGAGAATAATAATTATATTTTTATAAATACTCGAAATTGATCAACAACCAACAATAACGAAATCAAAAATAGGTACGAAACAAGTGAGGGGCCTACATTTTTTTTAAGGTCGGTGCTGGTAGCATTTGAGAAAAGTATACTTACTTACCCATATTTTTTGATTCGATGACTTTGCTTGCACCGACCTAAAAAAATTTAGGCCCCTAATTTGTTTCGTACGTACCTTTGATTTCTTGATATTTGGTGTACGAGTATGTCGTGTATTTATTATAATATTAATTCATAATTTTAAGTGAATTTCTTTTTATGAAGTCGGTTTTTAGTTATAAAACTGTTATTTAAATTTTTATGATAATGCTATCGAACTAAATCGCAGATAAGCAGATACATTTTATCTTGCATTTTTTTTGTAAACAAACGTAATGGGGCTTTTGAAACTTTTGAAGACGGCTTATTTTTGCGTGAATAAAATATTAACTTTTAACGAATCACCGTTGTAAAAATACTTATCCGAAAGAAAATCATTTAAAGACACAACTGGAAAAGTTTTAGCACCATTAAAACTCAGTTATACTGTTAAAGTTCGATTACCTTCAAAATACGGTAATCCGTTTCATGCGTGGTGAGAAAACCTGAGTAGAGTGACAAATCTTGTTATTGTTACCGCCTCCTGCCTGACTCAAATTTCACAAGCGAATTGATGTCTCATTCTACTATGATGATGATAGGGTTGAGTTTAAAAAAAATAATTTGATGTCGTTATTCGTAATCAGATTCCAAACCTTCTACTAGGTGCTGAAATAGCTATAACTACCAAATTATGTGAGATTAAGTACATAAGAAAAAACAATTGAAAAATTTGAATTCGAACCACGATCTTATGATAAATGCGCTAAAATATTAAATGTAAAAGTTTGGATACAAGACCAGGGGAGGGCGGAGCTGGAAGTGCTAATTTTAAAATACTAGTCAAAAATCGTCAAATAAAAGTCACAATATCTAAACGAAATTTAAAGTGTATGATGCAGGTTATTTCTAGTTTCAGATTGAAAAGTCATATTTATTAATTTCACAGATTTTTCGCAGAAAAAAATATATTTTAAAAATCCGGAAAGGAACAACTTGCCCCGTCACGGGGCTGGTAGTGCCCATTGAGGCGAATTGTTCCGGTGACCGTAACGTTTATGCCAATTAATCAAAACACTGGATTTTTTATGGCCGGTTTTTTTATATTTTAAGGATCATTTAAACTTCGTTTCTTTCTTTTCAAGCGACTTCTAAAAAGGAGGAGGTTGTCAATTCGTCTGTATGTTTTTTTTTTAATGTGTGTTACCTCAGAACTTTTGACTGGGAGACCCGATTTTTATGATTCTTTTTTATTTGAAAGCTAGTGCTTCTTGTGTGGTCCCATATAAACTTTATCAAATTCGGTGTAGTACTTTATTAAAAAATTAACAAAAACCAAAAATAATAATGCAAAAATGTACTAAGTTGTTGCGATGGAAGTCGGTTTTTTACGTGTTTAGCGTTTTTAATTATATTATAAAATGTGTTAAATATACTCAAAAAATAGATTTTTTTTCCTAGGTACTCATAAAATGTAGGTAGATAACTTCAATTTACAGACATAACCCTTATAGTTTGGTTCTACTTGATACATTAAAGAGATAAATCTTCAAAGGGCTGTCCAAACTATCAACATAAGTCTCAATTCAGTCTCTTTTTGGTTATTGATATTTCTTTCTTTACTAGCTATTAGCTTTTTTGTGTAAAATAATAATAATCATAAGTGACATTTTAAACACGCGCGGGCTACTACTTCTAGCCCAGTCCCTACTAGTCAAACGTTGGAACTACTGAACAGAAAAGTTCTTGAATGTCAGTGCAGTTCTGATTTGAATTGTGTACGAAAGACTCAAAGTAAGCACTATTTTTATTAAATATCACAAAAGGGAAAAATAAACTAATAATGGGAAGGCGAGGTGTCTCGCCAAATTTCGATGCGGTGGAAGGCTCCTCCTCCACGCGCCATTGGTGCCGGCCGGCCGTCGGCAACCAATCGCCGCGCTCAGCCCCACTCGAGCTTCTGCGTTACACATGTAAATTTTCCTCGATAGAGAAAAACGTATATCTAACAATATTACACCACTCATGTCAGGTAAGGTAGTCGAGTACATTTATTTGTTTGGAGAAACGGAAAAGTTATTTCGTAACTGGGAGGTATTTCCAAGTATCATTTGGTTGACGAGTGGATAGTTTGGACAGCGGTGCAGTGGTCTGCTTAAGGTGAGATGCGGTGCCGCCGGATCGCCGCGCCGCCGTCGCCGAGCGCAGTGGCCGACCGCCGAGCAGTCGTGGACGTGGCCGCAGTCGCGCACAGTCAGTCGCACGCCCGCCGCCAACCTGCACCGCTCGCTGCCGCCGTAAGCGCCGCGCCGCGCGCTGTCACGCCCGCCCGCCCAAGCGCACGCGCATACCAAAATAAAACCCAGAAAACAAAACATTAACGCGCATTGTATAAAAAAGGACTTGTGTGTTTACCATAATAAAAGGCAACCTTGAACTTGAATTATTTAAACATTAAAGTGAAAAGTAACGTTTTTTTGTGGTGTTATCTATTTATGAGGATGCAATATTTTCACCGACCGCGACATTGAAGATACGTCAGCTGAAGTCTTCGATTTAAAAAAAAGTGGGTAAGTATTAGGAATAGGTAGTTAATACGCGTAACTGAAATCACGAATTAGGTGTGAAAGAGGCCGTTAAATATTTTATGCGCTAGTTACGTGAAATTATTGCCCGTTAAAGTCACATTTGACCCAACATTATTTAGAACCTAATTTTTACGTTTATTTTATAACATTTCAATTTTATTGGCTTTAAAATTTGCCGATAGAATGTCAGATGGGATCAACTATTGAAGAAATTTTGAGTAAACTAAAGTTTTTTTTGTTGATTAAGTAGATGTTACATCAGAGATATTGGTCGCAGAGCTGGTACAGGCGCAGGTTCCTTAGAGTTCTGAGGAAGTATTATAAGATCGTTAGATCGATCCATCGAACAGTTTTCGTTTCGAGTCATAAATTATTACTTGCTGTTGAACTCTGCTTCACGCGTCGTTCGTTACTCTCTAGTCAGTTTTTAATCTGCATTTGAAACAATATTTAAAAAACCTGCATACCTACTTACAAATACAAAAAATAAATAAATCTTATAACAACAATTTATTAATAATAGATAAAAAAATTGATTAACATAATAATAGAAAATTATTGAATGTACACTATAAATTTACAATAGAAAATTATTGAATATACGCTAATTACGAGTAAGTTAAATAACAATACATTACCTAGATACTCAGCTAAACCTTTTCAAAACTCATAAAATTTAACTACTTAAAAAATTATTGATTGTAGATACTTTTTATGTATGCGGCTCTTCAAGTATTTACCTTTATAAAACTGGCTAGATGAATTACGGATTTTTAACGTCTCGCGTGGGTGACTCGCAGTTTGGAACGACTTTTTTTTCCAAAATCTCTTTTTTCTAGTATTCTGACAACGACGGGACCATAATTTTTAACCGTTCGTCTGTCAATCATAGGGTTGTATCTCTTTAATCGTAATTAGGTATAGGCCGTTAAAATTTTCACAGAATAGCTTCTACCTTGGCAAATAAATATTATAAATATTAATATTATTGCACGCCACGCGTGTAGTTTTTTAGAATAACTTCCATTACATTTATTGATTTGCTTTCTTTAATTGGTATAATGTTTTGTTCATGTCCATCATATGCCATTTTTTGATATTTCACTTATAACAACAGGTGTAGAGTAAGTAGAGTTTTGGTTGAAGATATTTTGGACTTTTTTTTTATGCACAATTCGTAAACCCTTGACAACATCTCACCTGGTGGTAAGTGACGATGTTGCCGAAGATGGAAGCGGGTAGTTTATTGGCAGGGAAATACTTAGGTAATCTTACCACAGTCTCAGTAGTTCAGTATCTCCCTATCTTTGGTTGAATGTCTACCATGCATCACTCTGAATTTAAATTGACAGAGGTACCTTAATATTATCCAGTATCAAAAATAAATTATAAAATATTATTCAGAAAACAGCATATCTAAAAACCTTACTAGTTTCACTCTTGTTTTTAATTTTATATTTATTCAAATCACAAGATTTAGTTCATCAACAATAATAATAATAAAACAAAATCGCGTTTTAACAGATGATAAAAAGTAACAGATAGATATGTGACTAAGTGGTAAATATCATATAAACGCAGCCTTGTAAAGGGCACTTTATTCTACAATAAGTCATAGTTTTTACACATAAAATATTATGGACGTAATTCCAGACCAAAAATATTATAATACATTAGGTGCCAGAGCCATCTTCCAGCACAGTATCTTATCTTATTACTTTAAGTGGGCAGTTCTTGTATAATATATGTAAGTGTAATTGGTTTCTCGGAAACAGCTTTAACGAAATGACTGAAAATTGATATGTGGGGGTTTTGGGGGACGGTCTCATCTCTAGAAAAACGCGCAATAGGTAGGTATCATATTTAAACATATTATAATTCCGGAAGCGAGCCTAGCAGAGCTATTACGAGTCTAGCCCACAATCCAATTAGATCTCGGTTCAAACCACGGTGGATGTGTGAATTTATTTTATTTTATTCTTAATTTTATGGGTTTGTTTCAAGTTATTTATTCTAAAAATCCGTTTTCACACAAAACATATTTTTAGTTCACCCTAGCCTAGGAAACTCCAAGCATCTTTCGGTCGCCCAGGTTGTAAACGTTTAAACCAGATAAGTAACTAAGTCTCTAGCACTCATTCTTAGCCGGTCTATTTTACACTGCTTCTTTCTCAGTAGATCCATTGACTAGATCCATAATGTATCTACTGAGACATTTTTTTCTCGATTGATCCAAATTTCAAAAGTGTGGATCTACTGAATAGTATCATTCTCAGTGGTCTACAGTGGTTTTGTAGCCCTAGATCGATTTTAAATATATTTATGCTCACAATTCATGAAACTATCAATGACTTTGTAAGATTTGCTCTCGTTTCTTTGCGCAGAACTCTAATCATGACTGGGAAAATAAATTTTATTACTCACAAGCCGATAATTGATCAAAATATAAGATATGCAAAAAAAATAAGAGACCTTTTAATACTTTCATGAATAAATTCGTAATCTGGGCACTTGAAAATTGAAAACATCAAAATTTGCTAAAATATCCAGGGAAACAAAAAAAAATGTAGAGCTGTGTTAACAATACTATCGCCGAAGTCAGTTGGAGTAAGATATACGTTTTCCATATTGAACCTTCTTTTCCCCAGTGGCTCGTAGCGCGGATGGGACCTGTCTCGACGAGCCCTGCGATGACGTCGTCACGCGGCTGACTCCTGATCTTCATCCGGAGACATTCGACATGAACGATTTGCCGCCGAATGCTTACACAGTGGACGCTCGCAGAATGCAACTATACACCCACCCGCATCTCCACCCCACGGTGAGTGAGTCAACATTCAGCTGCCTTTGTCTCCTGTTTTGTAATTAAGTAGGTGTAAGTCTAGTAATATACTAGATAACTCATAGACAGTATGTGCTATCGTGCTTGCGTCAATACCATAAATAGGTAGATACCTATAACTAATAGATGTAGTACTTACGATTAGTTTCCTATGTTAATAATATAAATATAAGTACATCAAATGTTCTTTGACATTCTTAATTCAAGTAAATATTAATTGCCTGTTCGTACTCTCAGCATAGCAAAAAGTCTCGAAGCTCTTCGAAGTAAATGTATGATCAGGAAGAATAGCACGCACTCTGGAGAGTATGGATACAAAAAGAGATAACGTTTTTCTACTGCTGAATATCATCCCATATATTAAAAATATTATCATAATGATTTTTGTATATGTTATCGACACAATAAAAAACTAGGCTTAAATGTTTATCTTTTTTTCAATACAATTAATTAATAAGTTAATTTCGTTCGTCGTTCAATGTTTTCATACAAAACTAATTTTGGCTATTATTTATTTATTTTTTATCAATAATTAAAAAAAAAACTAATCCTATAAACCTAGCTTTTTGTTGTGTCAGTAACGTATTTAAACATCATTTACTATGATCGGATAATACTCTGAGATGGAAAAATGTGTTCTCTTTTTGTATGGAGAGTGCGTGCTATCTAATTAACTGTTGCCCGCGGCTTCGATCCGCGGATATCGAGATAGAGCGGGGTGCTTTTTAGCCTGTATATGTCAGCGTAAGATTATAAATCCCGTTAGATTACAATCAAACGGGATTTATTTCGCGAGATTGTAAACTGTCGAAAGATTGTAAACTTTTTTTTTTTTTTTTATTCACAATTGGTGAGCCCTTGACAACATCTCACCTGGTGGTAAGTGACGATGTTGCCGAAGATGGAAGCGGGCTTACCAAGATTCCCCAACGCAATGGGGAACTGGCTATCTTATTACATAATATCTTATTATTATCTTGTAACATTTTGTTTACAATTTCACTAAACTCACTTGTGACATTACAATAACGATAAGCGAAGTGAAAAACACTAAATAAATGAGCTGTTAGGATCGGTCAGGTATGATTGATTTAATAGTTGGGTAGCAGAATGCTTCGCAACAGAAGAAATCATCGGTTTTATTCGGAGGTACAAGAATAGGCCGTGATATTGTGATCCGATTCACAATTTATCGTTATGTCATATATATGTCTAGTGAGATTGTAATATCGCGGTGACATTTACATCCTGAAAATCCATTCTAACTACTGGTGAAAGTAAAAATTTCAGTACAAGTATATTATAGGTAGCTGGAATGATCGCCTGAACTTTCGTAGGTGAATACGTATGCCTTATATTTTACAATGTAAGTTTTAATGGCATGGCTACTTTACCAGTTTTATATTCAATTTCAATTGTTAATAAGCTTGGTTTATACGAAAATGTTTACTATAAATTCAATGTGTTAAAACTAATACGAATCCAATAACACAATATGGCAAATAAATACGTATTGAGTAGTAAAACGTTAAACAATAAATGCACAAAATATGACGCTGAAAAGATGAAATGTGGCCGGTTGGCTTGGGAATAAGAATAATTTAAAAACATAGTGTGGGGCGTTGGGTTTCTGAACAGTAAGTGGTCATTCGACTCGCGCGCACGCCGCCGCACGCCACCTCGATTCACACTGTACGTGTTTTTATGGTCAGTTCACACTAGGTCATACCCCGGACACTGCATACAACGGTCGTGAAATTACATTTCGTAAAACAAATGACGGAGCAAACAAAATCACGGTGAAATCCCATACGTTCGAGAACCAAACGGTAACCAATCTTTATCAATCTGGATGGGGGGGGGGGGGGTAGTTAGTTAGTACTAATATATATAGTTTGACTAGGTACCCGATTGGTGACTTTCGCGGTTCTTGATATGAAAATTAATAATATTTGGTTATCTACTTATCTCAGTCACTCACGTTGTAGCAGTACAAATATGCGAATTACAATTTTTTTTTAAATTCAATTGGTATTTATACATAGCTAGCGACCCGCCCCGCGGCTCTGCCCGCATTTTTTTTCACAATACCACCCTCTGGGCTGACCTAAAGATACCCTAATAATTTCATCAAAACCGCTCCAGTCGTTTTGGATTCTACAGTTTCACAGGGAACAGACATATGTATGTACGTAGACACATCGACTTTTATATACATAGATAGATATTATATACATTTAGGAATTAATTACGAGTTACGACGTAGTAAACACATAATAATTGTAAATAATATGTAAGTTCCGGTCGTAGTTCAGTGCCATTTACTTGGTTGTGTCGATCACGCCTGTTAACTGACCAGGAGAATGGTCATTATCTGGATGAGTTTGAATATATGTAGATTATCTCGAATATTTCCGTGCTTTGCTAGGCACGCTAAGCCGTTGGTGCTGGTTATTATCACTAGATGGCAGTCGCTAAGCCGTGCTAGAGGCCTAAGAAAGCGGCTTCGTGTAGAGTAGGCAAGGCCTAACCACAGTATTAAGACTATTTCGCCTATACAGGATGTAAAAAAAAAGATGTAGGACCCGTCAACTCATCATACTGAACAACTTACCACAAGAAACTTTAGTTCGCAAAAAAAAATCTGATACTCCATACAAAAATGCACAAAATTCGTCAGTCAGCTGATCGTTTTGTATGAAGAAATCATTTTTTTTGCAATTTCAGTAAACTTATAAAACAAAAGGTTTTTTTTTATTAAAAATTTGAGTGCGTTTGACTGCAACTCAGTTGTTCAGTATAATGAGTAGAAGCCCCAGTTAACGGGACCTACACCAATTTTGTTACACCCTGTAATAGTCTTAATTATGTGGCCTAACTTTCCCTAGTTTGGAAAGTGACCCTATACGCACTGGTGGGATGGTTGTTAACGAAATATGTTACTGGATTCCATGTTATGTTTGTTATATGTAATACTATTTATAAATACATATAATGAATAACTAGCTTTTGCCCGTGGCTTTGCCCGCGTGGACATAGTTTTTATGACTGTCTTTGAGGGTGAGTGGTGTGCGAGCCGTAAGCGGCTCGCGATCGTGGACATGAGTTTTCTCCAGATCCCTATCCCAGATCGGGCTATTGTAATTAGCAGTCTATGTGACTTCTCAACCAATTCTGTACAAAAAATCACTTTAATCCTTTGCTCAGTTGCGATGCCGACGTGCGCGAGCAGTTTTCTCTGAGAATCTCTGTGCACAAAATCACAACAATTCATTGTTCCGTTGCGATGTTAAAAAGAGTATTTTTTCAGTTCCTTCAGGAACTGCATCGGACTATGCTATTTTCACGGGACAAAAAGTAGCCTATATCCTTCCATGTGACGATATAGGCTACTTTTTGTCGACACAGGCTACCTGCATGCCAAATTTCATCAAGATAGGTAGAGGCTTTGCAGTGTGAAAAGGTAACAAACAAACAAATAAACAAACAGCCACATTTTCACATAGTATTAAGTAAGGATTTTAAAATATGTACATATTATGAATAATAGTTGAGTTGTTGTTTGTTGATGACGTCCCGGATCCACTATCACTGTTCTGAACTCTTCTTATCAACCTTCGTCACCGTTCGTTACATCATCGACCTTGTTTGTTTGACTTGTACTGGTCTGCGAATAAATAAATCAGCACTCAGATGTTCTTTAACGTGTAAATAAAGCTCCTTTGGAATCTAAGCATTTAAAATCATTGGAACCGCCACCATTTTTAGGGTTCCATATCTGTACATCCAAAGGGTGAACATCGGGACCATATTACTAAGTTTCCGCTGTCAGCGGGCTGTATTGCATAAACCGTGGAAGGTAGATAGTTGACATTTTCACTGAGTGTGTATTTACTAACTGTATAACTGTACTACGGCCGCTTAACAAATAATGAAATTAAAAAAAATAAAGGGGCTCCCGTACAAGAAACAAGTGACATCTAGTAGGATCTAGTAGAATCTTTGATAGTTGTGTGGAGAGGTACGGCGGTACGGAACCCTCGGAGTGCTAGTCCGACTCGCACTTGGCCAGTTTTTAACGTGTTGAGCGTTTCCAATTATAGATTATTATTACTCAATCAATAAATACTTAGTAGGTACTTCTATAGTCGAATCATCAGAATTTTTGCATTTCTCAAGAAATAAAATTGGCACTCGGTCGGTCGGTTGCAGCCTTGCTTACACCGCGTCTTCACTACACAGTTTGCTTACACGAGTTGAATTTTAGGTGAAACCATTTTTTTTCACGCACCTCAATTATTATCTTTATATATATAAATCTTCTGTCCGTGTGTTAGTCATTGAACTCCTCCTAAACGGCTGGACCGATTTAAATGATTTTCTTTGTATGCGTTTGGGTGGCGCCTTGAATGGTTTAGATTTACAAATCAGCCCGGCAGATGGCGCTGCAGTCGGTATCTAGGTTTCTAGATATCTATGGTATCTAGATTTCGCTAATTCTTTTTTTGTTGAGTTCGTTATTGTCTGGATAAGGTTGTTATGTAGGGTAGTGTAGGGTAGTGTAGGGTAGTGTAGGGTAGGGTAGTGTAGTGTAGGGTAGGGTATGGTACAGTAGGGTCGGGTAGGGTAGAGTAGGGTAGTATAGTGTAGGGTATGGTAGGGTGTGTAGTGTAGTTCAAGGTGGTACGAAGTTCGCCGGGACAGGTAGATTTGAACTTCCCAACTAAGTTGGCTGATCAGCTGATCAAGTTAGTATGGGAGAGCCAAATATTTTTTTGCAATTTGACTATGGGTTCCATGGGGAAAGTTGTTCAGTTTCATGGGCAGAAGCACCAGTTAAAATAGTTTCAGCTAATTTTGTTAGATCTTATATAATTCACAATTGGTAAGCTCTTGGCATCATATCACCTCATCTCGTTTTTGATGCCAGATGGTTTTCTCGTTTCCAAGTGTCAGCAAAACATTGAAATGAAAGCAAATAGTTTGCCTTTAATAGGATTACTTGCATGTTTTATGTAATCATCCGACTTTAAAAAATCAGGAGGTTCTAAATTCTACTGCATGTTTTTTGTGTTACTAGATTTCTTAGCCGATTGTGAATCGATTTCAATAACCCTTTTTTTTCTGATTTTCGTTGGATCCATATAAATTTTATCAAAATCGGTTTAGAACTATTTTTTTAAAAAGTATAACAAAGTTGTATTTGATTGTCAGTTTTTTGACGTTTTCAGCATGGTAAATTATTTTATTGACATGTTCAATATCATAAACCTCAAGTAGGTACCTTACAAATCTGAGAACGAAGTATTTTATCAATCGTCCCCGACACGGGGTCATCGCGAACCGAACAACAGATTATAAGTGCGATAGCGCTATTTACTAACCACTGTTAAAATTTTGTTAATGATGAAATACCAGATTATTCGAGTTCCCAAATGAAATGCTCATTTGAAATAAATTTGAGAAAGAAATTTTAAGTGATTTAGGCTATGTAAACCGTCAGCCTGAAATTTTTCAATTGATCAAGGTCTATGAATAAAACCGGCCAAGTGCGAGTCGGGGTCGCAAAAGTAAGGCTCCGTAGTATTTTCAAAAAATAAATGTATATTTATAAAAAAAGATTATATTTTCAGTTGGTAATAGAATATTTTTATGGAAAATCTATGAACTTTTTTCAAATCTTATACTATTCGTCCATCTCTCCGTCCGTCCGTCTGTCTGTATGTCTGTCTGTACAATCTAACAGGCTGTATCTTTGGAACCGTGATAAGTAGTTAGCTGAAATTTTTATATAATATGTGTTATAATGAAGAATTTACTAACAAATAATTAAAGAAAAATTGAGAGGGTTCCTATGCAAGCGACGTTATTTTTGTTCTTGCTCTGTCGTAAAAACGGTACAAGCGTAAACCTGGTGTGATCATAGTGCTAATCCTAAGGAAAAACAAAAAATAATAAAAACAGGCCAAGTGTGAGTCGTACTCGCGTTAAGGAGTTCGAACTGAGTTAAGAAATATTTTTTCTGTCGCTTGCGTTGATGTCTTTTGTTTGTAATGAATAGGTATCTTTATTATACTTGTATGGAGTAGTACGGAACCCGTCGGTGCGCAAGTCTGACTCGCACTTGGCCGGTTTAATTTGTTTTCAGTTTTTAATTTTCGATTTAAACAATAAAAACTTATTTTTGTGGCTCCTGCTATTATGTCTAAGCGGGACGGCAAGTTGAAAATCGTACAAGAGTGAGGAGGGCGAACATTTTGCTTTACGCCATTTAAAACTACCTAAGTTTAACTCTTACAAAGTATATTCCAAATACAAAAAGGTTTTATTGGACTGGGAAGATGACATCAAAATAAATTATAAAATAACTAAATTGCCCTGTTCTTAATAATGTTTTCCATCAAGTCTTCGATTTTTATTTGACTAAAATAACGCTGTAAAAATATGCCGTCACGTCTAGGTATTTCAAACATTTTTAGAACAAAATGTTGTTTTTAATAGGTGATAAATATAATAAAATACAATATTCTTTATTGCACCACAACATAAAAAAAGAAATGAACAATATAGAAGAAAGCCTATACAATAGGCGGCCCTATTGCTAGGTTGCAATTTCTTCCAGTGATAGAATAAGTTAAGGGCGGTGCAATAATTTAAAACAGAAAAATTTGTAAACAAACAGTTACAAAATAACAACGATATATAAAATAATAAAGTACATATTTAAATTAATAAATTGTTATAGGTTATCCGCGGTGTTATAGGTTATATTATATTTTCAAAAAAAAATAGGGATCCTTACTAAAACTCTAATAATTAATAGCGAATGCATCATCCCTATTGGGCCTCTAGCCTAAAACTACGACAAATACAATGATAGGGGATAGGACTGCTAGTCATTTGAGTTACTTTTTATGATCTGTCAAAAACGAAATTTAGTTCTAAAAATGTTTGAAATACCCACAAGTGACGTTATAGATTTTTAGCGTCATTCACGAACTTATTTTCTGAATTTGATCAATTACAGTTGAAGACGTGACGGAAAAACAAAAAAGTTTTATGAAACTTCAAGAGGAGAGCAATTTAGGAAATCATATTTCAGAATTTAGTTTTGATGCAGTCCAATCCCCTATTGCTAAAACTACAGCGTAAAGGCAAATAATGCTTAAATTTTATGGTTAGCACTACCTGCTAGGCAGAGGTATGTGGATTCGATTTCCGCCGAGGTTTAATATTCGTGTGACAGGTTTTGCTGCTCTGTTTCTGATGGGTGTTAAATACATATCTCTAGGTACTAGGAGAAATGTATTTATCTAATTACTTTTGTATAATTAGGGTGTCAAAAATTGATGTAGGACCCGTTTATTGGGGATTCTACTCATCATAATTTACATTTTTCTCGAAAGAACCCATAGTCAATTTTCAAATTAAAATTGAAACCTCCATACAAAAATGCACTAAGTCGATGTATAAGCTGATCGATTTATATTCTGATTTTTATTTTTTTATTTAAGTTTTTTTGCGATTTCAGAAAAGTCATAGAACAAAAGTTCACAAAACAAAAGAACCACACCAATTTTGGTACACCCAGTATACAGGGTCTTCGGCAGATGGTTGAAAATACGAAAATGGGGGATAGGTGGGGTTGCCTCCCACCTATTTTGAGAATTAAAAAAAATCTAGGACTTGTAATTTTTTTTACAGGATTTTTTTTCCTTTTTTTAGAAATTTTGCCATTTTTATACCTTTGAACACATGTAACTTTTTGTTTTTTAAAGCTAGCTCCAAAATCTTTTTTATAATAGACTTTTATAAGATTGTCGGCTCTAAAAAAAATTATGTTTGTTTCAAGTTATTGCTAAAAACAAAAATGTGGGCCCCCGAACTTAAAAAAAAAGTTGAACAAAAATTTAAAAGTCAACTTTGCGATGCATTTAAAAAAAAATAATGGGGCTGGAAGGCTTCTGATTTTTTTGAAACATCTCTAAAGCTTAGGCTTTTGAATGGTATGTAATTTGTTTCGGTATCTTTTTTGTAACCGGAGTTGTTAATTTTTTTTACTCAATTGGACCATGTTGACGAAATTCCACTAGTTACATGTTTTGTGAAATGTATCAAATGCAAAGTTTAAAATAATGTAAATACTTACTGTTGGGACGGTTACAAAGAGTAGGTACGTTTTTTTACATTCTTGCACACACATAATGGCTATCTTTTGTCATTTATTGGCATATTGGAGTTAGCACTTCCATATGCCAATAAAATGTCCGCATATTCCGCATTGGTAAATTGAGCCATTTTAAACCACAACAAAGTCTTAACAAAACGTCTGATAATAACAAAAAGTGACAAACAACAAAAAAACTTAACAAAATCACAAACACAGCAAAGTGAAATTAACGAAAACAAAAAAAAAAACGTTAACGTTATTAACGTTTGTGATTTTGTTAAGTTTTTTTGTTGTTTGTCACTTTTTGTTATTATCAGACGTTTTGTTAAGACTTTGTTGTGGTTTAAAATGGCTCAATTTACCAATGCGGAATATGCGGACATTTTATTGGCATATGGAAGTGCTAACTCCAATATGCCAATAAATGACAAAAGATAGCCATTATGTGTGTGCAAGAATGTAAAAAAACGTACCTACTCTTTGTAACCGTCCCAACAGTAAGTATTTACATTATTTTAAACTTTGCATTTGATACATTTCACAAAACATGTAACTAGTGGAATTTCGTCAACATGGTCCAATTGAGTAAAAAAAATTAACAACTCCGGTTACAAAAAAGATACCGAAACAAATTACATACCATTCAAAAGCCTAAGCTTTAGAGATGTTTTAAAAAAATCAGAAGCCTTCCAGCCCCATTATTTTTTTTTTAAATGCATCGCAAAGTTGACTTTTAAATTTTTGTTCAACTTTTTTTTTAAGTTCGGGGGCCCACATTTTTGTTTTTAGCAATAACTTGAAACAAACATAATTGTTTTTAGAGCCGACAATCTTATAAAAGTATATTAAAAAAAAGATTTTGGAGCTAGCTTTAAAAAACAAAAAGTTACATGTGTTCAAAGGTATAAAAATGGCAAAATTTCTAAAAAAAGGAAAAAAAATCCTGTAAAAAAAATTACAAGTCCTAGATTTTTTTTAATTCTCAAAATAGGTGGGAGGCGACCCCACCTATCCCCCATTTTCGTATTTTCAACCATCTGCCGAAGACCCTGTATATCGGTATTTTGTATTAAGGTAATGTAATAACACGCCCCGTACACTGCATCAACGGTCGTGAAATGACATTCCTAAAAACAAATGACAGAGCAAACAAAATCACGGCGGAATCCTATACGTTCGAGAATTAAACTATAACCAATCTGTATCAATCTGGGTGACGAGACGGTGAGGTCGGAATCTAGAGAGCGGCAGGGAGTTTCCTTAAATTTTATTTAAAGTCAGGAGGGCCTTTGGTACAACTGTCGTATACAACTTCTGCAGTTGTACTACGGGTCATAAAAATAAATATTTAAAAAATAGGTACTCCCAAGTTAGACCATGGGTACATTTAGTATTCCGTGGTACAACCAGTTGGACAAAACAGTTGGACCATGGGTCGGGAGCCCCTTAATGTATGTTAGTACTAATATACCTACAAGCTTTGATATTACATTCCAAGGCTATATAGATAGGTGTTATTTCTGAAAAAATCCTTTTCCCACTAAATAATAATATTTCAAATTTACATGCTTATAATATAAAGTAAAGCTTGGTCGCCCACGTTGGGTTTTTAAACGAATAACCAAGTATATAAGTACGTTCTAATTTAGGACCGACTAAGGTCCGATGGCCCTAATTCAGGGAAGGCTCCAGCCCTTCGGTGGGGACGTATATGAGCTGATATAAGTCGTGATGCTTTGAACAGTAAGATGACCGAATATTATGATTTTTCCCTTAATTTTCAATGTTTCATGCAAACTTCGGTAACCAGCTGATCGAATGATCATAAGAAAAGCTTAAAATAGAGTACAGTTGACTGCTAGTCGTTGGAGATATATTATTAATATCTCCAACGAGGTACAAGCGGGTCTCCGAGTCTCTAGGCGGACTCATTACACACTATTGCTGTAAGGGGTAGGGTACACACTCAGCCAAGTAGTGTTCGCTGGTCCCCAGTTTTCCGCAGTTGGGGCAGGAGGGGTCTGTGGTACTATCTGTTTTATTAGGGACTTGTGTCGTTTAAGCTAGGCACTTCTTATAGTCGAAAATGAAATTTTGTTATCGTATTTTCAGCGTCAATGATATTATGAGAAGGACAATAAAAAAATGAGATTTTTGAAATTTTAGTAGGAGTATAAAAAGTAAGTACAGCGTATTTAAGGCCCTATCATATTATTGGATCGAATCACAATATTCAATTCAAATTATTGAAATACTGCGTAAAGACATCACCATGGAAAAATATATAATACTAGCTGTCCCGGCGAACTACGTACCGCCTTACATTACATTACACTGCCCTACCCTACCCTACCCTACCCTACACTACACTACACTACACTACCCTACCCTACCCTACACTACACTACCCTACCCTACACTACCCTACCCTACACTACCCTACACTACACTACCCTACACTACCCTACACTACACTACCCTACACTACACTACCCTACCCTACTTTACACTACCCTACCCTACACTACCCTACACTACACTACCCTACACTACACTACCCTACCCTACTTTACACTACCCTACCCTACCCTACACTACCCTACCCTACATACACTACACTACCCTACCCTACACTACCCTACACTACACTACCCTACCCTACACTACCCTACCCTACCCTACCCTACCCTACACTACCCTACCCTAAAATAAAATAGATGTTGGCCTATTCTCAGACCTACTCAATATGCTCACAAAATTTCATGAGAATCGGTCAAGCCGTTTCGGAGGAGTAAGGGAACGAAAACTGTGACACGAGAATTTTATATATTAGATATTTCAAATAATGAGTAATCCGTTTAATTTAATAAAATCATAAAAATATTACCACTTTTGTTTTAAAAAATATCCTGTTTTTGGCATTAACTGCAAAATTTCTCGAAAAAAAACAGTTTATGTTGAATGAAACCAACACACAAAAATCGGCGATCCTAACAACTTCCATTTTAATTGAACACATATTTTTAAACGTATTTTTGAAAAGAAGATAAATAATAAAACATGTAAAAATCGAGAATCGGGCGCATTCGGTCTCACAGCGTAACCGCAGCCGCCGTATTGTATTTAAACCTAAAATTAATGAAGTTAAGTTATTTTAAGAATAAACTATAAGAAGAAAATATTTTATGTTTTTGAAGATAAGTATTATTTTATAACGGATGGACTTGGACCCGCTTGGATTAAGTCATCTTAACGCCGTAATAGTTTATTTTTATGCAGTCAACTACACTATCGTATCTATTTTAAGCAGGTATTTAACTATTTATGTTGGCTATAGCTTCCTTCAGAATAAAGGAAGATGCAGTACTCTTACTCGTAAAGGTTGTCACTGATTCAATTCCACTTCAAGACCGCAGAAGGTAGACTTCAATTATACAATGTAGTTAAGACTATGTATTTGTTATTTGTTAGGCATCAAGTAGCAGTTTAATTAAAGGCTTATTTCCAACCGTCAAACATGATTCAAACGCAATACTTACATAAAACAGTCATGTCGATTCAGATTTTGTAAAACGAGTATTGCGTTACTTACCTAACAAACGCACAAAGAGTCTCGCACACAAAACCCTTTGTTCGGAAAGAATCAATCATCAACTCTGGAATGGACTTGATGAATTATTACAAGCAGGCAGCGTACAGTTCCAAGAGTTTGTAATGCTACTGCCATATATCCGACATTTTGACTCCTTTGTGAAATTGAAATTTAAGAATTTTTTTTAGTGAATTCTAACTCTTGAATGAGGGGCCTATGATCTGCCTTGAGTTTGTAATTTATACTGGAGAAATCGGGAGTATATAACATGCTGGTCTTCCTGGTATGGTAATGTTTTATATTATTTGAAATTATTTTTTTGTTATTTTGCCCTTGCCCTTTCATATTATGACCGTTGAATTTTCTTTCTTTATATGACTTAATAAGTCAAAGAAATTATAATCCTTTTATGACTATAAGGCAGGCCTATGATAATTTTACTGAACTATGATATTATGAGTAGGTGTGGTGATTTATTAGGTACATTTAATGAACTGTTAAATCTTTTTAGAGTTTTGTCAAAGACTCAGACTTTTTAACTAAATACAAAAAAGAAAGATAGTTTTTGTATTTTGAAGTTGATCTGATAACGAACTTTCCCCGGATCTTCTTTTTTTTTTAATAAATCGTACGAAATACTGTGCTTGCCTTTTTTGTTAACGTGTATTAATTATTATATCCACATTTGGCACACTGAACATTTGGCTTTTTGAGAATAAAATCTCTTTTCAAATAAAAGCTTGTCGGTACCTAAAAGTTTATTTTTTTAAATCAAATATTTTTCAAGATTTAAATAAAGAAGAATTCAAGAATAAAAGCTTGTAGGTGTCTATAAGTTCAGGTTTTTTAAAAAATATGTAAATATTTTTCAAGATTTAGCGATTCTTTTTTTCTTCGACGGAATATGCTTTTAGGGAGATCACATATTAATTGTATTAAAATCAATTTAGTACCTTTTAGCAAATCACAAAAAGAAAACAAATGTAGCAAAATTATTAAAATCTGATTAAAAATTATGTTTGGTAAAAGATGGTGAACCCCCCTTAACTTTAGTGAACTTTTTACTAATGGACGAAAACTATTTGTTATATCATCATCATTATATCAGCCAAAAAACTTCCACTGCTAGAGAAAGACCTTCCCCAAGGGTTTTCCAACCAATTAGTCCTGTGCTGCCCGCATCCAGTGGCTTCCCGCGACCTTCACTAGTCTATGGTCCACAGTGGAGGCTACATCTTCCGGTGCACGGTCTCAACTCGAGAACTTTACTGCCCGACGGCCAGCTATCTAGCCACGTAGGCCTGAAACTGGACAGGTGCAATAAGCCCCGGGAAGTGAGCGTGCCTACCGCTCCGGTGCCTACCACACTGGACATGTGGGAGCTAGCCTCTCTGGCGTCCTGAGCGGGGATTGAACCACCAGCAGCTAAAGTCGCGGGAGGTGAGCCTGCTTACACCTCCGCCCGGTACTTAACTGGAAGCGGTAGTGGTTCCATGCACGAGGCACCGGCCTTGTATCTTGTGCTGCCGAGTACCAGGACAAGCGTCTTGGCGGCAGGACCTACTGCAGTTGGTCCTTGCCTTCGCCTCACTGTGTTGGCAGAACAAGCGAGCCTCAATTTATGCCCAAGGGGTCAGTAAGTGGGGCCGCTAAATAATAAACCCAATAGTTAGCGTATCTAGTAGATTTGCGAGAGTGCTTGACTGCCCCAATGGCCTTCGCCATTAGTTGGAGTTTGGAACCGGAACTACGGGTTTGGATTAGGGTACTCCAGGGTTGTAGGGGTAGAACAGATGGCCGTTGGGGCAATAAAATTCTCGAGTGGCGACCGCGCTCCGGAAAACGTAGCGTAGCCTCCCACTCGGTGGAGGGATGACCTGGTCGCGGGAAGCCGCTGGAAGCGGGTAGCGCAGAACCGATCGTCGTGGAAATCCTGGGGGAGGCCTATGTCCAGCAGTGGACGTCTTTCATCTGATATGATGATGATGATTACAGGGTCGAGGGTAGCCTAACGCTTGCTTGCTGGCGGATCTATCGCCTTCGGCAGGCTTGTCGGTCTCCCGACTGGGTTATGGTATGGACTCGTATTGGTATGTGGGTTGGTCAATATCTGTTGCCTAGCAAGTACGTGGCGGATGTAGCTGAGCCATTTGTTCTGCGAGCTATATGTACCGTAATTACTGTCACCTAAGTTTAGCGATTCTGAGAGCTACGAGTACATCGGTTACTTTGGTTATCCTATTGGACTCGCGCTATGAGGGTTCCGTACCACCACACCTCTCCAAACAACTTTTTTTTTCGAAAGGACAAGCTTGTTGTTGGCCGTGAGGGCCTTTACAACTTCACCGGGTAGGGGAGGCGAGTACGGCAGGCGCTCAACCTAGTGCAAAGCAAAAAGATGCAACTGCCTAAGGGCACCCAGGTGGGCACGGACCTCGGCTTATGTCGTTGCTTGGACGGGGGAGGATCGGATAGAAGCAGCCTGGTACGTGCCGGTAGCGCTGGTAAGCGCCAGAAGCGGGGGGACGCCGCCCTCGCCGGCGAGGGCAGAATGTCGGTGTAGTAGCTGACTAGATTTGAACCCGGTACCTCTAGTTAATCAGTAAGTGTGTACGTAAGTTTTGAAAAACTCATTGGTACATTGGCAGTCCAGATTTGCACCCGGTACCTCTGGTTAACCGGTAAGTATATACGTAAGTTTTGAAAAACTCATTGGTACATTGGCCGACCAGATTTGAACCCGGTACCTCTGGTTAAAGGACCGATTCGTTACCGGTTGAGTCACCGATGCTTTATACGCTTTGATAGTATTTTGCAGTGACATATATGTATTACTGGCGTATCTGTGGTATTTTGATAAAATTTATATGGGACCAACCTGGCAGCATACCCTAACGAATAAAACAAGAATCATGAAAATATGTTCACAATTTGCGAAGATATCGTGTATAGAAAAAAAACACAGTCGAACTGAGAACATTCTTCTTTGAAGAAGTCGGTTGAAAAGATCGGTGGCCCGTAAGCCGCTGACGCGTCGTCGCGTCGGTCGGCCAGTTGCCTGTGAAGTCGGCACGCGGCGTCTCGTATGACTCCGCTGCAATCTGAGAAGCCCTGTGACAAATGTGAAAAGTATTGCATTTTTAAGTGCGTAAGTTCAGCTTGGCTACTGCCCGCACACTTGCGCTTTGTTCTCTTTTTCGACAAAACCACAAGACAAATTATTTTTTCTCAGTCTGAGTTCAGTTACACAGAGTCAAAGTATATATATTAGTACTAACATGATGATGATGATCTATCCGACCGATTTCGGTCATGGCGACCACTTCGACTCCTAGTCGGTTTTCCGCGCGTGCGCTCGAAGATGGTTTATGTAGCCAATCTTCGCAGCGAAACTCCTCGCGCACTGAGGGCATTTAAGTATGCCACCCTCGTAATTGTATGAACATACCTACAGTATGGACACTGCCTGCCGCTCCCTAGATCCCTTTGTATATGTCCTTTCTAATTGTTTTTCATGTAAATATCTGTGTGCAATAAAGAATATATATATAGGGTGACTTTTAATTAGTTCTTGATAGCAAAGGATATGAATGTACTCGTGATTACAAACAACTTTCCCAAAGAAACTATATGTCAAATATGAAAAAAAATTTTGGTCCTTGATACATTTTTGCCGATTTGATAACTTGTTATGTATCGAGGGCGAAAATTTTTTTTTCATATTTCACATATAGTTTCTTTGGGAAAGTTGTTCGTAATCACGAGTACATTCATATCCTTTGCTATCAAGAACTAATTTGAGGTCACCCTATATATAGATTGCGACCTCACCCCCCCGTCACCCAGATTGATACGGATTGGTTACAGTTTGGTTGACAAACGTATAGGATTTCGCGCTATTTTGTTTGTTCCGTCATTCCTTTTTTGAAATGTCATTTCTGGTCCGTTGTATGAAATGTCCAGGGTGTGACAGCGTGTAAAAAAAATTGTGCACGACCCGTTGACTGAGGGTTCTAGAGTGCGTTTCATCAAATAGTTCCTCTGACGTCATGTTGGCTAACCTGTCTGTCATGCATAGAAAATGTATGCAAAACAGATAGGTATTATTTTTAGATGACGTCAGAGGAACTATTTAATGAACCGCACTCTACTCATCATACTGAACAACTTTCCTCACGAAATCCTCAATTCTCAAAAAAATTGGACCCTCCTCCATACAAAACGCACATTTTTTTCAAACAGCTGATCGATTCGTATAAAGAGTAATTTTTTTGCGATTTCAACAAAGTCAAAGAACAAAAGTTGTTTAGTATAATGAGTAGATTATGGTTATAGTTAACGGGACCTACACCAATTTTGTTACATTCTGTATAAAATGTTTTTCACCTATCATAGTATTATAGGTATTATAATAGTTGGCCAAATCTACTGGAGAACTGTCACGAGAAAAAAACAGCATTCACTATAAATGCAGTGTTTGAATTTAAAATACTTATATGTAACTATCAAAGTTAAAATCAATGTTCATAATTTAATTTGAAAAGAGAAAAATGTAGATAGGAGGATATACTCGTAATGAGTGAAATAGTCGTACGTATATGAATCGTTAGCAACATTCCAAAATAATCTACTTAGCGCGTCGATTTTCTTCGCAAAACAGACATAAAATCTGTGTCGCAATATTTGGCCTCAATCTTAAATAAAGCATATTATTATTAATAATGAAAAGATATTACGCTTTCTTAGTTTTAGGTATAAGGTGCTTTTTTTAGGGTTCTGTACCAGGTAACGGGATTCTATTACTAAACCTACGCTGTCCATCCATCTGTAAGTTTGTACGTCCGTCCGTCTGTTCGTCCGACCTTTAAAAGGATGTATCGTTGGACCCGTAATAGGTAACTGCCTGATCTATTTACAGAATACGTGATATTATGGAAGATTTATCAACAAAACAAATAATGAAAATACAAGGGGGGGGGGGGAGGGCTCGGCTCCCCATGCAACGTGTTTTATGAAATAGGTTTTTGTTTTGCTCTATCGTAAAAACGGTAAGCGTGAAACTTGGTGTGATTATATTACCAGAAGTAAAAGATAAATATGATTATACAGCCACGCTGTGCATTCTTTCTTGCGAAGATTTCCGTTTGACATAATCACTTGGTGGTAGGGCGTTTTCATAGCCCGCCTGGCTAGCTACCACCATTTTATCTAAGTCTTGCCGCCAAACATCAGTGTTAACAGCATTGATGTGTTCCGGCTTGAATATAATATAGCCAGACCCCCATTGCGTTGGGGAATCTTACTAAGCCCGCTTCCATCTTCGGCATCATCGTGACTTACCATCAGGTGAGATAATGCCAAGGGCTAACCAGATGTGTTTTTTTTTTTAAATCTCAAAAAAAAAAATTAAAGATTTTACTATACCACTTTGTCGGCGTTATTAATGTGTACACCCATGCCAAGTTAAAGCTTTCTACTCGTAGTACTAATAGTCTCTGATCACATAAATTCGAGATTGGTTTGGAATCAATCGCAACAAGAAGCATTTGTGAAAATTAAAGAAGCCATGTGTAACCCACCTATTTTAGCTTATTTCTCAGGGAGTCCGGAGATGACAACTAGGCTGTTCATAGATGCGTCTGATAGTGCGTTGGATGCATGTTTAATGCAAGGAAAAGAAGAGATGAAACCGGTATTATATGCTTCACGGAAGTTATCGGAGGCGGAAAGAAGATATACGGTTACGGAAAAAGAATGTTTAGGCTTGATTTGGGCTTTGAAATATTTTAAGCAATATCTGTGGGGGATGGTTTTTCAGGTGGTGACGGATCATAGGGCTCTATGTTGGTTAAGGTCAAGGAAGGATATGAGTGGTCGTTTATCTAGGTGGTCGTTGGCGATACAAGATTAGGATTTTGAGATTGTTCATTGTAGTGGTAAAAATAATGTAGTGGCAGATTTTCTTAGTAGGAATCCCTTGAAGGAGGAAGCAGGACAGGAGATGAGTTCCAGGTCTGAGGAAGACTTAAAGGTGTTTTACTCTTAGTAAATGGACCTGCGTCCCGGTTCACGGCCCACCATAGAATCAACATCTATTGTTTTGAAAAACTTTCGAACGACTCATCAATTCAAATTTAAATTAATATTCTTACTTCGATTCGCGCTGGCAAGAAAATAACCAAAGGAGTTGCAAGTGTAGAAATGTAGAGACATACGATCTCTACATCACCCACCGCCAATTGAGAAACGCACCGTGAAGCGATGCTTTTCTCCACCTCCTGTCTACACCTACCTATAAGTGCCAACGTCTCTTGGCGCCTACCTATAGAGGAAGACGTCAGAGAAGGATCTTTCGACATCGATCCAGCAATGGGTAGCAAATTTAGAAAAGTATATGTGCAGACAAACTACACATATACACCGCGCTAATATTGGAACCACCCATTTCCCAAGCAGGGTAAAACCTCTCATAAACCCCTGCTATAAAATATATAGCCCGAAATTTTCCTTAAGTTTTTGCCTACCCTAAATGACCACCAAGCCTAGCATCATCATGCAAACCAACCATAATCTCATCAAACAACGCTCTCGGCAATACCAATACTTCCTGCAATATTTCCTGCCTCTTCACCTTCTTCATCAGGACATCATCACGCATAAAGAAACCCTTATACGAATTATTATGCCCTCGCACCAACGAAGATATACGTTGACAAAACGGATCTACTGACTGTTATTCCCTCACACAACTAGTATCTATAAAAAAACACCTTCAAGTCTTCCTCAGACCTGGAACTCATCTCCTGTCCTGCTGATTCCTACTAAGAAAATCTGCCACTACATTATTTTTACCACTACAATGAACAATCTCAAATCCTAATCTTGTATCGCCAACGACCACCTAGATAAACTACCACTCATATCCTTCCTTGACCTTAACCAACATAAAGCCTTAGGATCCGTCACCACCTGAAAAACCATGCCCCACAGGTAGTGCTTAAAATATTTCAAAGCCCAAATCAAGCCTAAACATTCTTTTTCCGTAACCGTATATCTTCTTTCCGCCTCCGGTAACTTACGTGAAGCATATAATACCGGTTTCATCTCTTCTTTTCCTTGCATTAAACATGCATCCAACACACTATCAGACGCATCTATGAACAGCCTAGTTGTCATCTCCGGACTCCCTGAGAAATAAGCTAAAATAGGTGGGTTACACATGGCTTCTTTAACTTTCACAAATGCTTCTTGTTGCGATTGATTCCAAACAAATCTCGAATTTTTCTTCAGCAAATTATTTAATGGTAGTGAAATCTCAGCAAAATTGGGAACGAATTTCCTATAATATGAAAATAAACCTTACAACCTTTTCACATATTTAGCAGACTTAGGAGCTTCGACTTTTTGCATCGCTTGAATCTTCTTGTCATCCGGCTGTATGCCCTTACCGGAAATATGATATCCTAGTACCGTGATTTCGTCATACCCAAAACTGCACTTGGACGGCTTCAAAGTGAGATTAGCCTTCCGGAAACGACATAAAATCTTTTCTAAAGCTGCCAAAAACTCAGGAAACGTTTTCCCATATACTATGACATTGTCTACGTAAATAATAGCATTTTTGTACCTCATATCCCCTATTACTCTATCCATCATCCTTTGGAACACAGCTTGACTTGTCTTCAGACCAAATGGAAGTACATTAAATTTATACAACCCTGATGGTGTTATAAATGCTGTTTTGTGCTTACCCTCCCCTAAGACTGTCTGCCAATAACCTGAATTAAGATCTAGGTCAGCAAAATATTGAGCTCCTGATAAATATGACACTATATCATCAATAATAGGAATTGGGTACTGGTCCGCTAAAATTTTCTTATTAAGCTTCCTATAATCAACACAAAAACGCCACGAATCATCAGGGTTTTTTTTTACTAAAACTACAGGAGAGGCATAGCTACTACTTGATTCCCGTATGACCCCTAACTCCAACATTTCTTGTACTTGAGCATCTATAATCTCCCGTTGCGCTGGGGACACCCTGTATGGTAGACATAGCACCGGAATCTCATCTGTTGTACACACGTCCACTGGTAATACATTAAATCTTCCCAATTGATCTTTATTAAATGCTAACCTATCCGAGAAGTTATTCAATAAACACTTTACCTCCTCACGTTGTCGCGGAGACAATATTGGACAAATTTTAGTCCCTTCGCATTCTATCGCATAAATTAGTTCAGAATCTATTTTTTTATTCATATTACTTACAAAATATACATAATTTTGACGTGACAACGTTTTATATGAAATGACATCCAAGATTGTCAATTTTCTTTCTTTATTACCAAGAAGACTGACCATCAAATTGAACTTAGGAAACATATAACCTTTTTCGAGAAATCCATTATAATCTCATGATAGTTCACAAGGTCTCGACCAAAAATTAAACTACAAGACATATTACTACAAATGAAATTGAAAATCTTGATTTTTAATTTTGAAAAACATATTTGTTTGTCCAATCACTTTTTATAATTTTCGCATCTATTACCCTGATTATTCTTTAAAAGACAAAGAATGTTTAGACATATACATAAATTTAATTTATTACACATTTCACTATCTATGCAGCTAATACTTGCCCCTGTATCTAATAAAATATTTACATACATATCGCCTACTTTAATAGGAAACACAGGTAATACCTCCTCACTAGACGATTCTTGCATACGAGTTGTTTCCTCTTTCGGAAACTGCGATGTAGAAACTGCGATGTATCTATCAGCTGACCAAACGGCTTCCCTACAAACTTCTTTCTTCAAAGAACATTGTGGAATTTGCTTGCTCACTTCCTTGCTTGAAGATTCCCTTGAATAAAAATATGGTGTGGGACGATTATACGTAAAATGTGGATTTCCCTTTCTCCCATGAGAAGCATTGCGTTTCCAACCAAACGGGTATCCATACTGTGGCGACGTTGAAAAATATTGCTGTGTTTTTCTACGCGGCTCGAACGCTGTTCATGATTATAAAATTTCGGTTGCCGTTCTCGCAGTCCTTGCGAGATCTGCGGCCGTGGATATCCATCATCTCTATGATTGTTTGATATACCAATGTTTGCAAGCGCAATTTGTTTAGGGAAAGGTAAATTTAATTCTACAGGAACTTGATATTCGTAAATCGTTTTATATTAATTTATAGCAGCCTTCAGCTCTTCCTTCGAATTGTAAACATGCATAGCCAGTTTTTCCAAGTACTTGGGCTTAAATTTTCTTAAATAGTGCATGATGAAGGTTTGCTCATCAATGCATACTTTTGATGCTAATTTATCTAGTTCAAAGTAAAAAGTGATGAGATCCTCATCCGGCATTTGGCTACGGTCAGAAAAGAGATCCAAGTATGATATATTGGTCTTGAATTCTTTTTTGAACACATTTTCTATTTCCACAAAGTTCGTAGCAGATGGCGTGATTGTTTTGTACAATGCTAGGGCCGGACCGCTCAGGTAAAATGAAAGGGCTGCTATTTTCTTCTTTTCATCATACCCTTCTACTAACTTTATCGTGTCATATTGTCTAAAAAAGTCTTCCACAAACTCTCCTAATCCACTGAATTTCGATGCCATTTTAATAAATAGTAATAAAAATAATAAAACACTATACGTATCCCAGTAATAGTCTGTTCGACTCAGCTTTTCCAGATTTTTCCTTCCAGGTTTTTCTTCGTTTCTATATTTTTGTTTCTGAATCCGGCCCGAATTTCTTATGTGGGTTTCACTTGGACCCTTTGCCAAAAATATTTCGCGATTCTTTTGGTATGCGTTACTTTTCGCATTTAATCAGGGTTTCGCACCTCCACCAAATGTGACGTCGTCTACGGGACGCCGGGGGTTATAGCTTAATACTTTAAAAATGAAAGATTTAAATACGTATTAAAGATCATCAGCGATGATCATATATTTAACACGTAAAAAAAGGAGTAGGCTCTGTCGGCTGACTGATTATTATTTCTTTATCGATTCCTATCACTTTCTTGCCATAACTTTAGGTACCTCAGCCCAGACGCGCGGATAACCAAAAAAAAATATATACTCTTAGTAAATAGACTTCTGTCCTGGCTCACGGCCCACCATAGAATCAACATCTATTGTTTTGAAAAACTTTCGAACGACTCATCAATTCAAATTTAAATTAATATTCTTACTTCGATTCGCGCTGGTAAGAAAATAACCAGAGGAGTTGCAAGTGTAGAAATGTAGAGAGATACGATCTCTACAGTACCTAAAGGATAAAAACGGGACCCTATCACTAAGACTCCGCTGTCCATCCGTCCGTCTCCAGGCTGTATTTCATGAACCGTGATAGCTAGACAGTTGAAATATTCACAGATGATATATTTCTGTTGCCGCAGCTATAACAACAAATACTAAAAATTAGAAAAAGTGAAAGTCTCCATACAAAAAACGCGTTTTTTGAAACGTGAAGAAACTAGCGCAATCTAGTATGATGGTACGGATCCCTTTGTGCGCGGTTCTGACTCGCACTTTACCGTTTTCATATAAAAAACAGACAGGTTTAACTTATCGTTCATTCGTATGTTAAAGGTAGGTAGGTACAACGTCACACCAACATTATAGACCTTCTTTAATGTGGATTGGCTGTAAACGTCTAATTCCCCGAATGTCTAGTCGGTTTTATAGGTAAATTTCTTCCTACGTCCATTCCCTAAAAGCGCTTCAAATAATCCATGTGAGTATCATTTTTGTTTCCACCATTATCGTCACCATAGTGCAAGTTTTTACCTGTCTTTTAAGTTTCATTTGTATTTTGTTCTGGCCGTTAATGCCAAGAACTTATTATTAAAATTTGTTAAGTAGGTATGCCAAATGTACACGTGCAACAAATCGTAAAGCGTTGTTTTACTGTACATCTATAGTTACAACTATGTAAATAAGTAACTTAATATGTAAGTAAGTAAGTATGTTAAGTAAGAATTCAGCGTTTGTGCAGAGTTCGTAATTCCAAATGCAAAGCTCCTGGGTGGCCCTCTAGTACTTTTTTTTATATGTGTACACATTACTCGAGAGTCAACTTCCATGCCAAACTAATTTCGCTCTTAAAACAAGGGCAGACAAGAGTCACATGAGTTTTGTAGAATATAAAGTAGCTTATCGGAAATATTGCTAAGTTACATGGCTAATTCGGTCGTGTACAACGCACAATAGGGCTATTTCACGACCCGATGGACGTCGCTGTGTTTTTCTTTATTTCATTGCACTTACATCTCACGTTTGGCTGAAATTAAAAGTAACAGACAGCATTTGATTGTCCTAGGCTCCCTGGAACCTAAGAAAGTTAGCAATACCAGAGTATGCGGACCTTCTTGATTTTTATAACGGTGCCATCAAAGTTTTAAAGAAGCACACGACAACAGTGAAAACAGCATATCTGGTGAAAACGCCATTTTTTTATAAGGGCAATGCACTTAAAGGATGACGAATGCTAGTTATCTGAGTTACTTTTGGTCAAAAACTAAATTTTGTTCTAAAAATGTTTGAAATACCTAGGCGTGACGTCATAGTTTAGCAGCGTCATTTATGTACCTCATTTTGTGATTTTGGTGAGTTAAAAATCGAAGACTTCATGGGAAACAAAACGAGTAAGTTTTTCCGAAGTATATAAGTAGGAGAGCAATTTAGTGATCAAGAGTTCATAATTTATTTCTGATGCTGTCGTCATCCCTACATACAAGTAGTAAAGTAATGATCGAAGACCTGATGAAGATTGCGGGAAGCCGCTGGATGCAGGCAGCGCAGGACCGGTCTTTGTGGAAATCCTTGGGGGAGGCAATGGACGTCTTTCTGCTGGTTTATATGATAAGGTATACAAATGATATTATTGGTAAAATTAACAAAATACATTATAGGTATTATCTATGTTATACATTAAATAAGATTCGAAGACAAAATGAAGGTATTTGAAGTTTTTCAGTGTTTTAATAATCTGGAATCAGTACGAGATGGTAGATACTTCAATGGTAGGCTGTCTTACTTACAGCCCAAAATGTGTGTATTTTTGCCTTACAAAAGGTGCAGAATTTTTTTTTTGGTTTCGGCAAAGTATATATGTATTAGTACTGTGTTTAAGTTAATTAAATAAAATAAAAAAAATAAGTTTTCGATCTCAAGGGGGAGCCACCATTTTGAATTGAAGGTGCCAAGAATATTTAATTTCGTTGGAATTTTTTTTTTCTACCTTTTTTAACTTTGATCTTTTATTTATTATGTTCAATCCCAATGTATGAGATAAGATAAAGTAGTGTATGAAACTACACATAACTACCTAGGTATTGAAACACTCGTATGATACTATTAAAAACGTCGCCGAGACTCGGTTTTAAAACTCATACTCGTGTAAATACCCCTCAATAAGCAACAGTAATAAACATTTCATATTTCATCATCGAGTAAAGTCTCTTTGAACGTCACTGTCGTCACGTCAGTCGTCAACTGGTCACAGATGAGGAGTTTGCAAGTTTTTCTATGCTGTCGTCGAGCAAAGATATAGAAACTTTGTATGTTTTGAAGTATCCATTTTGGTCATCGAGCTCAGCTCACTGTATGAAGTTGTATAGGTAGGTAGCAAGAAATTTATGCATATTAGTACAGTACCTAATATAACCGGAACGCTTACTCGGGCATGAACCGAGAGCAGAGCGAGACAGAAAAGACTACTACTTTGTCTCTTTCGCACGATTGCCTTTCTAAATAACATTGGTAGGAATATTAATGGATTGATGTTTGCACATTGTAATATGGGATACAAATGGTTTTTATGATGTGTTAAATTTCTAAAAAAGTGATAAAAATAATCTGCAATAAAAAAGATATGCAGAATGTAGGTACTCATTTATAATATAGAAGCATTTAAAATTGGAAAGATACATAAACTCAAACCTAGTAACACAGTAGAGCTCGTCAAATTTAAAAGACCAGCAACCGATAACAACGCTGGCGCCGTTGTGAGGATTTTTTTACTGATTAATTATTTACTTTTAAAGTTCGACAATTCTCAAAAATTGTTTATTGCAATATACAAACCGTTGTGAAAACTAATTCTATCCAGATTGAGGAAAGGATTTTTTTACAGGATTTTAGTTTGCGTTGTTTATTTAGATACATTTATTTAAGTAAGTATGTAAGTATGCAAATATCCATATTGCACACTATGTGAGTCCTATTTTTGTCCAGCAGGCAGTAGACGTCCTTCGGCTAATATAATGATGATGATGCCCATCAGAAAAAAAACATCACAGAAACTTAATTAAAATATGTACAGTACAAAGGCGGCCTTATCGCTTTTAGCGATTACTTCCAGGCGACCTTAGAGTCACCGATAGGAGTTGGTAGGTAAAAAGGCTTAATACGGGTGCCTGCAGATAAAAAATAAATAAGATTATTACGTAATCATGTATATAAATATATAAAATACAAATCAAATGTAATAAATAGTATACAAATAATGTTAAATATAAATATTAAAAAGTAGAAATAACAGTAATCAACAAATATAATTCCTACATAGATACATATGTAATAAGTGATAAAGTCACATAGAAATAAATATATTCAATAATTACACAGCTTAAAGTAGTGATCCCTAAGTCTTTTCTTAAAAATGAACAGGAACTCAGATGTATGGATATAATAGTTTCAGGTATTTGGTTTCACAGTCGAACCGAGTGAGCCATATAACATTTACTAAGGAAGTCAGTGCTGAAAGTGGGCAAGACAAAAGAAGTCACGATCGCGGTTGACGGCCATGAAACAACTCCCTACGCTGAAAAAATTGTCTTTGAGATACGAAGGAGCCGCTGGAGCTGGTAGGCTGGACTGTGCAGTACATTGTAGAGCAAACAGAGAGTGTACATTTACGTAGGGTAACCATGATATTTTATAGTACGGAGGAATAGTTAAGTAGGGTGTTTGTGTCTAAACCATTTCACTAGTAGCAGTATTCTTTGTTCATGGCTTTTTTAGGATTCCATACTCAAAGAGTACAAATGCTACTGTAATTCCAAGCCTTAGCCTATCGGCCACACATTTACGGCTGCACAGAATGCCCATAACCAATAGCAAAAAGTATGTCTGTACGTATAGGGTGCGAGTCACTTTACGTGCGGCATGCTTGTTCATAGTTCTGTACATAGAGTTGTGTGGTGGAACTCAGCCATAGCGGTGAATACAGGGCGGGGTCCACATATATTGTAGTAAATAAAGCTATTATAGCGCGTATGGAAAGACGGTTGCCATTGCACTTTACACAATCAGTCAGTGTGCATTCCACACATATTATGCCAAAATCTGCTTGTCAGGGTGATTTGACAATATACCAGGTGTTAGTTAGCAAAGAGTAAAAAATGAGTATGAGTCACCGACGACGTACATTAATTTTAATATTTTACGAGTCTCACCTAACATGTGGTCACCTTACAAGTGACAAAGTAATAGTCTCATTCTGCTTGCGGCTGCGTATTTCCTTGGCAGGTAGTACCTGTCAAGTATCACATAAGAAAGGAGTAGGTACTTCTTAGCTCATTGAGGTCCTATAAAAAGAGATTTTATTTCATTACATTTCATGGAGTCATTCATACCCATCAAAACATACCAAGTACGTGTCGGATTACGCGTAAAGTGAGGTTCCGTAGTTTTAACAAAATACACACATATAGGCTGACTTTTAATTAGTTCTTGATAGCAAAGGATATGAATGTACTCGTGATTAGATTACAAACAACTTTCCCAAAGAAACTATTAGTCGAATATTTAAAAAAATTTTTAGGTCTTTATAAATTTTTGCCGATTTGATAACTTATTGTGTATCGAGGACAAAACCTTTTATTCAGATTTGACATATAGTTTCTTTGGGAATGTTGTTTGTTATCACGAGTACATGCATATCTTTTGTAATCAAGAACTAATTAAAAATCACTCTGTATACAGTAGTGGTCATAGAATTAAGTACCTTAAAAGATACGAAGCCAATATTATTTTGTAACCAGAATTAATTGTACCTACCATTAGTTATTAAATGTGCTTTGTTGAAATTGTAGAAAATGTCTTTGGCAGTCCTGTTTTACTTAGTAAGTATCTTAATATTGTCAAAACAGTGTACATGATTTTTTATTTATTAGTTAAATCACTCGTATAAGCAGGAACACTAGCTGAACAAATAAATAAGTACAACATTTTTTTTTCTTTTTTTATCAGTTTACAAATTAAATTCAATGTTCTTAAAGTACATAGATTTCGATGGTTCTTCTTTAATTTTTTATTGCAGTTTCACGCCGTTATTTACTAATTTTTTGTTTTCTGAAATTTGTTTGTCAAAAACCATGGGAAAAAATAATTCTTGCGACTCTGCTACCAGTGAAATAATAATGAGGTTACGTGATTGTAATAGGTCATAACAAAACTGGCCAAGTGCGAGTCGGACTCACATACCAAGAGTTCCGCATACCACCACACATAGTAAAACAATGATAACTTTTTATTTCAAATAAAAGACATCAACAGAAAAATAATTTTGAACAAAAAAAATCGACTTCAAACGCACTAGTCGCTACTACGATTTTCCATCGTGATTGGGATTCCATCACCAGATCCTGGTTTCCTTCAACAAAAAAAGAATCATCAAAATCGGTTCCTAAACGACGAAGTTATCCGCGAACACACATAAAAAAAAGAAAAAATATATACGGTCGAATTGAGAAACCTCCTTTTTTAAGGTCGGTTAAAAATGTTTTTTCTCCATTCAGTTCAGACTCTTTAGTTAGTACGAATCATATAATTTGGCTATTTTCATGATTTGATGTTTTACTCTAGGATAAGTACCTACTATGATCACATCAAGTTTCAGGCTTGTTTATTGTTTATACGATATAGCAAAAACAAAACTTAAAAAAAAGTTTCTTGTATGGGGGAGAGTCTTTGAGTAAAACGGCTGTGACATACTGACGGACGGATAGACAGATGGACATTGCGAAACTCTAAGGATTTTTACTTTGACTACGGAACCCTAAAATGTGGTTAAGACTGAGTCAAGCTCCCATGAACAGGTGAGAATATTTATAGTACCAACCATCATAACAAGACGCCTTAGTACTTACATACAGATTGTCTCATATTGTTAGATCATCGCGGCAATTTTTAGGGTTTCGTATTCTACAGGGCCCTTATAGTCTTTTCTTGTCCGCGGTTCAACTCAGTGACTCTTAGCATTGGAGTAATAGTTAAAATGTGCAGTTGGATTTGTAAAAAGTTCATAGCTTTTTCATACAAAATAATAATTTCTTAAAACATAATATACATTTATTTTTCGAAAAGAGTAACATTTTATAGAGTATTCAATATTTTTATGGCAGCTATAATTTCGTTTAATTTAAAAGAACGCTGAAACCTACATAGCAGAAGCAACTGACCGCTTTCGAATTTAGAAGGATTATATCTCTTTCCACAAACGTTTTATATGATTACCAATTTTCAATACAAATTTTATGAAACTGTAACTGTATGCGAAATGTAAGGCTTTTTTCACACGACGCATCTGAATCTGCCTGTATTTGTTCGACATATAATTTGAGAATATATATTTTGTGCATCGTGTATGATTGGTTCATTGTATCGTACGGCGAGAGATATTTTCATACATTTAGGATATGAGCGAAGCTAAAATCTGCAGATAAAATATAATAGTATCTGTGTGTGACACCTTAACCCTAAAAATTTAAAGGTATGAAAGCAAAACCTTCTTGATTTCTGAAAGGAGTTTATATACCTACCTTTGGTCTTACATTTTATTATGCGCAGTACCTATCTCCGTAGTAGTTTGTGCTGCTTGCTTGCTTGATTCGTTACTGGCTGGAAATGTTTTGACATAACGAAAGAAACATATTTTTTGCATCGATTGTCAGACGTTTCTTTCTATAGCTTTGATTCTTTAGATTTTTTCGATTTGATGAATAAATTTATTTATTCAGTTACTTGTGTGAGTTAAGTGGTGATTTTAAAAGGGGTTAAATGTTAGACTAGATAGTTTCAATGAGTTTAGGGCTTAAGTGGTAAAAGTAATCTATCTGGAAAATGTCTGGTACCTATCCAGCGAAAAAGGCCGGCCTACTTATTTGCAATTTCTGATCAGAAAAGTTAAAAATAACAATTTCTGATCATGTGGAGCTGGCCACAATATTTTCGGCCCGATTGAAAGGCGTCGCCATTTTGGAGTAGTTACCATTGTGTCCGTCTGTCAGATAGTTTTTGTCAGCGATTTCAATAACAGTGCCTTGGTGTTTCTACTTGGTGATTTGGTATTTGAAAGGTTTTGCACGAAATGCGCCCCCCCCTCCCATTTAGTAGCTAGTGAGAAAAGGTGGTGTGGGTCGGGAGCAAATATCTTCCCTGTGTTTTCATCACGATAGTAATTCCTTGTCAGTCTTGCGCTTAGGAAAACATATTTTATCGTAATTTGATTTTTTCAGGGTGATTTTAATTTGAAGCTGGACAACTACCTACACTAATACAAATTGCTTAGATCTGAAATATATTTAATTTTTGTGATTTCAGCAAAGTTTTTTTTTCAAAATTTGTTTAATTTGCTAAGTAGAATCACCACTTTTTCAAGGTTCTTAATTTTTACCCTGTTGAAAGGTTATATTTTTTTGCGTCTTATTTCTAAGGAATAGTTCATACTAATAAGTTCATACTAACAAAACGAAAAACAATGTAAAGCTGTAATATTTTTCAGATTATAAGTACACGGAGACAAGTAACTTATTGAATGGGTAAGTTTTAACAGAACTTAACGAGTGAGTTCTGTGAAAACTTACCCATTCAATAAGTTACTAGTCTCCGTGTTTCTTCAAAAAGGAAAGAGTGTGAATGTCAACTGATATCTCCGTCAATTGAATCGATTTATAAAATTCTCTTTTTAGTTAAAAGAGTAGTCCTGAGGGGCGCCGCCTATGATCCCATATGAGTTTAATCAAAATTGTTTTAGTTAAAAACAATAAGATGCAAAATGTTTTTTAAAAACAATAAAAGATGCATAATTGTACTTGGTTGTTGCAATTGAAGTCCATTTTTTTAACGTGTTTAGCACGGTCAACTATTCCAGTATGAAGATTGTAATTACATTGCTCAGTTTTTTCATGAAGCCGCCTGTGTTGTCAGTAATTATAATTTATTTGGCAAGCTACTCGTATTTGTTTAGTAAAATATTTCATGGTGGGTTTTCATTTTGAATCTTTCGTAAATACATTGCCTTTTGAAATTTGTTTCATGTCTACTTACGTACTCTATATCGTCTATTCAAAACAATTGCATGTTGCAACAGAACTTACACGAGTGAGTTCTGTGAAAACTTACCCATTCAATAAGTTACTAGTCTCCGTGTTTCTTCAAAAATGAAAGTGTGTGAATGTCAATTGATATCTCCGTCAATTGAATCGATTTATAAAATTCTCTTTTTAGTTAAAAGAGTAGTCCTGAGGGGCGCCGCCTATGATCCCATATGAATTTTATCAAAATTGTTTTAGTTAAAAACAATAAGATGCAAAATGTTTTTTAAAAACAATAAAAGATGCAAAATTGTACTTGGTTGTTGCAATTGAAGTCCATTTTTTTAACGTGTTTAGCACGGTCAACTATTCCAGTATGAAGATTGTAATTACATTGCTCAGTTTTTTCATGAAGCCGCCTGTGTTGTCAGTAATTATAATTTATTTGGCAAGCTACTCGTATTTGTTTAGTAAAATATTTCATGGTGGGTTTCATTTTGAATCTTTCATAAATACATTGCCTTTTGAAATTTGTTTCATGTCTCTTTTTACCCGTTGCCCCAGAAGGAGGGTTATGTTTTGTAATATTTTTTATAGATGTCTCGATGATCTCCTATTTTAAGCAGGAGATTATCAGTTAGAATGTATGTTTTTTTCATATAATATTCTCAATTGTTAGTCAATTTTATTTATTCTTTTTTTAATCGATGCCTTGATGGTGGTCCAGTGTAAATTTTGTTTTAATCAATTCAGTAATTTTGAAATTAAGATAAACAAAAAAGGAAAATTATAGAAACACTATAAAAACCACTGACTATAATTTACACAACTGTTTTTTACGGTTAAAGTTAGTAATTTTTAACTTGTTTAGCGTTGTCAATTATGACACGACAACTAAATAGGTCATTTTGTATCTCTTTTAAATAGGTACCTACTATAAAAATGAAGACGTGTGTATACAAAAAATCAATAAATTTGCTAAAAACGTTAAGCTAAGACTTAGGTACTTATTATGAAAACATGGCAATCATAATAATAGCAATAATATATTTCGTATGCTTTAGCCCCTCGGTGGGGACGTATGAGTTCATTCGGTGATGATGATTTTTCGCATTCTGATATAATTATTATTTCATTCCTTTGTCGCCTTTTCTCTATTATAAAATAATATAGGTATGGTCCAGCGTTGTTAATCCATAAATTTATTGTGACAAGAGAAAAACGCCGCCGAACATCCTTCTTGCATATTTGTGATAATTTTTAATTTAACTTTTACTATAATGTTTGTTCCCGGGTTGAATTGGGTTCGCTTGAATACTATATCGTCTTCCAGCGAAACAGTCAACCCGGGGCGACTAAAAGTAAAAGGTCATTTTAAGCTAGGAGAAATAATTGCGATGCAGAAGCAAAATGAAATTACTGTGATAAAAGAGAAAGATAAATAAAAGAGACGTTACCATGTTATCAATCTCACATGGTAATGAAATGTATTTTTCTCTATGAATCATTGGAAAATTTAAGCCAATAATGATAATGAATAAATTCGTGTGTTGCCCGTGGTCCAACTTAATAAAAACGGTTTACATGTTGCCGATTGACTGTATTCTTACGATGGTGTAAGCAAATTTTCGTGGATCTTAAAACAATCTATTATTTTCATCTCTATGGGCGTCATTGTCACAAAAATGCCATCATCTTAATAACAATACAAATCTGTTATAGGACAAACCTATCTTATGGAGGAATGGGTGATAATATTTCCATTCATCCATTTTCGAATATATGCTTTTTTCCAGTATGCTTCAATTGTATGAATATACATATCTCCAATAAGTCAAAACATTTTTGATGCATCGTCATATTTCTGACATTGATTCATGGTAGTTGAGCTGCTTCTTGAAATCGAAAACCGTATATATTCGTATGCTCTACTATCAATCTTAGTGCTTCGCCGTTTATAATGAGACAGAGTATTGTAGAAATATCTTTGATAACATCAAATAATGTTGGGTGTCGTAGGGTTTTCATATTTACAGGTTGTAAATAGTTTCCTTGACAAAATGGGACAACAATTGTAATATTTCGAAAATCATAGATCTCATAATCTATTTACATTGGATACGAACGTACTCTATATCGTCTATTTAAAACAATTGCATGTTTAATTTCATCACATTCATGAAGAAATAAAAAATGCAATTGTTTTAAATAGAAGTGAATTTAATTTATATGTCATATACATATCAAAAGCCTTTTAATTTTTTAAATGCAATAAAAAATAAAAAGTTTTTGAAAAGTGATTTTTTGCAATTATATTAAAAGTTTTTTAAATAATACGCAGTTTGCATACACATGTCTACATCTTTTAATACTTGGTGACATACGTCGTTTTGCCTTTAGGACCATAAAGTTGAATTCCCATAAAGTTGAAATCTCGAAATGTTGAATTTCCCAGAACGTTGGATCTCATAATGTTGAAATTGCACTTTGTAGAATCCTAAAATGTTGAATTGGCAAAAAGTTGGAATTTGCAATAAGTTGAACTCCCAAAATGTTGAATTGCAACAAGTTGAATTTGCAAAAAGTTTATTTGCGTAGATTGTCATTCAGTATGCGTGTAACACAATCGCCAAAAATGAGGTCTACCACCTAAGGCTGACTTTTAATCATGCTTTTGGTGTTCATGTTAAGGAATTTCTGTAGTGGGTAGGACAAAATGAAAAACAGCGACGATCATAGTACAAAACAATTCGTTTATTTTTGTAAAAATATTTTTACAACAAAATAATTAAATCATACCTTATATCATTACCGTTTTGGACCACTTAAAACAAAATGAAGCTAACATTCATTACAGGCATATTTCTTAACATTTAAAAACCAACTTTTAACCTGGCAAAAAAAAAAATCTGAGGAAAACCAACGGAGTTATTGTCTTCTTCTCAAGCTTCTTTAACAGCCACAAGTATTTTTTGTCGAACAAGATATCTCTCGTTCGTCTGTTCTTTTTAAATTGCACAAAAGACATATACTTAACTATTTTATAACCATAATGTTTCAGTTCTTTTAAAAGTGTATCGAACACTTGGTAAAAATGTGGTTTTTTTGGTAATCTCCCATTAATTCGTCGATTGTACCCCTCACACGAGTTATTGGTCCTATGGCTGTCTCCCGCACAACTAATAATTTTATGATCTTTGTTAAACCATTGCTTTACTAAGTATTTTATAAATTTTTTCATTTTTTGTGATGCTGGGGCAGCCTTTTTTATATCTTTACAAGCTTGAGCCATAGTAGTGGGTGGAAGCAACACAAAATTTAAGCATATTTTTACAATATTTCGTGCATTTGTATCGTTACTCGCAGGTGCCTTTTGTCTTGCTATCTTCAATTCCTTAGCCATTTTCCAGACGGCCTTACTAAAATGTAGATAACATCCAGTCTAATTTACATCTGGGAATATCGCTTTGACACCATTTATTTGAGCTAGCTCGTAGTCACATTTATAAGTCTTACAGACAAACTCTCTTTTATTATGTTGAATAACCTCTTGTAAGTTGTTTCGGTCTTATTCGGGAGAAATGCGTAAATAACAGGGAAAACGTTTACTGTTTCATGGTTAGACAAAATGTCAAGATGAATAACAAAAAGCTGTTTAAAAGGGCGTGGACAAGTTTTAAAAGTACCATCACCACAGTAACTACATAATTTTGACGACTTCAATGCCAATATTGCGGCTTCGGAGGTAACGATAATATTTTTTTCTTTATTTCTATCTTCGAAGACCTTGAAATTTTCATCAATGTTCGTTGGAATTTTAACGTCTTGGATTCTTTTGAAAGCAAGCAAATCTGTGCCCAAATAGTTTTTCCGGGTTCTGTATAATGTACTTTTTAATGAAAGGAATGATGGGATTTCGGTAATAGGCAAAAGAGGGTTGCTTTCTTGAAACTCTTGCACCATTTCTTCATAAATTCTCTCTATAGGGCTTAAATTTATACATACTTGCCGTCGTATGTCGTTTATCAGCTGTGTAACTTTTATTTTATTTTTGTCTGGAATACAGGTATGCCCTGTTCCCTTTTTATGCAATCAGCATCAGTCAACGTAACCGTTGCTGAAAAAACGTCCCGATTAGTGCACTTCTATCTAGTTGTACCGTTCTTGTTGGTTTTCCCGTCTTTTCTCAGCGTGTATTTACCTCTTAGGACAAGAAGCTTTCGTTTTTTTTATTTATAGTAAAAGAAATGGTCCTAAAGGGATTCATAATAAATTATAATTCTATAGGTACGTATTAATACAACGATCAGATTATTCTGAAATGACATTGACTATCATTGACAGTTATCGTTATCTAAAGTGGTTTATACGCGTGTAATAGAAAAGAGTAATAATTCTATTTTACCAAAAAGGTTCTATGCGTGGAAATGAAATACAATTAATTGTGAAACAGTTATCGGACCTGCACGCGTGGTAGGGGGTTCCGCACCCGTAAACCATTGAACATTTAGCTAAAATATAAAAGTCAACAATATAAGAGTTCAACCATTATGCGAAAGTAAAAAAAATCATCATTCTGGGAAATCAAACATTTTGGGAATTCAACGTCATGAGAATTCAACATTTTGCGAAACTTAAAAAAATCAACATTCTGGGAAATTCAACATTTTGGGAATTCAACTTTATGGGAATTCAACTTTATGGGAATTCAACTTTATGGTCCTAAAGGTCGTTTTGTTGCAAGATTGCCAACTTTGTGTTGTGTGGATGTCTATTTATTGCGAAAGAACAATAAATACCCTGTTAACAACCCATATATTATGTCCCCATTGCTGGGGTACGGGTCTAACGGTAAAATAACATACTGGTTACAAAGGTCTTTTAACAATATCTGACCATGTGCCCCAGGGTTCTGTTATGGGAAATTTCCTTTTTTTAATACTAATGATCGATTTCACCGGCTCTTCATCCTTGACCGAATATGTAATGTTTGCCGATGATGGCTGCGTAATTGTCGCAAAAAAAAAGTCGAGCTAAAAGCCAAACTTCAAAATGTAATGAACGAAATTGCAAAATGGTTCACTGCCAATGTTCATTCCATTGATAGAACCAACATAATTGAGTTTAATTTAAACAACTTAATTAACCCTAGGTTAGATATAGTTAGCAGCGCCATACCTGTCCCTCAGGTTGACGAGGTTATGTACCTTGGATTTATGGTGGACGCGGTCCTAACCTGGTCATCCCACATTGACATAACACACTCTCGGCTGGCATCTGCCTGTTATACCTTACAGAGAATTAGACCAAGTTTAAAATCTTGATAACACAATAAAGCCTACTACGGCTACTTTCACTCTCTCCTGTCCTACGGGGCTGACCTATGGGGGCTTGCCGCTGACAGAGATATCATCTCGGGAGTGGAATGGGACCACCGAAGAAGGAGTTATTAATATAACTTAAAATACTAACGTTTCCATCTAGTCACATTCAATCTTAGCAACTTCTCCATAAATAGTGACATTCATTTACATAGCACAGAAGCCGTAACGAGCTGAGGGGTACCTAGGTGCAGGCTAACTAAGTCGCAAAAATATATACAATTCATGGGTCCCAAAATCTATAATTCAATTCCAGATGATATTAGAGACGCACCGAATACGTCTGTGTTCGCGGCCAAACTAAAAAGATTTTTGATAGCACAGGCTTATTATACGGTTGACGAATTTTTTATATTTTGAAAAAAATAAATACAATAACAGCGAAATGCCTTATAACTATAACATTTAATTAGGTTAAAAATATTATAACTATCTTGTGCCTAATCTCATGTTTTAAATGACCTGTAATTTGTTTTAAATTATTTATAAGTATATTGAAATTAAAAATACTCCACATACGTAGGTCAAGTGTGTGTTGTTGGAGGTTGTAGGACGAGTGGCAAAGTTACTTTAAAAATAATCATATTATTCTGAAAAATGTAACGTAAGTGGCAAAGTTACTTTGAAAATAATCACACTATTCTGACAAATATAACGTACTGGTTACATGAAAAAAATTCTCGCAAAGCTTGTGAATGAATTATAAGTTTTTTGCTTCCGTTTCCTGCATATATACAAGTATATATAAATACGGCTTGCGTTCTGTAATATATATGTATAATACGAGTATATGTATAAAGATCAAATAGTTTACCGACTCTGGAGCATGTGTCATATGCCCATGAGAAGTATTCGTTCTCTAAACATCATCATCATATCAGCCAAAAATCGTCCACTGCTGGACAAAGGACTCCCCCAAGGATTTCCACGACGACCGGTCCTGCGCTACCAGCATCCATCGGCTTCCCGCGATCTTCACCAGGTCGTCGGTCCACCGCGTGGGAGGCCTTCCTACGCTACGTTTTCCGGTGCGCGGTCGCCTCTCGAGAACTTTACTGCTCCATCGGCCATCTGTTTTACAAGCTACGTGCTCTGCCCACTTCCACATAAGTTTAGCGATTCTGTGAGCTATGTCTGTTACTTTAGTTCTCCTGCAAATCTCCTCGTTTCTGATTCGACAACGCAGAGAAACTCCAACCATAGCACGCTCCATTGCCCTTTGGGTGACCTTGAGCCTTCTTATGAGGCCCATAGTAAGCGACCATGTTTCAGTTCCGTCGTTGGGTTTGGTAGCCTGGCATCTGCCGAGGATTCTTCGCACCCCCCACCCCGCCGTTACCATGACTGCTACCGGAGCCAGGAATAGCGGGGCCGCCGGGGACTAGGGGCCGTTTTCTGGGTGTGGATTTCATAGGGGGGTTTTGCCGTAATCGCCACGCTTGGCAGGCGGGTTGGCGATCGCAGTTTGATTGCAGGTGTGTTGCAATGCACGGAAAGACGCTGCTTGCCCATCCTCCGGTTTTTCGTCTCTTACGACACCCATTGGAGGAGATGGAATGGTCCTATTCTTAGCCGGGAACCATACGGCTACACACTCGCAAAGATTTTACTTGCGCTTTACTGAGTCGTATTGGGAAGTAGTTAAAACTTAAACGGCGTTCTTCATGAGCTGCGATTTGATTCCATCGCGTAAGGAAGTTCCGAGCAAAGCTCGCTTCATTGCCTTTTGGGTGACCTTGAGCCTTCCTATGAGGACCATAGGAAGCGACCAAGTCTTAGGTAAGGTTCTCGAGTGGCGACTGCGCACCGGCAGACGTAGCGTGGGCAGGCCTCCCACGCAGTGGACCGATGACCTGGTGAAGGTCGCAGGAAGCCGCTAGATGCGGGCAGCGGAGGACTGGTATTCGTGGAAATCCTTGGAGGAGGCCTTTGTCCAGCAGTGGACGTCTTTCGGCTGATATGATGAGCTGCAATCAGAATTTTTGCTTTTATTAGATAAATATCGTCATTTTTCATTCGACTATTCTTAAATTTAAGAAAGAAATTTTTAAAACTCTTAAAATTCAATAATGTTCATCACAAAAAAAAAAAATTAAAAAAAATTGTTATTTTGATTTTCTGTACTTTCTTAAGTTTCTTATTATTTTTTTATCGTGTTAGCATAGAAATAGAAACTGTTTTTGTGTAACAATAAGTTAGGGATCTACTAGGTCTTTAAGTAATCAGTATTTCTTATTCTATGTTTGTATGTGACTGTTTGAATCCTGAATATGAATTAAAATTAAAAATTAAAAAATATTTTAAATACTTAACGTGTAGCATTTCATAACTGTGGCTGATTGGCACTCCAACTTTAAATTCATGACATGTGACGGTAATCCGGGAATATCGAATAAAATAAGAAATTCCATTGGAAAATGCACCATTTTATTTTGTTTTGTATGTCATTGTTTTACCTACTACTCTATTTAGACTTTTTTGTCGTGTATGTCGTCATTTCACGATGTTGCATATATTTTATGAGCTGGTGACTTTTCCTATTTCCGGATTTTTTACCTACAAACCCAGAAACCGGAAAAATCGACTTCCCATAAATTTTCTGCAACATCGTGAATTCAAAAGGAGAATTAGTAGACAGTGCCGTTACCAACTTAGAGTAATTGTCTAAAGTAATGTATCAGTTTCGAGATTGTTCTGAAGTTGAACTCACATATTCGTGGTAAAATGCCATTTTTTCACTGTGGTCCAAAAAGTTGAATATTGCAGGCATGAAATTCATCAGCTAGTGTTGAGCGAGGTATCACTGGAATCGTTTTCTTGAAGTCACCGGATAGTAATGTTAACTGGAACCTGATTGGAAGTCTTTAAATGTATTTACTAATGTTCCTGACGTCTTGTGAGCCATAACATAAAATGGTTTTTCATGCCCGAAGAACTTTTTCCATTCCTGATGTTTCTGAAACAATACAGATTTTCTGTAAATATGCTTTCTGAACTGACTCCAGTAGAGATTTTACAGCGTACATTTAATTGGTCATTTTGATGTCCCATGGTTATTGCTGGCAAAAGAAACAAAGAGCCAGCTTTGTGGTAAATTACTCCTGATATTTAAATGTTGGCATAAAAAGCAGTCATATGAAAACATAAATTATATTTTCTAGTGTTTTTGAGGACTTGTTTTAAATCATCAGTAATTCCATTGATTTTTTATTTTATTTTGGCTGCTCAAGTTCAGATAGCTTCACTTTTGCGCTTGCACAGCACATTTCCGGAGCTTCTCCTTTAAATTTTATTGTTTTGCAGTGCGAACAAGCTTTATCCATTTTACCGATTTGAAGTAATTTACATGTTATTGTATTGAATTTCCGGTTTGTATGAAAAATAAATTCGATGATATGAAGCTCGGTCTTACAGATATTACATCCTCATTAGTCTTCGTCGTTGATCTACTTCTTCTTTGCGTTGTTGAGACGAATGTGCTGCTTTTCTGCTTGTCGCTTCTACTCGTAAGACTAAGTAGTTTTTCTTCCCGCTGATCTGCCAATTCTTCTGCTTGCCTTAGAGAAGTTCTGACTCTAACACGTGCATTATCGTGTAAATCATCAATAAAATCAGCGCAATTTAATCATCTTTAAACTTAAGTGATTGCGCGTCGAGTACCGCGGCCTATGTTCGAACATGGGCGAGGCATTACACGGACGATAATAGACAATTAAATCATTTCCAAAACAATTATCTATATACATTCAGTATGGAATAAAATTACCTTTGTTTTTCCGAAAACTGTTTTCGTATTTATTGTCAAAATTATAAATATTTGACATATTTGAAATAAAAAAAAGAATTGAAAACTATTGACTCATTTTGAATCCTTACTAATATTATAAATGTGAAAATGTGTTTGTTTGTTTGTTACCTTTTCACGCTTCAACGCCTTGACCAATCTTAATGAAATTTGGCATGCAGGTAGCCTGTCACAAGGAAGGACATACTTTTTATCCCGTGAAAATAGCATAGCCCGATGCAATTCCCGAGGGAACTGAAAATATACTCTTTTTGGGTTAATTTCTTTAATATCGCAACGGAACAATGGATTGTGTGATTTTTGCACAGAGATGGTTGAGGGGGTGAAAAGTGACACGATTTACTATAAGCATGACATAGTTCCCGAGGGATCTAGAGAAAATTCATGTCCACGCTCGCGAGCCGCTTGCAATTTGAAATTGAAATTTGGCATGCAGGTAGCCTGTCACAAGGAAGGACATACTTATAGCCCGATGCAATTCCCGAGGGAACTGAAAATATACTCTTTTTGGGTTAATTTCTTTAATATCGCAACGGAACAATGGATTGTGTGATTTTTGCACAGAGATGGTTGAGGGGCTGAAAAGTGACACGATTTACTATAAGCATGACATAGTTCCCGAGGGATCTAGAGAAAATTCATGTCCACGCTCGCGAGCCGCCCTCTAATTCAGTCACAAAAACGATGTTCACGCGGGCGAAGCCGCGGGCGAAAGCTAGTTTCATATAATCTGTTAACTCCTTTTAAATACTACCTCTTATGGGTATTTAGCATGAGTAATGTGTTTGATTGTTTTTAATTCTCATGTCTTTGCAAATTGTTTTTATCTAAAAACCGCGAAACGCTAGGAATTTTGGTTCCCGTTAGAACTTCGGAAAAATACGAGTCAATCCATTAATTACTTTTCGAGCTACTTTTCGAGTTTTGCGGATAAAAACATACTGAAGCTTAATTTTTACATATTTAGATAATAATACTTTAAGGCCTTTGGTTATAAACGAATAACTTTACATAATTGTAAAAGAAGTCTATACTTTTTTTTCTTAAGAATGCCTAACGTTTCAATGAAACTCGGTACATTTCTACAACTTTATATGACCTAGTTTACGCCGATTCCAGGAAACTATTATTGGTTATTCCAGGAAAAATCGGTATATGAGGTACCTCTAATCTAGGTGGCTTTCTTAAAAAATAGCTATAACGATTTTAATGAAACTTTTGTGAAGGTTCTAATGCACTTGATACTTAGGTCTAATAAACTAAATACTTAAATATTCTCGGAAAAATCTGAATAGGGACCCACATTGTTTGTAAACTTTCTTCGAGTCTGATATACCTTTTTAAAGGTTGTTTACTGTTGACTTGTGTATGCCCGCCGACTATTCCAGACGGTGAAGGCAAGTGAAGGCTTTGCAAGAAAGTTTGCACATCGTGGCTGTACAATTTATTTGTATTATTCTACTCTTTTGGACCAACTTAAGATTTCGTAATGTATAAACTCGTCATTCTCTATAAACCCCCTAGCTGTAATTAAATCTATCATTGTCTCTACCAAAATATTGGAATATGTATTCTTTAAGAATTCTCTAGCAAAATATTTGTTTGCCATAGATATATGTATTGTTAAATGGGGAGGGGGACACACAATTAGGAGTAAAACTTCCATTTCCAAATGTGTCATTTATCAATTAAATTAACAAAGTTAGTCCTGGGTTTGCCTGGGTGTAAAAAAAAGTCGTGTAGGAGCTGTTAACTGAGGCTTCTAGTCAACATACGGAAAAACTTATCCATAGTAAATTCTCTGAATTTTTGTAGACTTCATACAGACAGAAATGCACCAAGTGATCAGCTGATGGTGTATGAAGGAGTCAAAAAATTTTTATGAATTGACTACGGGTTTCTTGTTGCGAAAATTAGTTCCAGCACCAGTTTAATACCTTGTATTCGGGAATCAGATAACCGTGCGTTTTTAATTAGATTTGTCCCTGAACAAAAAGTAAGTACCTACTGAATTAAAATCCGTATTTTGCATTGTTCTTTGTATTGGTATATTTCGATAAATCTATTATATAGACTAACACAAACTGCAGCAATTTCCATTTTGTTTTTAAAAATCTGTCACGGAGCTATTTCGATGAGCTCTATTTAAAAACTGTTGGGAGATGAATAGTTATACTGTTAATTTATTTAACAAATTTTTCACCGGTGTCGCTCTAAATCTTGTAGCAGATTAACATTTTTATGACTACGTATAAAACTATCTCATTTTAATATTGGACAATTTTATTATTGTATTTTGGGATTTTTTTAATTATTAGATTTTTCATATTTTACAACGGAAGCTTAAGATTGTAAAACGAGTTTTCTTCTAATTTTCTCTGAAGGGTGGTGGATGAACCCTAACTTCTAGTTGAAAATACTCAGTGATCAGAACTTTGAACACGGTGAACACTGCAAACGCAGAGTAGATGGAGTCTATGCATAGCAGATGTGGACAGAGAAAAATAAATATTAAACAATCCCACCCAAAAACTAGCAGTCCTCCACTAATTTAAGTCCACTTGAAATCGAAAATGGCTATCGAATACTGTGCTATTTTCGTTGAGCCCCAAGCTGCTGTCGGCTCGTAAAAATATTGGTATCAACTACCTATTAATAATACGAGTATGTCTGTGACGAGTACTAAAATCGTGTCTGTGAGGATGAGTACTAAAGCGTTTTATAGTATTTTTGGCAGAAAAGGACTCTTTTTGGGATTTTGAAATAATTTCGCGTTCATGATCTCACTATGCTCAGCTCACACCATTGCATTGTCGCATGATGATATAAGTAGAATATTCATTTTTAAGGTTCCGTAGTTAACAAGGAACCCTTACAGTTTTGTTATCTGTCTGTCAGTTATTTCGTATCTCTCCGTCTGTCTATCCATCTGATAGTCCGCGGATTTTCTCAGAGACTATTGGCACTAAAAAGCTGTAATTTGGCATGGGGTATACCTACATATTATCAATCACGCCCACAAAGTGGTATGGAAAAAAATTGGCTACTAGTTTTTGTTCACGTATCGTGTGTGGAAATAAGAACCATTTTTCATTTTTCGATTCTGGCTTCCGTTTGCGACAAATGAAGCTTTAAAGTGCACATTTTTTTTCGGTACCAACCCTCCCCCCCCTCCCCTACAAGCTTAACCACTATTTCAGAATATCTGAAAAAAATTTAAATAGTAGGACATACAATCAATTTGACAGGAACACTATTACGGATGAAAAACAACTTAGATATGCAGGTAAATTTGTAAAAAGTTAATGATTTTCCATACAAAATGTTCTATTGTCAACTGCAAAATTATTATTTCACTAGCCATAGTCAACACGAATTTTGGGTCTGGGTTTTCGTTGTAAAATTTTGATTATTTCACTACTAAGAAAAAAACTGGTTTATTAGAAAATAACTCCTTGTATAGAACCTAGAACGATATTTCAGAGTATGAGAAAACTCGTGGATTCAAAGTAAAAAAGACAAAGCCAAACTTCATAAATAATAAAAATTTTAGTTATTATATTATTCAATGTCATTATTATCATCATGATAATCATATTAGCCGAAAGACCGTCCCCTGTTGGACAAAGGCTTCCACCGAGGATTTTCACAACGACCATCCCTGAGCTGCCCGCATTCAGCGGCTTCTCACGACCTTAACTAGGTCATTGGTCCACCTAGTCGAAGGCCGCCTATGTTACGTTTTCCGGTGCGGGTTCGCCACTTATGAACTAGAGCTTTACTGACCCCAACGGTCATCTGATCTACGAGCTATATGCCATGTGAGCTATGTTCTATCTAACTAACTTAAAAAAACTCTTACTTAACTTTAAAAAATATATTTATTTCCATGCTACTTGTAAGCCAATTTATTGTCTATCATTTCTAGATAAAGATGAAAAAACCCTGAGTAACAAAATAATAATAATGTTTTGAATTTTTACGGCTGTCACTATGTGTAGTACATTCATAAAATCTTGAATTGGAGAAATAAATCGATCTCGCACTTACATAGATGATTTCGAAATTTTCTCTTTCGCCCTAATAGCCGGCTGACAAACATGTATCAGCGGTTAATAGGTGCGTTCGCGCAGCTGTTGCGAACAAATCAGCTCGGATATAGCTGACAGTGTCAAAAAGCTAGCGACCGACGATGGCGCGGCGATGCAAATTGTAAGCTAAGAGCGGCACTTTAATTTGTTTTGTAATGTATTCAGTATGTCTATCATACTTAAATACTGAATACAGTGCAGTAAGTGGTATATCTATTTAAATATTTACTCTTTATGCACTTCATAATGCGAATTGAAGGTGGGTCCACTCCTCTAGAAGGTTAGAGACTGGTTTAAGTTTTATTTTGTCATTGAACATGTCTGTAATACTTTGTGCACTTAATAATGCGAATCGAAGGTGAGTCCACTCCTCTGGAAGGTTCGAGACTGAGTTCATTTAAGTTTTGTTTTGTCATTGAACTTGTCTGTAATAGAGAATCTAAAGCACTGAAAACATTCTGGCTAATATTTAAATGAATTATGTCTGTTTCCTTTTTACAATTTCTTCCTAAATTTTGCGATATCTTAAATCCACTGTTGGACATAGGCCCTCACCCAAGCTCGCCACTTATACCATCTTTGGCCCTGCGCATTCAGATGTCGCTGACTTGCCACTTCTGCCATTTCTACCGATCTTTGACCCTGCTCATTCAGCTGACGCCGGCTTGCCACTTCTACCGATCTTTGACCCTGCTCATTTAGCTGCCGCTGGCTTACCTACTTCTACCGATCTTTGACCCTGCTCATTCAGCTGCCGCTGGCTTGCCACTTCTACCGACCTTTGGCCCTGCGCATTCAGCTGCCGCTGGCTTGCCACTTCTACCGACCTTTGGCCCTGCGCATTCAGCTGCCGCTGGCTTGCCACTTCTACCGACCTTTGGCCCTGCGCATTCAGCTGCCGCTGGCTCGCCACTTCTACCGATTTTTGGCCCTGAGCATTCAGCTGCCGCTGGCTTGCCACTTCTACCGATCTTTTGCACTGCGCATTCAGCTGTTGCTGGCTTGCCACTTCTACTGAACTTTGGACCTGCGCATTCAGCTGCCCGGTTCGTCGCTTATACCAATTTTTGGCCCTGCACATTCAGCTTTCGCCGGCTCGTCACTTATACCAATCTTTGGCCCTGCGCATTCAGCTGCCGCTGGCTCGTCGCTTATACCAATCTTTGGCCCTGCGCATTCAGCCGCCACTGGCTCGTCGCTTATACCAATCTTTGGCCCTGCGCATTCAGCTGCCGCCGGCTCGTTGCTTATACCAATCTTTGGCCCTGCGCATTCAGCCGCCACTGGCTCGTCGCTTATACCAATCTTTGGCCCTGCGCATTCAGCTGCCGCCGGCTCGTTGCTTATATCAATCTTTGGGCATTGCACATTCAGCTGCCGTTGGCTTGCCACTTGTACCGATCTCCAGCTGTCGCCGGTTTGCCAGTTATACCGATCTCCCAGCTGTCGCCGGCTTGCCACTTATACCGATCTCCAGGTGTCGCCGGCTTGCCACCTATACCGATCTCCAGGTGTCGCCGGCTTGCCACTTATACCGATCTCCAGGTGTCGCCGGCTTGCCACTTATACCGATCTCCAGGTGTCGCCGGCTTGCCACTTATACCGATCTCCAGGTGTCGCCGGCTTGCCACTTATACCGATCTCCAGCTGTCGCCGGCTTGCCACTTATACCGATCTTTGGCCTTGCGCATCCAGCTATCGCCGGCTCGCTACTTATACTGATCTTTAGCCCTGTGCATCCAGCTGTCGTCGGCTCGCCATTTATACAGATCGTTGACCCTGCGCATTCAAGGATTGGTAGGAATGTGTTGTATTTCATATTTTTTTTGCATCTACCCCTTTGTCACATAACATTTGACTAAGCAATAAAGCAATGACGTGCGAATCTTTACTGGCTTGTCTAATTCCATTTATTTATACTGAGTTCACTTTTGTTTTTAACTGATAACTATTTTTATCACCATAGTTGTCCTCAACAAATAACTATCAGGTTTTGTAACAAAAATAAGAGAAACTGGTTTATAATAACTCAGTTACGGGTTACACGATACGTAAGATTGAGAGGATCGGACCTAAACGGAGTTTAAAAAAAAATTTTTTTTGGGGTAAATTGGAATATATGTATTTAATATTTTTTCTAAGAAAAGGAACAATATGCTAGAAAAAAGATGAACTTTGGATGACCGTGCGGTTATAAAACTATAACATAATATATATTTGGACAATTCACTGAAATAATTCTAAATTGTCCATTTTTTTTGATAAAAATGGCTATTTTAATAGAATGCCGGTAGGCAACGATCGTCGCCCTCCCCTTGGTATTTATATAAGTAACCAAGTACTAAAATAACGAAAGAATTAAATTTCACTTGGGTCTGAATTACCTCACCGGTCTAAAATACACTTACTAGGTACAAAACACATTTAAAATTTAAAACTAATAGCTAAATCTAAGTAGGAAATCTTCTAGGACGGCCAATGGCCAGACAGTCGTTCGGGATTAAGGATCAATTCAGAATTTACTTCCCTTTAGGCAAGCAGCTGGGTGGGCAGTGTGGCCAAAAGACTGGCTAGTGGTTAGCGCAGCTCTATCCCAGGATCATTCTTGAATCGGAGGAATTTTTGGAGACGTCAAACTCCCAGGGGGAGTGAAAGACCCTACGGACATATGTAAATCTAGTTCGCAGCAGTACCAAAAATATACGCAAAGCAGTTTCTTACACAAATTACTTACCACTGAATAAAATAGTGGGCCTTAACGAAACATAAATATAAATCCGAATTTAAACACCCATAACAATCAACACATCACGGTCATCTTTTCTTTTTTTCTCATGTCAAAAGGTAACAATCATTTTCAAATTAAATTTCCATAGACGAACAAAACCAAAAGAGAATTTAATCATGAAACGCAAGCAAGAAGAATGACTTCGAATCGAATGAGTTTCAGTTTGTATGAATACCGGCGTGAACCAAATTTATTGAGCTTCAGCGTGAACCAAGTTTATTGAGCTTCAGCGTAAACCAAGTTTATTGAGCTTCAGCGTGAACCAAGTTTATTGAGCTTCAGCGTGAACCAAGTTTATTGAGCTTCAGCGCGAACCAAGTTTATTGAGCTTCAGCGCGAACCAAGTTTATTGAGCTTCAGCGCGAACCAAGTTTATTGAGCTTCAGCGCGAACCAAGTTTATTGAGCTTCAGCGCGAACCAAGTTTATTGAGCTTCAGCGCGAACCAAGTTTATTGAGCTTCAGCGCGAACCAAGTTTATTGAGCTTCAGCGCGAACCAAGTTTATTGAGCTTCAGCGCGAACCAAGTTTATTGAGCTTCAGCGTGAACCAAGTTTTTTGAGCTTTTCCATTAATTTGATTCATATCCATAAAATAAAAAACACCAAAGATTTCTTCGTCAAACATTCAACCTAACAATAGTCAGACTTGTGCTTATACATAAGTGCTCTAAGATAAGTAAAAAAAACCGGCCATGTGCGTGTCGGGCCACGCGCAATGTAGGGTTCCGTAGTGCCATTATAGCGTCCATATCTTATTTTCAAATTTCTAAATACGAGTACAGCGGCTTAGTTGTTATGGGGTGAGGACACTCGACTGCAACAAAATTAAGCACTTTCTGGCCTATTTTTTTGGAAACGGACCCCTTAATTATAAAATGGTCTTAGAAGACTTACAACTATTTTTTAAGCTGTAACCAACGATATCCCACACAACTTGGTTTGACGAGAAAAAAAAATCATCCCCTCTTTACTTGTAGGGGGAAGTACCCAAATTTTTTTTTTCAAATTTTCTTTACAATTTACAAGGAACCCTTATAGTTTCGTCATGACTGTTTGTCTGTCTGTCTATCCGCGGTCTAGCTTCTAGACTATTAGTAGTTAAGAGCTGAAATTTGGCAGAGATAAATATAATAATATCGCGGAGAGAACTGTAAAAAAATTTTAAAAAAATATTTAAGGGTTTTTAAGGGGTAGGGTGTGGGATATCGTTGGTTAGAGCTTAAAAAATAGTTGTGTACTACGGAACCCTAAAAATCGACTAAAATCAGGCCTAGCATTTTGAAACCTATTACCTACTGGAATTGTCATATAAGGATGCTGTAATGTTGGTGTTGCTACCAAGTAAATATCTTTACTGGGATTTTATAATTACACATTAATTTACATGGCTTTTATAGCTAATTAGGACATAACTAATTAGCTTATTTTTATTTTTTTGCGGATTGCAGAGTGCTTTCCAACTAAAACATCAAAAAAAAAAAATTATTTCAAGTTCTAAATCCAAAGTATGAAGATCAAAAAATCCAAAGTAAGAGAGAAAGTGGTACATAAAGCAAGAAATATTTAAAACAAATTTTCACTAATTCAAAATAAAAGTAGAAACTAAATTCGTTTATAAGAACTAAGAGAGTAAATTTAGCACGTATAGATTTTGAAAATTTCTATCCTGCACATGCCCTAAGTAATTAAGTAATTAAAAATCTATGAAAAATCTTACAATAACCAAAGACCAGAAACGCTTGGATCTTATTCCTTGGGCAGCAGAGTCAAACAACGCGCCGCATTACGACGAGGGTCGCGCTCCGTTCATTCAAGATCGGAGAAAGCATCCTATGTATTTAAAAATAGATATTGTGGAATATTTATTGGTCAATGCTTCGTGATTCGATTTATAATAAATTTAGACGAAAAAAGCACGTTTCAAAAGAGAGTTCAGTAATTTATCAACCTATGCCAGGATTATACAAAAGTAATTTCTTAAACGCCCTTGGTCCACTGCAGCTGAAGAAAACCTTTAAACCCTTAGGAAAAAAAACAGTCCTTTGTTTTGTCGCCAAACCAAGTCGCAACAGCTTACTTGATCTATAAAGTACCGAAAAATCTAACCAAGTTGCAAGAGCTGACTTGATCTATAAAGTACCGAAAAATCGTGGGTTTTTTCAGGTTTTGGAATGGGAAGTAATCAGACGGAACAAGGTAAGGGGGTGAATGGTTCTTGGTGGAATCCTAGTTTACCGTTTTTGCTTTCTCACACAATGTGCATTAGAGCTTCAAAAGAGAGTTCAGTAATTTATCAACCTATGCCAGGATTATACAGAAAAGTTGTCAAAAAATAAACGCCCTTGGTCCAAGGCACCTGAAAAAACCTTTAAACCCTTACAAGTGTACCGTTTTTGCTTTCTCACACAATGTGCATTAGAGCTTCAATAGAGAGTTCAGTAATTTATCAACCTATGCCAGAATTATACAGAAAAGTTGTCAAAAAATAAACGCCCTTGGTCCACTGCACCTGAAAAAACCTTTAAACCATTAGAAAAAATCTGTCCTTTGTTTTGTCGCCAAACCAAGTAGCAACAGCTGACTTGATCTTTAAAGTACCTAATAACCGTGGGTTTTTTCAGGTTTTGGAATAGGACGTAATCAGACGGAACAAGGTAAGGAGGGTGAAAGGTTCTTGGTGAAATCCTAGTGTACCGTTTTTGCTTTCTCACACAATGAGCATTAGAAAATTTATCTTGAAGGATCTGAACGTTTTCGCCTCTTCATTCATCGAATTGCGCAATAGTTTCAAAGTCTACGCAAAATCCTTCCTCGACCCTGAATGCCGTGACCAACATACTTTCAGAATTTTTCACCTTGCACTCTAAGCTTAGTGAAAAGTAGTACTTCATCCATTCTGGATTCAGAATCTCTGTAGTAGAGTAAACCTATGTGTCGTCACTCATCATCAATCTCTTTTTATTTGCCTATTTGGAGATCCACACCCTCCTCGTTTTACTGCGTCAGAGTAATCTTTCCAGGGTTGAAAAAAGTTGTGACGAACGTCATTGCAGGTTTAAGATCTTTCGAAATTCTCAATAAAGCTTCTTCTTAAAATTGTGTCAAAAAACACAAAATTCACATTGCTCTGACTTTAGAACATACGTGTCAGGTCAAATGCAGAAATAATTTCAGGTCTTTAGCATACCGTGTAATTTGCGTATCTGTTTGTTGTATGCGTCGAAATGTTCGGGAAGCAGTAATATGCTTTTTTTCTATAATAAATTCTAATCCTTGTTAATCTTTGTACATTACTGTCGTCACAGAGTGAGCCGACATGACGCTTTACTCCAAAATCTAACTTTATATTCTGTAGATGCAGACTCCTCATATGTACCTAGTGGCTATGCGCAGTCCAAAATTTTAATTTCTTGGTAGACCTTAAATTAATGCACTTGCTCTTATCTAAAAGTGTAAATCGCACCGAGTCACATCAATATATCGCTACACACAGGAATATCCAAATGTTATTTATCATTCTTATTCAAATAGTAAAGTCTTGTAATGAGCCCTTTAAACTTACACAGCTTAAACAGAGCTATGTAGCACACGCGTTTGGTTGTGCGCTGAGGTTGATAAATTATTTAATGGCTAGATAACCATGTCATAGCAGAAATAAAGGATTATCAATGGTGTGAAAAGGACTTTTAAATAGTACTTCTCAAAAAAAATAATTAAATCTAAATGAAAAAATACTGTCATTACTTACTAGGTGTCTTACTCTTACTTAAAATTAATCTAAAATAGATCTATAATAGTAAAGTCTGATAATAAGCCCTTTGAATTACACAGCTTAGCTAACACGTCACTCAATAAGTCCGTAGGATAACAACTTTTTCTTGTATTAAAAAAAAACTATACTTAGGAAATTTGCTGGATAAATTTTGCAAATGTCATTATCATTAAAATAGTAGTCTGGTAATAAGCCCTTTTGAATTACACAGCTTATATAGAGCTAACACGTCACTCAATAAGTCCGTAGGATAACAACTTTTTCTTGTATTTAAAAAAAGAACGATTTTTTTTTATAATTCCAACCTTAAAACGTCGCCTGAAAAAATACAATATATTCCTGCCAAAACTTCAACAATGGAAAAAAAACTAATTGCGGACAAAGCAATGGCTTGATAAATGTTATCCGGACTCTTCTCCTTCTAGACAAATGATAAAGAAATGATAAATGTTATCCGGACTCTTCTCCTTCTAGACAAATGATATAGAAGTACCTATTTTGCTGATTTAAAAACGTGGTCTTAAGAGCACCGATAATAAAGAGCGCCCCGGTCGCCTAAAATCAGTAGTGATTCTTAAGTTTGCGGTCGTCCAGGACTAAATTTTTCACTTTTCTAACTGTTTCTGGAATTTCTTCCAGATGCAGTTAAAAAAGTAAAAAAAATAGTTCTGGATGACCGCAAATTTAAATTACGGGAGATAGCTCATATCGTGAAGATATCAGAAGGCAGTGTTTTTAGCATTTTTCACGATAATTTATCAATGAGAAATCTTTGCTGAAAATAGGTACCGCATTTGCTTCCCTATTGAAGATAAGATAAATATACTTTATTGCACATCAAATATACAGAAATCAAAAACATATTAACTAGCAAGATATACAATGATATGCAAAGGCGGATTTATCGCTTTAAGCGATTTCTTCCAGCCAACCTTGAACAGAAGCACCAACGGGTTGAATATTCGAGAAGCTATCTGGAGATACTCAGTCGCAACAAAAAAGATATTGTCATGCGCTATGAATTCACAACTATATATCGGAGTCTAATCGGCAATCTGCTCAGTGGACAGCTGCCGGTTAAAGCCGACCAAAGCGCCCGAAAACGCAAATTTTAGCTGGAAAAGTTATGGCATCCGTGTTTTGGGATTCACATGGAATTATTTTCATAGACTATATAGGAAAAGGAAAAAAGATCAACAGCGAATACTTTATAACATTACTGGCGCATTTAAAACGAAATAGCACAAAATAAAACTCATATGCAGAAGAAAAAGCTCCTTTTTCATCAGGACAATGCACCTTGCCACAAGTCCGTAGCTACAAGTTATGATTTGAACTGCTCCCTCATCCCCCGTACTCGCCAGATCTAGCACCTAGCGACATTGCAAACCTCAAGAAACAGCTAGCTGGAAAGAAGTTTGTCTCTGACGAGGAAGTTATAGCTGAAACTAAAGCGTATTTTGAAAGTTGCACAAATCCTTCTCTATGAAAGGCATATAAATGTGGAGTGCCTGTATAGCTCTAGAAGGAGAATATGTCGAAGATTAAAAAATATTTTGGTAAAAAAATATATTGTTTATCCTACGGACTTATTATATTATTGAGTGACGTAATATATTTCAACTTTCTGCAAAGACCCTATAGAAACACCAGTTTCCCTCCGGGAAAATCTGTTAGAAAAACAATGGAGTGCCTGTATAGCTCTAGAAGGAGAATACGTCGAAGATTAAAAAATATTTTGGTAAAAAAATATATTGTTTATCCTACGGACTTATTGAGTGACGTAATAATATTTCAACTTTCTGCAAAGACCCTATAGAAACACCAGTTTTCCCTCCTGGAAAATCTGGAATCTCTAAAACTGTCATGATTATTTAAGGCTACTGAAAATGATAAAATTAGTGCTAACCAATATTTTTATACCTTGTTTAGGAGCTGTCGATCCACGCCGTATCAACACACGAGTTGCTGAAACCAAAGGACGAGCCTACGTACTCTCTGGCTCCTACTTCGAGTCTCTGCTCAATAAATCTGCCTCATTCAGGTAAATACATTTGAGGATTTTTTATAAATATTGGCACGAGCACGTACATAAAGATTTCGTACATTTTTAAAAATAAAGCATTCTTCTTTTTTACCCGCAATGGAATGAAGAAGGTTTGATTTAAGAGGTGAATGTGAATGTCTATGACGATTTATCTCCGTAACGGCTAATCCGATTTACGATGCAGTTTTCTTTTTTAAATGAGAGCTGGTATTTAGATTAAAAAGCGTCTGTGGCTCAACCGGTAACGACTCGGTCCATCTAACCAGATGTACCGGGTTCAAAATCTGGACGGCCAATGTACCAATGAGTTTTTCAAAAAAACTTACGTACATATACTTACCGATTGCTTTAACGGTGAAGGAAAACATCGTGAGGAAACCTGCACGCGCCTGCGAAGAAACTGGAAGGTTGTGTGTGAAGTCGACCAACCCGCACTGGGCCCGCGTGGTCGACTAAGGCCTAATCGCCCTGATTCAGGGTAGGCTCGAGCCCCTTGGTGGGGACGTATATGAGCTGATATAATAATTTAGATTAAAAGAGCCGGTATTTGGATTAAGGTATTGGGAGGTAAGGGGCAGCTGCCTATCCCTAGAGAGTAAGTCGGGTTAGATCGTACACAGTAAATTTTACTTATGTTTGATTATCATTTTCTAAAGCCCTTACTCCTCAACGTCTGCCGGACAGCGAAAGAATTTTAATGTACGCCGAGTTAATTATCTAAACAACTTCGTTCTTCGAGGAGTAAGGAACCCAAGAAGATATTGAACTGGCCACCCGGCGGGAGTCGTGGGACGAGGCTTTAAATCAAAAAGAGGTAATTTGGATATGAAAAACCCCGTACAAAACAAATACTATTTGGGCTCAGTCACACTAGATGGAAAAACACCTATGAACGCAAAGAATCGCTCTTTAGGCGCTTAATCGTCTTCCGTAACTTTAAGAAAATAATAATAAATAAACACAAAGCTTCGCTTTTTAGGCACCTACTTATCATTTGTAACTTTGATAAATCATAGTAAAATCACACAAGCAGGACAGTTCATATTATGTACCTAAAATAAATGACAGCAGCTACAAATCTAAAAAAAATATTAGTAACAGAATTAAGATACGGTAATAAAAATGGCATCCTTAAGGAGAGGCAGGAACCTAGTAAACCTAATAAGACCTAACCTGAATTTTTTCTGAAAAAATGTACCTAAAAATAAATAAATATAGTAAATTATAGTCATTACTTATTTTTAAATTTTGCGGTTACTTCACTCCCCATTTTCTGTTTCTACCACCCTCCTTCTATCTGACATCTTGCCCCCGTTGGGCCATTGTAATATTTAGATCTCTAAAACCCTAGAAGTGGGAGTTGTCTAGTTTGGGAGTAGTAATAATAGTAATCGGTTTTAAAGATATAAGCTACAAATTTAAACGTGAATTTTCTCTAAGTGGGCAGCTCTTACATATCTGATAACAGGGGTTTGATGACGACCAGGGTTGTAAGTATTTTACTTTGGACTCATATGTTTGTTTGATTTCAAGTTAAAAAACAAGTTGATGGAATCCTGTTTCGTTTTTCAAAAAAGTAATGCGATACCGACACAGATATACGTCATCCAATTATCGATATAGATTTTTTTCAAAATATCGATATAGAATTATTTCAAAATATCGATATAGAATTATTTCAAAATATCGATATAGAATAATTTCAAAATATCGATATAGAATTATTTTAAAATATCGGTATAGAATTATTTCAAAATATCGATATAGAATTATTTCAAAATATCGATGTAGAATTATTTCAAAATATCGATGTAGAATTATTTCAAAATATCGATGTATAATTATTTCAAAATATCTATATAGAATTATTTCAAAATATCGATATAGAATTATTTCAAAATCGGTTGTTTGGTTAACAAATAAGACTACGTTTGTATTGGATTTATGAACTCCAGCGGAGGCTCTTAAGGAGGTTCTTGAAATACATAATAGGTAAATCCACCAAAACTGAACTAAAAATATAATTAAAACGTAAAAAATGGAAAATGACAGTATGGTTAGCATAGAAATCTAATGACAATTTCAAAATTCAAAAACAAACAACCGATGACAAAAAGATATAAAAATAGGTTGGGAATAAAACCAAAGAGATTCACAGTAGTAACGTTACATTTCCAAAATACTCCGTAACTACAATTTGAAATTAAATTAATAAGTAGTGCTTACATACCCACCCCTGATGACGGGAGTCTGATAGTTACCAGCGTTGTAATATCGAAGGATTATTCTGTTCTTAATCTTAAAGGTCTAGTAATGACCAGGGTTAAACATCTAAGCAGAGGTTCAGTGTAGTTGAAGGTCTGACGATAACCAGTTTTAGGTATAATAATGATCAACCCTACATTAATCACTTGAGTGTTAACCTCAATAGCCTTACGTCTTACATTTTATGAATGTGACCGAATGATAATCAGAGTTTCAAATCTTATGGTTCTGAATGTGACCGAATGATAATTGTCAGGATTTCAATCTAGATCACAGCTACCTTTGATCTATTGATTAGATATGTTTTTACCCGGATGCGATGGTAATGTTTGTTTCTTTGACTGAGCCTGTAGCCTAAACGGATTGATGGATTTTGGTGTGCGAGGTGTCGTTAGGTTTGTCTTGATCCTGTGAATGACATAGTGGCTAAAAAAGAGGTTAGTGTTTTTATGCAGCCGGTTTTTAATTTAATTGGTTAGGTTAGCGACCTCTGACCACATAAACACCTGAATGAATTGCCTGTTTTTTAACTTGTCCATTAAACGCTTTTCCCAGCGGCTAAACTAATGGCCCGATTGACACCATACTTTGAGTTTTATGATACTTTGTCAAAAGATCCTGAAGAGTAGTTGCCATACAAAAAAAAACAACGAAAATCTTAAAAATAGCTGACGATTTTGATGAATCTTTTGCAATTAGCAAATGGCTGACGATTTTGATGAATTGCAAGTAGTACCTATGTATTTTATATACTATCAAGTGCCAGTATTGATTACTATCTTTTTCACGCGGCTTCGCCCGCGTGGACATCGTTTTCATGACTATCTTTAAGGGTGATTAGTTTCCCACCTACTCAACCATCTCAGTGCTAAAAATCACAACAATCCATTGTTCCGCTGCGATGTAAAAGAAATTAACCAAAAAAATAGTATTTTTTTAGTTCCCTCAGAAACTTCATGCTATTTTCCCGAGAGAAAAAGTAGCCTATGTCATTTCCCGTGACACAGGCTAACTGCATGCAAAATAAGATTGGTGAAAAGGTAACAACAAACAAACAGTTGCACAGCTCTAGCTATAATGCGCAGCGACACTGCAAAACTAGTAAAGGCCGCCGCCCGTTCCTGTGCAGCAAGAAATAAACAAACAAACAAACACATTTTCACATTTATAATATTAGTAAGGATTCTGGCAAAATTTGTTAAAGTCAAAGCCCCATACGTCGTATTTTTTTTGTTTGCGTTATCAATCCGCTTCTTATTTTTCTCACCTACTTTAAGTTATAAAAGAAATCTACTACCAGTTTAAGTAGTTTTGACGCGTTCAACTGTACGTTTTGTTCTTCGACCGCGCTGAAAGTCTTTTTTGACATAATTGAAAACGCTAAACACGTTAAAAAACCGACTTCCATCGCAACAAATAAGTACATTTTTTCATTATTATTTTTGGTTTTTGTTAATTTTATACTAAACTACTACACCGATTTTGATAAAATTTATATGGGACCACACGGGAAGCACTAGCTTTCAAATAAAAAAAGAATCATAAAAATCGATTCACTCAGTCAAAAGTTCTGAGGTAACAAACATAAAAAAAAAATCTTTTTGGAAGTCGCTTGAAAAGTAAAATACATACCGTGTGACAAATAGGCGTGTGAGGTTTGTGTGCTCTTGACGTATTATCGACTGTACCTTCAGTGTTTCGAACGCACTGAAAGTATTTTTTGACAAAAGTAAAATTGCTTATACATTCCGTGTCACAACTAGGTTTGTGTGCTTTGTATCTGTATGTTAAGTGTATGTTACTGGTTTCCATAGAACAGGGATTTCTAGTTTGAGGCCAGATGACCGTGTAAGATTTCTTTTTTTTAAATAACCACAAGGGATCAAGAAAAAAATCCCCTTGATATTTGTTAAGATGGACAGTCAATCCACCCGAGATAAAAAATGGAGTTAATTCCAAGCTGGTGATAGATTTGGTTTCCATGCCTAGAAAATCTTGGTTTTCCAGTGTTTGCCTAATAGAAAAGCCTTCACCGATTAACTTCGATTCTTTTGTATGGCGGCCATTTAGATTTTTATCAAGATGACCGTATTAATCAAACCACCGAAGATGAAAAATGGAGTTTACTCCAAGGCTTGGTTTTTATTTTTCCTGTGTTTGCCTAGAAGAAAAGACTACACCGATTTACTTTATATTATTTTGTATGGCGGTCATCTTAATTTTTTAGGGTTCCGTACCCAAAATGTAAAATGACTTCGCTGGCCGTCCGTCTGTCTGTCCGTCTGTCAACAGACTGAACCGTGATAGCAAGAAAGCTGAAATTTTCACAGAATATGATTCCTTTTGCCGATTTAGCAACAAACGTGTTTTTTTTAATCGTGAAGAAACTAGCGCCATCTGGTATAACTCAAACTAGCACCATCTAGTATGATGGTACGGTACCCTATGTGTACGGTTCTGACTCGCACTTAGCCGGTTTTTATCAAGATGACCGTAATACAAGTCAAGTATCTCAAAACTATTGTGTCAAGGTTGCTAAACTATTTTGTTCAAGCAGCACACTTCTATCTCTTATATCCTCTACTGTATGATGGTGGTCTAAGTTTCCATAAGCAAGTTTTTTTTGTAAAGTTGTCATGTATTTTAGTCCTGCAGTTATCCCTACTATGTTAATCGAACACCGCTTAAAAGGGTCTCCTCATGCAAATGTCTAAATCTGATGCTCTATCTCCAAATATGGTGCTTTATCTCCAAATATGGTGCTTTATCTCTAAATATGGTGCTTTATCTCTAAATATGGTGCTTTATCTCTAAATATGGTGCTTTATCTCTAAATCTGGTGCTTTATCTCTAAATCTGGTGCTTTATCTCTAAATCTGGTGCTATATCTCTAAATCTGGTGCTTTTTCTCAAAATCTGGTGCTCTATCTCTAAATCTGGTGCTCTATCTCTAAATCTGGTGCTATATCTCTAAATCTGGTGCTATATCTCTAAATCTGGTGCTATATCTCCAAATCTGGTGCTTTATCACAAAGTCTGGTGCTTTATCACAAAGTCTGGTGCTTTATCACAAAGTCTGGTGCTTTATCACAAAGTCTGGTGCTTTATCACAAAGTCTGGTGCTTTATCACAAAGTCTGGTGCTTTATCACAAAGTCTGGTGCTTTATCACAAAGTCTGGTGCTTTATCACAAAGTCTGGTGCTTTATCACAAAGTCTGGTGCTTTATCACAAAGTCTGGTGCTTTATCACAAAGTCTGGTGCTTTATCACAAAGTCTGGTGCTTTATCACAAAGTCTGGTGCTTTATCACAAAGTCTGGTGCTTTATCACAATTTATCTAACAATTAATATAAAAGCAGTTTCGTTTTAATGCCTAATATGCAAAAAAAAATTGCAACCATGAGGTTACATCAGTTTTTCAAATTGGTGATGCATTAATTTTATATAAGTATATTTTTCATCTTTAGCGTACCTACGGGTTTTGTGGCCACTTCCCCCTCGCTGCATGCTGGCCAAAACATCAGTGCGGGGGCGTGGCAATCGTGCTAGACAGACAAGTGGGGTTAATCACGTTGCCAAAATACGTGCTATGATTAAGACACCTAGCTCCCACAGAACAAACCCAGGTTGTTTGTTACTTTTTCCAAAAATGGCTCTACGATTTTGATAAAATTACTAGGACGTAAAAAGCTACTACATTATTCCAAAAACCTGAGTAAAATACCTACCTCAAGTACAAATCCAAATAAAAATGATTTGTGTTTTTTTATTAAGTTTGTTGTAATTTAAGGTAGGTACCTTTATTCTTTACTACTAAGTTAGCGTAATGTTTTACCTTTATTCTTTGCTACTAAGTTAGCGTAATTTTTTACCTTTATTCTTTGTTATTCTTTGCTACTAAGTTAGCGTAATGTTTTACCTTTATTCTTTGCTACTAAGTTAGCGTACTGTTTTACCTTTATTCTTTGCTACTAAGTTAGCGTAATGTTTTACCTTTATTCTTTGCTACTAAGTTAGCGTAATGTTTTACCTTTATTCTTTGCTACTAAGTTAGCGTACTGTTTTACCTTTATTCTTTGCTACTAAGTTAGCGTAATGTTTTACCTTTATTCTTTGCTACTAAGTTAGCGTAATGTTTATTGCTGATTTGTGTATGCTCGACTATGCCAGACGGTGAAGGCTTCGCGAGATAGTATGTACACAGCGTCACTGCACAATTTTTTTATTTAAATGACCCGTGTTTTAAAATTAAGGTTGTAATGACAAAACGTTGCCCACTTGCTCTTAAACAATATGTTGTCGTTCCGCAAGGTAGAACGAGAAATAATATGTGGTGGTCATAAAAGATAAAATTGCTAAATTGAGGTAACCTCCCATACAAACCCAAGATATTTATTTTTCTCAGTTGGCTCAAAAACTCTGTTTGTTACTACAACTTTATACGACTTAATACATTGTGATGTTTAATTACTTTAAGAAAAATCGGGTTAGGGTTAAGGTACTTGCCATACAAAGTTTCTATGATTCTGAAAATAGGTGTAACTGATTTTACTGAAACACTATAACCTAACACTAAAACTTAACATAAAAACTTAACTATAATTAACACTCAAACTTAACACTAGAACTTAACACTAAAATCTAACACTAAAACCTAACGTACTAGACTTAACAAACACTAAAACTTAACGTACTAGACTTAACGTGCTAGACTTAACACTAAAACTAAGTGCTAATGAACCTACCAAAAATAAAATTCATAAGCACAAGCTAAGGCGAGTGCATTGTTGATCTGAATATACAAAATAGCACTGTGGCTTCAATATTCTGACTGAATATAAAAAATAGCACTGTGGGTTCAGAGCGCAACCTGGCTTCAGAGCGCAACCTGGCTTCAGAGCGCAACGTGGCTTCAGAGCGCAACGTGGCTTCAGAGCGCAACGTGGCTTCAGAGCGCAACTGGCGAGCGCGGAGAAGGGGGCAGCCAAGCTCCGCCCAACCGAGCAAGATCGTTTAATTAAAAACAACAGACTCCAATTTCAATAAATACCTACAATATTGCTTTTGTTTCTTAATAATGATTATAATAAATTTAATTTATATTGGACCACCTTAAAGGTATAATCTGTAAAAAAAATATCATTTAAATCAGTTAACAATTGGCGAAGATAACGGTAACATCATAGATAAAGGTCCTACCGATAGTTCATTACTACTACAATTTTCTTCAGTCACACACGTAATAGTCCGCAAGCTCCATGTACGGTCAAATCGAAAAAAAGGAGGAGGTTCTTAGTTCGTTTTTTAACCGACTAAATAGCATTAGCAAGTATTGGCGGGCACTCCCGTGCTCGTGTTTACGCCGAGCTACTTCAAACGCTCTGGACTCGCGTTGGCACTAACTTACGAATATGTAATTTACGAGCGAACCGCATTGTTCATTCAGAACGGTCTCCGGTTGATTGTCGATATTAAAAGTGTCAAGTGGTGGCTGCCGGAAATTCATTGATAGATTTAATCGCTAGCACTGAAATAACGTGTGGCGCAATAGGATTTGATTCGAGGAGTAAATTGCTAAGTCATTAATGCCGTCCGGTCCGGTCGCACGCACTAAAAACTAGTGCTATTTTGAGGCTGCTCTCCGGGATCCTTGAATTTCGAAATAAAAGCTGATTTACGTCACTATGCATTCGTTTAGTTTATAAGTAGGTTGTAGTCGCTCTGTTGTTTTGCAAAGCTCTGCATAATAATTGAAAACGCTGAAAACGTTAAAAAACCGACTTCCATCGCAACAACTTAACCAAATTTCTAATAAAGTACTATACTGATTTTGATTAAAAAAAATATGGGACCAACTCTGGTGCATTATCGAATAAAAAAAAAGATATTGAAAATCGGTTCACAGTCTGCAAAGATATTGCGTAACAAACGTACAAAAAAAACATAGTACAGTCGATTTGAGAACCCCTCCTTAACCTATCAAATAAAAAAAACCCATTAAAATCGGTTCATAGTCTGCGAAGATATCTCGTAACAAACATACACAAAAAAACATCATACAGTCGAATTGAGAACATCCTCCTTAACCTATAAAAAAGAAACATTAAAATCGGTTCACAGTCTGCGAAGATATCGCCTAACAAACATACAAAAAAAACATCATACAGTCGAATTGAGAACCTCCTACTTTTTGGAAGTCAGTTAAAAAAGGAAGCCCGACCACGAAATTTTTAAAACCACTAATCTACATACATTTAACCGGTAGATTGTTTCTAAGGTGCTCTTGAAATGTTGTTCTTCTCTATTCGACTAGATTAAGTAGTTTTAAAAATGATTTATTTTAATTTCCAAAAAGAAATTATCCATCGGGTTTTACGATGACTAGTTGGAACAACGTAGTTGCTGGATCGTGAAGAAGACAAATAAAATTAAGACTTAAACTAAAAGACTTAATAAAGACAAATCATTTTTTAAATAATCATGTTTCACCAGCTTTCAACTTTTCTGTAGTTCCTACGTGCAGTTTTTATCGTTCTTTATTAGGTAATTTGTTTTTGGACACTATTGGTCCTTTGTTTATTTACAAAATTGTAATGGCCCTTTGTTTATTTACAAAATTGTAATGGTCTTTTGTTTATATACAAAAAACAATAGGTAATTTGTTTTTGGTCATTATTATGGTCCATTGTTTATTTACAAAAAATAAACTTCAAAAAAAATACAAAAATAGGTACATTATGTAAAAACAATAAGTATATGAAATATTGAGATTAAAGGCAGAGGGTCGGTATTATAGTTTAAAAAAGTATTACCACCTTAATGGCAACAAACATTGAAGCCTTAATGGTAATTACGAATCCTCGATTTCAGTTTTTGCATACCTTCAGACTCGAGAGTGCAATCTATTGTTAGTTCTTTCATAGTATCCAAACATATCATCATACCTGGTGAAAGGCGTCCACTGCTGGAGGAAGGCTTTGTACTAAATCGAATAAGACATCTCAATATGTGTACAAAATAAAATAGTCTTAGATCATAATTAAAGTTTTTACTTATGTAACATATATTTTTTATCACATCTATTCAAAAAGAGCTAGTTGGTTCTTTGTAAACAGGGACCGAAATAGCACTTCAATGCTTAGAGACTAAAAGTGATTTAAATTTGGAATATGGATATTGTTAGTAAATGTACCAATTACTTCCGCCTTCGTAGTAAAGTTGTTGACTGAAATTCTGATTTATGCTGATACTTTTAAAAATTAAAATTGTACTTAGTTGTTGCGATGGAAGATGGTTTTAACGTGTTAAACGTTAAAACCATCTTCCATCGCAACAACTAAGTACAATTTTACATTACTATGTTTGGTTTTTGTTAATTTTCTAAAACGCACATCTCCGATACCCAGCCTATCGTCAAAAAGTGAATTATAAAAATTTGTCCACAGTCTGTGATATAATCGCTAACAAACGTACAAAAAAATATACAGTCAAATTGAGAAACTCGTTATTTTTGGAAGCCAGTTGAAAATGAGTGTGCCTTCTATTTTTTTTAAACAATTCAAATTGAAAACCTTATTTTTGGAACTTGATTGAAAATGAGTTTGCCTTAACAATTAGCTTCTTATTTATTTTATGTTATGTCTTATTGCTCCATATTGTATGTAAATAAACTACTAAGTACTATTATTATTCATAACAAGAGTAGTGTCCACCTCGAAAGTCGGATTTTAAACTCCAGTGACGGAACTTAAATCCCTCGCTGCGCTTAGGATTCTTATTATTTAGAATCCTTTGCTCCGCTGTTCGCTCCCTAGGTGGCGTCATTTTAAATCAAAATTCTATCCCTAGGTAAACAATATGTCGCGTCATTTTAAATCAAAACTCTATCCCTAGGTTAACAATATGCTAGATATATTAACATTGAATCGCGTCATTTTAAACCAAAATTCTACACAAAAAAATAAGAGAATTATTAAAAAATTATTTAAAGGTTAATATTTGTTCACTTAAGATAATAATTGCCATAGTCGATTGTCTTCTTTTAATGAATCTCTATAAAATCTCTATAAAACAGACCAATCTTTTAAAATTATAACACAACTACATAACTTATATCATAACTAGGTGTTTACAACGTGGACAACGTTTCTTGACTTTTCGAAGGTGGGCAGTGCGCGAGCCGTAAGCGGCTCGCGAGCGTGGAAAAAAGTAGCCTATGTTTTAATCCAGGTTCTAATCCTACCAAATTTCAGCCAGATCCGTTCAGTAGTTTTTGCGTGAAAGAGTAACAAACATACATCCATACATTCTTACAAACTTTCGCTTTTATAATATTTAAATTAACATGTTAACCCTCCCCATAAGACAGCTACTTTTGACCGTTATAATTCTTTTCTCAATTTGCTTCCTGTGATTTTCTTTGTAGGATATTTTTATATTTTCGAAGAACCTAATGCATATCCTAATGATACACGAGCGTGATGTTTCAACTTTTTACTACTAACGTCCTATGAATCATATCACATTTGATTCATTAGACGTGCAAGGATAAAATTGTATTTACAGCGTCCATGATCACATATGATTCACTTGTTTATAATCTGTAAAATAAAGAAAATCAGACAATTTTGACATATTATCTTTGACAATAGTGTTTTCATGGTTTTACTTTAGAGCAGTAATTATTACCAGAGATTTGTATTTTTTTTTGTTTTCGCTATTGGTAAACCCTTGACAACATCACACCTGGTGGTAAGTGACGATTATTTTCCAAACTTGAAGATGTATGTACCCCACATGTCCCCATACTAAAAATTGAATTCGTTTGCTCACATCCATTAAAAAAGGCCCTTGAAATGACTATGCATTTGCTCATATATGATTTATGAACTTGTAAAAATTGATACAAAATTTGGTCCATGAATCATATTGTGTGATACATTGGATTGAATCATATTGTGTGATACATTGGATACCTGTTAAAATATAATAATGTTAAAATATAATAATACTTTTATTGAATCTCTATAATATCTATAAAATATCTATGTTTTAAAACTTTAAAAACATAACTTTATAAATATAAATAACTTTTACCCATCTTACATATAGCTTATTTTCAACTTATTTAGGATTTATCTCGAATTCGGAAAAAAAAAGATTTATCCCGAATTCCGGAAGTCTCCACTTTCTGTCTCTGTTCTCCGAAGTTAAGGTAAATATAGTCAGCTTATTCCGATCACTGTTTATAATGTAATTAGGCAAAAAAATCTGGTAACCCTTATCTGTAAATAATGATGTTTAAAAACAATAAAAATTAAAACAATAAAAGAAACTGGAGTAACCTCTTACCTAGTACAAACAGCTCTTACAAAAAAAAACGTTTTCGAATGAAATTATAGATCAGCTGATAAACAATTCATGATCATGACTTGTTAAATTCATGAACGTGACGTGATAAATTCATGACAAGATTCAAAAGATTTAGTTTTCAAGAACTATTGTAACGGTGACAAATAAATTAATAATGTAATACATGCAAACACAATTTACGTCAAATTTTTTAATTAAGTAATCTTTTGCCAAATAGCGACAGTCGCGAAACATTTATTTGCCAGAACATAGTTAAATACAAGGTGTTCTTAAATTTAAGGTATCATATGTCCTACCATCAACGGCATACATACATGTCATAATAGTATCTAGGTTTTACAAACTTATAATAACTTTTAGGTTATGTCATTTAGATTGATGTAATTTATTTTTCAATACAGTGCTCAAAAGGTGTTACTTTATATGCCAGTTTACCTAGGTTTTACAAACTTATAATAACTTTTAGGTTATGTCATTTAGATTGAGGTAATTTATTTTTCAATACAGTGCTCAAAAAGTGTTACTTTATATGCCAGTTTACCTAGGTTTTACAAACTTATAATAACTTTTAGGTTATGTCATTTAGATTAAGGTAATTTATTTTTCAATACACTGGCTCGAAATGTGTTACTTTATATGCCAGTTTACCTAGGTTTTACAAACTTATAATATTTTTTAGGTTATGTCATTTAGATTTAGGTAATTTATTTTTTAATACAGTGGCTCGAAAAGTGTTCCTTTATATGCAAGTTTTACCGCTCATGTGTTTTTATCTTACCACGGTATTTTTAATTTCTGGCAAATGAAAAATATCAAAGATAAGAATGTTCTTTTAGAATTTTGAAGGATATTTTAAAAATAAAATTATATTTGTGAAGATTATATTTGTAAAGATTATATTTGTGAAGAAAAGAGAATAAATACCACGTTATAAGCCACACCAAGGAATAGGTCATCTTTGCCAAGGAGTTTTTATGCTTACTTTATTATCCCAAGTTTTATAATTTTATTTTACGCATACGCCTATCTACATAGAGAAGTATACGCGCATGCGTATGTGTGCCTATCTAAAAAAGGCGTCATATTCAAAACTGAATAGATTTGAATATGAATTTAATTCATCATAAATATCATCATATGAGCCGAAAGAAGTCCCTTTCAAATTTAATTAATGTATAGTAATATAATAATGTATTCTGTGATAAATCGATAGGAAAAATAAAGTGATATATTAAATAAAAATAATTAAATAATATATTAAAGGAGCCACACATTGCGTTAACGAAACTTTTTGTTTGCCAAAATCTCGACAGGTAAGATTGTAGCCATGTATCTACCATATATTTTGTTTAACTGTCATTGTTTTTTTTTTGTTGTACCTGTTTTCTCACAATTGTATTAAAGAACGTCGTATGATATATATAAACTGCAGCTCGGGCTTAAAATTTGTTATTTACCTTTGCACCACCATCGCATCAAAAATAACTATTATAGAGTAATATACTCAAAAAATTGACAATTTTATGTTGTCTCGTATTTCTAGGATACACTTGACCAGCAGTCCTAAAAGTTCAGGGTGCTCCTTGACAAACTGCAAATTTTATGATGATCTGATGATGTCTTGTATTTCTAGGATACACTTGATCAGCAGTCCTAAAAGTAAGTTCAGGGTTCTCCTTGACAAACTGTACATTATATGGTAATGGATCTAAGGACCTACTTCATTTTAAAATCCGTAGTTTCGTGTTTGTTATTCAGAACGTACATACCTACTTAGTCACAGAGCAGCATCACTTGTACATGACATCATTATGCAACAAAGTTAGTGTCGGACTGATGTTGATGTAGGTAGATAGATATTAGTTGAATGCTGTAAAACAATACTCTTTAGCCACGATTGTGATCGTAAAGTAGCCCGTAACAAATCTAGTACAAATAAGGAACGTGTACTTTCTCGGTTTTAATGTGTGGAACAGTATATGAGGCGCTTTTAGCACAGTTTACACCTAAATCGATTTGACATCGAAAGAAATCGATTTGACTTGTATGCAGCGATAATTCTTTTGTGATAGCTTTATCATTCATTGCATTGCATGTTAATGTTTCATTTTAATGCCAGAAAATACCTATGCTGTATTGTATGGAAAGTCTTAGGTACTTTCTGTACAATTATAAGATTAAGAGTGGATTAGGCCTATTTTTTATCGTGATTACTAAGTTTTACAAAATAACAACTAGTCTAACTTCTGCTTCAGACAGAAGTACTTTGATAAACAAAAGACAAATAGGTAGTATAAAAAAAAAACATACAGTCGAATTGAGAACCTCCTCCTTTTTGAAGTCGGTTGAAAATAGTAAAACTAGTACTAAAGTAAAATCTATTTAAATGAAAATGAACCCCTATTTCTTCTGATCATCGCATCAAGCGTGAACGGCTAGACGGATTTCGCTAATTCTTTTTTTGTTGAGTTCGTTATTTTCAGGAGAAGGTTCTTATGTAGAATAGGTTTGGGGGGTAGTGTAGGGTAATGTATTGTAGTTAGGGTAGTGTAGTGTAGGGTAGTGTAGTGTAGTGTAGGGTAGTGTAGTGTAGGGTAGTGTATTGTAGTGTAGTATAGTGTAAGGTAGGGTAGGGTAGTGTTGTGTAGGGTAGGGTAGGGTAGTGTTGTGTAGGGTAGGGTAGGGTAGTGTAGGGTAGAGTAAGGTAGGGTAGGGTAGTGTAGTGTAAGGTGGAACGAAGTTCGCCGTGACAGTTGATTTAATATAAAAAAGTTATACTGTATATTTTTTATAAATGAACAATTTTGGTAAGACTTATATATAATGCCCAAATTTGGTATAATGCCGTTAAATAAGTTTCGTTGTCAGTTGGGTTTCTTCTTTTTAACCTACAGCCCAAAAAAAAAGGAAATGTTTTTTCTGGTGTTTTTGTGTGTGTTAATTTATAACCCCTTTGAATAATCTCATCTGATGGTAAGTGACAATGTGTCGAAGATAGAATTACTTGTCTGTTTTCAAGATTTTCTTGTCGTTTTTCAAGATTTTCTTGTCCGTTTTCAAGATTTCCTTGTCCGTTTTCAAGATTTCCTTGTCCGTTTTCAAGATTTCCTTGTCCGTTTTCAAGATTTCCTTGTCCGTTTTCAAGATTTCCTTGGTTTCAAGATTTTCTTGTCCGTTTTCAAGATTATCTTGTCCGTTTTCAAGATTTTCTTGTCCGTTTTCAAGATTTTCTTGTCCGTTTTCAAGATTTTCTTGTCCGTTTTCAAGATTTTCTTGTCCGTTTTCAAGACTTTCTTGTCCGTTTTCAAGATTTTCTTGTCCGTTTTCAAGATTTTCTTGTCCGTTTTCAAGATTTTCTTGTCCGTTTTCAAGATTTTCTTGTCCGTTTTCAAGATTTTCTTGTCCGTTTTCAAGATTTTCTTGTCCGTTTTCAAGATTTTCTTGTCCGTTTTCAAGATTTTCTACGTACCTTGTATATATCTATGAAATTTGACACCAAAACGGTTTCTTGGATTTTGAAGCACACGGTATCGTTAGATTCGTCTTGATCCCGAGTGACATCTGCGTGATCAACCCAACCACGCAAGTCACACTATGTTACGACAGCTTCTTTTTATTAACGATTTGTTTTTCTTGTTTTTTTTAATGCTTCTGTTGGTTGTTTTTTTTTAAAAGTATGGTTTGTTATTGCCAGTTCGCATTTTTGCTGCTTCTGTTTACTTAACTTTTTTAACAATTTATTATTATCAGTTTGCATTTTTTGTTGCTTTTTCTTTTAAATTAAAAATTGTTTTACAAAAATAAGGTTAGATGTTAAATATCTAATTAGACTACCAGTTTACTATTAAATTTAAAATTTAGTTTGTTTCAACATTACATTGGGAAAATCAATCATTAACGTTTAAAGATTGAGTTATCTAAGCGAATGACATCGACCGTATCTAGCGGACACACTCGCGCCTCTGACTCTGACGTAATCTGACGGTCGTGTCCTCTTAACCCCGGTGTTCTTGTTGCAAGCTGTTCAAATATGCTATTTCTACGAAAATAAGTTACTGCTGATTGTGGCCAGCGCAGGACCGGTCGTTGTGGAAATTGTTAAGGGAGGCTTTTTCCTGAAGTGATCATGATGTTAAACACCAAACGGAACTGAGAACTGGTAAATAATTCCAGTAAACGAATTGGAAATAAGCGGGGCTCGTTGTACGGACGGCCGTTAGGGCAGTAAAGTTCTCGGGTAGCGACCAATTGTTTAGCAGTCGCATGCGACCGCTAGCGTGTAATTTTTCAGAAATAAGAATATTTTAATACATCTTTTACTCAACTTTCTGAAAAATCAATAGTATTTCTTTAATTTTTTTTCAGAGTTGCGGAAATATATTCCTTCCTGTTTCTGAAAAAATAAATTCACCAAAAAAAATGTTTTGTTTCCACAATTGATAAGCTCTTGGGATCATCTTAGCTTTTCTTTTTTTTTATTCACAATTGGTAAACCCTTGACAACATCTGATGTTAAGTGACGATGAATCCGAAGATGAAGCGGGCTTACCAAGATTCCCCATTTTCTTTTTTTTTATTCACAATTGGTAAACCCTTGACAACATCTGATGTTTTAAGTGACGATGAATCCGAAGATGAAGCGGGCTTACCAAGATTCCTCAACGCGATGGGGATCTGGCTATCTTATCTTAAAGCCAGTACACATCAATGCTGTTAACACTGAACTGATATTTGGCGGCAAGAGATGGTGGTAGTAGCCAGGCGGGCTATGAAAATGGCCTACCACCAACCAAAGTTGACCCCGCCGGGAATCTAAGCCGCGACGTCCTGTTGTAAAGCAAACGGAGGCGGTAAAAAAATATCCAACGTATCATATTAAAAAAAATATCCAACGTATCATATTAAAAAAAATATCCAACGTATATTTAAAAAAAAAAAGTATCATATTTATCCAACGTATCATATTTTTCATGCGACAATAGTACTATTTCTGAAGAATTAAATTCACCAAGAAAACTAACGTCCTTAATATCAGTTTAGCTGGTCGGGAAGGGGGAAGGGGGAAGGGGAACATTTGACTCTAACAAAAATTTGCATCTCTAAATCGAAAAATGATTGGTTTGTTAAAAACCTTAATATTTAACAAACCAATCTCTGAACCGAAAAACGATTGTAGCAAACCCTCAGGAATTTAAAATATTCAACGATACCCCATACGAAAAAAATTTACCCCCTCTTTACAAAAGTTATGTAGGTATCTAGATAGATAGGTAGGTTTTATTGTACCAATTTGTCGGTGTGATTAATATGTTTACCCATGTCAAATTACAGCTTTGTAATAGTCAGACGGATGGACAGAAAATCGGACAGACAGACATGGCGAAATTATAAGGGTTCCTTTTTGACTTCGGAACCATAAAAAGGACCCATCCATCGGATTCTCTCCCCTCCCCTCACAATTTACCGACGCCATTGCCTGAATATTTATTTTATTTCTCAGTAAATCAATATCAATCTTAAGACTAAATAAAGGGTTTTTCTACTTTTTGAACTGAACGATTTTATTTTATTTTGAGATATTTTTCTTAAATTTTAATGGAGATATTTTTTTTTTAATTTTTATGGATATATTTTTTTTTAATTTTAATGAAGAAGCACTTAAAAGCGGGAATATTATGCGAATCCGTAGAACTGAGTGTTAATAACTGTTTAAAAAACGAAAAACAAAATAAAAACGAAAAACTAAAATGTAGGTTTAGGCAGCTTACTTATGTAGGTTCGTAATTTGCCTGTATTAAAAACAATAAAAACTTCTGTTACAAATTTTAAAACTTAATCAGAATAAAAATCAAAGTATCGTTTTAATATACTCGTTGTAGTAATTTGTTGAATAATCTACCATATTTTTCCTCGTCTGCAATTTGCATTCCTATACGGAGAAGAATTTATGATGCAGACTGCTGACATCTACAGTCGGTCTTTATTTGCAGATCTGTGGTGTCATATTTCGTTACGTTTCGAAAAAAGGCACATATAATTGCTTTGTAAGAGGGTGGTCTAAACTTAAGTAGCTAATGTTGCTCTATTTTAGTAATGTACTGTTTTTAGACTTCCGGATGTACTAATAAATATTAAACATAGGGGCCACTTGTTAGGGGTAAATTTTAAAAAAAGTTTTGCAAATTATATCGTGTTAAATATCAATATGAGGATTTTTTAAAACATTATGATAAATAGTTTTGAAATAACATATTTTTTTATACCTTTAAGGCAAATAGTTTTGAAATTATTTAAGAAAATAGACAAAAATTCTTCGGAGATAAGATAAATAAAGTGGATTAATTAATAAGATAAATTTTAGGCTTTAAGATAAACGTTAGGTTTTGAGACTACACTAAGCCCTATATAAAATAAAAAAAGAGAAAATAGTTCTTTACCTACAGATTACAGAAAAACTCATAAGAAGTCTATGATATTTAAAGTAACAGGATTTTTTTAACGTACGGAACCTACTCTACGCGAGCTTAACTCGCACTTGTCTGGTTTCTTTTTTCAAAAATACTAATTCCACTCTCTCCTAATCTCAGGAATAATCCAAATCTTACCATGGTTGTGCAGTTACCTACTAGTTTATCAATGCAAGCAAGTACATTTAGTGACATTCTTAAACTAAGTGCTCTAGCGCTGTAACTAGCAAATTTCATTATGAGATCTCAATGACCCTATTTAAAGAGTCCATTTATAGAGTCCTGAATACAAATAGGTGTCATCGTTGTAATTTACCTAAATAATGGATCGATTCCGAGCAAACAAATAAGCCGCTACGAATGACTGTTGAAACTGAAACTCGAAAATACACGCAGAATGTTAAAAACGCTAAAACATTCAAAACGTAAAATGATTAATTTCAATGGTCAATACAACGTTGCGAAAATTGTTCAATACCTACGTGGAATGTGCTTATTATTGTGTAGAATAACGAAAAGTTAGAGTAAATAAAATAAAAAGTAGTATTTTAATTTTACTTAAAAGCAAAACAAAGTAACTTACTCCATTTTTACTTACAAATTATATTATAAATGTATATAATACTAGTTTCTGCCCGCGGCTTCGCCCGCGTGGACTTCCCAGATCAGGAACTACACATACATATTTCCGGAGTAAAATAATACTATGTTGTTTTCCGCCCTTTACATTAATCTATTACAAATTTTAGCGACATCGGTTCAATAGTTTTAGCGTGAAAGAGTGACATACTTTCGGATTTATAAATTAGGATGGGCATTTTAAGATTCTATTTACAAATCAAACAACATGAATTATTCATTACACATAAAATAAATATTTGTACTATCTACATTGGCAAGTCAAACCCCTCCTCCATTATAGAAGGATCTTCTTTCCCATGCAAAAGACTAAACAAAGCCCTTTCATATTCCTATGATTCATCTGGAAAAGGCTCCACCGAAAAACGAAGACCTCTGGAGTTCTAATTGCGCATCTGTTCAATGGAGTCTTGATATTTGGTATTCTAAGATACAACGCGGGGTCAATCAATCTCGTTACTTTTAGGGCATTGGCATTCTGTTTTTCTTTTTCAAAGGTTTCTTTCATAAGCGAGTTCCGTACCTGTTCGGTTCGTTTTCCTAACAGAAGAGAATATGTTCCCTGAGTTTTCTGTTTCTGTGCTCATAAAAGAACCATGGTCCTTGCTATAACTTATCTCTTCCTCTAGGTCACTAGAAAGTGGATTGTTGGGGCGGGGTCAATCAATCTCGCTACTTTTAGGGCATTGGCATTCTGTTTTTCTTTTTCAAAGGTTTCTTTCATAAGCGAGTTCCGTACCTGTTCGGTTCGTTTTCCTAACAGAAGAGAATATGTTCCCTGAGTTTTCCGTTTTTGTGCTCATAAAAGAACCATGGTCCTTGCTATAACTTTTCTCTTCCTCTGGGTCACTAGAAAATGGATTGTTGGGGTTCAGCAATCGCAATAAGTATTTCTTTTACACTTCTGATCTGGCCCAATATCTTTTCTGTGCAGCTTCGTCTAGATGACACTTGGAAGTATCCCACATATTCATGCTTCCATCAGCTATCGATAGTACTTTTCTCGTAATTAGGGTGTTTTCTTTTTATGATTAACAATTTTTTTTCAACCGTTTGTCAATGCCTACTCTCAATTTGCAATCAGCTCCTATGTAGTTTATGGTCATCTGATGAAGACTCACTGCTGTGATTTTCGCTAGTGTGTGTGTGCATCGTTAAATTGGTAGGAGTATTAAGTAAGACTACTAATAACATGGTCATCTGATGAAGACTCACTGCTGTGATTTTCGTTAGTGTGTGTGTGCATCGTTAAATTGGTAGCATGCCATACTCAACAATATACACGTAATCTAGCAAAATGCACTAAATTTGCATTTCGAATTTCGCTGCCATAACTGCTGCCGACGTCGATACCGACACCATTGGCACAGTGGGTACATCGCGCATCTTGCATTGCGCATCCGCCGTCACTATATTGTCACTCTTCGTACTGAACTCAGCTCAATCGGGCCCCTGAAAATTCGCTCTTCAATTGATCGTGAGATGTCCGTGCAAAGAATCAAAGAAAGCCTGTACGATCCAAAATTTAAAAAATCACCATCCCTTAAAAAAATAATCCATCTCATGTAAAGGCCTTTTTAAAAAGATATCCTAAAACGAATGATGTTGCTAACTAATACATAATTACAAATTTCTTATTTATTTTAATGTATCCGTTCACTTGTTACAATTTACATGTTGAGGAGTGAACTGGCAAATTAATAGGAGACTATCCCCGGATCTTCCACCCTTTCCAGTCTGGTTAGTCACTGCCAGTTTGTTCCACTATTTCTAACTTTTTCAGCTTAGCCTGGTCGTTCCTTTCCCTGGTTAGTTCCTTTCCATCCAATATGGTTTAGGAAATCGATTGCTAATTCTGGCTCTATACTCGTGACTGGGTGCTGTCCGTGCGAACTGGCCTACTCCACCATAGAAAAAAATATGTTTAATATACTGTCTATTGTCATAATATTTTCATGTACTAATGATGTTGGGCAAATATTTGCTGACGTAATTAATAATTTAATCTTATTAACATCAATTACAAATAAAATAGTATTATAAAATTATGGGCTCTTTGACACCCCACATATACTGTTCAAAACTTATTTATTACCTATTTACGAGTATATGGGTTGCAAACTTATTTATTACCTATTTACGAGTATATGGGTTGCACCATAATTTTAATAAAATTGATAAAAGTTTGAAAACAGGAACTTTGGAAAATTGGATCTCATAACATAACTAGATAAAAGTTGTGTAAATCGTGTTAGTTAAAGCAATAATCCAGATTTTAGCCGTTTTGGAAGTATCTTTACTTCAGCTGTGATGGTCTTGACAAAATCTCGAAGTTTTACAACTCAGTGCTTTGGCGCCGGAATTAGCAACAGTATTAATTTACCATGCTTCATCCACTGCATCTTAAATAATTGTTAACCAACCACTTACAGACCGCTATCTCAAGTTTGGGTTTAGGAAATATTATGTACCACCACACTGTTATGTACTGTGCAACCACACTGTTATGTACTGTGCAACCACACTGTTATGTACTATGCAACCACACTGCATACCTGCTGCATGCAATCGCCAACCCACCTGCCAAGCATGGCGATTACGGCTAAACCCCCTAACTCGGGGGAAGCCTGTGTCCACAGTGAACGTCTTTCGGCTGATGTCATGATCTATCAAGTGTGGTAATCAATTAAATTGTCTTGAAAATTTTACCGCTAGTCGATCCTCAATAGACTCTGTGAGCAAGTTTTTAAACCAAAAAGTATCATTTGTGCCATAATATGACTTAGTCAAGACCATTTTTTGTCTTATTTTATTCATGTGTGATAGCATGTGGAGTTTCCACGCAAATAGTGTAGAATACGTTAAGTAAGCACGATTAAATAATCGACTTGCTATGACTCACAGGTGTTACATTAAAAAGAAAATGATGCCTGCTATATGATGTTAGGTAAGTGAAATAGCGCACGATGGTGTTATCTAACCATAACACCGATCGGCCGTCATTGGGGCGTGTTGCCGCCATACAATGCGTGCGCCTTACCTAGAACCTTACGTTATTCAACTTTATTGTTTGAGAGAACAATTACCTTTTGTACCAGAGAGGTATCGGCCATTATCAGTAGACGCGTTAGGTAACGGCTAAGTCTCGAGTTCAACTGTTTAGCGTAAGTCACCAAACGCCATATTCAGTTTTTAATATCTTTGTTCTTTATTGAAAAGCATATTTTGATATATAATTAAAAACGCTAAACACGTTAAAAACCGACTTCCATCGCAACAAATTAGTACATTTTTGCATTATTATTTTTGTTAATTTTCTACTAAACTACTACACCGATTTTAATAAAATTTATATGGGACCACTCGAGAAGCACTAGCTTTCAAATAAAAAAAAAACATAAAAATCGGTTCACTCAGTCAAAAGTTCTGAGGTAACAAACATAAAAAAAAAACATACAGACGAATTGAGAACCTCCTCCTTTTTGGAAGTCGCTTGAAAAGATGTATAACCGCAATGTATGTATCCCGGATAGAACGGTTAATTGTGCCACATTAGAGAGAGAGAGAGAGAGAGAGGTTGTATGAATTCACAATTACGATTTTCACCAAAAAGTAACATATGTAACTTTCACCTTTGTTACTTTTAGGTGGGAACTGAAAATGTGGATTGATAAAAACAAGAAACTAAAATTTCTACAGTTTGAAATTGCTAGCCCTCCATGGCGGCCACCGCCATGTTCATATGGAATTTTTAAAATTGGCGGAGATAAGGTGATTACATTTCGCTACTTCTTTGTGATTTATAAACATTATGTAGCTATGTCTCCATTTGTGTGCTTCTATAAAGTTTAAGAACTATCTGATTTGCAGCTGAATGAATCCTTGACATCGTAGGAAATACTTAGATAAGTAAGTATGGTGTGCAGTTGTACAGACCGCCTTGGCAGTCAGACAGCATGTAGCGCAGTGGATAGCATAAAATTTTGTACTAAATCTTGTCTCAAAGTTGTTCTGGATTTATACAATTTTCTTGATGTCACTAACGCATGTGTAGATATTTTTTCATAGTTTGGTTGATACCAGTTATCGTATGTGCCACAAAGTCTAGCGCTGTGGATCCTCATCTTGCCTAGGGAAATAAGAGTCCTTCAAAAACAGGACTGATGGTATGTCTCAATATTAATCATGTCTTTCTGACCGAAAGCTGCCGAAGCTACAACGCCTTGTATTCTGTATGGACGACCGCAACCCAGCGCCACTGAGAGCTTTAAGATTGGCCGCACATCTGGCCGCCAAAGTGTAGAACCATTGACTCGATAGAAGAAGAAGCCTTGTATTTAATATTGTTTATACTACTTAATATTACTTACTATTTACTTTTCTAAAGGAAACATATAATTTAATTTGTATCACTTATTGAATTTTTTATCTGTTCTTTTATAGAACATAGAATTTAATTAGTACATGGTAGCTAAATATATACTAAACTAAACAAAACTTCTAGTGATCATGTTTATGTAATTGTCTATGTTTGTCATCGAAACAAAATAATAATTCTTTAAATCATCGTGCCCAGTCTTGGGGCCTTGCAAAAATTATTGGGGCCTCGCAAAAATCATGCCTTTCAAAAATCGTGCCCGAAGAGCTAGGGCCTTTCAAAAATCATCGTAGCTGAAGTATAAAAATCATCGTGCCCAAAGTATCGGGGCTGATATGATGATGATAATCAATAAATAAATACTTAGCCTAGTATTTTTTAACAAACGCTAATCTTGCCTTGACATTTGCTTTTAAAGACACCTACAATAATAATTAGACGGAGATTATGTGAGGCAAACTTGTACGGAAGGGTGTCTCGCACGCAAGGTGCCATTTTTGAAAAAAAAACAAAATATTAAGGCAAAATTGGCTTACGTTAAAAAATATAAGACTAAGTATTTATTTATTAATCATCATCATATTAGCCCCTAGACTTTGGGCACAATGATTTTTAGACTTTTGAGAACGATTTTTGCAAGGCCCCAACACTTTTTTTTAAATAATATGCCATAAGCTGGTGTTCTCCGCTAATAGTTTATTTTTAGTCAGGATAAGAATAAATAATTCCCAAGGGATCTGGGTAAAACTTAGTTCCCCGTTTGCGCACGTTTTATTACACTAGATCACAGTTCTAAAATTGAACAAAACTTAAGGATAGGCTACAATAAATTAAATGCGTTGTAAAATGGTGTTATACATTTTGTTAGACCCTAATTACATCATTTACTCTTTTCATGACATCCCTTTAATTAAAAACGAAAAGGAACCAATTTCTCTATAGGTATTAGTTTCCATTTTTTTTTAAATCGAATAATGTTAAGATAATATACCGCCGACGAAGTCTAAATTATTCCGCCTTAACCCAGCGTTGCAAATTATTAAAACATATTTATGTACAAATCGCACTCGGTTATCAGGCTCTAAATCAAAAATGACGAGGTCTTAGTTATTCCAACTTGACGCAGCGTTGCAAATAATAAACGATACTCAAGGACAAATCAAACACAGCCATCTGGCTCTAAAACAAATGTGGCACCTCTATGGGCTATATAGGGTTTTGGTAGGTATGGAATAAGCGATGAATTTCTATGTCAAGCGCAGCTTTAATCATAAAAAAACCTTTTTTTTACTCTTCTCTGGTATTAAAACTTTAACAAAAACACTATATTTATCCCAATGAACTAAACTAACTGGAAAAAAAATATGTAAACTTGTCTAAACAAATAACCTTACCAATTTTATTAAAACAAAACGACTATTCCAGCAAAAAAATAACCTGTGTTTTAAAAAGATCCTATGTTTTCAGCCAAAAAGCACCACAATTATAATTTTTAGCTAGTTTTTTATAGTACTTGTTTAAATTTGTCTATTTTTAATTCTTGCCAATTTGTCTATTTTTAATTGAACCAATGTGTTTCCAATTTTGATTTTATATGAAAGCTCTTACGGTAATGGAAAAAACTGTGATCAAATCAAAACACGCCTGCGAACAAATTCAGTGGTTGTGTGTGAAGTCGACAAACCCGCACTGTGTCCGCGTGGTCGACTAAGGCCCGACGATCGCCTTAGTTCAGGGTATGCTCGATTCCCTCGGTAGGGGACGTATATGTAAATTTGAAAAAGCTGATATATTCGTTATAGTTGTACAAATCTGTGACCGCATTAATAAACTCCATGTAAAGTGGGGATGTATTTTTGGTTAACGTAACTTATCGCCTGGGGTATCGCTGAATAGGTCTAGAAAAACTACCCAGGTGTTATAAGATTATTATTCCATTCCATGATTCGTTTACTAAATATAAGGTTACGAAGTGCTGATTTTTTAGAGCTACATGTCACCATCCCCTAACAGCTAAACCGCTATTTTAGGAAACTTAAAATTAAAGGCTTTTCTGTTGACCAGCTCAAGGAGAATAATTGATACGATTTTTAGAAATAATAGACCATATAAAATGTTCTACACCAAAAAAACTGCAGAAAGTTCCGTGCACCCAAAGAGTAACCAACGCGATACTATTACTAAGCTTGCTGCCCGTCCGTCTTATGACTGTATCTGCGGGCTGTATGTAATTTATGAATAGGTATAGACAGTTGACATTATCCCACAGTAGGTTTTTTGATTTTGCTCTATCGAAAAACAGTACTACATAAAGCGTATAACGTATATTATGTGTGATTTAAAATAACAATAAATAAAAACCATCTTACTCACTTTGCGGGGTCCGAACTGAATGAAAAAAAAAACATTTTTCTGTCGCTCACGTTGAAGTCTTTTGCTTGTAATGTGAATATGTATCAATTTTATAGTTGTGTGAAGATGTACCATATCGACTCGCACTTGGACGGTTTTTTAAAAGATACGTTTGATTGTTAAAAAAACTACGGAATCCTATTTTGCGCATGGCCAGACACAAACTTGGCCACTCACATCAATGCTTTTAACATTGATATTTGGCGGTAATACTTAGATAAGATAGTAATAGCTAGCCAGGTGGGCTTAAAAAAAGTAAGACTCCGCCGGGAATTAACCGCGCGACCTCCTAATGTGAAAAACTAATGGACTTACCATTACGCCACAAAGGCGATTACCCGTCGTTAAGACTGCGGCCTAGACGCGCCCTTCTACAGCCTCTTAGCTCACACGAGCAAACAGAAGGTGTTGGAGGGCAAGAGGTCCAGGGTCTAAATAACTTATAAAAATATTATCACCAAAACCGATCGGTATATTTGAAGGAAACTAATTAAAAAATGAAATAAAAACAGACTAATGAAAAGGTAGTGACAATATTGAAAAAAGCAGAAAATCAAAAAAATAAAAAACAACAAGAAGTTTTTAAACTGTTAAAATTAAAAATAAAATAATACAGAACATTTAAAAAAGTATGACTTCGTCACGAGACTAATAGTTTAGTCAATTTAGATTTTTCAAAATAAAATTGGATTGTGATAAAATCTTTTTCGTAAGGAAACAATATTTATGACGAAAAAGATAATATCGAATTACTAGTACCTACCAAAATGTAAGTTTATGGTTTCTCTTGCTAATCAACCATTATTCTGGTAAATTAATAATTAAACGTAGTTGTAGGAGCTTGCCTCAAGGTAAAAGTATCATCCATAGGATACGATACTGTCGGCTAATTGAGCGGAAAGATTATATTACTAGCTGTAGGGCTATTGGAAGAGTATCCCAAATCTTTTACTAGGGTTACAGTATATTATTAGGGTTACATTTTCCATAGATAAGCAAATAGAAGTTAGAAATTAGTATTTTATTTATTTATTTATTTTATTAATTTAGGAAACAGTCTTATATATATAATCCTATAGGATTACATATAAATTTTAAATTAAAAACGACCTGGAGTTCCACTTAATAAAAATAAAACATGAAATATACGAGCCCTGAGACAATATTAATTTTACTACTATTTTGTGTGCCAGTTACAGCTTCGTTTTAGATTTTTAAGCGTGGATATAAAATTAACGTCAGGAAGATCAGATTTCTTTCTATCATCATATTGGTTGATTTTGTCTATAAATATAGGAAAGGATAAGAGTTAAGAGTTTTATAACAAAATATTGTAATACAACAGCATGTATGTTGTACGTAACTGTGAAGTGATATCAGTATAGCGTCAGCAATATGATACCTGCATAATAAATATTGAAGCGTTGGTGGCTCAGCCGGTAACGACTCGGTCCTCCTAACTATAGGTCCTGGGTTCAAATCGGGACGGCCAATGTACTAATAAGTTTTTCGAAACTTACGTACATATACCTACTTACCGATTGCTTTAACGGTGAAGGAAAATATCGTGAGGAAACCTGCACATCTGATTCCAGATGTGTATGAAGGTCGCGTTGCACACCTCCGTAGGTGTAAATCTAAATGCCTTACACGAGACCGCGGGTGATGCTAAGTTCAACACCAGGTAACCGCCGTCTATCTCTCGGATAGCAGGGTTAATTGTACCACACGATAAGAGAGAGAGTAAATATTATTAAAACATTTATATGATGGCCCATTATTCCTTATAGAGGCATTTATTAAATGAACTCATATACGTCCCCACCGAGGGGCTCGAGCCTACCCAGAATTAGGGCGATCGGTCCTTGTCGACCACGCGGGTCCAGTGCGGGTTGGTCGACTTCACACCTAACTTCTTCGCAGGTGTGTGCAGGTTTCCTCATGATGTTTTCCTTCACAGTAAAAGCGTCGGATAAACGTACATAATGAAATCGAAATTGGAAAACATATTGGTACGTGACGGACAGGAATCGAACCAAGAACTCCCAGACAGGAGTTAGCGACCCTAACTGTTGCGCCACCGAAGCTCTGCCAACGAGGCAAATTTAAATTCGAAAAACTCTTTATTGAACATCTGCCAGACAATTTATTGCACATTAGATAGACAAATACATGTACAAAACAAAAAAGTAACAATTAATAGACATCATCATCGTCATATCAGCTCATGTACGTCCCCACCGAGGGGCTCGAGCCTACCCTGAATTAGGGCGATCAGGCCTTAGTCGACCACGCGGGCCCTGTGAGGGTTGGTCGACTTAACACAACCTGCGAGTTTCTTCGCAGGCGTATGCAGGTTTCCTCACGATGTTTCCTTCACCGTTAATAGACATACAATTGGCAAATAAATTAAATTATCTTCAAACCTATATTATTTCGATTTCTGTATCTTCGTTAAGAGCGTCGATGCCGTTACGGCTAGGGCCGCCGCCTCCTGTCCGGGAGGTCGTGGTTCGAATCTCGCCACGTACCAATGTGATTATAAATTTAGATTTCATATGTACGATTATCCGACGCTCTTACGGTGAAGGAAAACATCGTGAGGAACCTGCACACGCCTGCGGAGAAACTCGCTGGTTGTGTGTGAAGTCGACCAACCCGCACTGGGCCCGCGTGGTCGACTAAGGCCCGATCACCCTAATTCAGGGTAGGCTTGAGCCCCTCGGTGGGGACGTATACGAGCTGATATGATGATATACAAAATATTTAATCCGAAAAACTTTATCAGAAAATATGTGATTTAATTTTTTTAATTTAAATTTTATTTTATTCTTAATACAATACATTGGTCATCATAATACGTTCGCTAGAGCCAGAATGTTTGTTGTGCATTTTGACTAGAAATTATAGGTACAAGCACAGATGACTAAATAGTTACTTCGTAAAGTATGAAGCCAAATTAAAATTCACTTAACTATGTTCTAAAAATATATTTCCTTTAAAAAATTGTGCTTTGAGATTTGAGCTTACTCTGTATTTACTACTGAGTTCCTGTGACTTTGTACTATGAACTTGGCTAACGAACTTGGCAAACTAACATCAGCTCCTGTATCATACCGCTGAGCTCTCATGGTCATCATATCAGCCGAAATATGTCCACTGCTATATCGTTGAGCCACACACGAACTACGTCCACGTGTGAACATACGCCTCTTCCAAGGATTTACACAAAGACCAGTCCTACGCTGCCCGCATCTAGCGGCTTCCCGCGACCTTCACTATGTCGTTGTTTTACCGAGTGGGTGGCCTGCCTACGCTAAGTCTTATGGTGCGGGGTCGCCACTCGAGAACTTTAATTCGCCATTAACTATTCTACGAGCAATGTGCCATGCCCACTTAAGTTTAGCGATTCTGAGAGCTATGTCGGTTACTTTGGTTCCCCTACATAGCACGCTACATTGCCATGTGGGTGACCTTGATCCTTATGAGGCCCATAGTAAGCGACCATGTCTTAGTTTCGTATATCGTCACTGGTACCACACGGCTTAAAGACACTATGGTATTTGGGATGTGAAACTCTTGCAAAGTAATGCGAAGCTTCCCGAACGCTGCCCAGCCGAGTTGGATTCGTTTTCTTTCTCGAAGTTGGACCTACCTAACTGTACTGTTTTTCCCAGGTATACATATTGGTCAACAACTTTAAGTGTAGTTTTCAACTTCCAGAAGAGAGGGTGCGACATGTAACATGTGATAAAAGTTCTTTACAAATAACCTCTCTTCGGTAACCAAGTCCGTACATTCGTTGTGGCTTTGATCAATCGCCCATTGATAAGCTGGAAAGTTTTTCTCCATGATTAGCAGAAATAACTTCTTAGTAGTCCAGGCCAACAAGGCCCTTTGAAGGCTCTTTTACAATCTTTTGCAACTCATCTCGAAGGTTCCCTCAGCGCGATTCTCCTGCCTGCTCTCGCTGTGCCAAAAGCCACTGCCTGTCTGTCTGTGAGTCGCTCACTTTGAAGGTACAAGAAATCGTAATTGGCCGGCTTCTGAAGAATAATGTGGAAATTGATAGATTTGTCATAGGTTGTTACCAACATTAGTTATGACTAAATTGTTTATTTTATATTTCGCCCTTCATTTTTTTGGTCGGTTTGTTATAGTGCACACTCCTGCGAAAATGTGAAGTCGACCAACCTCCACTGGGCCTGCGCATGGTCGACTAAGGGCCGTTATCGCCCTTATTCAGGGTAGGCTCGAGCCTCTCTGTGAGGACGTGTATGAGCTGATATGATAAAATTAGCAGACTGTAGCTTCTATGCGACTTATTTTATTGTTGGTTTGGTACCTTTTGGCTTTTTGAATTTCCGTTATCCCCAAAAAATTGATAAAAATAAGTTTATTTTATTTTGAGTTACTTTTTGCAAATATTTTTTATTTTTATAATTTTATCATTATATTGCATTAAAACATGATAATATCGCAGTCACTTTTTTAATTAGAAATAAAAAAAGGAAATCAAATTGATTCCCTAATGAATTACTCTTGAAATGAGTACATACAAATATCAATAGTTTCTTATGAGCAGACTCCCCACCCCTCAAAAATATGCACCCTTTTCCCTAACACCTGTGTATCAATAAATACTTGACAGAATGTATGAGATACTAAAGAGTAGGTAGCTATGTATAAATCTCTGACCTACTAGTACATATATAAGTTGGTTTTGGTTTCCATGCGACTGCATATTCAGTCGAGTTATTCAACTGCATGGGTAATTCGCACTGCTCCCGAACTAACGTTTCACGATTGTTATTTGTTATTAATTTCACGAACGATACGCCGGCTTTTAATGTTTTATAAATACGATGCATTGTTCTATAAGCGACACAATACGTCGCGGTGTTCGCAGCGGCAGCCTATATACCATATAAACGTTGCACCGTCGTCGGTCTGTCGAACGCATTCTTACACTCGTGTAAAACGCAGAATGCTTCGTATTTTGCACGTCTTTCCTAGATTGTTATTCTAGGTATATTGTAAATTTCTGGTTTTTTTATTCTTCATTCATACAGAGATTTCCAATATCTTGCAGGTAGTCAAAATAAATACAGTAATTTTCTAAGTTTCATTGTTGTCATCGTTCTTTTATACGCACATACTAATTCATGATAATTTCGTCGAATTTGAAACTTTCTATTCTTGTAATCAGATTCTTATTATCTTCACGACTAGATTTCATAACGAATAAAGTTAACTCACCCACTTATACATATAATAATAGAAGTATAACTATATTATATTTCTATACTACTCAAAACAAACAAAATAAAGCCCACAAGGTTTCGCAGTACATTTTCATACAGAAAGGTGGTTAAAACAACCACGATTTTTTTTGAATCAAGAAAAGTAAGGAAACTACGAAATGTAATCATTAGGTTAGATACCTACCAGTTCACGTAAGACAACCTCTAAAGTTATTATACCTACTATAACCAACAGATTGGGTATATTGATTGCTATAGGTGTAATACCATAATAGCATGGTAACATAGCACGATTGTTTAGCTACATTCGAACGATTCCGAGAAATCCGTAAAGGGAGGCACGTACGCGCACGATTGCCTAAATCTTCGCCGCTGAATGTTCAAACACAGCTTTGTATTTCGATAAAGGATTTATGTTACAGAGTACTTAACACATAAATACATATTAGTTATGCACAGTTAGCACAAGTTTAATTTGCCATAAAACATAAATATAAACTAAAACTATATTTTTGACGTCACTGATAAAAAATACTTTCTATTTCTTAAACTTCTACTGGTAAGTTACTGTTAAAGTAATCTTGCATAATAAGGTAATATTTCCCTGAATTTTTTTATTGAAAATAAATAAATAAAATGTGCTAAGGTCAGCACATAAGAAATGCTAGGATTCTAAAATTTAATGAAAATGGTCCTATGAAAGATCAGTATCAGTCATTTACCTACGTGAATGTAATTTTTTGCATTGTGGTCTTGTGTATCACAATGTTGAAATTCGATCGCATTTGCCGACGAAAGATGATCAAGAGAATCCATTTACGGATACTATCAATCGATACAGGCCTTGCCTCCACGAAACCGGGGTTTCTGATACGTTCACTGCAACAGACTACTTACTATACTTATAGATATTTAAAATTTAGCAAAGCACCTAATTATAATTAAATGTTTGTTTTTCCTTTGTCCATAGGGTCGTCCCCATACGACACAAGGCTATGTTTGCAAGAAAGCAATGGATCGGATACTCCAAATTCCCAAGTCGTGAAAGGCGAAGATGATATGTGTAGGGTCTACCAGACTCTGTCTCTACCGGCACTCTCTAGGGAGGAAACCACTAGTTCTAATAGGTCCGAGGAATTTTGGTAAACACCACCTTTTAAGTTCTTCGATCTTAAAAAAAACGGAAGCTCGATATTTTTTCTTTAACATTTTTTTTTTTCAGTAGTGACACAAAATGTAAATCAAAGCCGTCAACACCTACCAGTCCTGGAAATTCATCAGAAATGAAACCCCAATCGACGACGCCTACTTCTCAGACGCTAACTAAACCTCCATACTCTTACGTGGCTCTCATCACTATGGCCATCCAAAATAGCCAGACAAAAAGAGCCACGCTCAGTGAAATATACGCTTACATCACCAAAGAGTTCCCTTTCTTTGAGAAAAACAAGAAAGGGTGGCAAAACTCAATAAGGCATAATTTAAGTTTAAACGAATGTTTTATAAAAGTACCTCGGGAGGGTGGCGGGGAAAGAAAAGGAAACTATTGGACTCTCGGTGAGTTCCATATTTAAATTTCCTTATTAAAAAGTCTTTTGTTTGTTAGAACTAAATAATTGTAGTTTAGATCTTAAGTTTTGCATAGCGAATGACGTCTGCTCTGCGTATAACATCATTCATTTGTTCATCTCATACACCACGTTTTAACAAATATAAGATACAAGGCGAAATGCTTGCGAATTCCTTTGTTACATACAACAATTTTTTGGACGAGTGTAGTGTTGTTTTAGATCCACAATGTGGGGACATGTTCGAGAATGGGAACTTCAGGCGGCGGCGTCGGATGAAGAGGCCATTTCGTGCTCCTCCTTACTCCAAGGGGTTGTTCGGGGACGGGTACCACGTTGCTCACGTGGCCCAGCACGTACCACCGCACATACAGCCGCTTCCGCTGGGGGCCAGGAACTACTTCGGCTCTGGCTCACCGTACCACCCTCCTACCTATCCTCGATACGACACGTAAGTACCTACCTAACTATTGTAAAAACGCATCACCACTGCCTTCCAATTTCATGTGTGAATAATTTAATTATATGCCTACAAATGAGGATTGTACAATGACACGTAAAGGCAAGTTAATTTTTTATAAAATAAATATTTGTGTTTCTCGTTGTCATTGTTTATAAAACAAACATAATGTAATATTACGTTTGTACAAGTTTTCACTTCCTGCTTCCGTGCTGCTCTCTGTCTTGTATCCCACGAAAATAATAAATTTAATCATGGCCCTGGCATCTGTAAATATGGGTTTAGTTTTGTTGTTATATTTAATTCTGTTGTCTTACAGCGAAAATATAGGTTAGGTTTTGTCGTTACAAGTACTAATTAATTTTGTTGTCTTAGAGCATCTGTAAATCTGCTTTTGTTTTTGTATTAAAAGTTATTATATTCTTATTGACTTAGCAGATATTTTAGTGAAGGTGTCATTAATCGTTTGTGAGATAAGAAATCATGAAAAGCTGAGATTGATAACGAATAAGCAAACAACTTTATCGCTCTTTACGCTTTTTGTAGGTACTGTTGGCGAGTTTAACGTTGACATTATCAAAATGAACCTACCGATTCTTTAATAAAGAATTATTACTGTTTTGACACGTACTTAGTTTACCGCCAGTTGATCGTCTGAGATTTAACCCTTAGTATTTACAAGTAACCTCAAAATTGTTTCGAGGCGGTTTGTTTTGTTTGGATAGTATGGTTAACTGTGCCACACAATAAGAAAAAGTTAATTTGGTATAGGAAGAGGTATATTCCCTAGAGAATAAATTATACCTAGGGGTTACCTATACAAAATATTATATTTAAAATTATAATATTCACAAGACTTTATTTTCTAAAGACTTTTAAGAAACTACTAATATAATGCTAAACAAGGTAATTACTTTTTACAAGACTTCTAAGAAACTACTAATATAATACTAAACAAGATTAATTACTTTTTACAAGACTTCAAACTACTAATATTATACTTAACAAGGTAATTACTTTTTACAAGACTTAAGAAAATACTAATATAATATACTAAACAAGGTAAATACTTTTTACAAGACTTCTAAGAAACTACTAATATAATACTAAACAAGATAGGTAATTACTTTTTACAAGACTTCAAACTACTAATATAATACTAAACAAGGTAATTACAAGGTAATTTCTTTTTACAAGACTTCTTAGAAACTACTAAAATAAATAATACTAGCTAAGTGTCATAGAATTTGTGTGGGACTGCGTTCGATTGTCAGGGTTTTCGATACTTGTGGATTTGAACCCCAAATACACTGTTCTCTCTCATAGTTATTTATGTTATTTTGAAGTTTTCATTATACGATGTATAGATAAGTACGAGTAGGAGTATAATTATTATCATTGTGATTATTAGATACAACTAAGATACAACTAAAATAAAACATAAAAAATCTTTGAACACAAAGCAAAGCATTAATCTTCCGCATAAAAACATGTTTTTATCAAGTTAAAAATTCATCAAGTGACAAATTATGGTTAGTAAGTATATGGATTTTCGGCGTTCGTTGGCCACAGGCGATTTCGTTTGTTTGCCTGCCTCAGAAAACAGCCTTTCGCTATATACACTGTTGTAAGGAGCTGAAATGTGCATTTTAGCAAACTTTGTCAGATGTGCATCCTGCTTCGAGTTAATTGACCATCAAGTGTGTAAGGAGTCACGAGTGCGATCAATCCCGTTTGTCATGTGTAGTCTAGGAGTTCCTTCCTATGGCCACCCTCCAACTCTATCATCAGACCAGCTCGATGGTTTTAAAATATTGAATTGTCATCAAACTTACTTTGAACGGCAAACTTGCTCTGAGCAAGTTAGAGACATTGATGTGTAGATGGCCGGATATCCGTTTTTTGGTATCTGGCCAAACAACTATCTGATTCACCTCTAGTTCAGATTGAGATTCTGACTGAATTGCCATTTTTAAGTGTTGCTCATACAAAAAAAAAACAGTAACAGTAAATGTTATTAATACTCTATCAAATGTATTACTCTGGCAAAACTCATTAAGGGTAGCTGCCATAGAGCAATAAACAAAAAATGCAAAAATCTCAAAATTGGCTCAAATGATTTTCATTGAATTTTGATCGGTGACATGACAAAGATTATCAACCTTGCTCCTCCGAATGAGTGCATGAAGTGTGTGTTTGTTCATTGTTAAATTTACGTAAATTGCAGTATATACAGTGTGGCAATAAAAATGGGCCCTGGAGGGAAACTCATTTTACTTTAAAGAAACATTCATTTATTTTTGATTTTCAAAATTCGGTTGCCTTACCAGGGACTCGAACTAATAAAAAAAAAAAAAACAAACACGCTAATTTTTTTAATTTATTAATTGAAATGATCGATTTTCCATAGTGATAGCTTTACACAGTTTTTCAATAACTTAAATTGAATATTGCCATTTGACCTATTTTGAATTCATGTCATTTGAATAACTAAAGGATTTAAGGCACTTTTCCTCCGGGGCCCATTTTTCATTCCACACTGTATACCAGACACTATGTAGTTAAATTTCTAGGCATTGTATACTAATTATACAATGCCTATAGAGTGCTTGGTATATACTATACTACTTATTACTTTCCATCTGTAAAGATAAACCATATAACGATATTTTTCATATTTAAAATTATCGTAAATACTTAATTATCATACTTTATTAATAACACTTTTAACAACGCAATGCCACCCTAATCGCAATGATAAAAATTATTATTGTCACATGCAACTATTTGCACAAAAAATCAACACATGTGCGTATTTCATTTTTTTGCATGTTTTTTACGTCAATATTTTCCTCGTTTAATCAAATGTCACCTGTCTGAAGCATGTCAAATGATTTCAATTTGGAAACCAGTACTCAGTAAAAATACCATAACCAAAAACAGAGAGCAGTGACCAAAGAACTGATACGAAAAGTCCAGGGTAAAATAAGATAAAGTCCATTTTACAACTTATAGATGTTTGAAGGACCCCTATTTTAGGTTTAAAACAGAAATGAAACCCTATACATATTTGGTTTAAAAAACCAGTTTGTGTGAAATAAGGGAAATAAATTTGAATTTTAATTAATATTATATAATGTATATGGAAAAACAGTGACCTCAAACTACTGGAAAAAAAAACAACGAATGTCCATTGACATTGAAAAAAATTATGAACGTCTTCAAGTAAATAAGTTACATAACAATATATTGTTAATTTTATAAGCTTAACATTTATTTTCCACTAATTCTAGTTGTACCAACTTCATTCATACTGACTGTGGTTATCTGAATATGACGCATCTAAGTCTCCATTTAAAATTCCGTTATCATTTTTTTAATTACTTCAATGTACAGTCTTATTTCTCAGAACTGACTATGTAGTTAAATTTGGTTTAAAATAAGAAAAGAACCTGGAGGAAATGATCTGCTACATAATACGTAGAATTTGGTATGACAATTTGGAAGGACAAACCATAAAAAAGACATTGTTATCGCCGTTTGTAGAAAAGACAGTGAGTATAAAAAAGTATTTTGACCCAATCGACTCTAATCGGGCTTACGTGTAATAACACCTTAAATTAATTTTAAATATTAACTAGTGGAGTATTATTTCGGCAGCAACCACGTACGTACGAGGCTGCAGAAATGGTTTTCGTCTTAAAAAAAATGATTAACACAAATTTCACAACTTAAAAATATAAAAAGTCCAAATGCTTCCGGGTCAGATACTGGGAAATAAATTAAAAATTAACCACTTCCTTTAGCGGGGGTGTGCTGGGTAGCCGTGCGAGGTGGTAATGCAGCTTTCATCAGTGGCACAGATGTAGAATGTCTCCTCCTGAGGTATTGGGCGGCTGTGCCACACAAATCTTAAAACGCAGGAAGTGCCACAGACTTATTATAAGTCTGTGGGAAGTGCGAAGCAGGATAGTAGAACCCCATAAGGTATAAAAACCAGAATTTACACCACCAAGCAACATAACCGAAGACAACAAAAGAAGATGGACAAACATACCTCTACATATCCGGCGAGGGTTTGGCAAAAAAATAATATTTGATCACTTAAATAATATTTATAGCAACATACTCAAACAAGAATACAAATTATAATTTAGATGATCCGAAAAATTTCGTGGCGATAAAAATTTTCCACTCCTTTTCAAAAAATCAACAAAAGGTTTTTGGAGTAAAAAGTTTTGCTACAGGTTATCGACGAACTCAAAAAAAAAATTGGACGCGAAATAAAATAAAAAAATTTGGACAACCCAAAGGTTTGGACAGCCCTGAAGAGGAAATTAAAATCAAACGTCGTAAAAGAATAAAACATTTAAACAACTAACTAAACATTATCGTTTACAAAAGATGGACGAAATTGATATTTATACACGAAGCTACACAAACAAACACTAAAAAACACATAATATAAAAGTGAACAAACATTAATAACCCAAAAACACACTAGTGTTCATAGGTTGCCGTGCATTGAGCCTAAAACTAGTCACCTTTTATAAGAAAACTAGTCACCTTTTATAAGAAAACTAGTCACCTTTTAGAAGAAAACTAGTCACCTTTTATAAGAAAATAGGAGAAACCAAACAATTAATAAAACAAGAAAGGCAAATAAAGATCAACCAATAAGAAACCACACCGCATTAAAGGCAAGCAGAGCTGTCAAAAATTGAAAAAAATTGCAAAAGGTTGTTGGTTACCCCAGCGTAAATATGTTCAAAAACGGTATGCGCGACGATTCCGATTCTCGGATAAAATTAACATCGGAAGTCTAAAACGCGATACGCGAGAGTCTAAAGGGACAACTCCACCGAAAAAGAGGCAAATTTGGGTAAAACAAGGACAAGATTATTGTAAGAAATTTAAAAATAGGATATTGTTATAAGACCTCAAGAAATATAAACAATACTGCGAAATACAGTAACGTTACCAAAATTTTAAAATCGTGGATTATAAAAATAAGTCAGTCCCAACTTTCGATGAAAAAAATGAATCCGGCCATTGACTACTTGTATAAAAATTTTAAAAAGAGAATACACAAACAGAAACAACTCATTATCATGATAGCTATTAACCGAAAGGGGAAATGTCCGACACGTGTGAAGAGAAGCAAAGAAACTCCGTGTACACAAACAAAAAAACCTCACGTTTCGAAGAAAATTGCACGACTATATAAAATTAAGGGTAAATTTTTTTTTCTTCTAAATATCCGGAAAACGGGATACACCAACGAACGCCAAAAAAAGGACCGTTTGGCAGTTAAATTTCGGAAAAAAAGGGTTTAATTTAGAAGTTCGGGCGCTATAAATGTAGCAAAATTTAGTTTAAATTAAGAAGCGAACCTGGAGGAAACATATGTACAATAGGTGCGTTCCAGTTTTCAATTTCGAGCATCACAAATTTATCGAGTGACCTACGTATTCTATTCATACTACGAATAATTTTAACAATAAAAGCATAATTTAGACCTTCTACAATATAGTCTTCATTACCTAGGTAAAAAAAGATTCTTTGTTCAAATAAAAAAGTCACGATATTCGAAGACCTGGATAAGTGGACAATGAATACTGTATCACTGATATTTACCGTTTTTTTCGTGTAATCTGTAACATTAGTTTTTGCCTGTATCATAGAATGGAATCAAAAATTTAAAAAGCTTTTATTTAACTTGGAATATCCATCTTGTCTAAGCTTGCTATGTTTGTATGTACCTACTAGCTTTTTTAGGTGATTTAATATTAGCATATTTTTACCCCATGTCCCCTTTTAAAATTGTGTTCCCCTCCTACTATTTTAGACCACATTTTAAGTGAAATATGAAATATTTTCAAAATAATTCAATTTATTTTAGTATGACCTATAATCGTTAGAAATTTTAATTCCATAGTTTTAGTGGTTGCCGTATAAACTGAGATATTTTTTTTCTCGACCCTAATTTGAGTTTTGTCGATGTAACGTTTTACAAAATCAAAGATTGATTCCGTTCAAATTCAGTATTAATTTTGCCTGAGACTGAGCTTGAACCAAACAGAACGTAAGATGAAATCAGTCAAGAGATCAGATACCTAGAGCTCAGTTCATCGTAACGTAATTTTTTTTGTAGCCGACCACAGGTACTTAAAGTGCAATCCATACAAAATTTTAAATAATAGTTTACATATTACAGTAATGTGTCGTCTTTGTTAGTTGAAACTTATTTATTTACTAAAGTTTACGAAACAGCAAGCTCAAAAGAACACTGAAAACGTAAAATATAAAAAACCAAATAATAGACTTTCCACGTCAAAAGAAAATAATAAAAAAAAAGATTTGTAGCGATCTAATGACATCATTCACATGACGAATTAAACGAGTTGCTATTTCAAACACTTTTAGAAATTGTCGTTTGAAGGCAGACGACATGGTGCCACCGTGTATGCAGAGTACACGGTGGCAACAGGTCACCTGTCCTTAATTTTTCTAAAGACAGTATCATAAGGAAGTGGTTACCATAGGAGTGGTTACCATAGGAGTGGTTACCATAAGAGTGGTTACCATAAGAGTGTTTACCATAAGAGTGGTTACCATAAGAGTGGTTACCATAAGAGTGGTTACCATAAGAGTGTTTACCATAAGAGTGGTTACCATAAGAGTGGTTACCATAAGAGTGGTTACCATAAGAGTGGTTACCATAAGAGTGGTTACCATAAGAGTGGTTACCATAAGACAGTGGCACCACGCTATTTGTCCATCAATCCAATTCCATCATATGGAACTAGATAAGCGATTTTCAGCATCTTTATGAATGCCCTGCTAAAGTATAATGAAAGAGTGTTGGTTGTGCAACGTTTACAGTTCGTGGCTGAGTCAGTCGACGAGCGGACTGGGATACGCGAGCGCATGCGGCGGCATGGGGCGGAGTCCCCCGGGGTGCTCGCCGCACAGTGCGCTACCTCACCAGTCTTCGCCTGTCTCCGTCAACCCCTTCGCCACGCACCAGCTACAAGGGCAAGTCAGTACATTTCCACAGCTTGTTTATCACATAACTCAGAAGGGGACAAAAAGCAGATTTTTTAAAGCCAATAACTTCATCATAACGCTCAATAAACACGTTAAAAACTTAATTCAATCGCAACAACTAAATATTTATTTTTTTAGACATGGAGGCATAAACCATCAATTAAAAAAACATTAAAATCTGTTCACGATCGGTGAAGAAATCAAGTCCCATACTTACGAAAACACCTAGTCTGATTCCTCCTCCGTTTGTTGAAGTCGGTCAGAAATACAGACATTCCCATAAATAACTGACCAAAATAAAAACGCCATAAATTGGTAGTTCTGAATATTCAGCATAAAGTATCCTACCTATCACTAAATATTGATTTTGCTATTATAAAAATACCCAGGAAGGCCACATAAAATTGGATATCGCATCAGACCGATTTCAATTAATTAAATTCAGATTAAATTTTTAGTAGCGTATCACGATGCAATAAAACTTCATGCTTGCTAATTGTTGCTTTGTACGCTCAATAAATTTTCTGTATCGACAATATGTTTATTTTGAAAACTTCCATATTGTATGCTGTTAATCGTTAATCTGTTAAACTTTGAGGTCACATTTTGAAATGGTCGCTGATTTGCAATCGCCTATCGAAATGAAATGGCACAAACAAGCAAAGGTTTACCCGAGATTAGCTTTTAATAACTTTATATTTATTCGTGTGCAAGACGGTGCGAAATTATGTAATTATTAAGTATATCTTAAAGGTTTTTTTAGTAAAAAATACGAATAATTATAAAAATATTAATATTTATTTCTAATCTTTTAGTCCAGCTCCAATCTCCAAGCCGTCATGACTGGTCAAATTATGTGAATCTCTGCTGCAGGCTGCAGACTCTCTACTTCTGTGTTGATCTTGTAGCATGCATACTCGATTATTATATACTCAATTGTTACACTTGATTATAGGCTTATAGGTTAGGAAATTTCAAACTACAGAAGTTTAAAGTTAATCGAATAAATGAATTATTCATATCAGTTTATATACGTCCTCACCGAGGGGGCCTAGCCTGAATTAGAGCGATCGGGTCTAGTCGACCCCGCGGGCCCCGTGAGGATCGGTGGACTTCACACACAACCTTAAAGTTTCTTCGAAGGCCTATGCAAGTTTCCTCATTATGTTTTCCTTCACCGTCAGAGCTTTGGATAAACTTACATATAAAATCAAAATTCACACACACACACACATACACAATACACACACACACACATACATAACACATTAGTACGTGGCAGGATTCGAACCACGTCCTCCCGGACAGGAGGTAGTAGCCCTTGCCATTACGCTACCGACGAAGCTCGTGAAATGAATTAAATTACGTATATTAATTAGTGTCAGTAATTAAAACTGATAAGTGTGGAGAGTCGTAAGATTAAATCAAGTCAAAGAAATACAATAAAGATGGTATAATTCTCATTTTCAGCTCCAAAGTCCACTTCAAACAATCCAGTCTATGCCAATGAACAGCTACAACCCAATCGGAGTTACTGCACTTGGTGAGCTTTTAGAATTATCATTATACCTTGTATAGTATAGTTCAGCATATCAATCGTATCAAACATATTTTTTATAACCACAAACGGAACACACCTGCAAACAAAAACCAAATTATGTGGTGCGCGAAAATATTGCGGTAAATAGCTAAAATGTGTATAATTGTTTGTTCGTTTGTCCTCCTTTTAGTCGTAACAGAGTAATAGATCAACATATTTTTTGCACAGAGACAGTAAAGTTGACAAGGTTTGTTTATGCCGAAATAGACACTGACACAGTTCCTGGAGGAACTACAGATACAATTCCTGGAGGAACTACAGATACAGTTCCTGGAGGAACTACAGATACAGTTCCTGGAGGAACTACAGATACAGTTCCTGGAGGAACTACAGATACAGTTCCTGGAGGAACTACAGATACAGTTCCTGGAGGAACTACAGATACAGTTCCTGGAGGAACTACAGATACAGTTCCTGGAGGAACTGCAAAAAATGAAATGACTGGTTATTTTTCACTGAACAATAGGTTTTCGTGATTATTTGCTACCAAGTTTTGCATGTTACAGTCGAGGTCGAGCATTTCCAAGGCTAAAATATACATGGAAGTGTACATATCTGAGCAGATCCATCAATCAAATATATAAACACATATCACCCGTCATATTAATCTGAGCAAGCCTTTCAGTAATATCTAAACAACTGAAAATAAATATCTGTACTAATATTTTTTCAAATTATTTAAGCTAGTGAGAGTATGTAAATATCTACGAAAGGGTTTTTCAAATATAAATTAACAAGTAGTGGCACAAAAATATTTTTACTAACGAATTCCAATTTTATGTGAACAAGTAGAAGTTCATAAATATGTGAATATAGTGTATACTTAATAAATAAATAAATCATCTGGTTCTTGCTGCCTACTTGTCAAAATAAAACGGATGAAGTGCAATAACACGACAAGCTCTGAATTCGTGAAGGTAGAATATTCCGTGCCATACCATCTTTGTGCAAACTTTATCAGTGAATTAATTGCCAATTATGAGACGAAGACTTAATAAAGCATCGAAGATGTTACGTAAATAAAAAATAATAATTTATTTTTTGATTAAATATAAATTTAAGCATTAAAATAAAAAAGAATGTCTTCTTACCTACTATTTACATCTTCCAAGTTAACTCAAAAATACCTTAATATTTATGGGTTACACCAAATACTATGTAGGTAGGTAAGTTTAGTATATATTTTTATTGTATTATTTATTTGTATTGAACTTATTAATACTTAGTATAACTACCATTCGCGTTTATAACTGCCTGCAATCGGGCTTTCATCGAACGTATCATATTTTGACAGGCTTTGGCCGCTCTGTATGTATCCCAAATTTCTTGGACGAGTGCTCGTAAATTATTGAGAGTTCAAGGACATGACTTAACTTTATCATTTAAAAAATGGTAAGTGGCAAGTCATGAATGTTAACAAACTCTTGAAGTCGATTGCAAGTCGAAAGTAGCAAGAATGGGTAATAAGCCGCAAGCAAACAGTAATGACTTCACACTATCATTTGACAGTACGTTACTCTTTTCGGTGATTGTCATTTTTAAAATTCGGAGTATTGTGTTTGTTCAGATATATAAATACTCCTACTTGTTCACATAAAATTGGAATTTCGTTAGTACAGATATTTTTGTGCCACTACATGTTTATAAATATTTGAGAAAACCTTTGCGTAGATATTTATGTACTTTCACTTAGTTAAGTATATTTATTACTTTCAGTTTTTTAGATATTACTGAAAGGGTTGCTCAGATTAATATGACAGGTGATATGTGTTTATATATTTGAATAATGAATCTACTTAGATATATAAGTCCCCCTTCCATGTACATTTATATTTGAAGCCTTGGTAATGCTAATATAATGATGAACTCGACTGTACAATTTTTATGATAGACCAAAAGAACCTCCTTACTTTTTGACAGCTATAACATCAAATACATACTAAAAATAAAAATAAATACATCAAAATTTTAACCAGCTTACTGTCTATTACGGTTCAAAAGATACAGCTCCTTTTGAAGGTAGGACAGACAGGCTGCACATTAATACGGAACCATAAATAACTGTTTAGCCTATTTAAGCCATCCGATTCATTTTGAGCCTTCGAAATACGATTATGTGTCTGCTAATTAGACCTGAAGCAAGTAACTAGTATCTCATCTGGGCCTGAAGTGACCCCCAATCAGTTACACACGTGACTTCTTTCTCAGTTTTATTCCATTATATTTTTCCTAAATCCTTTAGTAGTTAATTTTCTTTGCTCCACTCAAAGTTTGTTGAGGGTGAGTGATGCTCGTGCGGCTTGGCGCGCGTGGACATTAAGTTTTCGCCATATCCCTGAGAACCTAAATCGGGCTATTTTGATTAGCAGTCTGTCACCTCCCACCCCCTAAACCAATTCTATAAAAAAAATCACTAACATCTGACGTGCGCGAGCGTGGAAATAAGTTTTCCTCAGATTCCTCGGGAGTTTTATCAGGACATGCTTATTAGTAAATTATGTCATTTCCCACAAAAAAATCACAACAATCCATTGTTCTGTTGCGATATTAAATAAATTAACCAAAAGAAATATTTTTTTAAGTTCCTTCAGGAACTGCATCGGATCGGACTATATTATTTTCACGGCATAACTTTCACGTAACACAGGCTACCTGCATGCCAAATTTCATCAAGATTTTTCAAGGTATTGAAGCGTGAAAAGGTAACAAACAATCACATTTTCACATTCATAATAAACTTGTTAATGTCCGTGGCTATCGTTTCTTTGGCTGTCTCCGAGGGTGCGCAATGCGCGAGCCTCAAGCGGCTCGCGAGCGTGGAAAAATTAGCCTATATATTAATCCACATCCGAATCTGTCAACCTACCAAATTTCATCCAGATACGTTCAGTAGTTTTGCGTGTAAGAGTAACAAACATCCATACATACAAACTTTTACATTTATAATATAAGTCGGAAGTGTAACGATACGCGGTAATTGAAATGCATTGCTCAATAGTATATTTATCATTTATAAAAAAAGGTAACCTGCCTTAATTTGAACGCCAGATGCAGACAAATAAGCCCATGGAAGTCTTTGAAAATTTTCAGAAGCCATTTACACCATTTTTATTAATAATTTTGAATTTTGAATCTTAAGACTATTATGATTGTACATCATATCAGCCGAAAACGTCCACTGTTGGACAAAGGCCTCCCCCAAAGATTTCCACGACAACCGGTCCTGCTCCGCCCATATCCTGCGGCTTACCGCGATCTTCATCAGGTCGTTGGTTCACCGCGTGGGAGGCCTTCCTACTTTTTGGATAACTCTCGATTTGTAGCGTCTAAAATTTTTTTTTTGCCTAGTCTCTCCTGGTCACCCCGTAAATATATTTGTAATCTACACAACAAGCCCTTCCGTATGTTTTGTGATTCATAACATTTAATATATTTGAAAAACTTTTTTCTTAATTTTCTACTTCCAAGTTAACCCCTAAAATCAGAATCCGTTCATCCCTACTAGTCCCTACTAATATTATAAATGTGAAAGTAACTCTGTCTGTCTGTTACGCTTTCCCGCAAAAACTACTGAACGGATTTGGCTGAAATTTGGTAGGTAGACAGAGTAGGACCTGGATTCAGACATAGGCTACTTTTTACCACGCACTGCGCACCCTCGAAAAGTCATAGAAACGTGGTCCACGCGGGTGAAGCCGCGGGACACAGCTAGTTGGCCATATACGGCGTAATTGGGTGCAAACACATATACCAAATATCTTATTTTGTTCTTCCAGTAGTGAGTAATTTAATAAGGGTTCCTTTTTTCGTCTAATACACAGAACCATAAAATATTAGTGTCCCGCCGTAACCTCACGTTTGTACAGGGACTAACTAAAAGGTGTGGCAATACTATAAGTAAGGATTCTACTCTTGAAACAGAGTAACTCCCTCAGTGATCATCATCATATCAGGCGAAGGACGTCCTCTGCTGGACAAAGGCCTCCTTTAAGGATTTCTACGATGATCGATCCTGCGCTGCCCGCTTCCAGCGGCTCTCTTAGTCAATTCTCAATCAAAATTATTATTTTTTCACTGACTGCCTTGTGTGTGGCGTTCCCTAGTTGTCGGTAAATCTCTCGTGGGAACTTAAATTTTGCGATAACTATCGCATGTCATTATTACAATCCATCTTTCTTAACACTTAAAATTGAGTTTCTATTTTTTTTTTTATTCACAATTGGTAAACCCTTGACAACATCTCACCTGGTGGTAAGTGACGATGTTGCCGAAGATGGAAGCGGGCTTACCAAGATTTAATTCGTAGTAATTTCAATACTTGTTAAGTAGGTTTGTAATTCTTTTGTCTTACAAGCACGTCTTTGTCCTTGCTTTTTAGGGTTCTAGAGCCACAATGACATAAAACGGAACCCTTAAAATTTCACCATGTCCGTCCGTTCGTCCATCTGCCTTTGTCACAGTAAATTTTCTCTGCCACTATTAGACCTACAGATCTAAAATTTAGTAAAGTCAAAAATTTAGTACACAGATATATAACTATGACCTGAAATGGGAAAATACCCCTACATATATGAGGTAGACGATTTTTTTTTGAGTGGAAGCCCTTTGAGTGGGGTATTACATTATTCAATACCTCACTCAAGGGGCTATACTCAAGACCTGTTAATCTCATAAAATAAATAAAAAGTTTGTTTGAACAATTTTTATTAAGTAACATAAAGGAAATATTATTTGAGCCCCAAAGTGACACATTTCGTCTTTTGTGTCTACTTTTTAACTATGGGATTTAAAAAAAAAAAAAAAAAAACCATACATAAATGCAAATATTTTTTTGGTAATGAATATTTTATTTCTACCTTCTCATACAAGTTTTTTATTTCTACCTTCTCATACAAGTGAGTTTTTTTGACTCCACCACCCCATCTTTAAGATCTATACTTGTAAAATTTAAGAGGGACATTTTAAATTATACCTATAAATTGAAAATTGAATCGTATAATAAAAAAAATAAATTATAGGTACATTTTAAATTAAACCTTCAAATTGAAAATTGAGTCGTATATTTATTTAAAGTGAAAGCGGCACGAAAAAAATAGTTAACCTGTCGTATGGAGTATCATTGAATTGATTTCTACACATTTTTGTCAGATGTAGATAAAGCTGGTCAAATTCGTTAAATTCGTTTTCAAGTAATGATTCCGGATCTCTACATGTGGTACGACATGCACTTGGACGGTGTTTGTCTATTTTACTCGCCCTTTCTTGACAAGAAAAGCCGGCATAAAATGTTATTTATTGATTCCAGATGGCTCACCAAGTCCTGGACCTGGCTATGCTCCCTCCTCCGGCGGGTTTTCGCCTTCTAGACATCACGATATCGTCACCTCCTCTGATACAGCTATCTCACGGTTTCCGTTTTGGTCTGAAGGTACGAAAGGTACGATAAAATTTTCATGTTAATCGAGCTCTCTACCAGGTGAAACCTGCGTACTCACTAATTGGTAGAGTGCTTTATTTTCATAAGAATTTTCCGTACGGCCCATATTCTGCAATTTTTAAAAGTCAAAGTTTGCAAAATGATTTTTTATAGGTTTACGCTACGCATCCCCTACTTGGCGTTGTGTATATTTGATAATTATAAAAAATCCTTCTAGTTTGCACAGTAAGATATTTTTGGTACTCGCTACGTACTGTAGCGCAAATTAAATTAAAATAGAAATAAAATCCTAGAAAGGTCTCGCTACATCACACGATAAATTTTGAACGAGTCTGGCAATAGGTAATCTAATAAAAGGAAAAAAAGGTTGTGAAAGGTAAAGGTAGGTATAATTTGAAGAACATAATTAAAAAAAAGAGTTACATTAAATATAATAAAATTTTAAATTATGAGACCAGTTGAAGTCAAAGGGTAGACTTGTGATTACTCCTTAAAATTAGTATTATTTCTTTAACAAATCAAATAATAGGAATCAACAAATCGTTTTAGTCGTGGTATTTAACAACCAATTACGTAAATATTGCCCTTAAATACTTCAAATTAACACATAAAAACACCAAAATAACACAGAAATAATTCAATAATTATTATGAAATTATACTAATTATTATTATAATTTTTATTATTCAATAAAAAAAAAGAATTTTTGCAATCAGTAAACTCTGTCTCCTTGACAACCAAAAATACAGAGAAATTTAAAACTGAAATGACCTAATAACAAATAGTTCGAAATTATGTAGCAAGGAGCCGATGCCATATATTTTTAACGTGCCGATGGTAAACTATATTTTGTTGGCCCAGAACTTGGCTACAATATACCTCTGTCGGAAGCATTTAGGAGCGTTCAGGAGGTCCTACGCGTGCAGATGATTCAGGGCACAAGCATTAATTACTCATGATCTGAGGAGATACACCACACTCACAGCAATTTTTGGCAGCAACCGGCATAAAATATAATTTCTTCGTCCCAATTGTGTCCATGGCTACGTCCCAATTGTATCCATGGCAGTCCATGAACACACAGTTTTAAACAGTTTTTAAGATTTCTAGACGGGCCACTGAAATTCGTGTCTTGGGAGCAGTTTTTCTGCAGGAGGTATTAATATGTAATGGTATAAATAGGAAGGAGAAGAAAATCGAAGTACAGATTTTAACGTAAAATTTTCAACATGCATACTCTTATTCCATTTTTAACAATTTTTTATTAAGTATTCTTACTAATAATAGGAATCAACACTCTTAGGTCATAGATTCTCATCTATGACCTAAGAGTGTTGATTCCTATTATTTGCATAAATACTATATAAAATGGTAATTCTAGCAACGCGTGACTGTGAGCAAAACTTTTCTCCGTCGTGATTGGAGCATAGTTTTGTATATCCCGTTTTAACCCGGCATGATTGACGTGAAAAAAATACTCGGGCAATGACGCTGGGTCATAGCTACCCAGATTTTAACGTAAAATTTTCGAGAATACAAAGATGTGACCTTAATTTTTGAATTTGAATTTTTGATTAGTAAAATAAAAATAATGCCACCATATTAAATAAATCAAACTTTTATCAGCTTCCAGAGTAACACGCAAAATAAACGTTGAAAATGTAGCATGCATACTCTTATTCCATTTTTGACTATTGTTAATAAAGTATTCTTACAAATAATAGGAATCAACACTCTAAGGTCATAGATGAGAGATCAAAGAAACTTTCAAAATTACAAATAATAAGAAATCAGTCTTCTACATCTTCATTAATTAATAGTCATTGAAGTACTGCAATTATTACAGTATTAAATGATTATGATCTGGGCAAATGTGAATATGGCACACATGACAAGTATGGTTTATTTTCTTGTGCTGTTTGGTCGGACATATTTGACATCTCTTAAGAGATCTTCATCTTCATTGTCTACGTCCGAAGCAGCGTCGATGTTTTCTTCGTTGGATTTCGATTCATCCAGCGACGACAAAATTCGGTCTGGGTGGGGGTGGTTTGCCAATGACATTTTCGTCGAATAAATAAAAAAGACCAAGTAAATGAACTTCAGACATCTGGGTCGTAAGTACTAGCTTTGATTTGACGCACGTATATCTAGCTGCGCAGCCGGCTTCGCACTAGCTAGGCGTACCGGCGGATCGAAGAGGGAGACACAAACGCTTAAAACATATAATAAGCGCATAAAAAGATATGGCCATTTTAAAACGCGCTGGGTCACAATAACCCAGCGTCAATCACGCCGGTTTAAAGCTGAGAGTATGCACTATATCTACCTTTATTTTTGATCTGAGAGTATGTACGAACCTATCACTACGACTAATTATCAAAAAAGACTTCCGTTTACATACCAATATTCCCAAAATTGGTAAAGCTGCTTAAGAGAACACGATTACATAGAAATAATAACTATTTCAGATTTCGTGTCATTCGAGTCTAGAACTGGCTACATTTAATTTAGTGTTGGATGATAATTCTGCACAACTTGATTGAATTGAATGAATCTTCACTCGACACATGCTCAAGTAATTGATACTTTTTCGCAGAACGTGCCTTTTTCTTGATTATAAGCGAAATGAGGGAGGGGGGTATGCTGGGATCGTTTGTAAAAATATATTTACACATATAAACATTTTGAACGAGGGACCAAGCCCTTTCGTACATCTAATAAATACGCTGACTACTGGGTTTATGATTCCCCACTGGGCCTTTGGTCATAAAATGATGGCCGCTATTCCTGCCAACACTAGGACGAGGGTCCAGTGAAGCTGAGACTTGATGAATTTTCAGGTGGGTCGCAGAGCCCGAACCCCGGGTACGTGCCGTCCAGCAGTTTCTCACCTACGCGCCGCCACGACGCCGTCACCTCCTCCGATGCCGCCGGCGCTGGTGCAAGGTTCTCCTTCTGGCCCGATGGTGAATAAACATGTCTGCTTCTCTATGGCGTATGCATGCTTTCCACTTTCGCATAATTTTACTTATAACATATCAGGCTTATCAAGTATACTATCATTCTCTTATCCGCAGTTGGCGTCAAGGAGGAAGCTTCGCCGACACTCATATCTAATGGAGCACCATATTCTAAATGCTTTATGTGAATTTCACCAAAGTTTGAGGGAAATAAGACTAAGTATAAGATAGATAATATGCATAAAAATTGTGAATTTCATTAGAACTTAAGGACAAAACGCTTGCCTTGGTGCTTAATGTAAATGATTGTTAAATATTTGTGAGATCAGTGAAATCTACGTCATTGTAAACAGGTTTTTAGTTATGTATAATGTTTTTTTTTTGCAAGACGGAGTAAAATGACGTTGGCAAAATCAAAAGAATCATAAACTGGTGATCGCAGTCGATAAATTTACATGTATTTTTTGATTTATTAACAAAGCTACCGAAAACCAAAAACTACATTTTAACCGAAAACCACAATCTACATTTTAATCGAAAATCACAATCTACAAATTTAATCGAAAAATATAATCTACATTTTAATCGAAAACCAAAGTTTACATTTTAATGGAAAACCACAACCTACATTTTAACCGAAAATCACAATCAACATTTTAAAAGTTACGAAAACAGGACTCCCAAATGTCACTTTACTCCGTTTAAGTAAATAAAATAAACAAAGAGTAGATTAAGAATATTAGGTATCTAGGAAATCTATATTAACTGCGTGTCTTAGGTTTTCTTCCTTCGTAATTTTGTTTAAAATAATCTATAAAAGGCCAAGAGAGCGCCTGTTAAAAAAATATATTTTATTACAACACTGACCGGCTAGAGCTACTAGTAGAATCCCACCGTTTTAGTCTCCATTGTATATGAGTTATATTACATTCCTTTTTCTGTACGAAAAATCATAAATACTTTATGGAATCATACTGATGTTGATTGCTCTTTTTAATATCGAAGCAATAAACATAACACATTATTATTTCCTATTCCCATAATAAGAAGGGAAACTAAACATTAAAAAATAGGAAATTTTACCTAAAGGACACAATTTGAAATTGAGTATAACTGCATAGATTAATGGAAAATGGCCAGTCTGAATCGAACATCAAACCAGTAAATGTAAAAAAAACCACCAAAACGTTCGTTAATTAAAAGCCTCTTTAGTGTCAGAAATTAATATAATGACACCCCATGTAATATTGAATAAAATGCTTAGGATTGTTTCTGCAACTGGTCGATATTATTTTAAACTATAGGAAAATCATCTATATTCAACTATTATCTTCATAAAGTCGGAAAAGCATTTTTAATGCTACTTATGATTGATTCATTAGATAGACAACACCTAGAACAGTTTGTTTACGTATACTTACGATACAGTGTCTTTAACATTTCTTATCCGTTATACTTAAGTCATTGGGGCCAGTAGACAGTAGATTCACTGGGTCAATCAAACTGGTTTATTTATCCCCCTAAAAATTGGCTCTTGGATATTTTTAATTAAAAATTAAAGGCTTTTTAATAAAATAACATTTTCCACGTAAGCACTTTGAAAGAGTTGATTTTTTTTAACAATTTAAATGTCAAAAATTTATGCAAAGTTTATGAGATTTTTTTTCTAATAAGAAAGCAGAAAATCTGAAGGAAAATTCTTAAATTACTTACTTTAGAGCTCGAAATACTAACATGTGTCCAATGTGGCTTGACTCCAGCGACTAACTAGGAGTTATTTGTTTCTTTTTAAAACTTTGTACAGATGGTATGTACTCGCCCATAATATGCATAGTAGCCGCGAAAAAGCTCTGGATCAATCGTTCCGCGGCTTAATTATCCCCGGTTTCCTCTATGCTTCACCTGATTATGAAAAGGCTTGATGATTTTTATGGTGCTTTGGCCAGTTACTCTGTTGAGATAATCGTGTTGTTATGATAATCACATCTATTTCCTTTAAAATTCCAGAGCGCTGAACATCTACAACGTGGAATATACGAGACGTAGTATCCTTAGAAATTTATGTAGTACAACAAAATAAATTAATCCCTTGTTGTTTATTAGCGGATTGTGCTCTAAACAAATTACAGTTGAGACTACTGTATTTAAAAAACCATTTTAATGATAAGCCAATATTTTGTTAATTTTTAAATTATTCTTTTAGTAATTTTATCAACCGTTCTATTATCAAGATATAACTAGTTCCTGGTATTTGTAAACTACTTAGGGTAGCTCTGAGAACCCTTAAACTATGTTTAGTCCAACCTGCACTTCGTCGATTTCATTTAGTTGATATTTAAAATTATGCACATATTACCCAGTACATTAAGAAATGATAGTCAAGAGACTTCTTTAAATAAAATTTCCTATTTTATTTTCAGTACTTTTGTAAGGTACTTTTCCTCTACAACCAAAGCAATGAGATACCCTCTATTGTAGGTATAGCTATAGGGGAAATAGTATGCATACTACACAACTTCTAATAAAACATGGAAGCTCTATTTACAAAACAGTCTCAAAACAGCGCAGTATCCAGTAGGATTGTAAATAGTCTCCAACTGTTCTATTAAAGGAGCGTCCATGTTTTTATTTTATGGTATACTAGATACCTTATAATAAAAACATGGACGCTCCTTTTACAGAACAGTATTCAAAACAGCGCCATTTCGTTAAGCTGCGAAACAATATTTAGTAGGATTGTAAATAGTCTCCAATCTAAGTCATTTTTTCAGAGATCCATATATAAATTCATAAATTCACATACAAAATCGTATTGGCTCCAGTGTGTGGCGTATGGCCTAGCGTTACTGAGATAGGAATTCATTTTTTCTGTTAATATACTAGCATAAACAAAAAAAAAGTTTTTATATATTCTTGTTTATACAGTGAAACGGAACATATCGTTTGTGTAAAAATGGTTTTTTTAACGACAATTGTAAGAAAGTTTTTAAGATTTCATATCTAGCAAGGAAAAAAATACAATAAATTAAAAATTAGAAAATTAAAAACAAAGTATTTAAATACAAATGTAAATTTTATTGTGTGACAAAATTTTAAATGTCTACAGATTTCCACTTAAAAAGTCCCTACAAATTTTTTTATAACAAATTGGTATGTTATACGAAGTAAACCCCTACCGTCTGCTTGCCTATCTGTCTGGTTGTCAACATGATCATTAAAAAGGTAAAAGAAAGAATTGATGCGTTTTTATTCAATTTTATTAACTTTCAAAACTAATTACACAAGATGTTCTTCTGTACAGAGGTTGACTCAGCATCAATCTCAACGACATATATCACCCACCTTCGTTTCTCTGACAATATCTTTGGATGACTTAGTGTAGCGAAAATAAATGATAACTGGCTAAAATAGCATTTTGGAATTCGCCACATGATACGTAGAATTTAGAAGGCCTGCCTCATGAGGAAATTAGAAAAGAAAAAGATTTTGGGGTAAATCGGAATACTTTTAATTTCTAAATATTTTAAAGTAAAAAAGGGGTTAACATACTAAAAAAGAAGACGGTGTGGATACAAATACTAAAAATAACATAACTTGGCAAATCACAGGAAAAATATCTAAATTGACAATTTTTATATAAGTAAAAAACACCAAAATGACAAATTTCAATTGGAAAGCCGGTTAGGCAACGATCGTCGCCCTCACATGAAATATGGCTTTATAAACCAAAATGTTAATAATATAAAAAGCGTCGGTGGCTCAACCGGTAACCACTCGGTCCATCTAACCAGAGGTACCGGGTTCAAATCTGGACAGCCAATGTACCAATGAGTTTTTCAAAAACCTGCGTACATACTTACCGATTGCTTAACGGTGAAGGAAAACATCGTGAGGAAACCTGCACACGCCTGCGAAGAAACTCGAAGGTTGTGTGTGAATTCGACCAACCCGCACTGGGCCAGCGTGGTCGACTAAGGCCTAATCGCCCTGATTCAGGGTAGGCTCGAGCCCCTCGGTGGGGACGTATATGAGCTGATATAATAAAATAATAACAATAATAATAGAATTAAATTCAGTTGGCCGGAAATACCTTAAGGTTGTTAATATCACTAAAGGTGCAGAATACACTCAATTATTTAAAATTTATAGTTTGCTAAAATTAACTGAGGCAAAGAATTTTTGTAGGACGGCAGTAGCGCTTGATAAAAATAAATTAGAATCTCGCTAGGCAGCATCAGAGCTTGATAACGAAAGGCCAGAGAGTAGCTCAGGAAAAAAAATAAAAAGTATAGAGTTCACTTCCCTTTGGGCGAACTGCCGGAGGAGCAGCGCAGCAAATAGGCCAGCTAGCGTATGGCACAGCTCCGCTTCGCCCTACCTCCCTTTGGGCGTATAACTATTGAGGGCCTCAAAATAACACACAACAATCAAAATTTTTACAACACAAAATATAACATCCACATTCCACATCACACCGTCATCTCTTTTTTCTCGCTCTTGTCAAAAGGGCACAGTAATTTCAAAATCAACACGACAACAAAGAGCGGAATCAAGAACAATTTAATATGAAACGGAAAGCAAGAAGAAGCGTTATTAAGCGCTTCATTGGGTATAATGCTCTGGCCTTAGTAGTGCCTATCAATAAGTGGATCTTAAAATGAACATGTACAAGTCAATAAATATGTCAACGTCCATATCTCACCAACTCCTCTAAACGTTAAAGACTCTACTCTACACTCGAAGTTGACAAACAGTAAAGTAAGGTAGGTCCAACTTCGACAAAGAGATCAATTGTTGAATTCACAGCTTATTAAAGAACACAAGATCGAATGCCTTTATTAAAGAACACAAGATCGAATGCCTTAGGTAAGTCAAGGAAAGCCGCATACACTGGCGTCAGTCTCTTGGTGTAGTACCGGATCGTGTTCTTAATGCTCAGAATCGGGGGTAGAGTTGATTGAAAAAAAAGATCCCGTACACATTCGTCACTTTTCGACTAAGTTCCTAAAAACGCGTTTATGTATTTTTAGTGCACTTTCGTCAGCAGTGACGAATCTGTACTTAAGTTTTCATTTCTGTTTGTTTTTGAACCCGAACTGCGCGTCATGTAGATCCAAGTATTTATAAGTCAGTCTGTATTAAAATACAAGAATGAGTTTAAAAACTGAGCATTGGCGAGGTTTTTAATAGTGTCATACCAGTATTTTAATACCTAGTTATGTGCAGTTTCATACACTACTTTATCTAATCGCATACATTGGGATCGAATCAACTAAACAACAAAGACCAAAGTTAAAAGAGTAAGAAAAAAAAAGTCCCACGAACTTCAGTACTTAAAACAAAACGTGTCATAGCGCCAAATCCCAGCATTTCAGTATTGTGTTTATAAATTCATTTTGAAGTTTATAATTCGAACTTACACTATACGATATGAAAGTACATAAATATTATTATCTATCTACTTTATAATGCCATTTTCTTTCTTTCTAGGACTCTAGGTGTTAAAATCTAACGCCTAAGTTTTTTGTTTGCCTCTTCACAGTGATATGGCTATCCTTATTTGATTAATTTTACTACCTTTTTAAGTATTGAATCCTTATTCATTTCCTATCTGATCGTATAATTTGCCAATGGTAGAAAATTTAGTACAAAATTCAGTATTTTTTTATTTTTTTTTATGAACTATGTAGTCAGTCGATGGCAAAGTTGACAATGCGTCTGCTCCATTCTGAGCCGTACATACTCTATTAGATTTCTGAGCCGTTGGTACATACTCTATCAGATAGTCTATCTCATACTTAATAACTGGATAAAGTTATTGCCCTTCTCTGTACTCTACTAGCGGCCATGGCAGGAATTCCCTGTCTTTTCTCCAAATATTGTCACCAATGGTTTATGCTCTGCTCTCAAAATAAATTTGCGCCCATACAAATATTGGTGAAATTTGTTTTTTCTTTCTGCGAATATAACTTTTCTGCGTTGCTTAATACTCGTGCGGTGGGTTGCTTTGTGCTATCGGGGGGCACACATGCAAGACGACAGCGCCCATGCCCATGCTGCTCGCGTCCGAAGTCAGCACTAACGGCAGCTCGCGTGAATAGAGCTTAGATAGTAATATTTTAATTTTTTTAAATATTATGTTGTAATATTCTGCACTTATAGTACTACCAGTGTCAACTTCCATTAATAATTGCCTACTTTCAACTAAAATAATCATGAAATAAGTTTTATATTTACTTGTTCTTTAGTAAAAAAAATACCTCAAATTCCTTCAACTCAGAATCACTTAAATTTCCGGATACATTATTATTGTAGACTAGAACTTTCTCTAATTCCCTAATTTTGAACACATACATTTTAGATGACCTTCTTGGTAACATACTATGCAAAAATGTTTTTCAAACTTGCAATTGTCTGCGACATGACCATTCGTCCACAAATTTGGTCAGAAAAAAATTTAGTCGTACTTTCCGCTACATTTTTTCCTTTTATCTGAAAACTTCATTCATTCCACCTTGTTGTCCTGACGTTGTTCACCGACTGCATGATAGGCAGTGTCCACTGCATCCATTCATTCTCGACGAGGGCTTTTCACGACTATCTCTCTCAGCTGCTTCCATCAATTTTGCCAATATCACCGCTTTATTAAACAGCAAAGAAATTTCGTATCTGAATAATTTTTGTAACTGTTAAGCTCAAAAGGAGCGAGCTTTCATTTTGTCATATTCGTCATCGCAGCGTTGCAATCAGATTGTCAATTTATTTTTTTATTTATTTTGGTTGCTTTTCGTCGCCAGTTTATGCATTGAAGCAAAATCGGGTTTAAAATACAAAAAAAACAATTGAGAAAACCGATTGCTCCAAATACTAAAATTTTTGATGTGAAACCTAATTGTTGAAGAAAGGAAAAGGGAAGAAGGTGTTAAGATAAAAGATTACTATTAGAATTAGTATTTGAAGGCTATTATTACATTAAAAGGAAATTATTATCATCGCACGCCAACTGTGAAACTTAAAGGATTAAAAGGAGTACAATAGGGCACACCTTTTTTTGTCAATGATGATTTTCTTCGTTGCTGGAATGACTTATTCCGCTTACGTCAGCTGCCACTAAGGTCAGAAAAAAATTTGTTCCACTTAGGCCATCTCTGACCTAATTGGTTTACACTGTCAATTGAAATAAACTGACCCACCTGATGATAACCAGTATTGACAGCATGCTGACCTAACTGGACTCAAATAATGACAGCAGGCTGACTGGACTGGACTCAAATAATGACAGCAGGCTTACTGGACTGGACTCCAATAATGAAAGCAGGCTTACTGGACTGGACTCCAATAATGAAAGCAGGCTTACTGGACTGGACTCTAATATGGACAGCAGGCTGACTGGACTGGACTCAAATATGGACAGCAGGCTGACAGAACTGGACTCAAATATGGACAGCAGGCTGACTGGACTCCAATATGGACAGCAGGCTGACTGGACTGGACTCCAATATGGACAGCAGGCTGACTGGACTGGACTCCAATATTGACAGCGTGTTGACTTAACTGGACTCCAATATTGACAGCATGCTGACCTGACTGGACTCAAATATCGACAGCAAGGTGACAGTTGAACTCCATTATATCTACAAATACGGTTTCGATAATTCCGTCCACCGGAATCCCTTAGCCTGATCCCCCAGCGAATCCTGGTGAACTCAGTAAATTAACGCAGAAGTGAGCAGACTAGGAGATTCAGATGAACGCAATGGAAAAATAGGAATAAGGGTTTATATAATAAAATATTTGTATCTGGAACTTAACATAAATAAACTTAATAGTCGAATTCACCTTATAAAATAAAGAAACTATTCTTGAACGTCTTGAACTAAAATCTTAACTAACTGTTCTTAAACAACACTGATACACATTTGGTCTTTCAGGCATTTGTAAACATATTTTTTTCCCTTTTAACAATTCTTTACTGTAGCTTTTCTAGCTGTTGCAAAATGTTCGTTTTTTTTATAACTTTTGGTTAACATATTCAACTTAATTTTTTCAATTTCTTTTTGTTTAATATTTATCAAGTAGAATACGGAAGCTTTCTTTTTCATTTTCCTATTTCTGCGGCTGTTCCAACCTTCCACGACACGAGTTATAGTTTTCTGTTCGTTGTAGCAACTGTTCGTTGTATTTATTGCTTTATTGTCTAACCACTGAACAATGAAGTACGTTATAAAATCATCAAACGCATCACTACGCTCTTCGAAATCGTGCAGTATGTCTTCGATGATAGAAAATCAGCCATTTATTGTTAGTTTCTTTGGAAAATATGGTAAGGCTCTGTGTAAAGTGAAACAAGCAGCCGACTCGTGCGTCGGGGTGTATTGCGTAAATCGCATTTATCATTCCTATTTCATAATCAACTTTGAATTTGGTAGGATTTTATAATGGTAAACGGTCTTTTATATTTTCAAAAATCTTTTGTAAGTATTTTGCGTTTTATCAGGTAAAATGGCGTAATAAAGGGGTACTGTATATTTTCTATTGTTAACAGTTCCCAAGTCTACATGCAAAGTATATAATTGCCTAAATGGTTTCGGAATCATCTTGAATGTGCCATCACCATAAATGATTTTGGTTTGTTAATTTTTTTTTTTCAGTTGTCACTTACGTATATCAGCTTTTTCGTTGTTACACAACAGATTTTTCTCAAATTTCGGAGGAAGTTTAACTTCATAAACTTTATTTCGCACGTTGTTTTAAGCCAGATTTTTTGTCATAAAAAGATGGAATATTTTGAATAAAGTTATTTTTGAATAAAAACTTCTGTCCTAACTGGTATAAAAACTTCTGTCCTAACTGAAATTAAAGCTTCTGTCCTAACTGGAATTAAAACTTCTGTCCTAACTGGAATTAAAACATATGTCCTAACTGGAATTAAAACATATGTCCTAACTGGAATTAAAACTTCTGTCCTAACTGGAATTAAAACTTCTGTCCTAACTGGAATTAAAGCTTCTGTCCTAACTGGAATTAAAACTTCTGTCCTAACTGGAATTAAAACTTCTGTCCTAACTAGAATTAAAACTTCTGTCCCAACTAGAATTAAAACTTCTGTCCTAACTGGAATTAAAACTTCTGTCCTAACTGGAATTAAAACTTCAGTCCTAACTGGAATTAAAACTTCAGTCCTAACTGGAATTAAAAGTTCTGTCCTAACTGGAGTTAAAACTTCTGTCCTAACTGGAATTAAAACTTCTGTCCTAACTGGAGTTAAAACTTCTGTCCTAACTGGAATTAAAACTTCTGTCCTAACTGGAATTAAAACTTCTGTCCTAACTGGAATTAAAACTTCTGTCCTAACTGGAATTAAAACTTCTGTCCTATCTGGAATTAAAACTTCTGTCCTAACAGGAACTGCCGAAATTAACTTTAAAATATTCCACTTACGTCGGTCGTATTGATTTATTATACTTTAGGGAAACTCCACAGACGCTAATCGAGTTTTCGTTTACCAAAACGAGCACTGAGACAGTTAACTGGCACTAAACCACGAACCACGTGTCGTTCTCTTTTCTCCTAAAATCGAATTCTGACTGAGTTCTAAGTAATTTTGTACGTGAGGCAAAATATGTCTCAATTTGAAGTACGCGCATTGAAGAATACTGGCAGGTTGCAAGCTGTGCCCCGGCGCACTATACTAGCCATGAATCCGCACTATACAATCCGCGCGTAATTGGGCCAATATTGTATGAACGGCTACCTGCCTCACTGCGGGAAATATCAGATGACAAAACATTTAGGTGCCACTTGAAAAACTTCGTTATAAAGGAATATTATTCTAATTGACGAAATTTAAAAATGAAATACTGACATATTTCAATGTATTAATTTATATTTATTTACTCAAAGTTCAGTTTATTTTTTGACATTTTAATTTTTGTAATTTGACATTTTGTTTTTGTTAAAATTTACTTTTTAATGATCACATCACCATTGACATATTTTATAATTTGAAAATTGTGTATTTTATGTGTCGTGTGATGAATGAATCTAATCTAATCACCTTGAAAGTTACACCATAGAGGGGCGCCGATGAGGTGCTTGCCTAGGGTGCTCTCCACATCGCCTCTGATCCAATCCAATCCCAGACTCGGCGCCCCCTGCACGTGTGTAGTCTAACCTTCCCGAGTTTGGGTAGAGACCCGTGCCCTTGCAGTGGGGACGTTATAGGTTGTTAACAATGCATTATCGTCCTTCCGGTAATATTTTTCCGTTGTAAATTTTAAGAAGAAACGGGGTAAGTTAATCCATCGCGATGTTTTAACTCATACATTAAGTTCATTATTCACAAAAGGTACCTCCCATACAAACCAAAAACAAAAGGTTTTAAATGGCTCTACTATTTTAATTATTCCAGGAAAAAGGTACTTCCCATACAAAGCCACAATGAAAGGTTTTAAATGGCTCTTACTATTAGGAAAAAGGTACCTCCCATACAAACCCAAAACAAAAGGTTTTAAATGGCTCATACTATTTTAATTATTCCAGGAAAAACGCACCTACCATATGAAGAAATATTTACATATAATTTGGATTAAATCCAAATTATATGTAAATATTTCACCAAGTCACGCCTTTATTTTTTGATGCCTGACTACACTGGACGATGAAGGCGTGGCGAGAAAGTATGCACAGCGTGGCGAGAAAGTATGCACAGCGTGGCGAGAAAGTATGCACAGCGTGGCGAGAAAGTATGCACAGCGTGGCGAGAAAGTATGCACAGCGTGGCGAGAAAGTATGCACAGCGTGGCGAGAAAGTATGCACAGCGTGGCGAGAAAGTATGCACAGCGTGGCGAGAAAGTATGCACAGCGTGGCTGTACAAATAACCCCAATGGTAAATGACGATGATGCCGAAGATAAAAGTAAGCTTAATTGTTTTTGTTTAAAATAAATTAGTGATTTTCAACAACTTAAGTATCCTCGAGTCATGAAATTGGACTTTTTAAATAAAGTAGTGATTTCCAACCACAAAGGTATCTTCATATCAATCAATTGGTCCATTTAAATAAATTTGTGATTTTCAACAACATAAGTATTTTTGTCAGATGTGCCGTTCCCAAGATAAACTCTTCAAAGACGATAAAAACACCATTAGACCTAAGAAAACAATTAAGGGTATCCTGAGATAAAACAATTTTAATTAATGTCTCTGGAACCCTGTACTTATAGTCCGACGCATTTTATTTCTATTTTGCAGGAAAATGTAAGATTAGATAAATAAATACTCATCTTATCTTATCTTACATTTCTCTGTAATAGATATGTAAGATTAGGTAATATAAAAACTTATCTAAGATAAGTTTTTATATTACCTACCTAATCTGTAAGATTAGATAAATAAATAATCATTTTGCCTATCTTATCTTGTACAAATGTAAGATTAGATAAGATAAATACTCATTTTATCATAACTTACATTTCAGTACAATTAGAAAAAAAACACAATCAAATACAAAACAGGAAAATAATGTATTAGGAGCCAACTGTCAAAGAAACATTAAATTACTTAAACAAAAATATAAAATTTATGTTTATTATAATAGATACTTTTTGTGATCAAAATAGGTTTGGTTCAAATATCAACAAAAACCACGTACGCTCCGACAAGATAAATAATATAATTAATTTAATAATTTATGTATTAAATTTATATAACATAATAAATTTAAATAATAATTATTAATTTACCAAAAAAATACAATAATATTTTAGGTAAATAGATAAGGTTTACTTATCTATTTACCTAAAATATTAATGTTTTTTTTTGGTACAAAGGAAGGCAGTGTCCTTGAAAATTTTGAGCTTTTTTCTCTCATTAGTAAATACATACGAGTACTGGTAGATGCTAGTGTGCCAAGTTTTGAAGAAATGCAAAAACGTCAAAAACCTTTTTTTTTTCCTAAAATATCAAGGCTTTTTTGATAAACCTTTTTGCTACCTATTGTAACTGTAGAGAGTTATTCTGCAAAAAACGATGCACAAAGCTTTTTTAATAAGTTTAATATTTGTACATTTAAAGTTTTCTCCATTTACTTAACTGTTTTAGAATTCGGACCACTCTTATTTATAGTATTGCTTGTTAATAATACATTACAAGCAGCAAGTTAGTTAAAAATCAAAAACTTTGAAACAAGTCATCAGTCCACGCCATTTGACCTCAGTATCTATATCTTTTTACGAAAACCAGACAAAAGTGGGTATGAATTGGTATTTTTTTAAATGTTATATTATTGTTAGATATAATAAATTCGGCATTACAGTTCATTACAACATACGTCTTAGATTTACTTTATTCACTCTTCCTGGTACCAGTAAACGCGGCAACTTTCCATATAAAAGCCGGTGGCTCTTATATTCTCGTTGCTAAGGCGGATAAAGTGATCCAGAAGTTTTTTTTTAATGTGGATAAGCGGCAGCGACAAATAATTAAACATGGATCCGCAAACGTTTCTGTCAATTCATTGGTATCAAGACCATTTCTGGACTTGGCCACTAATCTGGTTAAGATAACCTCGTATTATGACTATTTCTGTATTTTACTACTTCTATTTTCATCCATAGTCAGTGTGCAAAAGGACACAAATGAACATTTAGAGATACTATTAAAATTAAAAGAAAACTATACTTCTGACTAAAAAAAAATTTTTAACTTAAGACAAAATTTTCAACAAACGATTAATTCTGATTTCTTTTTATATTTTAACTCAGACTAATTTTGCAACAAACGATAAATTCCGTTTTCTTTTCAATTTTAACTTAGGCCTTAGTTAGGCGCGCGTAAAGTTGTATTAATGATCGCGTGGGGGTGTGTAGAACCCTGAATTAGTTAATTATAATAAAATAAGAAATACATGCAAAATCCGACTATCCTTGGAAATTACATATTATTCATTATGATAAAATAAGATAAAATAAGATATACATGCAAAATCCGACTATCATTTGAAATTATATATTAATAAATTTTTAAGTCTTTTCGATATGATTAATTTTTAAACAAGAAATATAACTTTTATAAATACTAATTTGAAATTATATATTAATAAATTTTTAAAAGTCTTTTCGATATGATTAATTTTTAAACAAGAAATATAACTTTTATAAATACTAAATACTTATTTTCCTCATTTCAATTGTGGCAAGCTACAATCATACGGTTATTGCACAAATATTCATGGCACTAAGAGCATACAGTCTTTGTTTTCCTGTTCTTGGACATATATGGCACCTTTTGTATGAAGGCGATCGGATTGCTACATAAACAGATTCCTGGTACTAATTTTCATGATGCCTTATAGTCGTTTTTGTAGCGGCCGAGGTACTCTTGATATTTGATGATATTTGACTAAATCGACACCCGCTCACTATAACTTTATGATCTTGCTCATTTGAAAATGCACTATAGATAGCCTCTTTTTCTTCGTTGTGTAATATGTCAATCATTAAGTTCACGTGGCATTTTACAGCTAAACTAAAACAAAAAAACCCCAACATAAAAAAATATAATTTTGAACAAAAAAAACTGACTTCAAGCAGTAAACTAAGGTTCCCCTCGGTTTCTCTGGGATGCCATCATCAGATCCTGGTTTCCTTATTATGGTACCACCCTTGGGATGTCTTCTTTCGAACAAACAATCATCAAAATCGGTTTATAAACGACGAAGTTATCCGCGAACACACATAATAATATATATATATATATATATATATATATATATATATATATATATATATATATATATATATATATATATATAATATAAGCTGGGTATTTGTTATTTGTCGCTAGTTTTAAGAGATAACTTTTATATATATATGTCGGGTTAGGGAACTGAGGGTCTAGGTCCTCAGACATAGTGAGGGCGTGACGTGGGATACGGGCGGTAGTAAAATAACGAACTTAATTACAAATCAATCGTACACAGTTTAATCATCTAGTAATTATAATAACACACACGTAACCTAACTTAACTACTCCGCAATTAACACACACGAATGATTACTTATCGAAAATAACTAAATCAAATCACTAATCTCAACATATCAAGGGTAGGTAAGCCGAGACGGTAGCAGTTCCCGAGCGATACGCACACTGCACTGATCGTCCGAAGAGTAACTAACTCGTCAGCCGCAATGCAAGCCTGTGAGCTATCACTCAGACTCCGCCAAGACGTCACCAGGTGGCGCCTGCGTCTCGTCATTACACCTCCTGTGCTAATGACCGTAATAGTTGATCCTACACGGCCGTCCTGCTGGACACTCGTCCTCGGGTGTTAATCTGCAACAATATACATTCGGAAAGTACACGTTCGGTCAATCCTGACCGAAAACTGAAACTCTACAGTCTCTACATTCTCACTTGTAAGTTTTATAGGACTAGATCACGGTTAAATCAGAACTCTACATAGTAAACAAATGTGATCATCTACCTCTTTAGAGTGAAACTAAATAAACCAAAGACTATATTGGAAATGAACAAAACCTGAAAGTCAAAGTACCATTTCACTTTCTCTTGAAACACTTTACACATGAAAGTCCGAGTAAAACAATCAATCGTGGCCTGTAGCTATCACAATAGCTATACCAGCAACACCATATTGCTTACGCGCCTCTCATCTCAGGGAGCGCCAGTCACCCAGTGACTATATACACACTCTAATACACACTCTAGGGTCTCCGTGAGACCCGGCCTTCGCCAGTATAGACTTGCATCGCGCACCTTTGGACTACTAGTAAAAATATAGTCCGCCCCCTCGGGCTACGACTAGGTACTAACACATGGTACATACGGCCGACCAACCGATTGAATGTTTACTCCAAGCTATAAAAGGCTCTACACATCTGAATCAACGTCTAATGGTACCTCGCTTTCAGGCATTTTCCTGAGGCGGTCATGCGCGTACTTGTAAGTACGCTTACTGTTCAATGCTCTTAATTTGTAGCGATCTCCATCAAGTATTTCGATTACTTTCAATGGCCCTCTGTACTTTGGGTCTAATTTAACCTGATTGCGCTCCTCGTTTTCAATTAGCACAAAGTCACCAACCGAAAATTTATTAGGCTGTGCCTTCGTGCTATCAAACCTACACTTTTCGTAGTTAGCATTGGACTCTATATTTTGCGCTGCCGTCTGTCTAACGTCCTCTAAGTCAACCTCTACATCTACGTTACTAGCTATCATGGACAGGGGACGCGCTACCTTCCCGATCATAAGCTCTAGTGGTGAAGCTTTCGTCACTCTATTTTTAGTGCAGTTCATAGCTAATTGAACCTCTCCCAAAGCGTCCTGCCACGACCTATCTTTGTTTAGCTCCACCGTGGTCAGCATAGATTTAAAAAACACTCATAACACGCTCTACCTAACCGTTAGCGCGCGCCGAGCCAGTGGCAATAAGATGCAAGCTAAAGTTTTTACTCTCGCAAAAATCACGGAACTCTTTGCTTGCAAAACATCTCCCCTGGTCTGCGATTACGCGTATAGGTGCACCGAACAGAACTACACTTTGGGACAGAGCCCTTATGCTGCTCTTGGAGTCTATGTTTGTGCTATGATATAGCAGGACGTATTTGGTAAAAGCGTCGATGAGTACGAAGACGTACTCCTTTACATCATTTTTGCCGCTAAGCTTTCCGCTGGCGTCTATATGTATAGTGTGCCACGGTACAGTTTCTTTAGGTATCGGATGCAATTCGGCCTGTCTCTTGCCTGAATGTGGTTTCGCTATTTTACACGTGACACAGTTACTCACGAACTTTCTCACGTAGCGTGCCATTCCCTTAAACCAAAAGTAATCATACAGTTTTTCGAGGGTCTTGTCGCTGCCCACGTGAAAAATGGATTCGTGAATATTATTGATCACGGACCACTTCATAGCATGAGGCACAATAGGGAGGCACTTAGTCTTACCATTTCGCTGAATCTTTATGCAATACCCCAGAGCGAAGCTCATATGTGTTTGCAAGACTCTCCTCCATCTGCTCACTATTCAGGTCAGCTATGAGCTTCACGATATCCTTATCACGCTGTTGTTCTGCGATTAACTAATCATTAGAGACCTCAGTGAACTCTATGCGCTTCTGCTCTACCCTATGGTCTTCCATTGGTATCTATGTTCTAGATTCAGGTTCTATGTGGTTGCGAGACAAAAAGTCTGCATGAGACATGCGCTTTCCGTTCTTGTACACTACATCAAATTAAAATCCCTGAAGATAAGCCCACAGTCTTTGTACCCTTGGTGAAAGCTCTATCTTTTTCTGCGACAGCTTTAGAGAATTACAGTCAGTTACTACTGCAAATTTCAACCCATGAAGGTACTGTCTGAAATGTTTTACAGCATTAACCACTGCAAGCGTCTCTAATTCGTACGAGTGGTACTTCGCTTCTACTGGGCTCGTGCACTTACTGAAGTACGCGACAGGATGACGCAAGTTCTCTACCATTTGGAGTAGAATGGCCCTGTAGCCCTCAGTACTAGCGTCGGTGTGAAGTTCCACCTCGTACTTAGGGTTAAATATCATCAGAACGGGGTGGTTCGTTATGATGGAAATAACTTTTTGACGTATTTCCTCGTATTCAGATGTCCAAGTCAAGCCACGAGTTTTTAAAGACACTAGTCTGTGGAGCGGAGCCATCAGCTTAGCGAAGCCTTGTACAAACTGGCGGAAGTATGAGGCTAAGCGAATAAACTGCCGCAGTTGTGTTACAGTTTGTGGGGGAGGTAGAGCAGTTAAAGCCTCTACCTTGCGTCGGTTCGGCCGAATTGTTCCATTCTCCACTTCATAGCCCAGGAACTCTACCTTGGTCTTAAGAAAGGAACATTTCTTAAGGTTAAGAGAGAAGCCTGCATTCGATTGAGTCTCTAGCACAATTTTCAGTCGCTCTAACCCTTCATTTATCGTTTCAGATTTTATTAAAACATCATCTACATACACAATGACGTAGTCGTAAGCTAGCTTACCTAAGGCTTTTATAATTGCTCTCTGAAATACTGAGATAGCATTACGTAGCCCAAACGGCATTGTAAGATATTCATACTGCCCGTCGGGTGTTATGAAACTAGTGCGCTCTATGGACTCTTCACTAACTGGTATTAAATGAAAGCCACTCGCACAGTCAAGCAGAGTAAAGTAATTAGCACCATTTAGTCGCGCTATCTGATCCAAAATTAACGGAATGGGGTACCTATCGGGAACATTATTGCTATTTAGTTCGCGATAATCTATGCACATACGATCGGATTCATCACGCTTTTTAACTAGTAACGCAGGGCTAGCAAATGGGGAACAGCTAGGTCTTATTATATTAGCCTTAGTTAGTTAGTTAGTTAGTTAGTTATTAGTTTTCTCTTAAAACTAGCGACAAATAACAATAACCCAGATTTCCTTGAAATTCTTGCATTTAATCGTTTGAGCCATCCTTCTAGCGCGTTTGTTGTGCAGTGGCGTTCACAGCCACCGTTAAATATTTTTGGATCCACTTTAAACCATTGCTTTTCAAAATATTCAACTACTTCATCAAATTTTGGTGTGGTGAAGTATCAATTTTTTTCTGGTCGGTAATAATGTTAAAATTGCTGCCATCCAGGCCATGTCTATCGGCCGTTGCTGTCAGTTTATAGTTTATAGTCTTTTAAATTTTTCCATACATTTAATTGAAATAGTAAAAACATGTTTAATTGGCAGTAAATGTCCATTCCCAATTTCTCTTTCATTAGTGTGAAGAATTGAATATAAGTTTCTCCTGTTTAGAAGACTAAAGATGACAGGAATAACATTTGTAGTTTTTTACGGAATAAAACATCCACGTGCAATGAGTAAAGATCCAGCATTGGTCGCATTACATGTTTGATTATAAAACGGTGTCTAGCGGGTGTCATGTGAAACCGCTCGATCTTTGAAAGCGAATATGCCGCAAGTATTTTTTCAATTTTTTTCCTTAGAACTCCCAACTCCAAACTCATAGAACTCTCAACTCTAAACTCATAGAACTCCCAACTCCAAACTCATAGAACTCCCAACTCCAAACTCATAGAACTCCCAACTCCAAACTCATAGAACTCCCAACTCCAAACTCATAGAACTCCCAACTCCAAACTCATAGAACTGCAACTCCAAACTCATAGAACTGCAACTCCAAACTCATAAAACTACAATTGAACTCATACTCATAGAACTGCAACTCCAAACTCATAGAACTGCAACTCCAAACTCATAGAACTGCAACTCTAAACTCATAGAACTGCAACTCTAAACTCATAGAACTGCAACTCCAACTCTTAACTCATAGAACTGCAACTCCAACTCTTAACTCATAAAACTGCAAACTCCAACTCTTAACTCATAAAACTGCAACTCCTCATAGAACTGCAACTCCAAACTCATAACTCATAGAACTGCAACTCCAAACTATTTTTTGTATCCAAACTCATAGAACTGCAACTCATAGAACTGCAACTCCAAACTATTTTTTGTATCCAAACAAATAGAACTCCAACTCCATACTAACTTTTTTTTTAATAATTTTTCAACATTAATTGTAGGTTGATCATAATTTAAACATTAACCTTGACATTTAATCTACTGAATTATTAATGCATAGCCGTAGTTATTTAAGAACTATCTTTATACCCGAAATCACAATCATTTACCGAGTTAGAAATATTAAGTTAGAATGTCACCTGTTTATTATTTTTGACAATACTTAGTGAAAATAGAATATGTCATTTAAATATTTCATGTACAAGCACTGCAAAAGGATGTAAGTGTAATTGGTATAAATCTGTTTCGTACGTATACAAACTCACAACACGCTTACGGGTTCAGAGCATCTGAAAATAGTTACTTATGATACAAGAGTGGTAAAAAGGTAAATAAAAAAACGAGTGACATTTGTAAGCCCGAGTCGCAGGCGAGTGTTAACCATTGTTACGAGTTTTTCATTTACTAGACACCTATGTATCATATGACATTTTTCAATACAGTTGTGAGGAAACAGGTAAAATAAATAAAAAAAGCAAAGCAAAACACATTATTTCATGGCTAATTTTTAATGCGCGGTAGAGTAATCTCACTTTGTTTTCACAAATAAAACAACTACATTAAATTTTACGAAAATTGCGCCATGTTTTAGTCAGGCACAAGTTTTTTTTTAATATTACTAGAATCCTCTTTGAAAAAGATGACCTTTTCCTTGGCGTAACCTATGCGCTTCATTTACGTCCCCATCGAGGGGCTCGAGCCTTCTCTGAATTAGGGCGATCTGTCAGTCGATTACGCGGGTCTTAGTCGATTACGCGGGTCTTAGTCGATTACGCGGGCCCAGTGCGTGTTGATCGTGTTTCCTCACGATGTTTTCCTTAACCATTAGAACGTCGTCGGATAAACGTACGTATATGCAATCGCAATTCGCAAACACCTTCACGACCTTGCGGGTAGGAGGTAGCGGTCCTAACCGTTACGCCACTGGCGACCTGGCGATCCAAAATGCGCTTCGTTCATAATTATACTTCTTCCTTCACAAAGATAAAACCCAAAGAGAATCTAATCAGCTCGCGTTATATACTACCCTCTCGAAGGAACAACCTACCTCTTTGCATCATTTCCTTTTTAATCATTTGTATTGCACCAACCGATATTAAGGAAAAAAAATTAAAAATGAAAAACAAAACATAAGACTGTCAACTTCAGTAAGCACATGTAAATAGAACATGTGCTTCCTAAAGTTGACAGTTTTCATGTGTGAAGGGAATCACAAAAAAATAAAACCAGCCAAGTGTGAGTCGGACTCGCGCAAAGTAGGGTTCCGTAGTCATTTCAAATAAATGTTTATTTTAAAAAACAAAATTATATTTGCAGTTGGTAATAGAACATATTGTATGAAAAATCTGTAAAGTTTTCCGAATCAAACTGCACATCTTAAGTTGGTCGACTATTTCTCCTTACATAAGAAAGCCTTCTTAGCCGTGATAGTTTTCCTTTTAAATTTACTATATAGACTACTTTCATGAACTTTTTCAAATTTACAAATACAGCGGTTTAGTTTAGTACTTTCAAGTCTATTTTTTCGAAAGCGGAACCTAAATTATAATCTAATGGTTTTAGAAGGCTCTCAACTATTACATCCCCACGCGACTGGTTTTGACGAGAAAAAAAATCATCCGCACTTTACTTGTACCTTTAAAAAGATTTTTTTTCAAAAAATTTTTACAGCTCTCTGATGATCATTATCATATATATTTATTTGCCAAATTTCAGCTCTTAACTACAAATAGTCTAGGAGCTAGGCCGCAGACAGACAGACGGACAGTATTGCACCGACCGATATTGAGGACAAAAAAAATTAAAAATGAAAAACAAAACATAAGACTGTCAACTTCAGTAAGCACATGTAAATAGAACATGTGCTGCCTAAAGTTGACAGTTTTCATGTGTGAAGGGAATCACAAAAAAAAATAATGTTGTACTACGGAACCCTAAAAATGATATATAATATAAAAAAACCTTAAAAAACCGACATCAATCGCAACAACTTAATACAATTTTTCATAATTAATATTTTTACATACTTATTTATGTTTTACTGAATTTTCTAAAAAGTACTACAACGATTTTGATAAATTTAAATAGCATTAACCTGGCAGCAAACAAAATGAAACAGGCCAAATGCGAGTAGGACACGCGCAAAGTAGTATTTTAAAGAAAGAAGTATAAATTTTAAAAATACAAGTAAATAATAGTAAATTTTGTATAAAAGAAATCTATGATTTTAATAGTTTAGCTGATAGAAGAAAGGAAGGGGACACTTGACTCTAACAAAAATTTGCACTTGAAACCTTAATCTTTCGCAAACCGATCCCCCTGAATCGAAAAATGGTTTTAGCAAACCTTTAATAGTTTTGCAGACCATAAAAAATATTTTTTCAAGAATTTATTGTACCACTTCGCGTGATTCATTTGTGTACCGATGGCATGCCAAATTATAGCTTTCTAATATTAATAGTCTCCAAGCTAAGCCGCGGACAGACAATATGTCGAAACTATGAGGGTTCCTTGTTGACTTCGGAACCCTAAAAAAGAATCCTGAAAATCGGTTCGCACTCGGCGAAGATATTGCGTAACAAACATACAAAAAAACAACATGCAGTCGAATTGAGAACCTCATCATTTTTCAAAGTCGGTTGAAAAAAATTGATTTTACATTTGCGCATTTTTCTGCGGAAACACTGTACTTTTTTTTACAAAACTTGGCACACAAACACTGCGTCTCATAAGAAAAAAATAATCAACTCAATAAGATATCTGGTAAGGACAATTTTTCTTTTCTAATCCCGCTACGGCCTTTCCCTAGCTTATTAAAAATGACCCACCTTTACACATACATTTATTACCTATTTCTTTGTTGTAAATCCAATAATTATGTAGAAAAATGAATCAATTAGCGAGAGACATGTAAAACATAAAGTAAAGTACGCTGCAGGGCTGTATTAACTTAAATTCGTACGACAATCAATTTTAAGGTGAATCGCTATGGTTCAATGTGTTTCTATCTTGTTACAATATGTGTTTATTCCTGCATGGAGCGGCAGAGGAAATAAAGTACGCGGTGGGGCTGTATTAAGTTATAGTAGTTCGACAATCAATTTTTAGGTGAATCGATAAGGTTCAATGTGTTTCTATTTTGTTACAATATGTGTTTAATCCTGCATGGAGGGGCAGAGAAAGTAAAGTACGTGGCGGGGCTGTATTTAGTTATAGTCGTACGACAATCACTTTTTAGGTGAATCTGTAAGGTTCAACGTGTTTCTATCTTGTTACAATATGTGTTTAATCCTGCATGGAGCGGCAGAGAAAGTATAATACGCGGCGAGGCTGTATTAAGTTATAGTCGTACGACAATCAAATTTTAGGTGAATCGATAAGGTTCAATGTGTTTCTATCTTGTTACAATATGTATTTAATCCTGCATGGAGCGGCAGAGAAATTAAAGTACGCGGCGGGGCTGTATTAAGTTATAGTCGTACGACAATCAAATTTTAGGTGAATCGATAAGGTTCAATGTGTTTCTATCTTGTTAAAATATGTGTTTAATCCTCCATGGAGCGGCGGAGAAAATAAAGTACGCAGCGGGGCTGTATTAAGTTATAGTCGTACGTAATCAATTTTTAGGTGAATCGATAAGATTCAATGTGTTTATCTTGTAACATCTGTTTCTACACAGTCTTGTTAAAACTTTGTGTTTCTATCTTGTAACATCTGTTTCTACACAGTCTTGTTAAAACTTTGTGTTTCTATCTTGTAACATCTGTTTCTACACAGTCTTTTTAAAACTTTGTGTTTCTAACTTGTAACATCTGTTTCTACACAGTCTTTTTAAATCTTTGTGTTTCTATCTTGTAACATCTGTTTTTACACAGTCTTGTTAAAACTTGGTTTTCGTTTAAACTGAAACGAAAGGGCTTTTTTTAAGTTCCGTTCAATGTTGACAGCCCTATAAAAAAATTAATAGTTCTATTAACATCAATTTTAAGTTGTGTTTAAAGTAATTTAAATTAAATTTTGACAGTTTGTTCCTAACTATTACCGTTCTTCTGTTAAAACTACAGAAAAAACCACAGTAAGAGTTATTACAGCAGAGTAAGTCCCACATCTGGGATATAACTTAAAAGTCTACTGAGTTCCAAGTCCTGAGTGGCATTGCTTAGTCAAGAAGTTGGTATGTACTTACATTGTATGGGAAGCCGACCGTACTATATCAAACAGACATAAATAAAACATAAAAATATTCGTTTTTTTATGTAAAAATATAAGAAGATCCTTAATTACTTTTACTTAGCACCCTAAAATTTTGGTCAATTGTATATTTTCTCGTCGAAATAGATTCAACATGGTAAAATTATCCGGTGTTGACAACACAGACTGTCCCCACTGCTAGACACATGTCTCTTGAATATCTCGGTCAAGTCCGGATAGGCGCAGGTTGTAGGGCTACTAACGAACTTCATTCCTGTCAAATGTAAGTGTTCAAACCGCCTTCAGGGCCCCTGATGAATTTAAATTTTTTGAAGGTTTTTCGTGGATCATGATTCAGTTTTTTAACAAGTTTTACCTGTTTTGCGCACATATCACATTAATTTCTACCAATTTTTATGAATTTGTCAAATGTGAATTCCATATTTTGGATATAATGCTCAATTACAGATTAGAAACATTGGAACTGATTGAAATTAAAATTTAATTAATTAATTTAATATGTGCGCAAAAAGGGTTACTTATTAATAAACTGAATCATCATATCAGCTCATATACGTCCCCACCAAGGGGCTCGAGCGTACCCCGATTAAAGCAATCGGGCCTTGGACGACCATGCAGGTTCAGTGCGGAGTGCGGGCCAAGTCGACCAAAAAACTAAATCATATGGAGGCATAATTCACGAAAAACCTTCAATAATTTGAAATTCTAGTGGTAGCAGTTAGCACGTTTCTTTCGAAACACGGTAAACAGACGATATAAATATCACTATCACATTAAAGGTTTTTACTATTAGTGATATTTATCTCGAATGTTAGACCTTAGATAACTTATGGCCGTCAAACTATATGTTCACATTCTATTACAAAAACCTGCGATAAAGTGCACAAACGAAGTCATGACAATAGGATTCATGTTTATTGACGGAAAACTCTTCCAAATATAATTTTTGGAGATACGGGACCTCTTAAGTTAGCCCGAAAAAATATTTTATGAACTAATTTATTACTAGCACCGTACATATTAATTTTTTGGTCTTTTTTAATAAGGCCCAAAGGCCGTCTCCCCTGGAATTACTCTTAACATTTGGACCTAGGTTGGTATTTAGATGTCATATTTTCCTATTTTACTATGTTTTGTTTGTACATTTATCGCGGCACACCCTGTATAGGTAAGAGCCATTTGATCTACCTACGTCAAAGCAACAAAAACTAACAATATAAAATTACTATGGATTGGATATGATGAATTCCTAAACATTGAAACATGGAAAATAATTCGACATATTTTTATACAGTTATACCCTAAGTTCACTCAGCAAGTTTTTTAACAATCACATCACTCTTGAGTCCGATTAGTTTTCATTTGGAATCTTTGAAGACCCTTTTTAGACGCAATGACTTGCTGCGAGGTTGCATCATGTGGAGCAGGCCGTGCGGTCTCTCAACGCTAAGGGAATGACCGCGCTCGCGGGCCGGCACCACGGAATGGCTTAGCAGGTACATGGAAGTATCTTGGGTTGAGCTTCCTGGCATCTCACTATAGCCAGAAGCTTCACAAACCCGCACGATATCACTTCTCAATTCTGACGCCTGCATAGATGTCAGGTCATCGGAATTTGTGTCTTCATCGTCTGATTCCAATACCCTGTAAATGAAAACAAAAATAGGTCAATCACTGAATTTAATTTCATGGGTGGATTGAACAATAAAGATTGTGACGTATGTAATTTCGTTAATTTTCTAAATTTTCTATATTTAACATTGACACTGATTTTTTAACGGTAACTCGTGAGATTATTATCCAAAAAACCCTATCGACGTATAGTTTCTAAGATACCAAAATTGACAATGGATCAAAATGAGCAAATCTGTAATGTTGAAACAACGCAAAATATAACTCTGTAATCTTCCTTAGTAAATAACTAATCGTACATATTCGGGAACAAATCTCACTCAGTTATCTGGCCCCAAAGTAGGAAACGTTTTTGTACATACGTATATAAATACGAAACACCCAGATCCAGAGCAAACAAATGTTTGCCCTGGGTGGGGATCGAACCCTTAATCCAAAGACAGAATTTGACCATTGTGTCATCGAGTCACTTAGTATATTTGATCGTGGTTGATGCTACTCGTAAGTGTAACACCAGGCAACCGCCGTCTTAACCCTGGACCAGCACGGTTAATTACGATTATTAATAATAACGAGCGAGAAAAAACTACACAAGACAATTGTTATATTAGCTTTTGCCCGCAGCTTCACCCTTTTTTTATGACTATGTTTAAATAAGTGTGGTGCGCGAATCGAAAGCGGCTTGCGAGGCTGACAATGAATTTTCATCAGATCCTTCGGGAACTATGTCGGGCTATGCTAGTATAATTTATTGTACGCCATAGTGCAGTCCTACAATATTAGACAACAAACCTAGGACCACCGTGCCATTATTACGTGACACCCCACAAATAGGAGTTATCGTGCTGCCTAAATCGATGGCAATCTAAGAAATGGTATGGAACGTTTTACCACAGGAGTTTTTGTGCTATCTAAATCGATGGGAATCTAGGAGGTGGTATGCGACGTTTTACCACCAGGTAGCAGTGTGGCAACGATCCTTGGTTTTCCTTTGTCACCTGTTTTCACCAGATGTATGCCAGTTAAAAATGTGTCCGAGCTTACTGCTCCACGCTTCTTACTACTTCATCGAAAACCACTGCTCAACCAGTTTTGGGATGTTATCACTCACGATAGCGGACATTTCAACTGCATTGTATTCGGTTCGCGCAGCCTGCTCGTAGTTTACACGTAGCTGGTCTGGGAGTTAACCCGTTCCGTGACTTAGTGGTTAGTCCACTCGCTTCCCGTCAGGAGATCGTGGGATCGGGTAGGGCTTTTTTAAGTCCGCCTTGTTTCTAGAGAGCATTCTTATGGTTAAACAATTTTAAAATCGGTCCAGTAGTTTTGAGTTTGTTTTTTATCGAATTTCTAACAGATAATTCCCAAATGTGGCTAAAATATAAAAGAATACGTATATTTTGTTGCAGATTTATTTTTGATCCAAAGGTGTAGAATATTTTCGTAGTACATCATTTGCACTTACCATTTAGGAAGCGTACGCCAATAAAGCAACCATGCAGCGCTTTTTTTCCCGACTTGCTTTAATTTTTTTTTTAATTTTTAAGTGACAACGTATATAATAAAATTATTTAAGTAATTGATAAAGCTATCCATTGGTGAAATAGTTTTTGAAAATCAGTTTAGTAGTTACAAAGATTACCCTCCACAAAAATAAAAACCTTACCCTCTTTGATGTTTGTATAGATTAATTAGAACAAAACATTTTTTGTTGATTTAACATTAATTCCATATTAACCCTGAAATTTTCTTTGTTAATTTTTTTTTTTCAGTTAGGGCTCCATCACCATTCTGTAATATCTGTTAGCTCCATGATCTCGCCTACTCAATGAGCTACATAAGGTTAGAAGCGGCGAGTACACAGGTGCCCCGTCGCCATTCTGTAATGTCTGTTAGCTCCATGATCTCGCCTACTCAATGAGCTACAGAAGGTTTGAAGCGGCGAGTACACGGATGCCCCATCGCCATTCTGTAATGTCTGTTAGCTCCATGATCTCGCCTACTCAATGAGCTACATAAGATTAGTAGCGGCGAGTACACAGGTGCCCCGTCGCCATTCTGTAATATCTGTTAGCTCCTTGATCTCGCCTACTCAATGAGCTACAGAAGGTTTGAAGCGGCGAGTACACGGATGCCCCATCGCCATTCTGTAATATCTGTTAGCTCCTTGATCTCGCCTACTCAATGAGCTACAGAAGGTTTGAAGCGTCGAGTACACGGATGCCCCATCGCCATTTTGTAATATCTGTTAGCTCCTTGATCTCGCCTACTCAATGAGCTACAGAAGGTTTGAAGCGGCGAGTACACGGATGCTCCATCGCCATTCTGTAATATCTGTTAGCTCCTTGATCTCGCCTACTCAATGAGCTACAGAAGGTTTGAAGCGGCGAGTACACGGATGCCCCATCGCCATTCTGTAATATCTGTTAGCTCCTTGATCTCGCCTACTCAATGAGCTACAGAAGGTTTGAAGCGCCGAGTACACGGATGCCCCATCGCCATTCTGTAATATCTGTTAGCTCCTTGATCTCGCCTACTCAATGAGCTACAGAAGGTTTGAAGCGGCGAGTACACGGATGCCCCATCGCCATTCTGTAATATCTGTTAGCTCCTTGATCTCGCCTACTCAATGAGCTACAGAAGGTTTGAAGCGGCGAGTACACAGATGCCCCATTGCCATTTTGTATTGTCTGTTAGCTCCATTATCTCGCCTACTCAATGAGCTACAGAAGGTTTGAAGCGGCGAGTACACAGATGCCCCATCGCCATTCTGTAATATCTGTTAGCTCCTTGATCTCGCCTACTCAATGAGCTACAGAAGGTTTGAAGCGGCGAGTACACAGATGCCCCATTGCCATTTTGTATTGTCTGTTAGCTCCATTATCTCGCCTACTCAATGAGCTACAGAAGGTTTGAAGCGGCGAGTACACAGATGCCCCATCGCCATTCTGTTATCTCTTAGTTCCACGATATCGCCTACTCAATGAGCTACAGAAGGTTTGAAGCGTCGAGTACACAGATTTATATACTAGGCAAGCATCATTCTTTACGCAACACCGCAAAACGGTCATAGAGTCCAGTCAAAAGTATCGCTGGTTTTTATGTCAATTACATAACAATTTTTAAGTAGTACGAGTATTAAGTGTCATATGTTTTAAAAATGCACCATAACCTTTACCTTAACTTTGTAGACTTTTGATAACCCTAGGGTATTGGACGGTTATCTGATTGTACAAATATTTTTACTTAATCAGATTTTTTTATAATAATTGCTTTAGTAAAACTCTATCAGTGTATGTTGGTACTAACCTTACTTCAATCTTGTTGATTCTCTGCTTTATTTCGGCTTGTTCTTCGCCAAAGTCGGCTAGCAAACCTTGTAGACGGTTGTTAAGTATTTCCACAGTCGTCTCCAATTTGTGCACTGTTTCCTCTAAACTTTGTTGAGTACTTTGTGCATTTTCAAAAACTTCTTCATCTAAAAGGCCGTCCTGTAAAAGAAATCAGTCCGATTTAATTCGTGTACATAATGGTGTAAAGAGGAAACAGAAAATTAGAGTCAGTCCTCTGATTCAGGTGGAATCCGGTACTATAAAGAATAAAGGTATTCGCCCTAGCTATGTTTAATACTTAGTGCCTAACCAACCAATGTAAAACCTGACTGCCTAAAACATAAACCCTTTCATTTAGCAGTCGGGTAAAAATGTATTCCCCATGTCACCTAAGGGATCAAGATAAATTTATCGACACCTCGTACTCCTAAATCTATCAAGCCGTTTGGCTACAGGCTCAGCCAAAAAAATAACCATGCACATGTATGTACTTGTTTGTTTCTTTGGCTGAGCCTGAGCCTGTACAAACACACATACATATATACGAGATTTGTATATATATAAATATACAGACATGCATGCATGCATGCATGCATACATACATACATACATACATACATACATACATACATACATACATACATACATACATACATACATACGTAAACACATAAATACACATATCATCATCGACGTCCACTGCTGGACAAAGGCCTCCCCGAAGGATTTACATACATGCATGCATACATACATACATACATACGTAAACACATACATACACACATCATCATCCACGTCCACTGCTGGATAAAGGCCTCCCCCAAGGATTTCCACGACGATCGGTTCTGCGCTGCCCGCATCCAGCGGCTTCCCGCTATACACACACTGGAAAAAAATAACTGCATTTATGGGCAGTCGAGCAAAAATATTGCTTCTAATCTCGGCTATTGCTCGACATGTCTTGTTTAGCTTTGCTGAAAAAATTTAATTTTATTAATAGACAATCATATATTCGCAGGACCTCTACACAAACGGTGTACTCGTAAGTGACAACACCCCCACGGCCCTCTCCAGTTATTCACATTATGGATGATACACGACCATGGCCGTAGCTAGGGGGGGCATTGTGGGGCAATGCCCTACCTTGAAATCACAATGCCCTACCTTAAAAATAAAACTTAGATAAATTATTATAATTAAATTTTTTGTTCATAGTTTGAGATTTAAAAAATGGTATCGATACATAGGGTGTCTAAACTTTTTCGAACATACCACAGTTTGTGACATTCATTTCATATTATAATAATTCTTTGTTCTGTGTATAGGTGGCATCACATGAGGCGAGATGGGTCTATTTAATTATAGTATCTGTGATGCCCTACTTCAAAGTTGACTCTAGCTACAGCCCTGTACACGACGTCGACCAATCTAACCAGGAGTGGGACAATTGCCCATTTTCCTGTTTTAAATAAAACCTTGATTTTTTCTGTGCTTTAACGCAGCCCGTAATAACTGCGCTTTTCTGCTTTATGGATTTTTCTTTTATCTTTTGGGCCTGGGATATTTTCTTTAAAGAAAGGCTGGGGCTTGGGGTTCCTCTTAGGAGGGTTGCAAAGAGGACTCAAAGAAAATTATTTTTAAGAAAATGATATCCGATAGACACCACAACCTAATTACTACTTTTCTAAATTTGTATTGTTGCCTTATTTTATGTACTTTGCATTTAATTCTGTGTGATGTCCTATTACACCTGGTGAACGTGATAAAACAATAACAATACTTATTACTTTACTACTTGATTCAGAAAATAGATAAGAGTGTATAATGATTGAGAATTTAGATAATTGGGAATCCTTTTTTAACCAACTTCAAAAAAGTAGGAAGTTCTATGTTCGACTGTATTTTTATGTATGTCCACCGATTTGTCCGTCTATTAAGAACCAATTTAAAAAAATATTTTTCTATTCGAATGAGTATACTCCTGGTTAAGTCCTTAAAGAAATTAACAATAACAAAAATGTACCAAATTTGTACTTCATTGTGAAGTAAAAGAAACAGTTCATTGAATTAGTTTTTTAACAAAGTTAGAAGTTATTTAAAATAATCTTTTATTTTTAAAAATAATTTTCTCTTTAGGTGCACTTTAGGTAGCATTAAAAAACAAGCCTTTTTATGTATAAATAACTCAAAAGCTATATGAAATTCGAACCTTTCTAAGCAGCTGACAGCCTCGTTCTGTGAGGGTAGCTCTAGCATCAGGGTAATCTCCCAGAGCTTCCCATAGATCTCTCTTTGCCAAGCAGAACAAGTCGGAGTATCCCAATGATCGCACATTTGCAGTCCTCCTGTTTCCAGTCCGATTTCCAGCAATTTCTAAAACACTAACTTCACCAAACACTGACCCTGCACTGAGGGTAGCCAGAACAGTTTTTCCATCGTCAGCAACCACTTGAAGCCTACCACGTTTCACAATATACATTTCTTTTCCAACATCACCTTTCCTACAAATGTAATCACCAGGACTAAACACCTGCAGTCTTAACTTAAGCACTAAAGCTTCGAGCAATCCAGGTTCACAGTCTTGAAAAATTCTAACTTTTCGTAATGTGTCCAAATGTACTCTTATAGCGATTTCCGCTTTTAATTTATCAGGTAGTGATGACAGAACATTTTCTTCATCAAGTGCACCACTTTGTGCCCAAGTGTACGCAAACCATCTAATCACTCTAGCTTCTAGCTCGCCGCTCACTTTTCTGAACGCCATGTACTGTTTTACACCGTCCATTTTATTTTGAAATTCTACTCTAGAAACATTCATATTTGATATCATAGAGCCAATATTTCCTACAATAGTTGCGAAAATCAATACACCTGCCAAAAAATCTGCTACCACAAAAAGATATTCGATATCATTTTCTGGTTGTGGCGTTTCCCCAATAGTGGTGAGTGTCAAAGTAGACCAATAGAAACTGTATATGTACTGGTGAATGAGAGACTCATTACGTGATCCAGTTACGTTGTAAACCCAATTGTCCGATCCAAAACCAATCGCGTAGCTTATTGCAAAGTATAAGCACGCGTTCCAATGAATAAGTACCAATATCGCCATAACAACCTGAAATAAAAATATATTTTACAGGGCTGAACATTGTAAATAAATAAATAATTCAGCTAGGCACAGTCACAGCTTTAATTTTTTTTAAGGGAGTTACCTTGCATATCCTGAAGGCATTGGGGTAGCTAGTGGCGGTTTCAGTGCGATCGAACCACTCCCACATTCGAGGCAGGCGGAATAGTCGATTGAGTCGTACAATAACAGGGCACGGCAAATGTTTCTGGAACACAACCAATATTGACACCACAGTAATAACAAAGTTAAAGAATGTGTCTGGCTAGAGAATTTTTGTTGTTTCATTTGTTTTTTTTGTATAACTTAATAAGAGGGAAGAATAGCACGCACTTTCGATACAAAAAGAGACAAAGTTTTTTCACCTCTAAATATTATTGGATCATACTGATTTTAAATGTGTTATTAACACAAACCAAAGGTTAAATTATTTATTTTTAAATTTATTATTCAGACAAAAAAAACTGTAATGATTTGTTTTTAAATTATTGATTAAAAATGAACAAATAATGGCCAAAATTAGTTTAGTATGCAAACACGACAAATAAAATCGAACTTATTAATTGTATTGCTTCCCTCTTAATTAATAACAGTGTAAGTATGAATGATTTGGTAAGTAGATACTAACATCACACGAACTTGGTCTCCACCAGTAGTAAGCTATGTCTGTAGGCAGAAGAGAAACTAAATCGTATCTCCACGAATTAGTCTTAAGATAGTGTCTCCTGAGCATTTTAGAATCTTTCACCATTAGTCCCTGCTCTAGGTATCCTGCAAGGAGTCAGTTTCAAGTTAAAAAAAAACATCAAGGTTCTACTTCTTTATTTATTTTAGTCTTCTTTATAAATTTCTAGATAACTGACGTTTCACGAAGATGAAATGCGTACCTATATAATATTCATTAGAATTAAATTTTATCACTGATATTTTTTAATACTTTTGAATATTATCTATTTGAGACAAGCAAAAAAGGCTCATAATTATAAAAAAAATAGTAATTAAAAGGTAATTATCTCTTCGTTTTGGCCTCCTATTGAGAGATGCGTATGTTTAGGAATGGATAAACCAAGGACCGATCAATCACAATTCCGTATCGATCACAGCACACACAAAGCCACATTGCAATATTTGGACGGAAAAGCGGCTAGGCAGGGTCGAATGTTTGTACACACGTTAGCTAAATTTGATGACGCAGGGCGAGGCTCGAGGCTCTTTGTGTGGGTGTCAAATTGTTGGTTTGCGAGCTCACTTCGAAAGGAACAGTACCCGCAACTGAGACTTTTCGTGGCACTGATATTTGCTTAAATAGCTTTTCATAATCCCTAGTTGTATTTGCCATAGCTTCTCAACTAAATTAAATAGTTCATGCTTAGTTTTTTCTTATATTAAAATGTAATATAAGTAAAAAAAAATATGAGCATGAAAATAAAACAAACAGATAGCCTAGAGAATTTAACAGTCCCTGTGCACAAAGAACAAATTACATAGCTGTGAGTTATAGACAACTACGAGGTGCGGTCCAAAAGTGTCCGGCCTAACAAAGAAAACAAGTAGATATATTTACAATTTTATTTTTATTTTTCGATATAGTCCCCCTCTATTTCAACGCACTTTGCAGATCTCGTGATAAGCATTTCTATCCCCTTATAAAAATATTCTGGAGTTTTGTCCTCGAAATGGGTAAAAACTGCTTGGGCCACTTCATCATCCGAAGAAAATCGTCTTCCCCTTAAGTCTGCCTTAAGTCTCGAGAACAAGTAGTAGTCGGTTGGGGCCAGGTCTGGGCTATAAGGGGGGTGGCGAATTTCCTCGAAGCTACATTTAGCTACAGCAGCTTTGGCAATTGCAGCAGTGTGAACGGGAGCATTATCGTGGAGAAGCCGAACACCTCTACTAAGTTTTCCACGTCGTTTCTGCTTGATCGCCTCTCGCAACTGCTCAATAAGGGTGGCATAGTAGCTGCCATTTACCGTGGTATTCCTTTCTTTTATGTCAATCATTAGTATTCCGTGACAATCCCAGAATACCGTTGCCATAATCTTTTTGGTGGATTGCGTTACCTTGGCCTTTCTAGGTGGCTTTTCACCAAGACGACGCCACTCCATCGATTCCCTTTTAGACAGGGGATCATAGTACTAAACCATGGTTTCGTCTCCCGTAACAATCGACTCCAAATAACTTTTTCCGTAACGCCTATACGCGTCTAAAACTTCTTGAGAACACGCTTTTCTCTCAGTACGCTGCAAGCTCGAAAGAAGTTTGGGTACCCACCTAGCACTAACTTTATTCATGTGAAGATGATCATGTAGTATCCTAAGTACTGAAGTTTTGGAAAGTCCGGTTCTTGCCGCTATTTCTTTAGTCTTTAGTCTTCGATCACTCAGAACTTCCTCTTCCACTAATTTAATACATTGCTCGGTGAGTACTTCTATAGGCCGGCCGGAGCGAGGTTCGTCGTCAATGGATTCCCGCCCCAATCGAAACTGTTTACTCCGTTCTTTTACCGTGGAAAATGATGGAGAAGAATCCCCGTACACGGCATCCAACCTTTTTTTTATATCGGTCGGGCTGACCCCTTCCTTAGTCAGGAATTTGATCACGGAACGATATTCCAATTTGATAATTTCGAAAGTTTTCCGGATTCGTATCGTTAAAACGCCGTAAAATCAAAACTACAACCAACAGAAACGCCAAAACCAGACTCGAAAAAGCAGACTAAATGACAATCGCGATGACATCTTTTTTTTTTTTTTTTTAAGCCGCCAAATTTTTCCAGCCAGAAAGTTTTGGACCGAACAGGTACATTACTGAACTTGCAAAAAAAAAATTGACCTTGACAATTTTTTATAAAATAAAATTGCTATTATCTATGTATGGATAAATATTGTGCTATACAGGCTACCCTTTACGAGTTGCACACTTTTATTTTTTTTAATTAAAAATTTGAGTGCGTTTGACTGCAACTCACCTGATGGTAAGTGATGATGCAGTCGAGGATGGTACACGCAAACTCAAATAATGCCTATTCACTCTTGCCTTGAAGATCTCCAAATTATAGGAATCGGGAAACACTGACGCAGGCAAGGAGTTCCACTCCTGCGCTGTACGCATAATAAATGAAAAGCGTAACGATTCGTGCGAAAAGGTGGAACATCAACAACAAAGGGGTGCAACCCCTCCCTGCGTCTCGTTGACCGACGGTGGAATGGAGCAGGGGGAATGAGGTCGTGAAGTTCTTGCGCGCACTCTCCGAAATGAATTCGATAGAATACCGATAGACAGGCGACTTTGCGGCGATGCTCAAGGCTTTGGAGCTTGTCATTGACTAGCTCGTCGTCACCAATGAGTCTCCGTGCGCGTCGGCCGATGGCGTCCAAGGTATTCAGCTGATAGCGGGCTGATCCATCCCATAAGTGTGAACAGTACTCCATACATGAGCGGATCTGTGCTTGATACAAGGTAAGCAGCTGTCCAGGTGTGAAGTACCGTCTCACCTTAGAGAGAATACCCAGCTTCACTTATAGAAACATATTTGTTTTAATACAAGATGCAAGACAAAAAAAACTGAAATTTATCTTGATTGCAAAAGTTAAATTGAAAATCGCTACAAATTCACGAGCAAATTTTTTTAATAAACCTCAAACATAACAATAAATAGTTGTTAAATAATATCCACAATTCGCACTAGCAAATCGCTCAGCTTCTTAATAGCCGTTAATAACAGATAGCTGTAGAATTAGACATTAAAATTAGTGGTATTTAATATTGGGATCTTACCTTCATGAACATGGATTACAGTGTCGATAAGATAAATAACATCACACAGGTAATCGAACACAAACCAAAACACCGTGATGTTATCCAGCTCCCAGAATACTGCTCGTCCAATGACAAATATCACGTTGTACAAAATTGCCAATGAAACGACTGCCAACCACTGCAGGAGATATAATCATAAATTTAATATAAAGACTTAATAATACGTGTGAAATGAAAAAGTATAAAAAAGAAAATATCTATTCTAAAAATTGCACTAATACGTGTGAAATGAAAAAGTATAAAAAAGAAAATATCTATTCTAAAAATTACACCATCCCACAGCTAAGACAACGCTTTTGTTCTATTCTGTGGTGCATAGATCCGGGGATTGGAACATGACAGATATACACTTTTCACTATAAATAGCACCGGGGATTGGAACACGACAGATATACACTTTTCACTATAAAAGGATCATAAGAGTAGTGGCGTAATATTATGGTCAAAAATTAAAACAAAATATTTTTTACTAAATTGGCATTTAAAAGTAATGATCTAATATAGTATAGAACATACGTGGTAATGTGCTGGTAGGGTCGGATCGAAAGCTAGTTTGAAGCCGCAAAGAATTTTCGATCTTTTGGTTTGGTAGAGAGGTTCATCAGGATCGGTGAATGTTTGGGCGGCAAACTTGTCGAGAAACCAATCCGGGGGCTTGGTGCGGCCTTCAGTGCGGCGAGCGAGCCGGCAGCGCACACTCCGCGCCAAACGCGACAACTGACGCTGCACCCAGTTAGTTGTCGGCTCCACATCGTTCACGCTCTGCCAAGAGATAAAAAAAACGTGTTATTGAGATCTATCAAAAGACAGCAGAACCAAGAAACGTTTATTGATTTTTATACGTTTTCAGAGGAACCCCATGGCCATTACACAAGTATAATTTTATAGGTAAATAGAAAACATGAAATCTTTGATAAAATTAGGTAGCTGGTACCAATAATAAAGGGAGATAACAGTAAATACATACAGTCGTAATTATGCCTTTAGGAACAGAAAGTTGAATTCCTAAAATGTTGAACTCCCAAAATGTTGAATTCCCAGAAAGTTGAATATTTTTAGTTTCGCAAAATGTTGAATTCTTATAATGTTGAATTCCCACAACGTTGACTTTGTGATATCCTAGGGAAGTATACATTTTGGGATTTTATCTTTATAAATGCAACATTAATAGAATATGTGAAAAGATATCATCATCATCATATCAGCCAAAGGACGTCAACTGCTGGACATAGGCCTCTCCCAAGGATTTCCACGACGACCGGTTCTACGCTGCTCGCATCCAGAGGCTTCCCGCGACCTTCACCAGGTCATCGGTCCACCGAGTAGGAGGCCTGCCTACACTACGTTTTCCGGTGCGTTGTCGCCACTCGAGAACTTTGCTCCCCAACGGCTATCTGTTCTACGAGCAATGTTCTACGGATCTCCTCGTTTCTGATTCGATCACGCCGAGCAACTCCGAGCAAAGCACGGTCCATTGCCATTTGGGTGACCTTGAGCCTCCTTTAAATTATTTTATTGATTAAACTATTTTCAATTTTTATTTAATAAAATATATAAGGTATTCGTCTCGATGAGTTCTCTGCTACCTAACAGAGCCTATTTAATAAAATATATATGGTATTTGTCTCGATAAGTTCTCTGCTACTTAACAGAGCCTTGTCTGAAAACTTACATTGATTGTTGATGTCTGTTTTTACTTATGAAGCAACACATTGTTCATTCATCGATAATATAGAACACTGGATCTGATAAGTCATACAATAGAGCGGAGGCTGGTCTCCGAGGGAGTATATAAGGTGTTACAAAACTAGCTGAAACTATTTTAACTGGTACTTCTACCCATGAAACTGAACAACTTTACCCATGGAACCCATATCGTAAAAAAAAAATGGCTCTCCCATACTATTTCGATCAGCTGACTTGGTATGGGATGTTAAAATATTTTTTTTGAGATTTGACTATGGATTTCATGGGGAAAGTTGTTCAGTTTCATGGGTAGCACCTCCAGTTAAAATAGTTTCAGCTAATTTTGTTAGACCTTATATATTTATTAATATATCTCTATGAAGTGTGATGAAGTGAAGTAGCCACGTAAAGTAGGTATTTGAGGAAAGTATCTCCAAGTCAGGCCCAATGTCAGAAGTTTTTAAGTCGCTTAAAAGACTTCCACCTAATGATAGCAACCAGCACCAACGGCGAACGTGTCTTACGGTCGTACCTTCGTAAGATTTGCGTGAGCGTCGATTACTATGGTTAACTAACTGACTATAAGTGCGGTAATTACCCGGATCGGTTTGGCTAACAGCTGCATACATGCGCAAGAAGAAATTTGATATTTGAAGCGATTTGGAACAACTAATGCAAAAATACTTTTTAGTAACTTAATTTATTTGGCCAATGAGTAAGATTTTTTGAACAACTTTTTTGTTTAATTCAGTATGGATTTCTTAGTATAACTTCTTGAATATGATGAGTGGACGGTTCTGTGTATACCGTGTATAATGAAGACTGCTTGTTTTGTAGGCCGTATGGCTCCCAGCTTAAAGGCCATACGGCTCCCGGCAGTCCCGGATTAGAATAGGGCCATCCCATTTCTTCCGTGGGTGTCTTTTTTTTAGGATTTTCCACCTGGAAAACTTTGAAGATAAGAGGGAATATTTTTTTTTATATTGTATTTGGTCGGTGTTAAAAAAACTAATTTGAGACCCCCTGTTTGAGTTCCTATTTTCGAGTCGGTGGTAGGTAGGTACGGTAGGCAGGACGTGGGTTAAAATACCGTACGTGTACACAGTAATTTCTAAGAACTAGAAAAAAATACATAAGAATTAGAAAAACATTTTACACTTAAATTGTTTTTATTTATTTACGTATTTGTAATTTATCTTTATTATTAAGTTTTAATTTTTAGTTGCACACGCACCCACCTGCTATCGTTTCGCTTTCTCGTCTGCTCCATTCACCAAATTTTGGTTGGAAGAAATCGCTTAAAGCGACAAGTGCGCCTTTTCATTTCATTGCATTTTTTGCTAGTAAAAATGTTTTTCATTTCTGTATTTGGTGTGCAATAAATTATATTTATCTTATCTAATCTTAAATTAAATCACGAATTACAAAAAAAAAACATAAATGTATTTTACCCGAGATGGGTCTTTAAAAAGAGAATCAGGTTTTAGATAATTATTTTTACATAAAAAGTACATATTTATTTTAATAGCGTTTAGAAATAAAAATATTAATAGATAGGAAAATTTGGATTTTTGAGTCATACTCGTATGTCACACATTATTCAAATTGTGACACATGTTTTGTGCTATCGCATGAGAAATATATGAAATAGATCGAAAAGAAGGTTCAATAAAAGCGTTAACTCGTTACAGTACCGGGTGGTGGGGGGGGGGGTTGACTGAGATGGCAGAGAAGACGTGTACACAATTTGACAAAAAATAATAATACGAATAGTAATATTAATTAAATACAAAATGTAAACAAATATAAACAACAAATATACATAATTGGTGTACATAAATATATAGATAAATGTAAATTAACTAATATAAATTTATATTGTAAAATAATGCTTGGAGTTTTCATGCGCGATCGAATCAGAAATGAGCTGATCCGTAGGAGAAGTAAAGTAACCGAAATAGCTCACAGAATCGCTAAACTAGAGTGGCAGTGGGCGGGGCACATATCTCGTAGAACAGATGGCCGTTGGGGTAGTAATCGCGACCGCGCACAATAAGACGTAGCGTAGGCAGTTCCCGCACGATATGATGATGTAAATTAAATATAACTGAACTGTAAAGAATAATTAAAATACTTTGATCAGACCAGCAGACCAGATTTTAGATTTTATATTTCACAAAATAAGCGATCGATATTGAGTCTGATCCTGCACTAAACACCAAGTTAGATATCTAGAGCTCCATTCGTTGCCAAAATTGGTGTTAAAAATAATCGTTTTTTTTTCAAAGCAGTAACACGTGATTAATTAAATATAACGGTTAACTATCTTTTTCAGAATTACATTATTAATCGGAATATCGATTTCAGTGGGGTTACCCCATGTACCGGAAAAGACAATTTAAAGACGTTCCACGTCAAAAACAATATTATGACGTGGGCTCTAGATTTAGTGTGTGTAGACACTTTCTCCACATTGAAAAGCCTACTCTGGACGCTCTGGAGTACAAGTAATAAATAAGCCTTGCAGACAACACAAATAGCATAAAATCACTGATGTCTAAACATGCAAGGCCAAGGGTAGATAGACTGAACATTAGAATGGGTCTCCGAAATAGCTTGGCGCGTTTTCTCGGATGGTAAAACAATACGCCAAGGATCGTTCTCCAAAGGGAAAAGAATAGGCATCCTACGCAATAAGACACCATCGTTAAGAACATGAATGGAAACATATGATGGTTCCTGTTCGGGTGCCATAAATGTAGCAACATTCATTTCAAAATAAGAAAATAACCTGTGAAAACTTCTGCTACATTAATACATAAGATATGGAATATGTAAGCCGAAAAGTTGTCTTATGAAAAGAAAAAAAAATGAATTAAGTAAAGAATATAATTAACGGTCTACACTGATCGCAAAAATCAAAGGAACAATTAAATTTACGAAATTTTTTGCCAATTTTCAACAGTCATTTTCAGTGAAAAATGGTCGTACAGGAAATAAAAAAGCATAGCTTTTTTGAAGCTTGAAGACTCTAGTTTTCGAATTTTTTGTTAAAATTTTTTTGGAGCACCGGTAGCCATACAATCCAAGCACAAATATATTTTTTTTTAAATTTGTAAAAAAAAAAATATTTTACGGGCATGGATTTTTTTCTGAGGTAAACCAATGTATAGATCGCATAGCCTGTTCATTCAGCTTCAATTTCCTTTTTCGGGAGTCAGATACGGCCATTTGTCTTCGAGATATCCAATTTTGAATGCAAAAGGATCTTTTCCTTTCCTTTGAATGAAAATGATTCTTCGCAAAAAATGAGACCCCGTGGTTCGTCAGCTCCACAGTATTTAATGACTCCAAACTCATTTTCCGAAGAGTGTGTGTGTGTGTGTGCCTCGTGTTCAGTATCGAGTGTTCCCGCCTCTACTCGTAATCACAGCTTGCAATCTTTGTCGCATATTCGAAATGCAATTTTGGAACATTCGTTGAGGGATCTGACGCCAAATTCTTATCAAAGTGTTCTCTAGTGCTGCCAAATTATTCAGATTCGGATAATTTTGATGCAATCGGCGGCCCAATATATCCCAAATGTGCTCAATGGGATTCAGGTCAGGACTCATTGCAGGATGCCTCAACAATCTAATGTTGTTTCTCGGAAAAAATTGGCGGGTGATATTCGCTGTATGAGGCCTAGCATTATCCTGCATAAAAATAAATCCTCTTCTGTTCCTTGCTAAAGGTAATACGTGAGGTCGCAAGATTTGGTCGATATACCATCACCGATCCTCCATAGTAAGCAGCTATGGGACGAACGAAACGTTGTTGATAACGTTGAACTTTACGGCGCCAAGCTCGAGGTCTTCTGTCGTTACCATGCAGGCAAAACCGAGACTCGTCAAAGAAAAAAACGTTGTTCCAATTTCTCATTTACCACTTCACATGGTCGCGAGCTTAACTGAAGATGAGCTCTAAGATGTGCGACGGTCAACATCGGTCTACGGGCAACAGTTCTAGCACGGAGTCCAGATTCGCGAAGACGATTTCTTACCGTAGATCGAGAAATGTTTCGCGGCTGTCGTCGTTGCCGTTGTTGTTGTTGTTGATGGTTTGGGAAGTTTCGGGCGATAACGTTTGCTGGAACAAAAGGGTCTTGGATAGCCTGCCAAATGATTGTCCGGTCATCTCGACGAGTCGTTGCTCGATGGCGACCTTGTCCAGCACGTCGTTCATATGCATTTGTTTCCAGGAATCGGTTGTACGCACGAGACACAACCGAAGCACTTAAACCGAGTCGTTCGCCAACCTGCCGATATCTGTACCCCTCCTGAAGTCACAAGTCGAGCGACTTCTGGGGCAGATAAATGTCGCCTGGGAGGCATTATGACATGAATCAAATTTTAAAAGCTGCTGTCAGTAATTTCTTCGTCGGGCAGATAAATGTCGCCTGGGAGGCATTATGACATGAATGAAATTTTAAAAGCTGCTGTCAGTAATTTCTTCTTTGAAAATTACGAAAAAAGGTTAGATTTGAAAAAAACTTTTGGTTGTTTTTTTTTACCAAGAAAGTAGAAAAGTTTTGAAAAGAGACTGTAAAATTGTCTTCTAACCTAAGCTTTTCTCCCAATATTGTCGAAGATACAGTCAATTAACCAAAAAAAATAGGGAAAATGAGAATTTTTGCTCTTTTTTCACTTTAACGTTACAGGTGGATTTTTTTTTCCAATCAACCATGACAGATTCTTGTAGGAAATTTTCTGCAGGAAACGAAACCCCCTGTCCGCTGGCTGGGTGACCAGTAGTTTCAGAGATATCGGCAGTTGAATGAAAAAGGATCCTTTTGCATTCAAAATTCGATATCTCGAAGACAAATGGTCGTATCTGACTCCCGCAAAAAGCAAATTGAAGCTGAATGAACAGGCTATGCGACCTATACAATTGTTTTATCTTAAAAAAATTCAATGCCCGTAAAGCAAAAAAAAAATGTAAAAAATGTAAAAATTTAAAAAAATAATCTTTGTGCTTTATCCGAGAATTGTATGGCTACCGGTGCTCCAAAAATTTCTTCAAAAGCTATCCTTTTTTATTTCCTGTATGACCATTGTTCACTGAAATAGCCTGTTGAAAATTACCCAAAAATGTCGAAATTTTTTTTTCCTTTAATTTTTGCGAGAAGCATAGATTTAAAAGGAAAAACAGATAAAAGAAATTGTCATCACTAGCGTATAAATAAAACCGGCCAAGTGCGTGTTGGGCCACGCGCAATGTAGGGTTCCGTAATTGCCATTATCGCGTCCATATCTAATTTTAAAATTTCTAAATACAGCGGTTTAGTTGTTACGGGGTGGGGACACTCGACTCTAACAAAATTTTGCACTTTTAAGCCTATTTTTTCGTAAACGGAACCCTAAAAATATAGTCTTAGTAGACTCACAAGTATTATTTAAGCACTAACCAACGATACCCCACACGACTGGGTTTAACGAGAAAAAATTGGTTGTCTGTAAAGTCGGTTTACGGACGATAGTTTAACGTGATAACGTTATAACTATAACGTAACGGGACAATAAGTCATCCTTTTTCGTGCATGCAGCCGTCGTCCATCGATTTATATATAATCAACCCCACTTTACTTGTAGGGGAAGTATCGTTAAAAAGTTTTTTTTTTCAGATTTTTTTACAGTTTTCTCCGCGTTATTATATATATCATTGGCAAATTTCAGTAGTCTAGGAGCTAGGCCGCGGACAGACAGACAGACGGACAGACAGATGGACAGACAGACAGACAAACGGACAGAAAGACGGACAGACAGACATAACGAAACTATAGACGTGATTGTGGACACTTAAAAAGTACCAGGAGACCATACATGCTTATGAGGTTTTGCCAATTCAACATTTTGGGATAATTTTATACAAATTCAACCTTTTACAAATTCAACATATGGGGAATTCCACTTTTTAGAAAAAATTTAAATTTTTTAAAACCAAACTAATACATAATGTCGTTCATTAAGGGCTCCATTACTAGTATCAAATACGCAGAATTTGTGGTCATTTCAAGAAGTGGTCATTTCAAGAAGTGATCATTTCAAGAAGTGGTCCTTTCAAGAAGTGGTCCTTTCAAGAAGTGGTCCTTTCAAGAAGTGGTCCTTTCAAGAAGTGGCCATTTCAAGAAGTGGCCATTTCAAGAAGTGGTCATTTCAAGAAGTGGTCATTTCAAGAAGAGGTTATTTCAAGAAGTGGTCATATCAAGAAGTGGTCTTTTTCAGTTGTGGTCTTTTTCAGTTGTGGTCATTATCAGTTGTGGTCATTATCCGCCGAAGGGTTTCGTTTCACTCGCGGCACGCGCCGCACTTGTCGATCGGCCTGAACGTACCTACTTGTTAGAACCAATTTTTCGCGCCGGCGGCGGCGCGGGGCAGCGCGCGGTGCGGTGCGGTGCGGTGTTTGGTAATGGTAAATAGTAGGTACTGGATTAAAGATTTAACGGACTAGAGGAAATTTAACGGAAGTTGACAAATCCGTTAACATTTTTTAAAGTTAAGATCTGTCTTTTAAAATCTAGTAGCCTGGTAGCAATATTTTTTGAGATATAGCCATTTTATGTTTTACAGCCGATCTCGATTAGATCTAGGATTTCTCTAAACAACTAGTAGTCCAAGATTTCTCTAAACAACTAGTAGTCCAGGATCAGCAGTGAGTTCTGAAGAGTGATTTGAAGCGATATCTATCATTTCTCATATGCAACTAGTAGCTTAGGGTCAACATTCTCTGAGATACGACCATTTAAGTCTTACAAAGTTGGACCCGCTGTCAATCGAAACCGGAACCTCTTGATTTGAATGAAAGTTATGGACCAAGCGCTACGCCAGGGAGGCGGTAAAGTAAAAATTTCTTTAGTAAACTGAAACAAAGTTTTATTTGCCACCTCTTAACACAAGTACAAACTATTCATTTAAAGAAAAGACATCACCGTGAGCGATAGAAAAATGCATTTAATTAAATTTAGCTCGAGATCTCGAGACTTGTACTTGGCCCGTTTTTATTATTGGTTCTTTTACTTTAGCATTAGTAATTTAATCGTACCAAGTTTCATACTTGTATAAATTACAGTTTTTGCGACAGAGTAAAACTGAATAAAACTAAAAAATACTTTACTAGTATGGCGACCTTTTATTTTATTTTTATTTGGAAACACTTTTTGTTTTCAACTTTTCCAAAAATGTACAGTTTTCAAGTGTCTACACAAAAATCCCACGAAGTTCTTAATCTAAAGATAGTGAACCTTATCTTTATTCGCCGTTGCAATGTACATTCACTTTTTTACCTTAGATTTGGTTATGTTAATCCATTTTTTACATTTATTTCTTTTATTAGAAATCTTTATTCATGTTCATGGTCAGTGCCACTGGCATGGTTTCCGATTTTTACGAAATTCTTCGCGATGTACGCTTGGTCGATTTATTGTGCCGTACTTCTTTGTGAAGTGTCAATAATTTTTAAATATCTAGAGCTGAATAGCCTCTTTTCCGACCTCTTTAGCGGTATGTGGCATATTTCTTGTTTAATTTTTTTGTCTTTAACATCCTCGGTGGGCGACGAGGCGGGTTCAAACATGTATTTTTTTAATTTTTTGTGATGTGCAACCGAGTTAGCGTTGTTAGGACCTTCCATAAAGGAGTGAAAGCATTATTTTAGTGCAGATGTCTAAAAATAAAATTATTTTCTCATCCATTTACATTAAGGACGCACAGAGAATGTTTTTTTTGTTATGTCTTTTCATTCTGTGAAAAAGGTATTCATTTTTAATTGATCTGTAGTGAAATCGCGACTACGTTATGATTCTTGTTTCAAAAAAAAACTCTTCCTTTCACGATTTTTAATCCCTAACTACAAAAAAACATAACATGGTCATGTTATTTTTTGATACTGGTTTTGGTATTGGGTATAGAGTATAAATTCTTTCACGTCGTATAGGGTAGACATACAAAACATTTTTTTTGTAAAAGAAATTATTTAATAAAATAAATTTATTAAGTTATTATTATTTCAGTATATAAAATTTAAAGTACTCTGCTCACTTGGCACGAGGCGAAGTTGCAGGAGCACCTCCAGCGAAAGCACAGGCTGGAGTTCAGTGCAACGGGGAGAGAAAGCGTCGAACTATCCGGGCATTATCGAGGAGGACTGCTTTCTGCATTGCTGTAATTATTGGTCTGCCTCGGAGATCCAACCGCCTTAGGTGACATTCAAGGTCAGCTGAAATTATCCCGTTCACGGATAGGACTACGGGGATGATTTCTGTGGATTCCACTCGCCACTTATCAGTAAACTCGTGCGTCAGGTCCAGGTACTTGTCCTTTTTTCGGCATCAGCCTGCACGAGGTTTTCGTCGTATGGGATAATGATATCCACCAAACACACCCTTGAATGCGCCCGATCCATCAGCACGATATCAGGTTTATTCGAATAGTCCTGTCCGTGATGATGGGTCGGTCCCATTACAGCTTGGCGCGGTCGTTTTCGAAAACCGGCTCCGGCGTGTACCTGTAATACGGCAACCGCCGAGATATGAGGCCATACTTTAGAGCGATCTCTTGGTGTAGGATCCTGGCTGCTTGGTTGTGCCTGTGCAAATACGGAACAACCGGAGGTTATATGACGCAGGGTATCCGCTGGTTGACGGCACAACCGACAAACGTCCAAGGTGCCGCCTTTATTATGAACCTCCTATAGTTGTTCGTCTTATTATTAATATTTTTACACGTAGCACGTAGTTTGTATCAATTAGATGCGCCAAGGCGCGCGCACAAATCAGTCCCTCTGATATTATCCCATATCCGCGCACAATGTGCTCTAATTGCTTCAGGGTTTCTTTTGTTCTGACAATCCTAGCGTTGAAACACCCCACATATTTTTGATCGGGTTCATATTTGCAGACCGAGCAGACTATTGAATCAGACGAATGTCACGGTGCATGTTGAACCACGCCATGGTAGCCCGGGCCGTTTGTATCGTTGCATTATCCTGAAAATCTGCTGTAGGATACTCAATGCGAACAGTATGCAGAATCCTCTTCCAAAAGTGACACATAAATATTCGCAGTAGCCTAGTTTCAAACGACGTCAGTTCTCATCGCAGCAACACCTCTTCCAAAAGCGACACATAATTATTCGCAGTAGCCTAGTTTCAAACGACGTCAGTTCTCATCCACCTTCATAAGTTCAATAACATCAACCTCGTAAGTATACTGTTATGCGACCAGATTCATTTTGAGGCCAACTATAAGCCTTATCATACCGAGTGCGATTATAACGCCATAAAGTTAATCTCCGATTTGACTCGTTTTATAAGCTTTTTTTTCGGTAAATATTGGAGCAGTTTTGTGTTGAGGTCCGATTTCCAATAGCATGTGTTCCACTTAATGACCTTTGTTAATCTCAAATTATATCAGTTATTTGCGCGGCGGTTAGTATTGCCCGTTGTTCTGAAATATCAGATTTTCAGAAATCCTTGTACTTTTTGCGCGATATAATTAAAATTCTAACTTGGTCCCTTCATTGTTCCGTAGTTCTTTGTGAAGGGACTGTAACTTTTACACAACTAAATAGCCTCTTTTTCGACCTTTTCAGCGGTATATTGCAAGTTTTTTTAATATTCTAGTTCTATTAAAATATTCTAGTTCTATTAAAATATTCTAGTTCTATTAAAATATTCTAGTTCTATTAAAATATTTTCACGGTGGCACCTTATTTTTAGAGTTCACTTGCGCTGTCTAGACGGTGAGCGATAAGGCAGGTTCAAATGTATTTTTAATTTTTGTTATGTAAAATATATAGGCGGTATATATAGGTAAAATAATAGTTTAGCCATACGAAGCTATCCAAAGTACATATTTTCGGTACGCTATTTTTCTAGAATGCCCGTCGAGATGATGAGGAGGATAGTTATCAATTTGAAGTCAAAAGTATCTTCTCTGTCGTTTCATTCTTGACAGAGTGGTACTGGTCCACGTCGGTGGTAGAGGCGGACACAGCTCTCCGCACTAACTAATGATCCACGCTTTCATATACAGCCAGAGGTTCTCTTTAGTGTGCAGCCAATTGGCCAATCAGTAATTTTTTACCACTAAAAACAAAACCTTGACAATCGCATTCGAATTTTTTAAACCCGTTCTATAAAAAAACTTCTTAGTTGATCCAATTAAAGAAGACGGAAATCATAAGGAGTCATAATTTTGTGGCGAAAGAGTTTTCGCTGCAATAGGCACTATCTTATATGCTGCACACAACTAATACTTACATTGGAGCCTGAAGTGAAGATTAAATAAATGAAAATCATCACTATTAGTATTATCAGGTTTTCTCTGGCGCATGAATACATGGTGCTTCTTGTTCTTTGAATGAATTATCCCAAACTTTGACTGAAGGTCAGGGTCTCTCCCCCGTCCACGATTGCCTGTCTAGACGTCTTCGTTGGACGACTGTATGGATTCTTTAACTGTGTCTGTAGTGTGGAACTAAAAATAAATAAACTTACTTTGTTAGAATATATGTAGACATTAAACACCCAGACACACAGAGCAAACAATCCTGCTGGGTTTAACCCAGGACCCTAAACCCAGAAAGTACGAGGGCTGATCACTGAACTACCGCATCATTTCCAGGTGTTCGATTTAAGTTTTGTTTTATTACAAATAATCATATTTACATTAAAAGTGTTTTTGGTATGCTGAACAAACGAAAATTGCCTTAGCAAGGGGCTCCTATTTATAAAAGTAACTGAGAACGTTAAAAACGTTAAGAACAACCTAACTTAAATCACAAAATTGCGGCGTTAACCCAACGTCGAATTTTTCCAGTGATTGGTACGCACTTGGCAGTCCATAACTTGAAATTTGCTGATGAAACTTGCACTGTTCCCTATGTTAAAACAAGTTTAACTCAATTAAAAACAATTTTGATTTCCAATTTCTAAGAAATATGCGGACAAACACACATAAAAACATACATACAAACATGCATACAAAATTACAAACATACATTATAATATACATACTGCAGCAAAAATAGGGTTTATAAAAATAAAATAAAGCCTAGTTTGCCACAAAAAACGTTTTAATTTGGGACTATTACCTAAAAGTTGCAGGAAGGGAAAAAAAAGGTGGGAAAGGTAAAATGAAGAGAATATAAATTGGTAATAAGAATAAAAACTAATTGCCAATAATAATGTTTGTCATCAAATAAAATATCTATGAAACTGTTAATAATTTAAAAAAAGGGTCCTGATGGGAAAGAGTCTAAATGGGAAATTTAAATTATTTAGCCAAAGATAAGAATTAAGTCTGTTTTAGCCTCTAGGTTACGTACGTGGACGCGGGAATATAATTTGTACAAGAAAAACTAACCTAACACAAAGAAACAAAAAAATAATAATTTACAGTTTTTTTGATCTAAAAAATATTAAGAGTGCTTCAGGTTCTAGTGGTGTCGGCATTGGCAGCGTAACAAAGGTGGTGGTGAATATAAGGATTACTACCGCCTTTAAATAAGCATAGCACGGGAAAAACTGGTGAGCAGGGCACGCTGCTTAACTGACCCCGAGGATTGAACGCATGGTTTTTCAAATAAACCCAGATGAATTAGCATGGGCATGATGATCCTGTGGAAGCATGTGGGCCACCAGGTTAGACCCTAAAACAAAACGAAGATCAGACCTCCATCTCGGCGAAAGTACAAATATACCACAAGGAAAACCAGAAAAAAGACACATACCTCAAGATGGTGAAGAGGGCACTTTTGTGTGGACTAACACCGAACCGGTTTACAAATAAAAGAAATAGGTACACAATAAAATTTAGGAGAGATAATCTGGAAACAATTAAAATAAATAAATTTAGACCCTCATGTGATGACAAAGTCACATCCAGATACAAAACCTACAGTTCGGCGAACTTAAAATCAAATTTTTAACAAAAAGATCAAAGACCAAAAATACCTAATACAGCCCAAAACCTTTAAATTCTACAAAAACTTTTAACAAGGCTTAGTACGTCCGTTGCCTTGCCAACTCCGAGAACAATAAATGAATAACTTTAAGACGCTTATGTAAATTTTACTTCCTTTCTCTAACCGTAGAAGGAAGGTAATATAATACTTGAGTAAGTACTTATATAAAAATTAAAAAAAACATAATTAAAATCGTATATACGAGTGAATAGTGAAGTTTTTCAAAACTTACGTACATACTTACCGATTGCTTTAACGGTGAAGGAAAACATCGTGAGGAAACCTGCACACGCCTGCGAAGAAATTCGAAGGTTGTGTGTGAAGTCGACCAACCCGCACTGGGCCCGCGTGGTCGACTAAGGCCTAATCGCCCTGATTTAGGGTAGGCTCGAGCCCCTCGGTGGGGACGTATATGAGCTGTAATGATGATGATGATACGAGTAGGAGGAATTGTTTTAGGTGGAATTGAGGTTAACTTATTTTTTTTAACTGCTGCTACGTGATGTTTTGATTTTTTGATTTAATCAATTTTAAATAATGTATTAGTATTTTTTTCTCAAACAAAGCAGTTGTTAATTATTATTGTTTCATGTTATCAATCAGATTTTTTATAACTTATAATTGTCAAAATTTTTTATAACCTACGCAACATGTGTCCTTATTGTTTTTGTTATTCTTGTAAAAAGCATTGAAGTCATTTCAATGCAATTCACCCTAACCCTGAAGGCATAATCTATTTAATAAAAAAAACTAATTAGATTATGTTAGATATATATTGTATTTATATATAATTGATTTTCTAATAATTTAATATAGGGTTTTTATTATCAAATAAATTGATGTCGGTTAACTATAATGTGTGCACGCGCGTTTAAGTGTGAAATTTTAGTCTTGTATTTCTAATTACTATAATAATAATGTTAAAAAGCGTCGGTGGCTCAACCGGTAACGACTCGGTCGTCCTAACCAGAGGTGCCGGGTTCAAATCCGGACGGCCAATGTACCAATGAGTTTTTCGTAACTTACGTACATATACTCTCCGATTGCTTTAACGGTGAAGGAAAACATCGTGAGGAAACCTGCACAACACACCTGCGAAGAAACTCGAAGGTTCTGTGTGAAGTCGACCAACCCGCACTGGGCCCGCGTGGTCGACTAAGGCCCGATCGCCCTAATTCAGGGTAGGCTCGAGCCCCTCGGTGGGGACGTATATGAGCTGACATGATGATTTTTATAATAAGTAAATACCTCCTAAATTTTAAAGCCATTTGTCGTAAATGACAAGCATTCTGCTCATATAAAACAGTTTATTGCGGTCATAACTGGACATTTAATCATTTAAGAATCATGAGTTAAGCATCCGTCGTTGTTCAACGGTATTTATTTTTATAGTCTATTCGAGGTAACAATACATAATGTTATGCTCGATATGTAGTCATTATAATGATATCATTTATAATAAACTGTAATTAACGAATTTATTTTTCAGAACGCTTGTCAAAATAAAAATACAATTATAGAAAAATATTACACAGCAGAACAAAATGAATAAATGGAACATAAATAAATAAGTTAAAGTTACAATTGTAATTTAAAATTCCCTTCGCACTGTCGGAATTTTTACGTTAGATGGCCACCGAGAGGAGTTGGAAGGCCACCAAGAGGCGTTGGAAGGCCACCGAGAGGCGTTGGGAGGCCACCGAGTGGCGTTGAAAGACCACTAAGACGGGTCGCGTTGGATCAGGAAGAATATAGATTGCGGGTCTCATCACTTCCGTCCCTCAAACTTCGCCCTACCTCAACAAAAAACCTTTTCCTCTGAGCCCTAGGGACCGTTCGTTTCAAAAGCAACTGTAGCAAGGTACAATAAATGTAATGTACCAACGACTCTTCTGCCATAAGAAAAATGTAAGGCATGGTGTCTAGCAATCTCAATGAACCCGACAGTTGATTGAGCCACATAGCATATAATATAATGCATAAAACTGTTTCGCAGGCAACACAACCTAAACCCACGAAGGATTATGCATAAAACTGTTTTGTAGGCATTGCAACCCAAACCCACGAAGGATTATGCATAAAATTGTTTGCAGGCATTGCATCCCAAAACCCACGAAGGAGTTGTGTTGAAGTACGAGTACATTGTGAACTTTAAGAGGTCACCATGCAATTAGCTAAGTTGACTGCTTTGTCACCGCGCAATTAGCCAAGTTGGCTTGCTTATTTAAAACGGGTGTCCTTTAAATACTCGTAGTTCGAAGAGACTGTGATTGTTTGTGTCTATGTTTTTCCTAAGATTCCGAAAAGCGAGAGGGTTAACAACAACTGATGGTCTGCCTCTGCAACTTTTGTCACCCCGCTGGTTGAACTTCTAAAGAATTCCCACAGCTACAAAGGAATTGCGTTTTAATACATTATGAACATTGTAGGCATTGAAGCGTTCTACTTACTTAAAACGCTTACCTCTGTTTGAGGCTTTCTTACTTTTTGGGATCCCTTAAGATTAAGTTATAATTTATCCTACTATAGCCTATAGTTTTACAGTGCGGACTGTAGTTTACTAAGTTTATAATAAAAAGCGTCGGTGGCTCAACCGGTAACGACTCGGTCCTCCTAGCCAGAGGTCGCGGGTTCAAATCCGGTACCAATGAGTTTATCGAAACTTACGTACATATACCGATTGCTTTAACGGTAAAGGAAAACATTGTAAGGAAACCTGTACATGTATATTGAGTTACAATGCTTCAGCTAATCACTATGAGACGATACAGGGGATGCAGGAAGTTAGGCGAGGAGGGGACAGTTCTGACTTCACACGCGTTGCACACGTCCGTCGGTGTACGTAAATCTAAATGCCCTACACGTGACCGCGGGTGATGCAAAGTGCAACACCAGGAAACCACCGTCTATCCCTTTGATAGCACGGTTAATTGTACCACACGATAAGAGAGAGAGTTTATATTTTTTTATTTTTTTTATTGACAATTGCTTCTTCTGGAAAATTCAGACTTTCCTCCGTGCCGTTGCTTATAGGTTACCAAACTGAGACGTAGTGTGAGTTCCAGATGTCAAAGGGGTCCCTTAAAGTAAGGAAGCCTTCAAACAACGACGTAAGAAAGCGTTTGTTGTAAGTAGGACGCTACGATTTGTAATGTTACTGGACTTAAAATGTCACACGGAGTTAGGTGAGTTGACTTGTACAGCAGGCCGGTTATACCATATATTAGGTAGAAGAGGTTGTGACTGACTAAAACTTAAATTTGATTCCAACAATCTGCTACAAATCTTTTTATCTCCTAAAAATCTTCTAATCTCCTAAAAATCTTCTAATCTCCTATAAATTTTCTAATCTCCTAATAGCTAAGGGACCGGGTAAATTTTCAATGTTCTGAACTAGAAGCCACTTGCAACGCGGCAATTTAATGCGCGGCAATTTAATGTGCGTAATTGCTGTGGTTAATAATATTTAATTGTCTCCCAAACATCTAGTAGTTTGTAATACATTTTCATCATATAGGTCGAAAGTCGTCCACTGCTGGACATAAGCCTCTCCCTAGGATTTCCACGACGACTGGTCCTGCGCTGTCCGCATCTGTGGCTTCCCCCAACCTTCACCAGGTCGTCGGTCCACCGAGTCGGAGAAAAAGTTCTAGTTGAAGTTTGTAATACATACGAATATGAATTATATTTCAGCGAATAAAAAGCCAAAATTAATTGTTTTTTATTATTATGAACAAATAGAAGGAAACTGAAAAAGTGAAGAAAATAAATGAGTCGATTCTTTCAATATTTTTAATGAGAAATTTTCGGTTGTCCTATGTTGCGTCAGCTATATGATTCCCGGGTTAGCTTTTTGGTTTTGAACCAGCTATATGATTCCCGGGTTATCTTTTTAATTTCGAACCATAATAAATTTAACGTTTCGCGATTGGAACGTTAGGAGTTTTGGAAATTATTAGATGCTCTGAACCAGCTTATGCGCTAATTGAGACGAGATTGTCAGCGAGATGGTCAGCGACATTACCAAGGGACCCTCAAAGGTTGGTACATCAAAGACTATGAATAGTCAATTACTTATAATTTCAAACCTAGAAGCCTTTTTACTTTCGAGCGACGAAGGAGTAAAAAAAGGTATTGTTATGGAAAAAAAATTCGAAGTTGAGATATTGATGAGGATCGATTGTCTATTGATGAGGATCGATTGTCTTTTGCTAATAGTCTAAAAATAAAAAAAAAGTGTGTGTGTGTGTGTGTCTGTACGTCCGTCCCGTGCTCTAGTTCCCTAACTATTGGACGAATTTGGATGAAATTAAGTTTACAGCAAAAATATTTTTACATATCCAGGCGTTTTTTTTAAATCCCTATCTCTATTTTTAGAGTTGCCACTATGTTAAAAAAATCACTTGTTTTTATTCATACATGGCTCTCATGCTTTTGATGTAGCTCAGTATGTTACTACAACTGTATATTATGGTCTACAAAACGCAGCAGACCGTTGTTTAAAAAAAAACGGGATAAGGTACCTACCCATACAAATCCAGGTTGTTTGTTATTGCCAAAAATGGCTCTAAAAATTTTAATAAAACTTTGTGAATTTCACAGAGTAGTTTATTATACCAGGAAAAATCTTAGTAAGGTACTTCCTGTACAAACCCAAATAATTTGTAAATTTTTCATCAAATCTTTTATACCTAACTTTATTCTTTTCTACTAAGTAAGTGTAATGTTTATTGTTGATTTGTGTATGTCCAACTACGACAGACGGTGAAGGCTTTACGAGAAAGTATGCATACGTGGATGTAAAATTTATTTTGGATGACTTGTCACTTTTGTTGATCCCGTACACATTCGTCACTTTTCGACTAAGTTCCTAAAAACGCGTTTATGTATTTTTAGTGCACTTTCGTCAGCAGTGACGAATCTGTACTCAAGTTTAATTTCTGTATGTTTTTGACACTAGTGACCAAAACGAACTTAGAATAAAATTCATTAGGTATTTTTACAATTTATTTATTTAACCCTTCAATTTATTTTGAATTTAGTGACTTGATATCAAGTAGTAGCGTGTGGGGCACGAAATGCTGTGACTTCATATCAAGCCATTGGCGGCGAAAGGGTTAAAGTATTTTAGGTAGGTAGATACTAGCAAATGTGGTTATTGCAATAAAACACTTTTAAAATTAACCCTTATTATATAATTAATAAAAATAAACATTACTTTTCATTAAACTAAATTACTTCAAACTCTGTCATAAATTTATAGGTAGGTAAGGAGTATAAAAACATAACAATCATTTTGCTCCACCCCACACCCGACTTAAGCGTGTCAAGCATGTTTTTACATTAATTTTACCTTTCAGCAACAAGTCAACTAAATGTTTTCTTTGTTTTGTTGTTTCTACATCGACTTTTCTGCGGTTCTCGGTCTTAAGTGTGCCTGATTGTATTTTTATAATTTTGATATCGTTTATCCTAATTTCGTTATTTATGCCATGCATAAGTCTTAATAAACTTGCTTTTCTTGGGATCTTTTTATTAAGCCGGCTATGGAAACCCTCGATTGAGTTGGTTGTAATATGGCGTTCATTAAAACAACTGAATGTTTTTATTGAGTCGTTAAATAGCCACTGATCCAGAAAATAATCCATAAACTTGTTTGTTTTCATATTATTCGGCAGCATATCGACTATGGACAACCATCCTTCTCCGATCAAGTCCTCGGGTAGGTGACATAGAGATTGACAGCATTTTATAAATGTTTTTCCCGTTTTGGTTTTATAAATGTTTTTCCCGTTTTGGTTTTATTAATTTTTAATTTTTTAGCTTTTTTTTTAATCGCTTTCGTAAAATGAAAGAAGCAGCCGGATGTTTTACTATCTGGATAAATTTTGTTTATAGCGTTAGACATCGCGATCTCAAAATCGAGTTTAAAAATTGATGGGTTGCACAGAGGTAAATTTTCTTTTAAAATCATCAATAATTTTTCGTATGTTTTTTGTTTCTTGTCTGGCAAGATTGCATAAACAAGGGGCACTATAACATTTTTTTCTGAAGTACTACCCAGGTCTGCGTGGAATGTGTAAAGTTGTTTGAAGGGGTGCCGTACAATTTTGAATGTTCCATCGCCTAGAATTATTTTTGCCCTTTGAAATATTCCTCTCGTATTACGGCTCACAAAGATCAACATTCCGTCATCAACCTCATTTAATATGTTATGACGTTTTCTTAAATTATATAATCCTGCCTTTTTTTCTTCAAAACACGGTATATTCTGCACAAATTGTGTTCCCTTGTCGAGAAGTGGTAGCATACAGTCTTCAAAAATTTGCTGTATGGGCGTAAATTCTTCCATTACTCTTTTTTTACAGATTTCAAATTGTTTTACGAATTCAACATTCTCAAAATTGGCGGTGCAATGTTTTGAATGCTCAGACTGTCTTATGATTGAATCTCGATTTGTATTTAAAGTAATAGATGCATTACACAAATTTCGCTTTTCGCATCTCCATCTTGTCGTACCGTCTAGATTTTTTCTTGATAAAGTATATCTGTATCCATTAGTAAAAACAGAATCTTTGTTTCTTTTACCAGGCGTTATAAAAATTTCCGCACAATCCATTTCTTACAACTATAATTATTATTTTGCATTCGCAACAGTAACCGATATTGTAAAAACGAGCAATGAAAATATGACAATTCTATGTCATCATTAATCATAATCATAAACAAGAAGTACCTAGATAGCAAGATAATAAATCTATTTCCAGCCATGACTGTGGAAGTGAAGTGGAGTAAGGTTGAATATGACATCTATCACAATATGTAACTTTTTTGCAGACGAAAATATATTCTAAGTTAGTGTCAAAAACAAACAGAAATGAAAACTTAAGTACAGATTCGTCACTTTATAAAACGACTCTCTGTTGCACACGAAAATGTACCCAAATTTATTGTAAGTTCGTTTTGGTCACTAGTGTCAAAAACAAACAGAAATGAAAACTTAAGTACAGATTCGTCACAGCTGACGAAAGTGCACTAAAAATACATAAACGCGTTTTTAGGAACTTAGTCGAAAAGTGACGAATGTGTACGGGATCCTTTTGTTTTTGATCACAGTTGAAGTACCTTTTATGATTTGACGGAATAAGACTGAGAGTTACTTATTTTGTTAATATGTTGATTATTACTTCCTGGCCTCAGCTACGGAAGACGATATATAATGTTTAATTAAGTATAGTACCTACATAATTATTTTGTGGTGGGACAAATGTTTGTAGGGCGGCGCGGCGCCTTAATCTACTTTCCATCAATTGGGCAGTCTGCCTTTTGCGAATTACTTGATTCGACTGATATATGTACATAGTACTGTGATGAAGTCATTCTTTATAGTTTGTTTTTAATCTATTTTTGAACCTGTTTTTTCATCCTGTTAATTTTTTTTTCAAGTTTTATTCTGACCCGTTGTATTTTTCTACCCTTTGACTCCATTTGTTTTTGGAGTTTACTCCTTAGGAAACGATTTATGGATGGGGAGTAAAATCGAGTGTTAACTTTGTTTACTCACGTTTTATGTCAGTTACCTTTCTGATCAGGAAGGCTAAGACTGTATGGCTGTACAGCCTAAACCGCGACGCCGTAAGCCGAGCTCCGCATAGGATTAAAAAAAAGATTCAGGATGAGTAATGAGTCCTGTCGAGCTTCGGAGTTGACACTCACCTCACATTTTTTTACATAATAAGTGGTGATAAAAATACAATAATTTTGGTGGTAAATGTATAACATCTCTATTTTTCACCCGACTACAAAAAAGGAGGGTTATGTTTTTGTTAGTCTATGTATGTAGGTATGTATGTATGTTCATCTGTTCCCTCGTATTTCCTAAACCACTAAACCGATCTTGACAAATGTGGTGTCCTTGGATTTGTGCCATCACTCCGCGTGTCACAGTATATAAACCATGTAAAAAAAGGAACATGGCGGATTTTGTAGGTGAATTAATCAACCAAAAAAATTTTTTTTAAGATATTCATATCATGTTTGGTATCAAAATAAAGCCTTGACGAGCAAGTCTAAATATTACATTATATATGCAAATATTTTTAATTTCTTAGCAAATGGTCTCAAAAGCGATATTATGACTATGACACGGCTCAATGTACGCGAGCAACACGACACTCGGCCGCGTATCGAGGTGGGGTAGCGTTAAGCTCTGAGCACAAAAAATATGGATATAAAATAAAAGTTAAAAAAAATCAAAAGCCGACTACGAAAAGTATGATCACAAGAATAATTTAACAACAAGCCATAATTTTTGATTACGACAGTGCTTGCGACTACGGCTATTACCCCAGATGAAGGGAAAAATAAAGGCTATGATTTCAGGCAGAAATTCTTGTTTTCATACTTTTCGTAGTCGGTTTTTTTAAATACTGAACCCTGGTCCTCAGCAGCAGCGACCAGTTGGAAGGCGCGTCGAGGCTGGCGTACTTTTATCTGTGAGACCCCAAATAACGGTACGTCATCCACATGGAGTACATCATCATCTACATCTACATCTATTATGCCATAAGAAAATCATATCATTGGGAAAAAGTACAGGCAATAGCTTCATCTAGTTAAAGTATTGGCAACATTTTAAATTATATATATATCCGTGAGTAAACAAGCAATTAAAATGCAAATGGTAGCAATTATGACATCAGGATCGTATACTGTACGCATGTGGTCGATACAACAATGTACTTAGTTATTGAATTTACGCCGCGCGTATAGAAAGTGGCTCATTAGCCGGTTCACGCTGGTTTGAATGGCTGTGACGAGCGAACCTGTCACCGCAGCACTAATAAAGTTCACCAAATTACACCTGTCTATGCACTTTACCTTTGAGTAAATTAATTGAAAATTCAACTGCAAATATGATCGAAATGTATTCCTTCAGGTTGTTATATCTGTTTTATTATTTCAGACGAGTTTATTTCTCGCGTGCTCCATAAAACGTAGCATTAGTTCTTGTTTACCGCAAAAAAAAATGCATTTTTGATGTGTAACATCTTACCTCTCGCTTTCCTGCAATCTGTGGGAGTGATTTTGTGAAAAGGGACGGAAGTGGCGTTCTTTTTTGTCACGAAGGCTAAGGAAACATGGCCATGCTGCCTAATGCGAGGTCGGAAGGACAAATGTTACACATCATATACCAGTATTGTAAGGCCCGCTCGTTTTTTTTATTCCTGAAGATTGTGTTTCACATATAAAATAAAATAAATACAAATAAGAACCAAACTACATTTATATAAAGCGCACTAGACACTCCTCTTAAGAGGATTTGCCATTGATTAGGATTTCATCTAAGGATTTCAGATATCAGAGACGATGACCTAAAATTTTCTTGATATTGAATGGTTTTTATTTTTATTCGCCATCGTTTTTTGTCCAGTGGTGTATTAAATTACAGAAACAATTGTAGTTGAACCTTCTGCGACTGAGTCTGACAGACCCCACGAAAATGTTTTCTGCCTTTTATTTTCTGGGTAATACATATTATACAGAGCTAGCTCACTAAGACATTTATAAATTGACCTGTCGCAGAAGACAGTAAAGAGAAATGCACAGATATAAGAATTTTGTCTGATAGACGTAACCTTAGCAAGTAAATCTGATTTTACCTCATTTCATGAATTATTCCATTAATATGAGGCCTAAATTTAAATTGTAGCCTTGCTCGTTTAATAATTGAAGCATCAAAAAACTATAATAAAAAGCTCATATAAAGAATAAGAAAAATATTCGGAATAATAATTATAGGTGATTTAGAGTTACGTCTGACAGAGTAAAATTTAATATGAACTTTGACGTAACCAAGTTACAGGTTTTTCATAAGTTACTCAATCCATTATTCTCAAACAGAAGACGTAAATAAAATTATAAAATTATATGAATGTCATATTAATAACGGCCGATAGACGTGCTAGACAAAAGGCTCCTCGAAGGATTTCCACGACGACCGGTCCTATGCTGCCCGCATCTCTAGCAGCTTCCTGCGACCTCCACCAGGTCGTCGGTCAACCGAGTGGGAGGCCTGCGTAAGCTACCTCATTCAGAGTTAAATCGCCACTAGAGAACTTTACTGCCCCAATGGCCATCTGTTTTGTGAGCTATTGTAGCAACGTCGTCGGTTATTTTGCTTCTCCTACATTACTGTTCATTTCCTATTAGAAACTCCGAGCTTAGCTCGCTCCATCGCCCTTTGAGTTATTTTGAGCCTTCTTATGAGGCCTATAGTAATGCAAAGAATAATGTAATGAAGCTCTCATCGAAATGACGATGATTATATAGAAAAGTAACAGCGAATTTAATTACGTCTAACAGACTCCGACTCGAATTATACTCATCCTTCTTCTGTTTTAATGTGGAGTATACAGGATTCTGAATAATTTGTAAAAATAATCATTTTCATCGAGATATAGCAAACAGTTATCAAACTACTTTGATCTCTTCATCTTATCAGCTCATATACGTCCCCACCGAGGGGCTTAAGCCTACCCTGAATTACGGCGATCGGGCCTTAGTTAACCACGCGGGCCCAATGAGGGTTGGTAGACTACACACACAACCTTTGAGTTTCTTTGCAGGCGTGTGCAGGTATCCTCACGATGTTTTCCTTCACCGTAAGAGCGGCGGATAAACAAAAATATGAAATCCAAATTCGAAAAAACATTGATTGGTACGTGGCAGGATACGAACCACGGCCTACCGGACAGGAGGTAGCGGCCGTAACCGTTACGAAACCAACGCTCTTTGCGACCGACTTATTTGCATACTAGTGGATGCCCGCAGCTTCGCCCGCGCAAATCCCGATTTTTGCGGTTCCCGTGGGAATTTCCCAAAATCCTTTCTTAGCGGATGCCTACGTCATAACATCTACCTGCATGGCAAATTTCAGCCCGATCCGTCCAGTGGTTTGGGCTGTGCGTTGATAGATCACTATGTCAGTCAGTCAGTCAGTCACCTTTGAGTTATATATATTTAGATTTGTTAAGAAATATGTATATTATTCTCATTAGGCACTACCACTTCGTCTCTAAAAAGAAATTCTATCAAATTTTTTAATCAACCTAATTAATTAGCTTTCCTAAAGTGAGCGTTACATTTAGATAATTATGGCTATGTTTCACTTACCGGGCCAACGTTGTTCGGTAGCCGAATTTTGTGGATGGTATACACCGGACTCATGTTACACTATATCACAACGCTTTCTAAACGAACACTTGTTACTTTATATTGTGACTTTCTTTCAGTTCACCACACCTAAGTCTTCCCAATAAATGGAGTCATTAAGACTAGTCGACAAATAGTAGAGATCGGTATCAAAATAATTGTTAGAAGGTTGGGTCACGATACCGAGCTGGCACGAACTTCAATTAAAGGAATTTAATAAACACGACTTATTGTTACGAGGGATGGGATGTGACGAGTCTTGAGTTAATCGAACGATCGATACCATCGCAGAGTGGGCGCACAGCTTAGTAACAGGTCCCGCAAACTGGGAGCAATAGTTGCTAGATGTGTATCTCCCAACGTGCGCTGCTTTCGATGGCTAAATGGGAATGAGCGTCGAGTCCAAAATTAATAAATAGTCTGTGCGTGTTCAAGGCAGGCCCGGTTAAACAATAGGCCATGATGAAGAGCGCTGTGGCGGCTTCCCTAGTCACGTTTATGACACCTTCCCTGTAGCGTCCATTGTAAATACTGATTGCCTGACCGCCACTGGCGAACGTAATACGCTTAATTGCCCTCTTTTAAAAGTTTGTGCATTAACTAGATCAGGTTTCGATCCTCCGCATTGTGTTTGTAATCTAAACATTTTAACTAAATTACGTTGGTTAATTGGCGTTACGTATTATAGGAGAATTTAGTTTGGTGTCTTCAAGAGGCTGTGTGCCGTTTAAAGCCACGGTTGCATTGGATAGTAACAAGAATCCAAATAGGAAAATGCCGAAGCAAACAAAATTGTGAACATCTGAACACATCGCTGGTTTATCATCTTTCGTCTTGTGTTATCTACTTACTAGATATTTGGCAACTACAAATAGAGGGTATTTTGTTTACTCAACCTACCCATTTCAGAATTTACTCTGCTGTCAGCTATTATTACCTGAACAGAGGTTTGTTTTGGTTGGCTAGCAGAAATTGGGTAAAGTTGTAAAAATCTTGCCTAATTAGACAGGGCAGACAGGGCACAATAAAAGTATGCGTAGATACTGGTTTAATTGTGAGAGTTTCACGCTGCCCTCGTCCAGACTTACACACCATCTCTTTCTTGGGATGTTTATGGCATACATTTTGTGTCTTTAGGATATTTTTTCACAAAATTTACTTGCCTTGCATTAACGGTTACTACCTTAACTATTATTCTATTCAGAAGCTGTAGGTATTAGGAGTTGACGTTGATAGTGTGTTTACAATATTTTGAATAATTTTTTTATTTGGTTCTTTTCGCATCTTAGTGTTAAAACTTTAAACAATTTTCTACAATCCACGAATAATCTAGCTCCGAGTACACATACTTAGTATATTTATATTGTCTTTAAAAAAGAACCAATATTACACACTACTGTATACTGTAGCTATACAACAATAATCTTATACAGATTTGGAGGTTCTGTTGACGTTGTCATGATTACTGTACCATAAAATATTTTTTATAACAGTCATTGTATCATGTCAAAAATATTTGTAGACACAACACTGCAGTTGTGGTGATTACTGCCTTTTTGAGTTTATATATGATTTTATGCTTCATATAGGTCTATGAGTTGTATGGGTTATCGTTATCACTCTGGCATAACTGCGACATGTGTAACTGTAACTTTATTTATGTATTTCCTTTACAGGGTGTTGTTTGATCGTTGTTTGATTTGATAGTGTAAATATATACCAAGATGTGTGTTGTTTGATCGACAATGCTCTTCCCAGTAAGTCTTCGACTGATGAAACTGAACAAGTTTTGTTTTACAACTTTGCTGATATCGCAAAAATTAACTTTTTATACAAATCGATTAGCTCGTTGACCAATTTTGTATGGAGAAGCCAATTTTTTTTTGAGGATTGACTGTGTTTTTAGGAAAAACTGTTCTGTTTATGAGTAGAAGCCTGCAGCGTCGGCGCACCCTCTAATTATGCCGATGCACGCACAAAAAGAAGTTGGTTATGGAGGGAGGGGCAGGGTTCTTTTAAAACTAGACAAATCCACTAAAACTGAATAATATATATTAAAATTGGTTATGGCAAAAGATACGAAAAGGAAATAAACGTAAAATAAAGAAATAGACGGTATAGTACCGATGATCAGGATAAAAATGAAAATTTCAAAAACAAAAAACAAAAAAATAAAAATAGACAAAAAGATGATATAAAAGCAGGTTGAAAATAAAATCAAAAAAGATTGACTTTGTCAAAAGGCCTCTTGAAAAGGGCATTGTCAACAACATTCTGTATAACGACACTTTTTAAACGTTGTCACGGGAGAGGGAAACGTCTTCCGCTTATATTAAGTGATATTGATAACCGATTTATTTTGAAGATTCAGCTACTACGCTTCTAATACTGATTACAAACATAAATTCGCTTTAGGAGAATCCTGTATAATTGCCTTATACAGAATTCTTATACATTTATGGATGTAACTCGACCGAGGAACGATGTTCCTGAAATCTAGATAATACTGTTAGTATACTTAGTAGTAGGTATAATGTAAATGTGTATACTAACATCGTCGTACGCTTCAATTCCCTCTTCAATTTGGTTGTCACGCAACGGGCGCAGTGCTGGCGGCGAGTATGCTTTTTTGTAGTAACTTGACGGGTTCTTGCTCATATTCTGTTTGAGTCCCGATGGTCCAGGTATCGGTCCTATGGTGTTCGAGAGCGTAAAAATTTTACCATCTCGAAACCTAAAAAGAAAACCTGTGGTTAACTGAAAGTATTTTTAGCCTTTATTGCCACCATCGATATAAGAGAACTGCCATGGAGGCATTTTAAGAGTCGAAAACATGCAGATAAAACTTTGGTCAAGTGCATGAGGCCAAATGCAAATCTATACATCATTTTATCAGCTTACCAAAAAAGTAATAAGGAGTGCAAAAAAAAAAAACCAACAAAATAAATATTTCTGAGCATGCCTTTCCTATTATCAGATATCTGTCTCTCAAGCGTTATTTTAATATGCTTAAATGCGAATCACAAAATCTAATCAAAAAATAAAAATCTTAGTTTTTTTATACACCATTCCATTTAATTTTTATTGTTTTGTTAAAATTTGTTTCATCATATTGAGGGGCCCGAGCCAACCTTGAATTAGGGCATCGGGCCTTAGACGACCACGCGGGTCCAGTGCCAGTTGGTCGACTTCACACAGAACCTTCGAGTTTCTTCGCAGACGTGTGCAGGTTTCCTGAGATGTTATCCTTTACCGTAAGAGCATCGGATAAACATTGTATAGCCACATATGAAATTGAAATTCGAAAACACATTAGTACGTAGTAGGATTTGAACCACTACCTCCCGGACAGGAGGTAGCGGCCCATGCCATTATAGGCCATGACTCTCTCGGAACAGAAAGTTGTTGAAAAGAGAAAAACTTTTTCTTGTATTTTGCTGGCTTCATTGTATGATGTTTTTTTTTTTACAAACTGACGTCAAAGTTCAAGAAAGATATTTTTCATACAAAACAAACAAAACGTGAATAATTTGAAAACCGCGGACTTTCACGGAACTTACAAGGGGCTGTTAGCCTTTGAGGTACTCTATTAATGGTTTTCGTTTGATCCATAATAAATATAAGCGTCGCGTCGGTGGCTCAACCGGTAACGACTCGGTCCTCCTAACCAGAGGTCCCGGGTTCAAATCCGGACGGCCAATGTTCCAATGAGTTTTTCTAAACTTACGTACATATACTTACCGATTGCTTTAACAGGGAAGGAAAACATCGTGAGGAAACCTGCACCTCTGATTCCAGATGTGTACGAAGGTCGCGTTGCACACGTTCGTAGGTGTTAATCTAAATACCCTACACGTGAGCGCGGGTGATGCTTAGTGCAACACCAGGCAACCACCGTCTATCCCTTGGATAGCACGATTAATTGTGCCACACAATAAGAAGAAGAAGTTTGATCCATATGGAACCCAACACCCTGTATATAGATAATTATATTTATTAAAGTTTTAGGATTCCTGAAATAAGTTTTATTGGTAGGGAGTTCAGACAATAAAAAGCACTAAATAGAAACTCGATATTCCAAAAAATAATCATATATCGAAAAAATATATTCGAAACCCAAAGAGAACTTTTTTAGAAAAATAATTTAACGAGGGATTTAGTGAGGGATCACGTGATGGGAGTAAGAAGGCAAAAAATAACCCCCCTTTAAATGTAAATTAGGTTCCTAGGTACCGTTTAACCATTTTAGGGATTTTTTCCATAACTTTATAGGCATCATAGATTTAAATAACCATGTCCAGCTTAATAACGGTAATAATTTTAAACGTCTGTGACAAATAAACTGGTAATTAAGGATTTGTAGTTTAACAACGGAAATCTAAATTAAAACAAAAAACGTTTGTTTTTCGAAGTGCCTTTCGTAATAATATTGTTGAGAATTTATGTGCTCTATGAATAGTTTAAATAAAAATAACCCGACTGCTCAAATTACTTCTGACACTCAAGGGATTAAGATAAATAAATGAGATGTCGCAATCAAAAATCTATTAAGCTGTTAGTGTTCAGCCAAATATACATAAATACAATACATGCACCCAACATACACCAAAAAATGGACATACACCAAAAAATGGACATACACCAAAAAATGGACATACACCAAAAAATGGACATACACCAAAAAATGGACATACACCAAAAAATGGACATACACCAAAAAATGGACATACACCAAAAAATGGACATACACCAAAAAATGGACATACACCAAAAAATGGACATACACCAAAAAATGGACATACACCAAAAATGGACATACACCAAAAAATGGTAAATTCCATTAACTTCACATCTGGAGGTCGCCGCTTCGATTTTCGGCGGAGTCTAACTTTGTAAGAGTTGGTTTGGTTGGTGAAAGGGCATTTTATACGCCCGCCTGGCTAGCTACCTCCGTGGTATCTAAGTCTTGCCGCCAAACATCAATGTTAACAGCATTGATGTGTTCCGGCTTAAAGATAAGACAGCCAGTTACCCTTTGCGTTGGGGAATCTTGGTAAGCCCGCTTCCATATTCGGCATTATCATCACTTACCTCAGGTGAGATGATGCCAAGGGCTTACCAATTGTGGTAAAAAAATAAATTCTGTCTTCTTATTTTTTATATAGATAGGTACCATCTACTAGTATGTCCTATAAAACAATTCAGGTAGGATGTTGATATTTATAATGTGGCTTACGTGTATGAGTGGTCCATGGGTTTGGCTGTGTTGCGTATTGTTTGCATGCTGTGACGCGAATCTCCTCGCGCCGCCGCTATGATGTAGGCCCACATCGTCGCTCACGCGCAGAAAAACTCGTCCCCACATCAGGCTGCTGATGGAAACATAATTAAAAAGTTAACTGAAAGTATAAAATACATACAGGGCGACCTCCTGATATGAAGCTAATGGACTAACCATTAAACGGAGGCGGTTAAATTTTAGGTACATAATGTACCTATAATAAATCACGACTGAAATTTTAAGGAGTTACTCAGTATCGAGTAAAGGAATATACAGAAAAAAAAAGTCATATAAATGCCATTTCCCATACAAACCGAGAAATTACCAAGACGGTATCCGGCAGGTAGTACTCGTAGTGCACTGCATGGTCGTTCGCCCACCCGTGCGATCTACGTAAAATAAGATCCACTCTGCTGTATTTCTAGTTTTTATGCCTATTGCCTACCGGATCAATAAATGCGGGGCGCACATTCACCTGATTGTAAGATATGGATTACGATGACGATTTGTGACATTTTTCCCTTTTTACTGTATTTTGATACACAGTTACATACAGGGGTGATATGTTAAGAAGTAATAGAAGGCCATAGGCATCTCAGCCAATACATATCAGCAACTAGAAGAAAAAACTAGTGACACGGTGCAGCGCCTCTGTAATTGGTTCCATCTGAACGGGTTGGCGCTAAACAGAGATAAAACGTATTTTATGCGTTTTAATCTCAATGGACATCTACCGAAGTCTATGAAGATATTGGCTAGCGGTACCGAGATAAAGCAGGTGACAAAGACGCGGCTGCTGGGTTTCTGCTTGGACAGCGCACTGGGATGGGACTCTCACATAGAGGGGCTATGCGCGAGGCTCGGTCGGGCGTGCTTTGCATTGCGTTGCCTCGCAGCGACAGCAACGAGTGAGGTAGTACGATCGTGATACTTTGCTACCATACACTCAATCATATCGTACGGGACCGAACTGTGGGCGAATGCTGCAGACTGGCATCGGGTTTTCGTGATGCAGAAGCGCGCGATCCGTGCAATGGCCGAAATTCCTGACGACGAGTCCGCCCATGGGTATTTTAAACAATTTAAAATATTAACATTGCCCTGCATTCTTATTCAGCAGGTGGCTATGTTTACATACACAAACATTGATTTTTTTAAAACGCGTAAATTTAATAGAAAATTTTAACTTAAGGAGTAATAAACATAGCAGCCGTCTTGCGTCTGTGCCGCACACACTATAAAAGAGCGAAAGGTCGGTGTATGTTATGGGACCAGCCGTGTTCAATCGGCTACCAGACGACATCAGGGCTGCACCCTCTACCCACTGTTTTAAGAACAGACTTAATTCTAGAAAAACAGTTTTATGACATAAAAGAATTCTTGCAGACAAAGCTCCAGCTCAAGTAGGGTCTGCAGTTATTTTAGTACATTAAGTATTACTTATCATATCAATTATCATTTTTTGTATCAAATTCCTGACATTTATTTTTATTGTTCTTGCATTAGCATTTATGTGTATTTTGTGTAGTATTGACTACATTGAGTGTAATAAGTAGACTTGCAACAAATGTTGTTAAAAATAAATTTCATTTGATTTCATTTCATCAAAACTAGAAAAACAGCAGGGTGGATCTTATTTTACGTAGATCGCACGGGCGGGCGAAAACCATGCAGTGCACTAAGAGTACTACCTGCCGGATATCGTCTTGGTTATTTCTCGGTTTGTATGGGATATAGTTTTATTTTTTTCTATATATTCCTTTACTCGATACTGAGTAATTCCTTAAAATTACAGTCGTGATTTAGTATAGGTACATTATGTAAAATTTAACCGCCTCCGTGGCATAATTGTTAGTCCATAAGCTTCAAATCAGGAGGTCGCTGGTTCGATTCCCGGCGGAGACTGACGTTGTAGGTAAAGAGTGGCATTTAAGAGCCAGGTTCTAAAAGAGCCGTTTTATATTGCACATAAACTAACAACTATGATATTTTTAAGTTAGTACTACTGATAATCCATAATATTTTCAAAACTATTTGTCAAAAACCGACGTTGGTACAAGATTTTAAAGATTTTAGACCTCAAAAGTAATATTTTTATGTTGTTATATTTATTTATTGACATTCAAATGACAATCACTCATAAAAATTGATTATGCGATATTATTTTTGAGATTTTGAACTTTTCAACAATATGTATTTTTAATAAATTATGCACTTTTATTTTATATCGATTTTTTAAATAATTATTTTTGACGCAAAAAGTTATAATGGAGGAGCCACTTCGCTGAAATATGGGGGCAAGAGGTACATATGGGGGCAAGGTGGAGAATATGGACCCTGTGGGGAAAAATGGGACTTGTAACACTTTTGTTATCCCACAGTGATCGAAGGGATAATTAACTCTCGATTTTTTTTTCATAATTTTTTAAGTTATCAACAATTTTTGCAACATTTCTTTTGAGGGGTATATGTTGTCTTTCCTTTCCTCTACAAAAATATTTCATTACAGTCACTATTAATATGGTGTATGTTATTAAATTTAATCTCGGCTCTTTCATAACTTGTGGGCGGGTCTTCCAAAGCCCGTGTGTTATGGAAGAGCTGAAAATCCACTTTTTTTCAAAACGATAAATAAATACTAATCTTTTAAATTTTCTTCGTATTTTAATCCACGAATATTTTTTTTCAAATATCATGTTTTTTTGGGCCTTGTGTAAAACTGGCTGGCTTTATGCCATTCTTACCCTACGTACTCGTTCAAAAGACCTAATTGGTTGATAGAAACGCATTTTCTAAGCCGACCGGGCTAGCTACCACCATCTTATCTAAGTCTTGCCCCCAAACGTCAATGTATTATTGTGTTCCAGCATGAAGATAAGATAGCCCGTCTTATTGCGTTGGGAAATCTTAGTAAGCCCGCTTTAATTTTCGGCATTATTATCATTTACAATCAGGTGAGATGACACTAAGGGCTTATTAATTGTGGATTGCCTTAGAGTATCATATTAGGGCCTTTCCATTTTTTACATAAATGATTTGTCAGTTATGATGCAATATATGTCAAATATGGTTTACGGACGATGCTTTTCTTATTTTTAAGGAAAATAGGAAAGAAAAGGAAATTATGAATTAAACATATTGATACTTAACTGGTTTACTGTATCATCATATCAGCCACAAATCGTCCACTGCTGGACAAAGGCCTCCCCCAAGGATTTCTACGACGACCGGTCCTGCGCTGCCCGCATCCATCGGCTTCCCGCGACCTTCACCAGGTCATCGGTCCACCGCGTGGGAGGTCTGCCTACGCTACGTTTTCCGGTGCGCGGTCGCCACTCGAGAACTTTACTGCCCCATCGGCCATCTGTTCTACGAGCTATGTGCCCTGCCCACTGCCACTTCAGTTTAGCGATTCTGTGAGCTATGTCGGTTACTGTATACAACTTACTATTTAACGATAAGAAAACAAAATAAACAAAATTTTTTTTGCCGAATGTGAAGACATCAATAATAGTTTAATATTAGATAGTAATTAATCTAATTTGTAAAAACTACGGTATTCCTGGGAATATCTCTGGATGTTTCACTTCATGGGGATGGGGATTAAAAATCTAAATTTTTGTGGGAAGGCTTAGTTCAGCTGCTCATGCCCTTAATAAAAATGGTGTATTTAAGTAACTTCCATACTATAATGTCTTATGGCATCTTATTGTGACTCACATAACATATTTTCATCTTGCAGAAAAGAGCTGTCGTGCAATCTGTCAGATGAGATGACTTGAGTCGTCGTTACAGAATAAGTTTAAAGAAATTAATACTTTAGCTGTTTCTAGTCGATTCATATACAGTGTGTACCGGATAAGGTTACCGATATTTTAAGGGCATGTAATACAGTATATTTCAACGACCAAAATATATTGCTTGAAAAGAGCCTCCCCGCAGATGTACCAAAATATTGTACATCGGGCGCACCCTGGGCAACAGTTAGCGATCCCCTAACGCTAACTGGCAAATCCTTTCACCACGATGGCAAACACAAACGGTCCAGCTCTAAAACTGGCTTTGTGTGTAGTCTCGATCAATATCGAAGGTTTCTTACAGGACAAATCAGAAAACCTATCTGAACTTTGCCGCACCACACACTGTAATATACTGTGTGTCCAAGAAACACATCGAGAGAAACACAAAGTCGGCCACACATTCCTGGACTTACGCTCATCGCCGAGACCTGCCACCCAAAACACGGTAACGCAGTGTTTGTTACTCCCAGCGTGAGCATCAAATATTCCTGTTGCAAGACTCAGAATGTCATTGAGGTGATAACCATAGATCTTGGTCACTGCACCGTCACCTTTATATACAAACCTCGTGGAACCCCGTTTGTTTTCCATCCGCCTGTTCGACGAACATCCAGTCAGAATTGTAATCGGCGATTTCAATAGTCACAGCACAAGTTGGGGGTATAACGACACGTATACTTGTGGTCAGGCTGTTGAGATATGGGCTGAGACGAATGATTTAGGTCTGGTTCACAATGCCAAACTACCGGCCTCTTTCAATAGCGGCCGGTGGAGGCGTGGTTATAATTCGGACCTGATCTTCGTCAGTGAATCTGTTAGTTCCCAGTGCACAAAATCCGTAAGTGCTCCAATACCTCGCACCCAACATAGACCGATCATGAGCACAATACAACCTGTAGTCCGCCCCGTAAATGTCCCTCTAAAGCGCCGTTTCAATTACGAAAAGACAAACTGGAAGTCGTTCTCGCGGTCAATAGATGAAGCTATTTTGAAAGTTCCTCCAATCCCAGGAAATTACGGTCAGTTTGTTGACATCGTGACATCTTCTCGTCAACACATTCCTAGGGGCTGCCGGACTTCATACATCCCAGGGCTGCCGGACTTCCTACATCCCAGGGCTGCCAGAATTCGTACATCCCAGGGCTGCCGGACTTCCTACATCCCAGGGCAGCCGGCCTTACTACATTCCAGGGCTGTCAGTATGCTGCGGTCTTCTCAGGAGGTATGAGTCATTATATAGCCAGGACCCTTTCTCTGAGGACACCACATTAGCCGGTGCAGAACTGTTATCGCAGATAAATATAACTCGTCAGGAGAAGTGGATCAGTACTGTAACAAACATAGACATGACGCACAACAGTAAGAAGGCATGGAAGACCATCCAAAAACTCCCATCTGATCCACCCCCACTCTTATCTCCGAGTCGAGTTACGGCTAATCAGATAGCCCACCAACTTCTCCTTAATGGCAAGTCATCAGGCCGCCTTGTGAAGGTCCCAAAACTGGACAGCTCTGTGAGAACAAACCACCATGTAAGCGAGCCTTTCAACCTGACTGACATTGTCAATTCTATCAATAAGCTTAAATGTGGTAAAGCCTCAGGAGCGGATAACATCTCTGTTCAGCAGTTGAAACAACCAGTTGCCGTGTCATGGTTGCTGCAAATGTTTAACCAGTGTCTGGAATCCGCTTCGATACCCTGCCTCTGGAGAAAATCAAAGGTCATAGCCTCCCAAAGCCAGGAAAATCAACATGCGAAGCTGGTGGATACAGCTCTAAATGAGACTTGTTGAATCATAACTGGTTGCCTCAAACCGATCCCGGTCAGTCAGCTGTATCCACTAGCTGGTATTGCGCCCCCGGCTGTGAGCAAGGCGGTGGCTAGCTCCTCTGAAAGATCGAAGATGGATACTGACACACGGCACCCTATGCATAGCCACAACCCAGTGGAACAACGGCTGAAAAATCGAAATAGTTTTATAAAGTGTGTCTATCCTTTATCAGTAGAACCCAAGAAAGCGAAGTGTAACCTTTGGCAGGACAAAGTAAGCGAGGTGTAACCTTTGGCAGGACAAAGTAAGCTTACAAACACCCTTCGTCCCGATATCACAAAACCTTCCCCCTGGACATGACGTTTTCTTATTGTAGCTGTTCATGAAAAATATGTTTTCTCTTAAATTAGCAGCAGTACAGACTTCAAAATAGTCTCATTTGATAGGTGATTTAATTTCTCTGTTGATCTACATATAATATTAACCAAAACATTTGAGAATAAAACACAAAGTTAAAAGAAAAAAAATTGAAAAAAAATATTTTTTTAACCTACTGCAAAACGAGGTCGTTAACGTATTGTTTTTTTCTTAATCGACAGATTTTAAACTAAGCTACAAAACGACACTAAATTATTTACCATTATTTACTTACGCATAGATGCAAAATTGATGGTTAAGAGACCCTTGTGCTGGGATGTGACAATTGATGTTTAATTGTAATTTCACAACTTGGTGCCGTTTTACAGCTAATATCAAAATCAATTGTTTAAGAAGAAAAAAAAAGTGTGTGTCAGCTCCGACGCACGACTGGAGTTTATTCCATACTGACGATTATAAATAGCGGCCAATTTTTTCATTTGTGACAACGGATTCGTCATTAGGGACCTCAGGGGTTCAGACATCGATTTTGAAAGCAATCGGTACAGTAAGTAAAAAAACAAAAATGGTGGCCACTTTTGTCAATTCTGACAACGGATTCGTTATAAGGGACCTCAGATATCGATTTTGGAAGCATTCCGTCCAGTACCTAAAAAGTTCAAAATAGAGGCCAATTTGTAAATATTCCCAGCAGTAACTTTCTTCAGCGGAACAATCTAGACAGTAGACATATTAAGTGAAAACATCCACAACATTTAAAATATGTCTAAATCCATAGTATGATGGTGGGAGACACCAACAAGATCTAATGATGACATCTGGGGAGGCGTTGAAATGTTTAAAGGATTTTGTATGTGACGCCTTGGCTTTGTATTCGAAATTTTTGCCTTGCAAATATCACAAGTCGCGATAAAGTAGCTGACATCCCTAAACATGTAAGGCCAATAATATTTATTTTTAAGAGCCTAATCAGTTTTACTCAATCCAGGGTGAATAGATGGTTCACTGGAATGAGCTTTCGAGATTGCTTGACGCGTCTTCTTTGATGTTAAGACAATACGCCACGGATCGTTCTCTAAAGGGGATAAATTAGGCCTCCGTCGCAAAAAAACACCACCACTTAAAACTACGATGGAAACATATGCGGATGACTGAAAACACTATATTACAAATTTTTCGGTACCAACGATCTTGCGTATTCTCTGAACCTTGATCATAAGTACTCTGAACCTTGATCATAAGTGATCAGATTAACGCGTAGTCTTGAAAGAGCGTCGGAAACCACATAAAGAATACCCTTCCTATGGACAACATAAAATGTATATTGACTAATAGTTATAGTCCAACGAGCAAGTCGGCCAGATGGATTGTTTAAAGTAAGTAACTAATTTAATGCAATGTGGTTCGTGATAACACTGAAACGCATTCCATAAACAAAACCCCTAAAATGCAGGATTGAGGCTAAAAGTTCTCGCACCGTGGTACTATAGTTAAGCACGGTTTTGAAAAAAAACCGCGAGTAAAAGGCAACAGGATTTTCAACACCATGAATTTCCTGAGATATTACTGAACCTAAACCTACTGTAGAAGCATCACATTGTAGCGTGAAAGGTTTTAAAAAATTAGGACAGATTAAAAGAGGAGCACTAATTAAAACCTCTTTTAACCTTTCAAAAGCCATCTGAACATTCAGTCGGATCGTTACCCTTTTTCATACCAATCAGGACAATAAAAGGCGCAATGATCGTAAAAATTATCAAAAAAAACGTCGATAATATGAACACACACCAATAAAAGCGCGTAAACAGGTACCGGAAACTCCTTGATGCATCGAGTTTTCAAGGATCCGTTTTTAAATTGTCATGATTGACGATATAACCTAAGTACTTAAGCTCGCTCATACAAAACTTGCCTTTATCCAGGTTAACAGATAGACCAGCTTCTTTTAAGCAGTCGTGAACTTTGCGGATGAAGTTCAATTGGGAGTCGAGAATCATCAATATAACCGAAAACGACATCTCCACTAGTACCCGTAAATTCTTAGTTGACGATTAAATGTGTCATTTCAGAAGCGGCATTCGTTTAACCAAACGGAATCCTCACGAATTCCAATTAAACTCTCTGTGGAACAATAAAAGCGGTTTTTTCGCACGATTCTTTGTCAGCAAGAGGTATTTGCCAAAACGCACGTTTAATATCGAGCATTACTTGGCCCCTTAAAATGAATTTAGAGTCTCCTGAATTCTAGTAAGTGGGTAAGAATCTCTAACCGTAACACTATTTAACTTCCTGCTGTCAATGCAAAACCTTACCGGACCATCTGGTTTGGTTACCATAACAACTGCTAGCCCATGTGGAACGCGAAGGACGAATAACCCCCATTGTCTTCCCTTTCCTCTACAAAAATATTTTATTACAATCACTATTAATATGGTGTATGTTATTAATTTTAATCTCGGCTCTTTCATAACTTGTGAGCAGCTCTTTCAAAGCCCGTGTGTTATGAAAGAGCTGAAAATCCACTTTTTTCCAAACGATAAATAAATACTTTTCAATTTTAGAATTTTAATCCACGAAACATATAGTAGTAAAGTATAGAACATATACTGTCTAAAAGATTACATTACCGTGAAAAAAAATGTTTTTTCATCCGTTCATGGTTTTTTGGGCCTTGTGTAATATTGGCTCTTTCATGCGCCACTCTTACCCTACGTACTCGTATATAAGACTTAATTGGTTGATAGAAGCACATTTTCTAAGCCGACCGGGCTAGCTACCACAATCTTATCTTATCGAGGGCTTTTGAAAGGTTAAAAGAGGTTTTAATTAGTGCTCCTTAATAAAACCTCTTTTAACCTTTCAAAAGCCGTTTCTTGCGTTAATCTGGCGACTAGTTACACTCCTAAGTTTCTGATGTTCGGTAGAGAAATTCTTTGACAATCGAAATTGGCGTCCGCAGACTCCTGTTGCTAATTTATCCGAGAGTCGGTATCGTCGCGGTTCTGCCCTGGCTCCTTTAAATCAATTTTATGTTAAAGTTGCCGATAATCTTTTACAGACTTTTTAAAGAAATTCGAAAACTTTTAACAAGAAGAGGGAGTCTGTTGTTCTGTCAGTTGGAGATATTGTTTGGCGTAGGAATTTTTCGCGTTCGCCTGGAGTTGTTATTTTATGGGCAAATTTACACCACGTTCTGTTTGGTGTCGAGTTTTACGTACCATTTCTTCTCAGACGTACGAATTACAGGACATGGATTCTCTTCATGTTGGTCATTACCACTTAAAGGATATTTTAAAATAGGAAGCTTTTTAGGTTAAAAGCGGTTTTAATTAGTGCTCCTAATTAAAACCTCTTTTAACCTTTCAAAAGCCATCTGAGTTAGAGGTGACCATTCAGTCGGATCGTTACCCTTTTTCATACCAAATCAGGACAATAAAAGGCGCAATGATCGTGGAAAAATTATCAACAAAACGTCGATAATATTAACATACACCAATAAAAGCGCGTAAAGACTTAGCTGTGACAGGTACCGGAAACTCCTTGATGCATCGAGTTTTCAAAGATCCGTTTTTAAATCGTCTTGGTTGACGATATAACCTAAGTACCTAATGTAACGAAAATAAAAGAAAATAGGGTTAAATACCCTTTTGAAAAGTCCGTTACATTATACGTAAAATTTAGGGGGTTATATAGCCAATGTTGAAAAATGGAAAAGGAATTTTTGTGGTAATAAATAAAAATATAATTTAAAATTTGTGTAGTTTGAACACCTGGTTTAAAAAAATATGTTGGTCACCTTTTAAACGTATACATAATAACATTAAATTTAGTAGTTCTTAAACCATGACTAAAATTAAATAGAAAATTTTAACGTGTGATTACACCTTTAGTCCATTTAGAAATTTTGGGAAACCCGCGGATAAATTTTTGGACACTCTTCCTCAATACAAAACTTGCCTTTATCCAGGTTAACAGATAGACCAGCTTCTTTTAAGCGGTCGTGAACTTTGCGAATGAGGTTCAAGTGGGAGTCGAAGTCTTTGAAGACTAAAATTAAATCATCAATATAACTGAAAACATCTCCACTAGCACCCGTAAATTCTTAGTTGACGATTAAATCTGTCATTTCAGAAGCGGCATTCGACAAACGAAACGGCATCCTTACGAATTCCAATAAACCTCTCTGTGGAACAATAAAAGCAGTTTTTTCGCATGATTCTTTGTCAGCAAATAGCCAAAATGCACTTTTAAAATCGAGCAAAGTTAAATACTTGGCCCCTTAAAATGAATTTAAAATCTCCTGAATTCTAGTAAGTGGGTAAGAGTCTCTAACCGTAACACTATTTAACTTCCTGCTGTCAACGCAAAACCTTACTGGACCATCTGGTTTGGTTACTATAACAACTGGACTAGCCCATGTGAAACGTGAAGGATGAATAACCCCCATTGTCTTCTTCATTACAATCACTATTAATATGGTGTATGTTATTAAATTTAATCTCGGCATTTTCATAACTTGTTTCGTGTGTTATGAAAGAGCTGAAAATCCACTTTTTTCAAAACGATAAATAAATACTTCTCAATTTTCGTATTTTAATCCACGAAACTTTGTTCTATACCGTATGATTACATTACCTTGAAAACAAAAATTTTGTCATCCCTTCATGGCTTTTTTGGGCCTTGTGTAAAATTGACTCTTTCATGCCACTCTTACCCTACGTACTCGTATATAAGATTTAATTGGTTGATAGAAGCGCATTTTCTTAGCCGACTGGGCTAGCTACCACCATCTTATATAAGTCTTGCCCCCTAACGTCAATGTATTTGCGCCCGGGAACTATTACGCGTTACTGCACCAATTGTAACCCTGGAGCTGGGGTTACAATCAGTGCAGTAACGCGTAATAGTTCCCGGTTTCTTGCACTGGAAACAGATGATGCCTGGTATCACCGGATAAAGTCTAAAATTATGTCCAGGTTGGTTACATTTAATACATAACGTCGAGATATCGGCCACAACATGAGCAACAACCTTGGAAGTCGAAGGTTTTTGCAAGAAAGAGCTATTGTAGATTTCGAAGTTGCTGGTCACTTCCGTTAATGTTTCCAAATCTTTTATTCTGTTGGTGGACATACACGTCATGTACCGAGGATGTAAATTCCTCTTATGTTCAAAAGCGCATAGGCAGTGGATTCGTTTACCTGGCATTCAAGTCGTAAATCACTGTGAGAAAATCACGGACTCTCTGTTGTGGATTTTGTCTGCGGTTACGCAGTTCCTGCTCCACCTCGAAATCATAGTCGGGAGACCCATAAAACTTCAAGAAACTATATTCTTGATTTCCGAAAAAGTTCGCAACACAGGGCGAAGTGAGCGGAAATATTTCAGAGCGATCCCGGATAAAAGTTCGTGGAACCGCCTAGCCACGTCAGTCTGGGGGAAATCACTAGCCAGCATATTTTCCTCGAAAGAAAAAAAGAATTCTCATACACAGGAACTACCTTCAAACTTCAGGTTCCACTTCGACTACGAGATATCTTTGGAGACCAAATAAGTCAAGCGGTTTTTGTCTTCAACAACCTGGTCTAGTCTCGGAATCGTAAAATTGTAAGCGGTGGGTTGAGGAAAACGAGTAAATCGAGCAGTCTGGTATCTCTGAGTATCAAGCATTGGGATCTTGTCGGGAACAGACGAAGTAACCGTAATAGGAGGTTCTATCATATCAGCAGTAACCTCGGCTGTATCTTCAACCAAACCTTGTTCCTGAACCTCTTCAGGGGCTGCGTCTCCGTAAGCACCAACTTTAGGATGTTCCATCTTGATTGAAAGCAATGAAAACTAAGACGGGAACAGATTCACCCACAAACAACGAATTCACCCACAAACAACGAATTCACCCACAAACAACGAAAAAAGGGGAATATCTGGGTATATATTTATACCGTAAAGAAGAAAAACTACAGTTCGGGCGCCATTAATGCAGCGAAAATAAGTCGAAAAGATGGAAATAGCCAAGAAAATCATTCGCTACATGAACACGAAGTAATTTAGAATAGATTGGCCTGGAGTAATATTTGTAAGAAACGAAAGAGAAAAAAAGGTTTAGAGGGTTGTAACATTGAACTTACCTGGATGTATATTCTTTTCTATTTTTGCTTGCGTCCTGTAGTTTTTTATTTTCTTCTTGTATATCCTTATATTCTCGCAAGGGCTTAGTATTAGCTGTTCTTGTACTGTAAATTGCTGTAAATAATTCATGACACTTGTCATTTCAAACTTTGTTAGGAATCTCAATGTGACTTAATGTTTGAATATTATCTTTTTTATTACAAAGATTAGGTATTTTATTGGTGAGATTCACTTTCAAAATTCTTTTTTCACTAATATTTATGACAGGTATTTTATTGGTGAGATTCACTTTCAAAATTCTTTTTTCACTAATATTTATGACTGTCAATCTAAATGTTTCCTCTAGTTAGGATTCAAAATTTTGAAAATATATTTTGGAAATTAGAATTTTGGTACTTGTGTAAGTGTTAACAGTATATCTGTATTGCGCATGTGTGCAAATCTGTCGCCTTCATCGAGGTCACTCCAGAACTCCTCATCAAATGAGTAACTTGAAAAGGTCACTTCCAATCTTCTCTTTGACCTACTAGTTTCAAGAAGTCACTCCCGAACCTTTGACCTACTAGTTTCAAGAAGTCACTCCCAAACCTCTCTTTGACCTACTAGTTTCAAGAAGTCACTCTCAAACCTCTCTTCGACCTGCAAATTTTGTGAGATCGCTCCGGTGCTGCTCTTTGCCCCGGTCATCGCCCCGGTCACTCCAACTCCAGCGCTCATCATCGACCTGGTCACTTCGGACCTTTTCATCAGACGAGTGGCTTGGGGACGTTGCTTCGTGCCTCCACTTCAACCAACGGGGGGTTTTCAGGGTCTGCGAGGCCAGTCGACTGCGGTGGACTCAACTTTCCGGCGCTAAGTGGTGCCTTGGCCACCCATGGCGTGAAGCGAGCGCCCTTCAGCTGGTGGCTGTTGTAGCCCCGCCGCGTGTGTTTGCACGCGCCCGGGCCTGTGTCCTTGGGGCGCTTCTCCAGCGGCGTTCCGCCGTGCCCCCTGGCAGGCGCGCTGACATGAGGCGGGCGTCCTCCGGCTGGTTGCTGTTGTAGCCCCCGCCTCACGCGTTCGTACGCGCACGGGGCGTGCGTCCTTGGGGCCCGCCGTGCCCCTGCCAGGCGCGCTTTCCGTGCCTAAGCATCTCCTCACCGGGCTGCGGAAGTCAGGGCAGCAATTTTAGTTTCTCCGTTTGGTGATCTTCCTTTTATATCATTTTTAAATAATTGTAAATAAACAAAATTTATCAATCTAGACTGTTTCAATTCCATTTCAAGCAAATAGTCTTACTTCCAGCTTTTGATAAATACTCTTTTTAGTAAGTACCTCTCTATAGTACATTCTATCACTTCAATAAATACTCCTTTGCTTTCCATTTCCTTTTTTTTTAAATATTGTGCTTACGTTCTGTTTTGGACCTTCACCCATAGAGATATAACGTTACAGGGTAGGGGAAAAATTTATTATTATATAATAAAAAGAGATAAAGAAGCGTGGTAGAAAATTGTCGTCACCAAACTGACTTTTTTTGATAGGGTGGGAAAACCAAAGTTTACCCTAAATGGATTTTAATAAATATGAAATGTAATTTTAACAGCAGTAAGTTGTTGCTTGTACGTACAAGATACATAACAAATTCTTAGTTAATTTAAAATTATAAACACCAAATAGGACGGAAAGACGAGCCGACGTAAAATATTAATTTTAGTTGTAGACCGAAACGGAGGTTTTGTTGGACACGCTGATCATGCAGGTTTAAAGGTAAAAAAGATCGAAAATACAAGTCTGTGGGCGAAGAATGGACGGGGCAATTAGTTGTGGTCGACCGTCACGACGGTGGGTGACGACACGTTGTGGCACCAGTGCACAAAGATAACCGGTGGCACGGCAAGAAGCTGGATTATGCACCCAGGACTTTAGATCTTGAAGTATGGCACGGAGTACTGGTTGTAGGAGGTGGTACTCTGGCTTTAGGACCTTAGGATGTTAGGTCGGTCGGATGATGGAACCCTTAAAAAAAACAATGGAAACAACTTACTATGGAACGCAGCGGCAAGAAAGACAAAACCCTGTAAAATGCACTCGCTCACCTCGGGAAAAATAGCTGAGGGCTGCCAGGACACTGTCACGTACACATTTGTGAAAACAACGTACTAAAATTTTGAGCCTATAGCTGTAAGAAACCAAGAAATAAATTTATGTATGTTTTCACTTCGGTTTTTGATGACACCTAGAACAAAAAAACTGGCGTCTCACTCATTCGAAAATATTCGACCGGCTCTACCAAAGAGGGAACCAAAGAGTTCTTTTTCTTTTGCAGTCAAAATAGATTTTATGCTGCAATTGGTTGCGACACGGTTTTTAGGAAATAATTTGTATTTATTTCCTAAAAACCGTGACGAAATAATTTAAATTTAAGAAATAAACATAAAATGAATAAGCCTATTCGAAACTAAGGTTGAAAAGTCATTTTTGGGGCAGTGTTTAAGATTCTGCTATAGATTGCTTAGCCTGTGCTCTAGAGGTGTTATAAAATAATATATTATCTAAATGATAGGGATATAGACTATATGTTTATGAATTGATCCTCTAACAAATACCATAACCTGACCTGAGAATCCTGAGAATCCTGAGACCGTAATTTGAATCATGACATCATTTGTAAGAGACATTAAGCTTTTTTTGTAGGTATTAAAATAAATGTTTTGGAATTGGAATTTATAGACGAGACCATTCACGAACACCTGACACGCTATAATCCTTTTTATGCCTGGCCTCTGTTATCAACGTATCAATGTCTGCAGATTTTTCTAAAATCTCAGATTTTTCCTGTAAATTGACGTTTTAAGAACTTACGACCTCATTCACTCACCCCAGCTCCATTCCACCTTCGGTCAACGAGACGTAGGAGGAGGTTCTACCCTTTGTTGTTGATATTCAGCCTATACGCACGAAGCGATACGCTTCCTCATTTATTATGCGAACAGCGATGGAGTGGAACTCTTTGCCTGCGTCTGTGTTTCCCGACTCCTACAATTTAGGGATCTTCAAGGCGAGAGTGAACAGGCATTATTTGAGTTTGCGTGTACCATCCTCGACTACATTGTCATTTACCATCAGGTGTGATATAGTCAAACGCACTGAAATTTTTAATAATAATTGAAAACCCTTAACACGTTAAAAAACCGACTTCCATCGCAACAAATTAGTACATTTTTGCATTATTATTTTTGGTTTTTGTTAATTTTCTACTAAAGTATTACACCGATTTTGATAAAATTTATATGGGACCACACGGGAAGCACTAGCTTTCAAATAAAAAAAGAATCATAAAAATCGGTTCACCCAGTCAAAAGTTCTGAGGTAACAATCATAAAAAAAAACATACAGAAGAATTGAGAACCTCCTCCTTTTTGGAAGTCGCTTGAAAACAAAAAAGACGTGTTTGGACGAAACTCTACGAGGAAAGAAAACTCGGGAACATTTAACATATAAGTACTAATAAAACGTTTTTCTGTCTAAATAAGCAAATAGACAGTAAAACATTTTATTAGTACTTATAAAATAATAGAAGGATATTTGGTTAAAAGTATTGATGGACATTAAAGTTTTTTTACTAAATAAAAAAGTATGTAAACACCTATTTAAAAATTTCGAGATTGGAATTAGAATCCAATTAAATTAGGTTTTATAATTCTAAAATATACCTATCGCAATAAATCATAATATTAATATTCCAAAATTAATTCAAAATATTTATCACAAACTTATTGTAAATAAATGGGTGCGAAAAGATATCGCAATTAATCACAAAACGAGGAGGACACGTGCTGTTCCACAGCATTTTTGATGTGTAACATCTTTGCTCTCGCTTTCCTGCAATTTGTGGGAGTGATTTCGTGAAATGGGACGGAAATGTGTAACAGGAAATGCGAACGTTTTTTAATTCTCGAAAACTAAGGTTGTCATAGCCATGCAGCTGTGATGGCAAAGGCAAAGATGACATACTACTATTCGAAGGGTCGGCCCGTGAATGTACGACCCGATAATTAATTAATTTCATAAGTATTTTGTCACATGTTACACATCATATGCGAGTACTGTAGGTCTCGTTTTTTTTTGACATTCAGCGAGCGGCTTGGCATCGATGGTGTGCAGAGGGCGACCCGCAAACAGCTCGCCATCGATGTTGCGCGGTTTGAACAAATGTGCGCGTTGAATGTTTCACTCCTAGCTTTCCTCCAACCAAAAAAAAAATAGTAGTGTAGCATAAATAATTTAAATTGAGTAAAAAAACTGGATATGGGTTCGCTACATAATACATATAATTTAGTGGAATTGGGCCTAAACGGAGTTTAAGAAAAGAATTATTTGTGGGGTAAAAAGGAAAATATTTTAAAAATGGAAAAAGGTAAAAGGGACTACAAAAATGTGAACACATAATTTTTTTGTAAGTACATTGTTAAGTTAAGAAAGAATAAATTTAAGTACAACAGTTTGTTGGGTATCGGATTAACGACGATCTTTGCTTTCCCCAGAATCGGATTATAATTAACTGTTAATGTACAAGTCACATCTAAAATAATTGGCTTTTACGCAATTGCCTCAAAATAGTTTACACACTATTTAAAATATAAGGTAGTAAAATAGCCTTGAGGCTCACAAAACAGAACCTAAAGGACAATTAAAGGAAAAGTTTGGATGCAGTAGTCCGTGTCCTTGTAATGCCGTTCAGTGAAGGTTCTGGTGATAAGAAACTAGGGTAATTAAATAAAGTTCACTTCCCTTTAAGCGGCTGGATCTGGATAAGGCCTGGCAGCACTCAGAAATCAAATCACGGTAGAAGTCCGCCTGGCTACAAAGTTCCTCGGCAGGACTATGACCGGCAGTTATGTGGTGGTGGTGGTGGTCTTACAAGCGAAAGAATTCGGTGGTAGGTTTTGCCCACTGGTAAAACACGAGGGCACTGCTTAAAATCATTATAATTCGATCAAAATAATTTTACACTATGTTTCGTACGTAAAACCGAAAAATCTAAAAATAATATATAAATATCCAACGACCATAATTTTTTCGATCCAACGACCATCACTTTTTCGATCCAACGACCATCACTTTTTCGATCCAACGACCATCACTTTTTCGATCCAACGACCATCGCTTTTTCGATCCAACGACCATCACTTTTTCGATCCAACGACCATCACTTTTTCGATCCAACTCTCAAGACATGACAGCACCCGAATTTTTAATCTTATAGCGTATTCTAAAGAAATACGTCAAGTCAAAAGGTAAGAAATATAACCAAAAAGTTTTACAATCGATCGGAGCGAAAAGAGTTTTTTCGTTACAAACTACCCACGAACTTACGAAACGAAATTTAGGCGAGAAGTCCAAAAAGCAACCCTAAAGTTGTTAGCCCTAAAGATGAAATAAAAATTAACAACACTCTAACTAACTAGTTAACTACTAAAGTTCACTTCAAGTTGGAACACCAAAAAACCCCATCAAAAAGAGAACTAAATTTAATAACCCCCAAGAATACACTAGTTTCACAGGATTGCTGTGAACAGCCTAAAATAGTCAACTAATGAATAAAGAACAAACAACTAAACAACTAATTAAAACTAAATAATATAAGGGAGAGTGAATGAAGAAGAAAAATTAGAGGTGTGCTTCTAATTTTTCACAATAGGCAAGTAGGGCTTTCAAACTTAACACGTCTCGAGGGAAAAACCACGAGAATCGTAAAAAAATCGGAGACAACCCGCGAAAAATTTAGGGGACCCTCCCTTAACGAAAGAAAAAAAAGACTTCCTATTTTAAAATATCCTTTAAAAGAGATAAGGCCGCCTTTGCAAAGTACATATTTAAATTAAGTTTCTGTAATGCTTTTTCTGGTATGCAATAAAGGATATTTATTATTATTATCCTTTATGTGGTAATGACCAACATGAGGAGAACCCATATCCTGTAACTCGTACGTCTGAGAAGAAACAGCACGTAAAAAATTTGCCCATAAAATAACCAACTCCAGGCGAACGCTAAAAATTTCTACGCCAAACAATATCTCCAACTGAGAGAACTACAGACTCCCTCTTCTCGTTAAAAGCTTTTGAATTTCTTAGAAAAGCCTGTGAAAGATTATCGGCAACTCTAGTATAAATTTGATCTAAAAAAGCCAGGGCAGAAGCGCGACGATACCGACTCTCGGATAAATTAGCACCGGGAGTCTGCGGACGCGAATTTAGATTGTCTTAAAGAATTACTCTACATCAGAAAATTAGGAGTGTAACTAGTCGCCAGATTAACGCAAGAATTTAAATATATTTTAACCTTTGGAAGCATTTGTGCCCAATTTCGATGTTTTTCAGAAACTAAAATGCTAAGGCAAGTAACCACACTCTGGTTAAATCGCTCCACAACATTCGCTTGAGGTGAAAAATAGGCCGTAAAAAATGGACTAATATTATAAGACCTCAAGAAATCCTCGAATCTAGAACTGCGGAACTACAGTAGCGTTTTGACATGAAAGTGAGCGAGGTACATCAAAATTGAAAAACACCTCGTTTTTCAACGCAGAAATAATATTCCCAGCAGTAACTTTCTTCAGCAGAACAATCCAGACATATTAAGTGAAAACATCTATAACATTTAAAATATATCGAAATCCATAATATGATGGAAATATATATGTGGAAGAGGACCAATAAGATTGATAAAATCTGGGGATGCGTTGAAATGTTTAAAGTATTTTGCATGTGACCCCTTGGCTGTGTATTCGAAATTTTGTAAGCCTTGCAGATATCACAAGTCGTGATAAAGTCGCTGACAATATGTCAGGCCAGCAATATTTATTTTTAAGATCTAAGTCAGTTATACTCACTCCATGAGATGGCTTGACGCGTCTTCTTTGATGGTAAGACAATACGCCACGGATCGTTCTCTAAAGGGGATAAAATAGGCATCCGTCGCAATAAAACACCACCACTTAAATATTATAAATTTTTCGGTACCAAAGATAATGCGTATTATCTGACATAAGCATAAGTAATCAAGTTAACGTGTAGTCTTAAAAGAGCGTTGGAAACCACATGAAGAACACCCTTCCTATAGACAACATAAAATGTATATTGACTAATAGTTATAGTCCAATGAGCAACTCGGCCAGATGGATTGTTTAAAGTAAGTAACCAAATGCAATGAGGTCAGTGATAACACTGAAACGCATTCCATCAACTAAACTCCTAAAATGCAGGATTGAGTCATAAAAAGTTCTCGCTCCGTGGTACTAAGTTGCGCTCGGCTTTGGAAAATAACCGCGAGTAATAGGCAACAGGATTTTCAACACCATGAACTTCCTGAGATAGGACTGAACCTAAACCTAATATAGAAGCATCACATTGTAGCGTAAAAGGTTTTGAAAAATCAGGACAGACTAAAAGAGAAGCACTTATTAAAACCTCTTTTAACCATTCAAAAGCCGTCTGAGCTAGAGGTGACCATTCAATCGGAACGCTACCCTTTTTCTTACCAATCAGAAAATAAAAGGCGCGATGATCGTGAAAAAAATATCAACAAAACGTCGATAGTATGAACATAAACCAATAAAAGCGCGTAAGGACTTTTCTGTGACAGGTTCCGGAAACTCCTTGATAGCCTTGAGTTTTCGGTTATCCGTTTTTAAACCGTCTTGGTTGACGATATTACCTAAGTATCTCTCATACAAAACTTGCCTTTATCTAGGTTAACAGATAGACCAGCCTCTTTTAAGCGGTTTTGAACTTTGCGAATGAAGTGGGAGTCAAAGTATCTGGAGACTAAAATTAAATCATCAATATAACCGAAAACGACATCTCCATTAGCACCCGTAAATTCATAGTTGACAATTAAATCTGTCAAGCGGCATCCTTACGAATTCAAACAAACCTATCTGTGGATCAATAAAAGCGTATTTCTCGCATGATTCTTTGTCAGCGAGAGGTATTTGCCAAAACGCACTTTTAAAATCAAGCAATGTTAAATACTTGGCCCCTTAAAATGGAAGGATATGGGTTCGCTGCATAATACCTACAATTTTGTGGAATTGGGTCTAAACGGAGTTTAAGAAAAGAATTTATTATAGGGTAAAAAGGAATATATTTTAAAAATGGAAAATAATAAAAGGGACTATAAAAATGTGCAGGTCGTGATAGATTGTCTTAGACTAGATATGCAACACATATTTTTTTTGTTAAGTACATTGTTAAGTTAATTTAAATACAACAATTTGCTGGTTATCGCATTAACAACGATCATAATTAACTATTAATGTACACATCTAAAAAAAATTGGGTTTTACGGAAATTACCTCGAGGTACTTTACACACTACTTAAAACATAAGGTAGTAAAAGAGCCTCGAGGCAGAAAAACAGAACCTAAAAATATCCTTAATTTTAAATCTCAAATAAAGCAGAAAATTTGATGCAGTAGTCCGTGTCCTTGTAATGGCGGTCAGTGAAGGTTTCGGTGATAAGAAACTAGGGCAAATAAATAAAATTCACTTCCCTTTAAGCGGCTGGATCTGGATAATGCCTGGTAGCACTCAGAAATCAAATTACAGTAGAAGTCCGTCTGGCTACAGAGTTTCTCGGCAGCACTAAGACCGGCAATTAGGTGGTAGTGTCTGGTAGTGTCAAGCTAAAAGCCAAGAAAGAGAAGAGTTTTCATTTTGTAACGAAATATTTTTCGTTACAGTAGGTAATATCCACGTTCCAGCGAGTGTTCTTAGACTACAACGTTCCGTGCACTTTAATTAAAACAGAAGATATTGAGAAAGAAAGGCATAAATGCCTCAATGCTTCAAATCTGTGCTTCAATACTTCAAATCTGTGCTTCAATACTTCAAATCTGTGCATCAATACTTCAAATCTGTGCATCAATACTTCAAATCTGTGCATCAATACCATTTAAAAAAAGTATATCGGTTTGGTTGAACTGGCGCACGGACTCGAAAGAGTTTCCCTAATTTTTATTTATTTAATTTAATAGATAAGGGCGATAGTTTTTTAATGCTTCATCAGCCGAAGGACATTCACTACTGGACACCAATGATAAAGTTTAATGCTTATATATGCATGAATAAATTTCATAAAAAATAGGCAAATCTGATTGATAGAACGGCCGGACGGACACGGATTACATTTTAAATATTTTTTTATATATTGAGAAGGGCGAAAGTTGGGTGATTTCTAATGCTAGATGACAAATCTGTGTATCAATGCCTTTCATTTAAAAAAATAAAAGCTAATTGGTTGGGTAGAAAGGATGACATTCTAAATGGATCGCGGTGCGATGCTTGATGACAAATCTGTGCATAAAAGAAATTTAAAAAAAATAGGCAAATCGTTTAGATAGCCGGCCGGACTCGCATTAGATTTCATCAATTCTTTTTGGTTAATTACTTTATTATATGAAAATTACACGCACACAGGTATTTTTTTTTGTGCCGCACTAGTAAGCCCATCGCCGATCTAAGTTTAGGAAATCTGTGTGTGTTTTACATTTCAAATCCGAATACGATAACATTGGATAAGAAGAAAACTTTACAAAATTGGATTTTTTAAACATGGTTAAATATTATAAGTAGTTCCGCCCACCGCCACCCTGTGCCTCTACATTTTAATTTTTTTTGAGTAACACAATGACATGAACTTCTTTTTACTAAGCTTAAGGCAATTCACAGATATAATTCATATTTTTTCCAAGTTTTCATAAATAATACAGAATTGTCTAATACTGTACTTGTGAATTGTGTTTTTACATTTTGTGACAAAAATAATGGAAACAGGGAAAAAAAACCCTTAAGGAATTTGCCACATATGATACGTAAGATTTAGAGGTAATAAATTAAAATATATATTTAGAGGTAATAAATTAAAATATATATTTAGAGGTAATAAATTAAAATATAATTTAAATTTGTATTTAATAACAGCTAGTATCAAAAGAAATTGGTCACCGCGAAATGTAAAATGGTACTTATAATAATATCAATTTTCAATAGGTTGAGAGACTATGACTAAAATTGAACATGGAGTACAAACGTGTGATTACACTTTTAGTTATTGTTAAACCTTAACAAGTAGTAGAAGGGACAATCCATACGTATAGATTGTTACTCTTAATTCTGTGATAGATAATACCTTAAATTAAACGTAAAAAGGCACACATAAAATAATAACACTGTTCAATTTCTAAAGTTCATGAAAACCAAAAGGAATCTTGACCGGGGAATAGGGAAATGTGAAGAAAAAAGGTGACTACTTCCCTTCGCAGGTGGCACGACGGTGGTAGATGCTCAGGCTGACGAAAAAGGTATTCGAGCTGTACCAGCCAAGACTCGATCAGTTATTTGCTTAGCCTGCTGATGTAATACGTCGGCTATTTCGCCGTTATTATATTAGTTGTCCATTAGGTACTCGGTAAAAACCCTTGAAATATCGGCAAAGGATCTGTAATATACTAAAAAAACTGCACCATACAACTTAACAGCAAAAGGCAACTTATTAAATTTATCATCTTATTTTCGATCAAAAATAGGTTTGCGGTGACCACCATTCCATTGTTATTTTTTTTTTCTATCCCTCATCTTCTTGTCAAAAAGAAACAAATATTTTCAAATTCAATTTCCATAGACGAACAAAATCTAACGAGAATTTAATTATGAAACGCAAAAAGGAGATTGGCTCGAAACGAAAGTTTGCGTTTCAATTTGTAATGGGCCACACACGTAGTCTTCATTTCATGGTTACATGGCGCAGCACTATTTGCCTCGGAAATTACACGCACACACGTATTTTTTTTTGAGCCGTACTAGTAGGCCCATCGCCGATCTAAGTTTAGGAAATCTGTGTGTGTTTTACATTTCAAATCCGAATACGATAACATTGGATATGAAGAAACCTTTACAAAATTTCCAGTTCCAGTTCCACCCACCGCCACATTTAAATTTTTTTCGAGTAACACAATGACATGAACTTCTTTTTACTAAGCTTAAGGCAATTCACAGATATAATTCATATTTTTTCAAGATTTTCATAAATAATACAGAATTGTCTAATACTGTACTTCTGCATTGTGGTTTTACATTTTTAATAGGCTACACACGTAGTCTTCATTTCATTGGACCAAGCTCCCAAAAGTATATGTAACTTTAAAACTTTTAATTCTAACCGCCTCCAAGCGTAACGATTAGTCCATTAGCTTCACATCAGCAGGTGGCGGGTTTCATTCCTGGTGGAGTCCAAAGTCTTGGTTTGGTTAGTGAAAGGTCATTTTCTAAGCCCGCCTCTACCTACCACCATCTTATTCTTGACACCAAATATCAATGTTAACAGTATTGATGTGTTCCGACTTCCGGCTTGAAGATAAGATAGCTAGTTCCCCGTTGCGTTGGGGAATCTTGCTAAGTCCGCTGCAAGAGATTATGCCAAAGGCTTCTTACAATACAACTTCTTACCGATAGTGGAATACGCCTTTCATCTTATGGTTACGTCTCCTTATGAATATAATATCTCATGGATCTCTTCTAATCTCAGGACATCCTGTTGCTCTTGTTTGATATTATCTAAACCAACCATTAGTAGTAAAGAGGCCAAATGCGAATCGGATCAAACACACCGTAAGGTTTCATAGTCTTAAAATTAGAAACAAATCACATACGGTTTTTTAATTTAAAACCAAACTTATTTTTAACTATCCATGCAAACCATGAAAAAAAAGTGGCCAAGTGCGTACTGGACAATGCGAAAAGTACTAAATTGTACTAAATAGTTAATAATTCCAGGAAATATACGAGTATATAAATCTTGAAAAATTTATATATTATACCTATCTGTGATTTGTTTTACAATTCACAGATATAATTCATAAATATTTCAAGGATTCATACATAATACAGGATTGTGTCTAACACTGTACTTCTGAATTATGTTTTTACATTTGTAATAGGTCACACACGTAGTCTTCAGCTCATGTTACCAAATTCCCAAAACAAACATATAATTCTAACCGCCTCCGTGTCGTAACGGTTAGTCCATTAGCTTTATATCAGCACGTCGCGGGTTTGATTCCTGATGGAGTCCAAAGACTTGGTTTGGTTAGTGGAAGGGCGTTTTCTAAGCCCGCCTCTACTTAACACCATCATATTCTTGCCGTCTAACATCAATGTTAACAGCATTGATGTGTTCCGGCTAGAGTTTCTGATTTCTCGAACTTTTTTCGTTCTCGAGTCTCGAGGCATTCGAAGACAATTAAAATTTAAAGGAAAATCTCGAAAAATTTACGAAATGAACTTAATTTTATTGCACCAACTAGACTAACTGAGGAGCTCAAAACAAAAACAGATATTTTTTTTACAAAACGCTAAGATTGCTAATGATATAAATTAAATTGCGTTGGGGAATCTTGCTGAGCCCGCTGCAAAAGATTATGCCAAGGGCTTCTTACCGATAGTTGAATACGCCTTTCATCTTATGGTTACGTCTTATGAATCTTAAATCTCATGGATCTTTTCTTATCCCAGTACATACTGTGGCTCTTGTTTAATATTATCAAAATTTTGTAAAGATTTTCGTAAAGAGGCCAATTGCGAGTCGGATCAAACACGCCGTAAGGTTCCATAGTATTAAAAACAGAAACAAATCACATATGGTTTGTATATTTTAAAACCAAACTTATTTCTATCTATCCATGCAAAACATGAAAAAAAAGTGGCCAAGTGCATATTGGACTATGCGAAAAGTACTATACTATACTAAACAGTTCATTATTCCAGGAAAAAAGGGAATAAGATTCAAGCCTAGTACACCTTTTTTGTACTTAATATTTGTAATTGATATATGTATGTCCGACTACGTCAAGGCTTCGCGGGAAAGTATGCACAGCGTGGCTGTACATTTTTTAACAAAACATATGTTCACTGCAGCAAAAGTATTACAAAAATGATTCCAGATTTATTATTAAAATTGTAATAGATGTTTGTCTTAAGAATTGCACTGAGAAAATGGGCTCGTGTCAGATTTCCTGCTTGCTAAAGACATTTTCGTCTCGATTAGGCAAATTTCCCTTAACACAACAGCCATCAATAACGTTTAGTAGTAGGTTCGTAAATAAAAGTTGTTAATTTCGTTGTGACAGTCATTAGTATGCATTGTTCGTCCACTTGAAGGTTCAACCGTGACAGTTAAGGCTATCGATTATTGCGTAAACTGCTTTGTTGCTTGTATTTTATGGGAATGCTGAATATGTGGAAAACTCATGAAATTGCTGTCTTGATTTCCTAAAGTGATCCACACTAATTAATCTAGTAACTTAAATTAATAAATAAATAAAATATTTATTGAGTACCTACAGTATTTATTATTGTATTAGGTATATTTTTACCTAAGAATATGTAATATTAGATAAAAGGTATTAATTTATTTTTTTACTAAATCGGAACAAAATTTATCATTGTTTTGTGACCGTGAAATTTCAACAAAAATATTCTGTAAAAGATAAAGATAAAGATAAATACTCTTTATTGTACCCAAAAATTTAAAACAAAAAACATAATGTAAAACGTAAAAATGTGCCTTCAAAACCTCCACGCGGACGAAGTTGCGGGCACAACTAGTTCCTAATAAAATCTTTGTGCTAACCACGAAAACAAGAGCAGGACATCTCGACTAAGAGCAGGCTGTCAAAATTGGTGCATTTTTGCTAGAATATGTTAATTCGGCCGCGCTGGCATGCTGAATGTGAAAAAAGTAAAGCAAAGCAAATTTTTTTAACTGTATTATTTCGTATTGCTAAAACAAATACACGATTTGGTATATTGGTTTTCGCTCGGTACTTTTTAATTTGTACAACTATAATAATATGCAGTTTGAGATTTTTAGAATTTTTTCCTACATTACAATAGTTAAACGCATGAAATAAATACCGACTGTGAAAGAATGACGGTATTAATAAAACAGCTAAGATGAAATCAAAAATTTATAGTAAGCTCGCAATAAACGAAAATGTGCATTTGCGCCCGAATAATGTGCGTAGGTCTCGTTTAGACACTCACGTGAAATTAACTTTAATTAAGCTGAGTCCATAAGATTAAATATCACGTTGTTTGCCAGTGCCGCGTGGGCAGCCTGCTCTTTAGATTACTTGACCATACAAAAATAGTGGTCGAGTTGAATAATCGCTTCGAACGCCTAGGGGATTGCGAATGATGTGGACGATCATAGTAACAAGTTCGTGGAAATTGTCCAAACGGTCGAGTCTAAGATTTCTAAAACTCGCCGTTTAAACAGAACCAAAAAAATCTCGGACTTCATCAGCAACCTCATGAAGAAAGACGCAGATTGGTTTTACAGTTGCGGCATCAGTCGTGAAGCTCCCTCCTCACGAGGATGGTGTTAGAGAGGTCAAGGGTGGGGTCTATACAGTAAAATGCACAATATTGTAATACCACTAGAAACTGGTTTGGAATTATTCAATTGTAACATTTTAACAAAAAATATATAAAAAATACTTAAGACTAAAGCACAGGATGATGGTTAGAATTAAAGTAGGGCTGATAAATCCGTCAAAAAACTAAAAACAAAGGAAAATTCGATAATACAAAATCAAAATTAAAGAGAAGGAAAATGACTACATTACAATGTAGTTACGCTTACGGTGAAGGAAAACAACGCGAGGAGTGCACACACCTACGAAGAAACTCGAAAGTAACTTCCTAAAGTTTAGGAAACAGAATCATAAGTTTTTAGCTTAGACTAAGCTGTACTAAGATTTTTCTGTTTTAAACGTTTCTTCTAGCTCTGGAAAATATTATTTTCGGTTATCTAAATATTAACACGTTGGGGATGAAATTATTTATAGTTAATTATAAGTAGCAATTATGAACTTCGGCTGCGTAACGGTTAAGGCTGCTAGCACCAGCTCGAGAGGGCATGGTTCGAATTTTGCCATATACTATTGTGTTTTCAAATTTCATGTGTACGTTTACGGTGGGGACATAAATGAGCTGACATAATGATAGTAAGCCATTATTTTCCGTTTTTCATATATTTTTTCTGAACTTAAATCCGATAGTTCTTAGGTTAGTTTGAAATTTTCCAATAAACTCGGCATTAGTAGACTGTTATTTTTTTTATGAACAGCAACAGCCCTCAGAGATTCATGAGGTTTAAAATGGCTTTAAAGGGTTACGTGTCACTTTTACTAGTACGTGATAGATGGTACGACGAATTTCGGCCTGGCGTTCTTTAATTAAAATTATAATTTTACTTGAATTTTTTTACTGTCACAGAACAATATATAGCACTATATTGTTTTGTAACAGGAAAAAGTTTTTATGTTTATATACAAATACAATGTGTAACAATAATACAAAGTATTTTTCTGTGATTTCTCTGCGCAGGGATAGTTCAATGGTCCTTCGTATTGCACGAACTGAAAACTAAATAAAATCAGACCTGAAAACCGTGTTTTTATTTAATATTTAACTTGAATATTTTTAAATTCTCAGAAAAATATATAGCACTATATTGTTTTAAAACAGGAAAAAAGTTTTTATGTTTATATGCAAATAGAATGTGTAACAATAATACAAAGTATTTTGCTGTGATTTCTCTGCGCAGGGCTAGTTCAATGGTCCTTCGTATTGCACGAACTGAAAACTAAATAAAATCAGACCTGAAATTTAAATGTCTCAGAAAAATATATAGCACTACTTATATTGTTTTGTAACAGGAAAAAAGTTTTTATGTTTATTGTAGCAAAATAAATTTAAATTAGTTAAAATAGCACGGCAAAACCTTCTGCTACATCATACGTAGAATTTTGAATGTTTGAACCGAAAAGTTGAAGTTTAGGAAAGGAAAAAGAAGATCAGCTTAGTGTATATTAAAGAATCAAGATATAAATTTAGCAACCTTTGTCGTCGCCAGCATAATTAAAATATTTAAAAAGAAAATTAGACCGAAATTGAGTTTAGTATGACCAAAAGTTAAAGTATCACGCCTATGTGAAATTGCACCCAAAATGAAAATTTGAATTACATATTACTTGGCTGGCAGTGGCAACCTCGTACGTACACGGCCGCGGTAACCTTAAAAAACACTTAAATTAAAATAAGAAATCACACCAAATCAATTCTAAATTAAAAAAACAGAAACAACCGCTTTTAAATTTCTTCAACTCGTGCTCGGGAAAATATAAATAAAAAAGGTATTACTTGAACACGCAGTTGTAGAATAAGTCTACAGGAGTTTACGAAGGCACTGGCTACTATTGGTGTTGTACGGCGAGAGTGTCACAAATGAATCATCTCGAGGTGTAAGAAGTGCCAACCATAAACCTCTCGCACTTGGTGTCCAAATTGGTGGAGCCCCGCAATATTGGTGGACTTTAGAACGTGTCCAAATTAGTGGAGCCTCGCAATATTAATTTTAGAAACGAAAAGACAGAATTTTAAGATGCAAAGTGCATAATGTTGACTAATTTCAAGGAGACGTTCAGTAGAATTTTGAAATTTAGTAATTGAATTATTAATATATTCAGAAAAAGATTCATCAAAAATTGGAGAACCTAAAAGGTAAAGGGAATTACTGTTAACTATTTTAATATTTTGAGCCAAAATATTAAATTTATGTTTTACGTCATTTAAATATAAGTCGCAGTTATTTATAAAAAGTTCGCATTTGCTAAAATTAAGCTCCAAACCAATGGCTACAAATTTAGTTTTGATTAAACAAAGGTCCGAAACACAGTAGTCACATGACCTCCTAGGGTTCCGTCGTCCAAATACCAAACGTTGAATTTATAATTGAAATTTTTGATTATTGAACTTATAGTCCAACTAAAAATTGCAGTCCCAAGGGGATCACCCTGTTGACAACCTACTTCCGAGGAAAGTTCATTATAATAATTTTGTTGGGTCAGCGTAACTGAGAAGAAGATAATTGTACATTTCCGGTATATGTTGTTTTATTTCCGTCAGCAGGGTATCCCTATGTACCGAATTGAATACATTTTTGACATCAATTTTGAGCAACACGTCAGGCTGTCCGTAAGTTAGGAAAGAGTGTAGGGCATAGATGGCTGCCTTTCACCCTTCCTTTTATACCTCAACTTAACTGTACGGGTTCAAATTCCGAATTTCACTTTGGTAAAATATGTCGAACAGCAATTTTGGAGGCCAGACGTCGTAGTATTATCCAACAGAAATAGGTCTCACCCCTCCGTCCTTTTTGTTGAGGGTAATGAGGTTCGCGTCGAAAAAATGGGTTTAATTTCTGGATTGACGTTACCGGAATACATAAAGTTGATTAAATTAGTGATCGAATTTATAAGTTGCTCGCCTGCATCACCCACAGAATGCGATGTTAAGTCTCTCAAATTTTGGGGTGAAATTCCATCCAAACCTGCAGCCGAACCTGGTTTAAAAGATAAAATGGCATCCGTAACATCTTCCTTTGAATTTGAAGGCATGCTTGCCCTGCTGTTGGTGGGTTGAGAAAATATGGGTTTATTGGAGCTGGAGGATGTTTCGTCCGTAAGGCCTGAAGGGTGTCAGAGGTATCTGGTGATAGCACATCGTTGGAGAACAAAAGGCGAGCGGCACCTTTGAGATCGCCGTCACAGATTTTGTTTTCGATGAGTTTGTTGCTATTACGAGGGGCATCATGTTTGATTAGAGGTGCGGAAGAAGGCGAGGAGCTTACAGCACAGTTATTCTTAATCTTTTGTGTCAAGTATAATTTCGGTTCATCAGTTTTTATTATATGTAGTGTGCTGTATGAAAATAAAAATAGGTTCTGCCAGTCTTGAGTACAATTGCTTAAGTAACATTTCTGGATTAAATGTGTAGCAAAAGTTTTTCGGGCTCCTCGAGGGATTCTTTTAACTATGGGTATACTATTTTTCAAATGGCTAAGATATGTGTGGAAAGGAGTTGGATCGTTGGCTACATAAGTAAACGCACTCGTAATAATGGGATGGATGTCTAAAGGTGAACTGTTTTGGCTAATATATTTCCTGTGTGTTTTTGTAGTGTGTATGTTGAGGCCTTTCAAACATTTGAATGACTTGTTGCACTGTGTACAATTACATGTATGGGTCGCGTTCGACGTTCCATCACAAGGTTGGGTCACGGACTGCATTCAAAACAGTTAAAAATATTAACAAAAAAGAACTGAAAACATAAAAAAGTCAAAGTCAAAATATGACGGCTGCTTGTTTTGATATCAAGACGCATGGGTCGTTACGTTGGTGCGTCACAGGATCGTCTTGCAATTGGACGCTGCAGTGGAAGAGACCTACCGATGACAACCGATGGCGGCCTCAGCAACCGCGTCTTGAAATTATCACACGCGTATTGGAATTTTTTAAAGACTGAACAGGCACTGTGGTGGAAACAACAATAAAATCCCCATGCGCACATATGAAAAATATCTTGATAAATTTTTATATGCAGGTCTGAGCCGTCAGGAAATTAAACTGGCTTAAAAATAAATATTATATGTGACCTGAGCATGATTTTCACTTATGAAGTTAGCCAACTATTCTATTGAAATTATTATTTTACTTGAATTTTTTTACTGCCACAGAAATAGCACTATATTGTTTTGTAACAGGAAAAAGTTTTTATGTTAATATGCAAATACAATGTGTAACAATAATACAAAGTATTTTTCTGTGATTTATCTGCGCAGGGTTAGTTCAATTGTCCTTCGTCTCGCTCGACACTGAACACTTATTAAAATCAGACCTGAAAACCGTTTCTTTAATTTTGTAAAGAATTAATAAACGTTTGTGTTTATTTAGTCTCGCAAAGGATAACAGAATATTGGTTTTCATTTAAATTTGTACTTTTATAGCAGTCATGTAAAATTGTTTTTAAATGACATACGTACATGTAATTAATGATCGAATGATACTAGGAGATTATAAATATGGAGTAGTATTAAAACCCACATTTGTATGTGAAGTAAAGAAAGTGGGAAGTGAGGGACAATAAAAAGTGTTCGAAATTTTACTAAAAATACTAATTGCGCATCAAAATAGGAACAAAATTAATTAAATTAAAGTTAAATCAGACTATTTTGGTTAACAAGATTTTTTTTCACCCCACGCTACAGCGTTTTGTAAGTCAACGTTTTAATAAAAAAATTGTCTGGATATTCTGATTTGAGTTCTAATTTGGTTTACGTAGTAGGCCGATTTACCTATAAGTATTCAATTCAATTCAATATATTTACTCAAAATAGGTGCAAATTACACTCTTTCTCATTGTCATAAAATAATAATAACAATTTCATTTGTGAAGAATCAAGAAACAAAAAATAATTAGTTAATAACGTCAAAATTAAATCCTTGATATAAACCAGATTATGTCATTAGAACATGAAAACAATATGACATATAAAGTTATACATAAAACACACAAAGGTACACATAAAAGATCTATAGATTAGAGTAAGTCTTATAGATCGGTTAGCATCGGTAGTGTAACGGCTAGGGCTGCTACCACCTGTCCGGGAGTTCGTGGTTCGAATCCTGCCACGTACCAATGTGTTCAAATTGCGATTTCATATTTACGTTTATCCGACGCTCTTATGGTGAATGAAACCTGCACACGCTTGCGAATGAATTCAGGGTAGGTATGGGCCTCTCGGTGGAGACGTATATGATCTGATATGATGATGACCATGACACATGGAATAGGAAGATACAAAGGTTAAGCAAAGGGCACTAAAATAAAAATGGAATGAAACCTCCTAGTTAATTTCTAAGAAGTGGTCGAGGACATTAAACGTTCCCAGCATCATTATTTGTGTCTGATCAGAATATTAAGCACCTTTTAGGTGGCTTATAATAGGACAGAATTTTAATGCGTTTTCGTGGTCGTATTTTCTAAGATAATCGAAGGTTTTTATTTCTGATTTTTTAAATTATTGTTGATTGACCTCGTATTTATTTCAAAGAAATAAAAAGTATTCCAGGTTGGAAAGACGGTCCTGGCTGCTAGTTCGAGGGTCACTGGTCGTTGGTGAACATTTGTGTGTAAGGAACAGGTTTGTTTGCTTTGTGTCAGGATATTTATTACACATTAAATAAAAAATTCGAGCGAGACCTACAGTACTCGCATATTATGTGTAACATGTGACAAAATACTTTATAAAAGGACGGCAAAGATACGGTAGACTAGGCTGTATGGTCATAGATACCTTTGCCTTTTCCGCGCTTTTAAAGCCTGAAAAAAGGACGGCAAAGATACGGCAGACTAGGCTGTATGGTCATAGATACCTTTGCCTTTTCCGCGCTTTTAAAGCCTGAAAAAACGCGACTTCCTGTTACAATGGGACACATTTCCGTCCCATTTCACGAAATCACTGCCACAAATTGCAGGAAAGCGAGAGCAAAGATGTTACACATCAAAAATTCGAGCGAGACCTACAGTACTCGCATATGATGTGTAACATGTGACAAAATACTTTATAAAAGGACGGCAAAGATACGGCAGACTAGGCTGTATGGTCATAGGTACCTTTGCCTTTTCCGCGCTTTTAAAGCCTGAAAAAAGGTCGGCAAAGATACGGCAGACTAGGCTGTATGGTCATAGATACCTTTGCCTTTTCCGCGCTTTTAAAGCCTGAAAAAACGCGACTTCCTGTTACAATGGGACACTTTTCCGTCCCATTTCACGAAATCACTCCCACAAATTGCAGGAAAGCGAGTGCAAAGATGTTACACATCAAAAAGTTTGTACCGAGATAAAAGAGGTAAAATAAATTTTTAAATATTTTTTGTTTATTAACACACCTTTTGAATGTGAAAATATAAAAGTATTTTTCATTTTTAGGGTTCCGGAGCCAAAATGGTAAATTGGAGTATATTAATTTCTTAATGTCTGTCATACCAAATTTTTTCTGCCACTATTTTGTGACATGCAAAGGAAAATGATGTCAATATGTGTATAAGGGATGAAAGAAACTTCGTTCGAGCGCCAATAATTAAAGTCTGCAATGGGTTAGTTTCGTCTGAGTTAAACACAATATGTTTTATTGACGTGATAATGTTGATGACACGGGCTGCCTTCACGATAAGGGATGAAAGAAACTTCGTTCGAGCGCCAATAATTAAAGTCTGCAATGGGTTAGTTTCGTCTGAGTTAAACACAATATGTTTTATTGACGTGATAATGTTGATGACACGGGCTGCCTTCACGAAAAAATGTGACTTCATTATCTCGTTACGTGACGTCATTTTCCCGTTACGCCCCTTATCGCGTTACGCCAGTGTGACGGTCATTGTCACCTTACACCTGAGCCAAACGTGCGAGAGTTGTACTTGTACTTGCTTGGAGCTTAAGGCCTGATGCCTTGAGCCTGTTAAGTTCAAGGTTAGTTAAGTTAAGTTTTAACAAGTTAAAAGGATTAAAACTAGCCTTGAGCCTGTTAAGTTCAAGGTTAGTTAAGTTTTAACAAGTTAAAAGGATTTAAACTACTAGGCTTTCAGGATCTTACAAGATGTATTCCAATTCGGTCGATTCTCTGTGAGGAAATGCCAACGAGTTAACTCACCCGACTATGGGCGGTATTTTACATCTCATTGAAGAGTGAGCTAAAGAAGTTTGACTTCAGTCGTGTAGTCTAAAGCACAAAGCGTTCTGCTTGTGACACGTTCATCATATCAGCTCATATACGCCCCTCGCTTCCGAGGGGCTCGAGCCTACCCTGAATTAGGCCGATCGGGCCTTAGTCGACCACGCGGGCCCAGTGCGGGTTGGTCGCCTTTACACACAACCTGCGAGTTTCTCCGCAGGCGTGTGCAGGTTTCCTCACAATGTTTTCCTTCACCGTACGAGCGTCGGATAAACGTACATATGAAATCTTCATTCGAAATCACATTGGCACGTGGCAGGATTCGAACCACGACCTCCCGGACAGGAGGCGGCGGCTCTAGCCGTTACGCCACCGACGCGGGTGACACGTTATCACGTAAAAATATCGTCCGTAAACCCACTTTACAGACATCGTTTTATGTTTTTTTTCAATATGTGGAAAGTAAACAAGCCTTCAAGCTCCATATTGCTTTTTTTTAACGCGGATTTTCGGTGGTTTTATCTACTTAAAACTTGTAACAAATGTTTATTATTTGTACAAAAGTATCCAAATGAAAATTCTTGGTGTTGTTTACTTTACCATTGTAATATTATATCAATTATTTTATCGACAATAATTAAAAAAAAAATAGAATTAATATAGTGTGAATCGAAGTATAGTGTGGCTGTACAGGTTGAAGTTTTTTAGGGTTCTCCAAATTTCAAATCAATCGGACCCGTGAAAGACCCTTTTGTCAATTAGGAAATGAAGTGAACATCTTCAAACCAGGTTGTGTGTGAAGTGGACCAATCCGCACTCGACTAGAGCCCGATCGCCCTAATTCAGGGTAGGTTCGAGCCCCTCGGTGGGGACGTATATGAGGTGATATGATGATCTTCAAACGTCTGAACAGATCTTAAGAAGAACTATCTCGATCACATCAGTTTTCAAAGAGAAAAAAACGCATCAAAATCGGTCCAATCATTTGGGAGCTACGATGACTCGGATTCAAACAAACACGCACACACACACACACACACACACAAATACAAACGTTTAACTTATAATGTGTACCTAGTGCAAAAAATTGCCAACTAACTATGGGCTTCATCATGGGTAAAAATATCAGTAAAAAAATGTAAGGTACTTCAAAAAGCCGTAAAAGTACTTCACATTTTTAGCGGAAAGTACCTCAAAAGCAAAACATAACCCTTATAGGATCAATTTGTTGTCCGTCCGTCCGTCCATCCGTCCGTCTGTCTGTTTGTCAAGACCCTTTATCTCGGAAATGCGTAGAGGTGTCGAGTTGAAATTACAAGCATATACTCCGGTCTACAGTCCCTTGAAGCTGTGAAAAAATCAAACTTATGTTAACGTAAAAAAAGATACGGCCGTTTATGCCACAAAAACTTATATTTCGACACTCTCAAGGGAACTTACCACCAGGTGAGATGTTGTCAAGGGTTTACCAATTGTGTATAAAAAAAAAAATATATATATTTTTTCTCGACCACTTTTTTAGTAAATTTTAATCAAAATTGCAAGTCTGATTTTCGGACATAACTATATTTCACTCCTTCGTCACTCGAAAGTAAAAAACCTAAGTCTACCCAACATATAATTTGAAATCTTTCGTAGGTACTTACTCGTGTCTGATTTTTCGACATTGACATCTGTGATGTCACTATACGTACTTGTCTAGACTAATGATTTGATTGCTCCCAGTAAATATATGTAATTAAAAGGCATTCAAAAGAGTTTCGCTTAGTACTTAAATTCTCAAGTGGCAATACGGAGACTAATCAGTTGAGATAAAAACACACACAAATATAATTATTTTTATCAACCGCTCCCGTGGCTTCATGGTTATACATAACTCCATTAGCTTCATAATGTGGTCGTGGGTTCGATTCTCTGTAAGGAAGTCGGTGGAGTCGAGATAAAAACACACACAAATATAATTATTTTTATCAACCGCTCCCGTGGCGTCATGGATTTACATAACTCCATTAGCTTCATAATGTGGTCGGGTTCGATTCTCTGTAAGGAAGTCGGTGGAGTCGAGATAAAAACACACACAAATATAATTATTTTTATCAACCGCTCCCGTGGCGTCATGGTTATACATAACTCCATTAGCTTCATAATGTGGTCGTGGGTTCGATTCTCTGTAAGGAAGTCGGTGGAGTCGAGATAAAAACACACACAAATATAATTATTTTTATCAACCGCTCCCGTGGCGTCATGGTTATACATAACTCCATTAGCTTCATAATGTGGTCGGGTTCGATTCTCTGTAAGGAAGTCGGTGGAGTCGAGATAAAAACACACACAAATATAATTATTTTTATCAACCGCTCCCGTGGCGTCATGGTTATACATAAATCCATTAGCTTCATAATGTGGTCGTGGGTTCGATTCTCTGTAAGGAAGTCGGTGGAGTCGAGATAAAAACACACACAAATATAATTATTTTTATCAACCGCTCCCGTGGCGTCATGGTTATACATAACTCCATTGGCTTCATAATGTGGTCGTGGGTTCGATTCTCTGTAAGGAATTCGGTGGAGTCTAACTATAAAGGTTCCTTGTCGACTACGGAACCTTAAAAACTTCGTATATATTTTTAAGACATGGTAACCTTGAGCTGATGCTGCAGTATCAAGTAGTCTGTGGGTACCCATCCCATTAACAGATATAGAGTGTTTGGGATCATTAGAATGATCTCAATTAGTAGTAGATGATGATTGAAGCCCCACGGTGGAGAAAAAAGAGATATAATATCTTCAGCTATTTTTCTAGCTCTATAAGGGTTCTCAGAAACTTCCACAGGCCCATTTGAAATTTACAGTTATACGGTACAAAGTGGTGTGGTGATATATGTTAATTTTAAATACTAGTTATTTATAGTAGCTTCAAATGAGAAATGTAAAGTATTTCGATGGAAACGTATTTTTTTAATTAGATTTTCAACAACGTACTATTCAATTGTTACGCTCTTATTTTTCTTATTCTATTCAGTTCAGCTAAATCAGATTTGTCATGAGGATGATGAATCTGCTTTAGAAGAACTGCAAAGAATATTAAGAAAGAACATTCTGAAAGAACATTCTGAAAGGAGATTAAACAGCTTTCTTTGATTAAGTTCATAAATTGCAATAATATATTAATTTAATAGTTACTGTCTTACGTTTCTTGTTCTATGCAGTTCAGCTAAATCAGATTTGTTAAGCAGATTATATGAGGATGATCAATCTGCTTAAGAAGAAATGTAAAGAACATTAATAAAGCACAATCTGCAAAGCGATATTATCCAACAGCTGTTTTTGATCAAGTTTATAAATTGCAACAATATATTTAATGGTTACACTCTTACGTTTATTATTGTATGCAGTTCAGCTAAATCTCGTTCACATAACCTTCTATTCGCTCCTTAGTCGCTCGAAGGTAAAAAATGTGGATTGCAAAACGATTCAATACAGTTAAAACCCCCGACTGAGCTAATTTCCAGTAAATTGTCAGCTCAATCCACAAGCTAGACGGAGATAGAAATACAGAAATTACTTGCTCCGACGCCTATTAAGTAATTAACTGACTATCAGGATAAAGAATTCGTGAAAATGTATAGGCGAATGCTTTTTTATCAGTAACTAGCTGTCCCGGCGAACTTCGTTCCACCTTACACTACACTACACTATACTACCCTACCCTACACTACACTACCCTACCCTACACTACACTACCCTAAACTACACTTCACTACACTGCACTTTACTACCCTACACTACACTTCACTACCCTACCGTACCCTACCTTAGACTACACTACCCTACCCTACCCTAACTACACTACACCTACACTATATTACACTACCCTACCCTACCCTAAAACCAATTAATTTTTGACTGATAATATTTTTATTTTATCGATGAATATCATATTTTATTACTTTCTATTATCCTATTCCGGATGAAAACAAATGCAAAAACACAAAAACCATAAAAATTGGTCAAGCCGTTCTTAAGTTATAAATGGTGTAACTAACACGACTTTCTTTTATATACAGGGTGATTTGTAATGTCACGTATTCCCGTTAAGGGGTGATAGATAAGGTCAAAAGCCATCGATTTTGTTCTTTAATGTGCTATCCAAAAGTTAACCGTTTTTGAGTTATTTCAAATTTTTTATATTTTTTTTAGTTCCGGTTTGAGATGATTAAAATTCGAATAAAAAAAAACTACATGCCTGATTTTGAGTTTTTGTTATCGTCGCATAACGGACATTCCAATAGTTCATAAAAAGCAATAACATGTTAAAAAGCTATAAACGTTTTCAAAGCACGCTTTTTAAATCTATCAGTTTCCTAATTTTTTACTACAATTTTCTATAAATAAGGCCATTTTCTGTAAAAAATCTGTTAGTAATGAATTGTGCAAAGTATTTTAATAACATCTCTAACTAACTAGCTTTCATTTAAGGTATAAAAGTTACAAATAATTAAAGTACTAAGACAGAAAGTTTTAAAAAAACAAAGATGAGTAAAATAATTATTGTACGTCAAAAAACGGACAGATGGACGGACTGACTGACGAACCAACGGACAGATTGACGGACTGGCTGACGGACCAACGGAAAGATGGACGGACTGACTGACGGACGGACGGATGGTCGGAAAGCGGAGGCTTAGTAATAATGGGTCCTGTTGGCACTATTTGGATACTAAGCCCTCAAATTGAAAATTTAAAGAATATTTTAATTGCTTTATGTGGCTGATGGTGGACTAAGGCCCAATCGCCCTGATTCAGGGTAGGCTCGAGCCCCTCGGTGGGGACGTATATGAGCTGGTTGTGGTTGATGGTCACCCGATGAAAAGTGGATACCGGCTAGCTGCCTCTGCTACACCCAACACGCTGTAATACTGGTAGAAGTTAAGTAAAAAAGCAACTTGCGAGATTTTATTTCAATGCACTCTAATGTGAAACCAAA